>OX336366.1:9842967-10442967 GCA_946902895.1 Fragum fragum
GTTAAAATTGTCGATCATATTAAATAAAATTTCTTTACCGACCCCAAAAACTCAAGAAAGTCTTGTATTGATATTTACGCTGCTCAGATTGAACAAGTTGATACGCTGAATCAAGAGTGTTACATAGTAGAAGATTTTAATATAATATACTTCCACTGCATTGTTTGAAAAGAAACGATGGTCCCAGTTTACTTCACATTTTGACCTGCAGCAACTCGTCAAAGGTCCAAGTAGAGTTGCGAAAAAAAGTAAAAGCATTACAGACCATATTTACACAAATTGCATTCTAAACATTTGTGAAGTATGTATCTCCATTATCTATAAGCGACCATAATCATATATGCTTTCCCCGCCAAAACTGTGCCAAAACCAAATAACCACAATCATGAGCTATTTGATTACGGGTGTTTAAAAAAATGTCATCCAAACATTTATCAATGACTTGTTAAATCCCGGAATAGAATAGAATCAATAACTGATCCGAATGAAGCTCTTGTCGCATTCTATTATATTTTAAACTCGGTGTTGGAGGTTCATGCAACGCTGAAACAAAAACGTATCAACCGCGTACTCCAGCCTGATTGGCACAACAAAGATACGAAAGATACAATGCATGAAAGAAATAGAGCGAATAAACCGGTTATCATGAAAAACACAAATTGCTTCGTAACAAAGTAACCTATGTGATCAAGAGAAGTAAGAAGAACTACCTCAATAAAGTAACCTATGTGATCAAGAGCAGTAAGAAGAACTACCTCAATAATGCTATAGATAATAAGAAGAATTACCCCCAAAATATCGAAACAAGGTTCTGCAATTACGGGTAACCTTAACATAATGAATGAATTGCATGAACACTTTGTACGTGTTTTTGGTATCATTGATAAAACACAATTTTCAAGTAAAACTTCTCGGATTTAAAGAAATTTCCAAATGAAAAATTAAATCAGAACCAGTTCACAAATCCCTTTATTGCAGCTTATGAGGTTAAAATTTTAATTTGAAAAATTGATTCAAATAAATCTGCAGGTTCAGACGGGTTAGAATCAAATATTTCAAAACAATGTGGACAAACTGTACCTTCTGCAATAGCATCAATTATAAACAATAGTGTTGCGTCTGTGGTATGTCCGAATGATCTAATGTTAGCTTGCGTGAATCTAATTATCAAAGGCGGTGAAACAGATTACCCAAACAAAAAAAAAAAAAAAAAAAAAAAATCTCTATTTTACCCACAGTTTCAAAATATTTGAGCGTCACATTGCTTCTAACTTACACATTTTCTTTCAAAGTACTGACATTATCAACAAATCTCAGTCTGGTTTTAGTCAAAAATGTGTTTTGCTCCGCTACCTAAGATGGTAGATGCATGGCTTACGGACTTAGATTAGGCAAAATATGTAGGCTTAGTTTTCGTTGATTTGAGAAAAGCTTCTGATGTTGTATACCACGAAATTTTGTTACATACACTATACCATTTTTCAGAAGTAACACATAACCTCATAAAGTCTTACTTGTCAAATAGAAAACAGTCAAGGTTGCAAATTTGAAGTCTAGAATGCTTAGCATAAATCCAGGAGTACCCAAAGGCTCTATTCTAGGACCTCACTTATTCTTTATTTATATAAATTATCTCAATTTATCTTGTTCTTGGGTGATATAAATTTAAATGCCGATGACTCTACTATGTACAAATCAGGTTTCGAATGAACTCATATTCATAATAAACTCCTTCAAAGTATTTTCTGTGCACAAGAATGGGTTACTATAAACAACATGCCTTTGCATCCCTCTAATACAAAATGCATGTTAACAGGGTGTAAGCGTAACATGAAACTTAAAAAAAGTCATGTCTAAATATGAATGGTTTAACACTTGAAAATGTGTGACAGCATTTAGGGTCTTAAGTATCTTTGTAGACAACAAATTAACCTGGAATGGCCAATTTGATTATGCGTGTAAAAAGTTGAAGAAGAAAAGGGCTCTTTTCAAAAGCATTTCATATTATTTGACTACGGAAACTAAACTGCTTTTTTACAATTCTATATTGCCTATTCTACACTCATGAAATTCTAAAGAAAATCCGATAATAATTTCTGGTTTTTCTCACACCAGTACTACCGCTACATCCTAACCTCCAGCTGCTATCCCACTTAGGTTTACGATTATCAACCCATTGGTGAGAAATGAATATCGGAAAGGATATTTGCCGACATCGGGGATCCAACCCATGACATCCAATAGTTGAAGATTGTGAGTCTGGTGCGCTATTTTAATACTCGTTTATCCCTTTTCCACTTCATCCCTCCCTTTTTCACCCCTCAAAAAAAAGCCTTGGAAAACATTGTGGAAAATGAAGAAATTGCTTGTTACAAGCAATTTCTTCATTATAAACAATGTTTTCTATTCCAAAAGGCGAAAGAATTTAAAATTCCATCAACTTGAAATTGTCATCTGCAGCTTCTTTCAATTCGGACCAGTCGAACAATTTTACTGTCAAGGAAATGGTTAAGACATTAAACAATCGCACTTCCTTCATTTTTTCAAATGACCACCGGTCAGAAGGTTGTCAAGTGCCACAGGAAAGCTTGCTCTGCACGCCGTGTTTTACTGGGCTGGTTAATCTAAAGTCTGTGTGTCGTGAACTTAACGAACGAGTAAAAGTAAGTTTAGACACAAATATTTAACATGAGGCATGCACCTTGAGTCTTTAATTTCCCGTGACAACCCATTTAGTTTAATTTAGTTTTTTGTTTTAACAGAAGTTGAATATTTTCATCATAAACGGCACTCACTGGAGTTGCTGTTAAACGAAATAAACAGTACCGATCATCCTTAACAGTTAACATATAAAGGACGGTTGTGTACTGGAAAGAGGGATGACACAAACGGAGAGAGAGAGAGAGAGAGTCCGGGCTCGAAGAGAGCAGAGACTGGGGGAGGGGAAAGAGAGAGAGAGAGAGAGAGAGAGAGAGAGAGAGAGAGAGATAGAGAGAGAGAGATAGAGAGAGAGAGAGAGAGAGAGATCGACGGTCAGTCTGTGGTGGAATTGACCAATCGCTGGCTCGCCCACTTACTCCATTTGCCACGCCCATCAACTCCAACAAGAAGTCCCGCTTCGATTTTAAACGGCGTTATTTTGCAAAATTCATTCCAAGTAGCATGTCACAAAATAGAATTGTTAGTTGGCGACCTACGCGTCGTAACTACAGCTTGAAAAAAAGATGTAGTTATGACGTTTAGGTCGCCAAACCAACAAAGAGGTTAACAAAAGTGGCGGTCAATGTAGGAGTTCAAAATTCATTTTTGGTCAAGAAGAATGACTTCATTGGTAGACTCGATATTTGATTGACGGTCAATAGCGAGAAGGAATCTGATCATCATAGGCTTGAAGTTTTGATTTACAATGACATACTAAAAAAGAGAGGGCGCGTTTGAATAGAGACATTAGAAGTTATTCTTTGTCTGGTTCGAGACGGATATTCTATTCCTTATGAATTTCGAATGAACAACTCAGTGTGTCATCAATCCATTCCCACACAGGCATAAGAAAAGAGCCCTAGAAAAACATTGTGGAAAATGAAGAAATTGTGACAAGCAAATTTTTTTATTGTACAATATGTTTTCTACCATAAAAAAAACAAATATTCTTAGAATCTGCAATTTCTCTAGAATTGGACCAGTCTGAAAATTTGTCATGTGGGAATGGGTTTTATTCAGCATATTTAAAAAAGCCGTGCCAAATTGTATCAAAGGTAAGTAACTATACAATAGATTAAGTAAAAAGTTGAAAGGATTACCGTTATTGACAACGCACCTGTTCCTGTAGGGGGCGCCATTTACCTGACAGCAAAGTGTCACTACAGAAGCTTTTACCAGTTTTACCGGCTTATGTCCCAAAAAGGTAAGAATTGATTTATCTGACTTAGCTCATTTAAAGCATGACAGCATTCTAAATCGGTTCGAATTACATCAGGGTTCAATATTTTGTCTGTATTTTAGATTTGGCTCACACAGGTGGTTTCATTACAAAAAGTTTTGTAACTTTTTTTGTTGCCGCTCTTTTCCAATATCCGCTCTAAAGAATGATAATATAGATAGTTCTATTAACAATTTGGGTAAGTCGTTAAGTTTCTTTCTTTGAAATACATTAAAAGTGTATTATTTTCAGAACTGATAATTACTATACAAAGCGTTTCCGGATTATTTAAATCAATAAAGTTTGGAATTAAAGTGAATTTTAGTAGCAAGTTGTAGCATGTTGTAACATTTCAATTAAATAAGGACTCTCCTAGTTTTATTTGATGTTTACCAATGGATTGTATTACTTGTAGCAATAGATTGTAAATCTAATTTTGACACATATTGATCATGAAGGTTTTTCCACCTTAATTTTTATTTGATCAAAACTAATGCTTCCCATTTGGTGTTTACTGCCAGTCTTGTTCTTGTAATTTTTGAATTTATATATGTAGGTCCTAGATGAGGTGGGGGTCAAGAGGTCTTGACTTACAAGAATCGTTCAGATGATTTTTTGATGGTCAGTCAAAATGTTTTAACTACAGCTAAAATAAAGCTGTTTTTACAATGATTTGATAGCCAATATTTTCAAATTGAAATGTACTACATCTCTTTGTTTCTATAAATTGTAACAATGAATTTGTTTTAACCCATTACCAGATGATTTAAGATTTTTTTAAATCTTTCAGGGTAGAAAACATTGTTGTAAATTTAGAAATTGTTTATTACAAGCAATTTCTTCATTTTACACAATGTTTTCCCCAAATGACAGAGTGCTTGCTCAACCAACTGACTCCCCTGGCCACACCCACTGACTCCAAAAGGAAGTTCCACTTTGATATGAGCAGCTTTTCCTCTGCAAAATTAATGTCAAAAAGTCAAATGGTTTGTAGGTACTCTAAATGTCAACTACAGATTGATTCACATTTAAGTCGCCAAATCAATTTAGAACTAAAACGCTTCACAATAAATGTTGGCCAATGTTGGCGTTCAAACTTTAGTTCTATTCTAAATGCATGATTTGATTGGTTGACTGTTTCTTTGATTGACAGCAGCAAATTGTCGATTATATTTCTTGTTATGTGTCAAAATGTGTCATCGTGTGGGAATTGGTTAAACAAAAAATATTGTGGAGGTAATAGAATTTTTTCACATTATTAAACTCAATATGATTTCCTAACTTTCCATATTTGGTATAAATTTGACCCGTCAACGAAAAAAGATCTCAAATGTGTTTCGTAAACAAATAATGGAAGAGTGATAGGATCAAGCAGATCTCAAATGAAAGAAAATAAGTATCCAGTAAGGTAGAATAGCCCTTCTAGATTCAGAAGATTGTCAGACAGAAAGGTTTCTCCCTGGACAAAGTGCACATTCTGAAGGTCTGACCACAGTTGTTACTTTTCACACTTTCAAGAAAGTACTCTCTTGCCTGACGATACAAAAAATCTAGAATAATATTTGTCAGTGATCTGCCATGGTTTTTGAAGAAAGGGGACAATGTCCCTATGGTCTAAATAAAGGAGGATATTTTACAAAATTGATGGATCACACTAACAATCTACCTAGGCTTTGGAACCAAGGGGACTGTGTCCCCATAGTCTTTTAACCCATTCCAACACAATCCCTCCTTTTTATGCCCCTCAAGAAAAAAAACTTTGGAAAACATTGTGGAAAATGAAGAAATTGCTTGTATCAAGCAATTTCTTCATTATCCACAATGTTTTCTATCCAAAAAGACGAAAAAAAATCAAAATTACATCAACCTGAAATTGTCGTCTGCAGCTACTTTCAATCTTGACCAGTCTCAAATTTTGCTGTGTTGGAATGGGTTAACCCATTACCAGACAGCATAATTTCAGACTGGTCCGAATTGAAAGGAGTTGCAGACGACAATTAAAAGGTTATGAAATTTTAGATTTTTTCAACTTTCTTGGTAGAAAACATTTTGGGAAATGAAGAAATTGCTTGTTGCAAGCAATTTCTTCATTTTCCAAAATGTTTTCCCAATTGTTTTTTCTTTGTGCGTCAGAAAGCATCATTATGTGGGAATGGGTTAAAGCTGGGGACGTCTTAAGATCTTTTAGAGACAATGGTGGAAAGGGCAGCATTGGTAGATTGCTGATTTGCATTTTACCTTTAATTTGAAAAGGCTTTCAATTAAGTTAAACATTACCAGACAATTTCTACATTGCTTTACATTCAAAGAAGATGCAAATGACATTTGGAGCTGATGAAATTCTTAAAGTTTTTGTCTTTCGGTTTAAAACATGGTGGAAAATGAAAAAAAAATCACTTGTGTGTGTGGGAATGGTTTATTAATGCAATGACTTTTGAGATTTCTTATCAATTTCAAATATTCAAAGTGGATGACTGTTTCTAATCCAAAATTCAAGAGTACCCTGGCCTGATATGACTTGTATAAAATTCGAGTCAGGTTAACCCTTCGATTTTTCAATGATGCATATTTCTTTAGAATGATACTTATCAATAAATAATTTTATATCTTTATAGATTGAAGGTTATTGTTAGTCAAATGTTTATGAATTCATGTCTCCAGCCAGTTATTACAAGGTCATTGACATTAGGAGTAAAGGAATAGAACCATAACAATTTAACTATATTGACAGAAATCATAAAATGTCAATACATTTATTTGCTATGAATTATACCTAGTAGTTGACCAATTTTATTCAAGGCTTCAAGCTATAATTGTGCTTATTTTACCAATATAGTTGCTTTTTTCTATAGATTTTTATATTGATTAGTATTTCACATTATTACTTGGTTGGTTAGATGCAGGGCTTTTGAAATTGAGGAGTCATGGATTCTTTCGACCATGGAACTCTAAGGATCGAAACTGAATTCAAAGTGGTTGAAACAGTAAAAAGAGATTTTTGCAGGTAAAAACCCTGGTTTACAAATTAGACACAATCCCTGCAGATGTACTGAGTTTAATGGCACTTTGAAGTTTTTTAGGTTACATAACAAAAATCCTAGCCAATGCACCTAATTACAACTCTGATATTTTTTCCACACTAGTTCAACTATAACATTTAACCTATTCCCAACAATGATGCTTTTTGGCGCTCTTCAAGATAAACAACTAAGAAAAAATTATGGAAAATGAAGAAATTGCTTGTAACAAGCAACTTTTTCATTTTATAAATTGTTTCTACCTATAAAAAAATGACAAAATTCATGAGCTTTAAATTGTCTGAAACTCATTTCAACTTGGACCAGTCTAAAAACTCACCGTCTGGTAATGGGTAATTTAAGCAGGAAGCTGCTCATTCAAACCAGGAGCACTATATATCATTCCTGCATTATTTCAGACAAAATAACTCAAATTTGAAATAACTTGTCAGATGTCTGACCCATTCCAATACGACTAAATTTTATACAGGTAAAAAAAATTGATTGTTTCAAGCAGTTTCTTCATTTTGACATTGTTTTTTTCAGTGTTTTTTTAACACATTACCAGATGGCAAAACTTTAGACTGGTCCAAATGAAAGAAGTTGCAGAAGACAATTAAAAGTTTATGATATTCTAGATTTTTTACCTTTCTGGGTAGAAAACATTTTGTAATATGAAAACATTGCTTGTCACAATGTTTTCCTGACTGTTTTTCTTGAGGGACACCAAAAACATCAATGTATGGGAGTGGTTTAATGTACTAAAAAGTGTGATTTTGTGGGGATGGGCTAAGATAACTTTGGTTAATAATCCAAAATTTACAGAAATGATCTAGCAGAATGTCTGAAAAGGGAAAGTGTGCAGTACTTTATTCTGTTTTTGGTTTGGTTTGAGTTGAATGTAGCCTTATTTTATGGCCCTCACACTTTTTTCTTGCATATTTTAAATCTCAAGTGGTGTATAGAGTGTAAAGATTCCCATTTGTGTCATAATTTCTCAAACAGTTAATGCTTTTCAAAAGCAATCATGGCTATATCCATTACTGCATAATGAAGCTTTTTGATGCCCCTTAAGAAAAAGGCTTTTGAGAAGATTGTGGAAAATGAAGAAATTGCTTGTTACAAGCATTTTCTTCATTATCCAAAATGTTTTCTACCCTTAAAAGCAAAGATTTTAAAGATTGTTGTCTGGAATGATTGTAACTTTGAATTTGGACTAGTCTAAAATTTGATGAAGTGGGAATGGGTTGCAAAGCATTCAGAAAGACAGAAAATGAACAGAAATCATCATGGACAAAAGAAGAAATGGCCTGCAGAAAGTAATTTCTTCAGTTTCTAAAATGTATATTATGCCTAATGAACTATCATTAGTTTTTCATTTTACATTCCTTTGAAATTTTATTTGAAACTTCTTTCTATTTTGAATGAGTCTAATATTTTCTTGTGTTGGTAACTTATTATGGGTTAAGAAATGAATTTTGGTGCACCTATGAAAGCGAGTCAAAGGGCCAATACTATCTAAAAATTGGGGTCATTTTGGCAAAATTAGGGTCATCCAATTCAGAAAATAGTTTTAGTCAATGATGAAATACGACATGAAGAAGAATGCTGAGACTTTAACCCTTGTTGTGCTGTATGAATTACCATAGTGATTTGCTATGAAATCAAAGCGCTGAAAGCACGGGTAGAACTTGTTGTCCAATAATCAATATTTCTTTTATATATATTTCTTTTTCATAAACAACTCTGGCAGGAAAAGTACAACCGGGAGGTGTAGACCAGGATCAGACTGCACTTATGTGCAGGCTGATCTTGGTCTACACCTCCTGCTTACTGGAATATTCGGCATGACAAGGGTTAATGTTCTTGTCTTTAGTTTATTAACGCTTGTCATGCGGATTGTCAATATTGAACCTTGGCCCTTACATACATTCACTGAATTGAAGAGAAAATGACATTTTAGTGAAACAACTTTTTTAAGATTAACATTGTATCGGATGTTATTCAAACAAAGCAAAATATTGATTTGTATGTTTAGTTTCATAGGAATGTTAAGCATGGGATAAAAAACTAGCAGGAAACACATCATTAGTCTTTAACCCTTTCCCATGCAAATAACCCATTACCAGACGACAAAATTTTAGACTGGTCCAAATTGAAAGGAGTTGCAGGCGACAATTTGAAGCTGATAATATTTAAGATTTAACTTTCTATTTAGAAAACATCATGTAAAAGTCAGAAATTGCTTGTTGCAAGCAATTTCTGCATTTTACATGATGTTTTCCCAATAATTTTTCTTGAGGGGCGTCAAAAGGGGTCACTGTGTGGGAATGGGTTAAGCTTTTTTACACCCTCAAGAAAAGAATCTTTGGAAAACATTGCTATAATCAATTTCTTCATCATCCACAATGTTTTCAACCTCAAAAGACAATAATTACTTTTATTTTATCAGTTTTAAACTGTTGTCTGCAACATCTTTGAATTTAGACCATTCTAAAATTTTGTTGTCTGCTATTATAAATGAGTTAAAGATAAAATAGTGATAAGAGGGTAGAACAATGTTATCGGAGTATTCCAATGATCAATTGATTTGTCGAGATTGAAATTCATTATGTTTCTTTCTCAAAATTTTGTGAAATTAGAATTTAGGGTTAGATTTGAATTGATGATGTTTTTGTGTTTCTGAGACTTAACGCATTACCAAACAACACTGCCTCTATACACCCCTGAAGAAAAGAGCTTGAGAAAATATGGTGGATAATTGAAAATCTGCACTATCAACAATGATTGCTACCCCTAAAAGATAAACATTTCTAAAAGTACATCAACTTTAAACTATACTGTGTAATTTGGGCAAGTCTATATTTTGTTGTTTGGATTAAAAAATGGACCTGCCCCTTTCAAAAGTCAAAACTACTGCTATGATATTACAGTTCTATGTATCATAATCAGAAAAGTATTCAAGAGATTAATGTATGTTTAACTGTTCACACACAGTGAAGGTTTTTAATGTCCCTCAAGAACAACAATTGTGAAAGAATCCCTTGTTAGGTGATCCAGCCGCGCGATGTAAGTGAAATACTGTTTAAAAAGCCCCATTCAATCAATCAATCAATCTTTTGCTGCCAGACTCCTTTTTGTGGTTGTTAAAGGGAAGGAGAAATCAAGGCAGAAAAAGGCAGTATGTTTATTGTGAGGTAGAAGTTCCTTTGACACATCAATGTTGGCCCTTAATTAGTAAATGATGCCCTGTGCTGTCAATGTATGGAAACTCTTTCCAATATCAAAAAAAAATCAGTATGGTAAGTTTCATATGTCTCAAACCAATGGGTGAATGATAAGTAGTGCATACTAGTTGAAATTGCAGTTGTTGGCTTAGATAGAATGTTGATGTACTTGTCTATCCATCTGTCTGATTTCTCGTAAACACATCTCCTAAATTTATTGATGAATTTGAATGAAATTTTCACTGGTCACCTTCCTCAAATTGTCATTGTGCCGTAGAGAAAGGGGGCTTGATGCACATCTCCTCCTATATCTTCTACAGAACATTCATAATCACCTGACCTGGAGCACATTGTGGGGATTTGACACTTTTCATGTGTCAGATAAAAAATTCTTGTCTTGGCTAGTTGATGTATATTGTGACTTCAGCAGTTTTGTTTAATAATCAATCTGATGTACCATTTGAAAATTTACTCTTTAAAAGTGAACAAACATAGAAAAGGTCCATTGATAGTTTAACTTTGAAATTTTTTAGTAATTTTAACCCCATCAAAATGAGTTTTGACCCCTCAAATGCTATGGTGAAAGAGTCAATACTTCTGTTATTAAGAAAGTAAAGAGAATTTGAAATCTTGATAGTGCCTTTCTATGTGGTTCCGAAAGTTTGTAATGGATTTAATATAATCCAACTTATCAACCAGACCTCAGTATGACATATTGCATGCGATGTATTTACACTCTGGGTGGTCAGTGCTTTTAGAAATGTTTCTATCAATAGCAGCCTTTACATAAAATTTTGTGGATTCAAATATCTCAGCAAAATTGTTTCTTTACAAGTTTAATAATTTCTCATGAAGATGGGCAAAGGATTTTCTGTTATTTTCACAATTTTCCACAATTATTTCTACCCAGAAAGTCGAAAAAATTTGAAACTTCATAGATTTCAAATTGTCATCTGCAACTCCTTTCAATTTGGACCAGTCTAAAATTTTTGTCGTCTGGTAACTCAGGTTAAGTAGCAGGGCTCTGCAGACTTCCAGAATTTGGGGAGAAGTCACTTCTCACTAGTCTGAGAATTGGGAGAAGTTTTTCAAAATAGGGAGAAGTGGTGAGACTTTCAGGAGAAGTGGATCGTGTTAAAAATTAAGTTTTTGAGCGTATTCCTCATTTCTATCAGAAAATAGAATAGCTTTACAACCAAGTAGTTGCATTTTATATTATGTATTATGCAATAAACATAGAAAATACTGCTTATTCTTTCAGTCCTCAATAAAGATCTTATTCCTGTGAACAAATACTTCTGTATTTTTCTTTTTTAAGGTGCGAGAATTCAAGAGTTTGATTCTGAATTTATTTTTTCTTTTAATATTTCATATAAAATAGATTCATATATGATAAAAAGTCAAGTGATAAAAAAATGCAAATAGTGTATAGGTCTGAATGAAATGAGTAGTGTTCCTTTTTGAAGCAGAAAATGAGAAAAGATTGTATTGTAACAACATGTATTTAATCAAACCATTACCAGAAGAAAAAATTCAGACCGATACAAATTGAAAGACGCTTGAATAAGAAAGAAGGTGCCAAAGAGGGTAGAAATATGTGGGGAAAAGATAAATTGCTTGCTGCAATCATTTCCTCCTATTTCCACAGTTTCCCATAAAAACATTTCAAGATGTCAAAATGAGGGTATTGTGTGGTAATGAGTTAAAGTCTGTCCACTTTACCTGATAACATATAAATGTATAAAAATTGTCATTAATTGGTCAAAAAAGGTCCTCTGTGATTAAGTCAGTTATAGTGTGTAAAGGGTAAGAGCTACTGCTGAGTACACAAAACCAGACTGAGTACATGCAGAGGTTTAAAGTTAACACAGGATAATTTGCCTCATTTTATAGGATTACATGTTATTTAAAGGAATTATTACCAACTCAAGTAAGTGAAATTTAGTTTTGGAAAGAATGTATCATAACAAGAAACTCAGGAAAAGATCGTAGCAGCTCTTAAAATGATTGCCATAATTTTCTTCACGTGTTACAATTAAAGCAGATAATTCAAATTGAAGGATTCTAATAAAAATGAATTTACTCTACGTAGATTTTCGGCAGAATTATTTTTCATCAAGATTTCAAATTTTGACATCTGGTTTACAAATGACACGGCGTCCGTAAATGTCAGCCATTATTCTCGTTATGTGAAAGTAAGCAACAAATCTCGTAGACTGATGATAACTTAATTTACAGAAATAATTAAAACTTAAGAAGGGAAAGGATTTTAAATAAAGATTTCTGGTGCTGATAGTATACGAATTAGGGTCAAAAAGGCACAGTGACAAAAAGGCCCAGTGTACAAAAAGGCCCAGTGTTAAAAAGGCCCGGGTCAAAAAGGCCCAGTCCAAAAAGGCCCACTTTCAAAACTGACCAGAAAGGCCCAGTCCAAAAAGGCCCACATATACTTGTAAGAGAATAGCAAGTCATTCTGATTGGACATGTATTTAAATCAACTGTTAGAAGCAATGATATTTATTAAGAAGTATTTTTATTTTATCATCTTATCATACCACTCCTGAGCCTGATATTTTATGGACTTGCTCAAATGATCCATCATTAGACAACAATGATATATACTGTACAGCATTAAAAAAGAATTAACAATTTTTAACAACACATTGGTTTCCAGAAATATTAATTGCTTTGATGACAGAAAACCATTGGGAAAAAGAAGAAACTGCATTTCAGAAGCAACCATACTTTATCGATATACTTATTATAATTGTTTCTTTATACCAACGCCTTTCAATACAGGTAATAAACATAAAAGTGTCATTCTGTACTTGACACTGAAAAGTGTTTTATTTTACACTGATCAATTTTAAGTCAGTTTAAAATTAAACAAAAAAATATTTATATATATTTTCATAGTCAAAATAATGTCAAATGTTTAAGATAGGTTAGTGAGCCTTTTTGGTCAAATTTGATAATGGGCCTTTCTGGTCTGGGCCTTTTTGGACCAGGCCTTTTTGGTCAGTTCTAAAAGTGGGCCTTTTTGGACTGGGCCTTTTTGGACCGGGCCTTTCTGACACTGGGCCTTTTTGACCCGACACCTAGTATACAAAGCATTGCCGAAACCAATCAGCGTAGGTGTGAATGAAGTAAGCATGTTGACTATTAGCTGCCAGAACATACCCCTCTTTCTGATAATCTGATGGCCTCGCGACTATCGATACACGCTTGAATTACGATCAAAGGGCTTCCGACCGGCAGCTGTATAATTGCACACTGTCCCCTACTTTTATAGCCACTGGGCCAGATTTTGTTATCACCTATCGTATCCAGGTGACTTCCCGAAAATTCCAGGCGACTTCGACTTCGCTTTGATCAGCAAATCAGGCGAAGTTTTATGAAACCAGGTGACTTTTTCGCCTGAGTCGCCCACTCTGCAGAGCCCTGAGTAGGTCTGGCTTTTTGTCTGAGTGGTAAGTGCTTTACTGGTCAGACCCCACTGGATTTTGGCCTTCTTTACTCTATGTAAAATCACTGTTTTGGTCCAAGATATAGCACTTGTCAGAACATTCGTATTAAGCGTAGATATCGTTCATAATGAATGATGATTTTTTGAAATAATGGACTCTAACCACAGGCACTGTCTTTTTTCCAACCATGAAAATCACATGTTGCCAATTTACACCTTCAATTTTTGTACACCATCTATAACATACAGACCTGCAAAGATATGTAAAATGCACTTTTAAACAGCAGAACAGATGCAGAATTACTACAAAATCAAACAAAAGATTGCATATACCACTGTTTAAGACTCAAATCATCTATGCCTTTCAAGAACTACATTTTCTCTAAGATCTAATTTTACCATACAATGACCTTGAGGAGTAATTTCCAGTGAGGTCACTCAGCGACCTCAGGAAGTAATTCCTAGTGAGGTCACTCCTACTACAACTTACGATCTTTGTTTCAAGTCCCGCCAGAGGCGTTAGGTATATTTAGCCTGGACACCTTAGAGACAGAGCCCCAGTCCTCCCAGCTTTAAATGTCTAGAAAGCATAACCAAAACCTTGGCATATTTCTGTCGCTACCTAGTTCATATCCTTACAAAAAGGTCTGTTGGCACTTAAAACTTTTAAATTTGATTGAAATTTTCACTGTATAATGTTCTTATTGTCCCAGGTTTTAGGCCATGCCACAGAAAAAGGGGGCTTAATGCACATTTCCTCCTATATATTCTATAGAACATTCGTAGTTGCCTGACCTATTGTGGGGTTGGCCATTTTACATAAGACCAAAAAAAGGGGTATTAATGTAAAATTTCTTGTCTTGGCCAGTTGGTGTATATTGTGACTTTGGCTTTGTTGTTCAATGACTCATAGTCATGATTTGCTCTTTTTGTTGTTTTGTCTCCTTCAAAATCAGTTTTGACCTCGTCAAACAGTCAATGACTTCTCAATTTTAAGCTTACTCATCTCTTGTGTCTTGAAGGGTTAGTAAGGTAGGTCCAATGACAAAATGTTGAAATGGTAATAATTAATGATTTTTAGCTCTGCTTTTTTTTAAAATAACCCACAAAAACCCAAGTATTACTTTGGCTAGGTGCTTGTCTGTGTCCACATCAGCTTCTGCATCAGCATTGCCATTGGCTGAAACTGTAAAATTTTATAATATCTCTGGTATTAATGAACACATTCATTTTAAACTTGATATATTTGTTCACTATCAAAAGAGCAATATATACCAACATGAGAATAAATTTACTTTTTTGAACAGTTTAAGCTCCCCCTTTTTTTACTTAGAAGTTTTACCAAGCATTTCAACAGCCAAAAGTTGGCATCCACATGTAACAAGCAATTTCTCCTTTTCCCATAATATTCTCTACCACATAGGATGGTCAGATTTCAAATTGCATGCATATTTCATTGTTGTCTGCAACCTCTTTCAAATTGGACCAGTCTAAAATTTCTTAAAACAGGAAAGGGTTAAACAATTACCAGATTTTAAAGTTTTAAACTGGATCAGTTTGAAATAATTTTAGATGACAATTTCAAATTTCTGCAATTTTTCTTTTTGTCTATCAACTAGGATAGAAAACATTTGATGAGATGAAGGCAAGCAATTTTCTTTTTTTCCATTACTTTTTCAACATTCCTTTTCATTGAAGGTTGTAGAAAATAGGGTTGTCTGAGAATGATTTATATTGTTCAAAATTGAATTTAAATCACACAAAGGTATATTTGTGAGTGATAGTCAATTCTAAATTACAACCAGGTGTGATCAGATTGCACTTATTTGCATGCTGATCTTTGTCTATTCCTCCTGTTTAAGAGGAAATTCTGGTTTTAGTTGGCTCCTGATCTTGGGGAAAGCCGATGTACCTTTTTGCTCACATTGGATTATTTCAGTGCTCTAAAAATTATCCTTATTATTTCATACTTCATTTGCCATTGATTCCATGATTCAAAAGTATACAAATATAATAGCAGTCTTTTACAGTTTCCTTTTATCTTTACCACAATATTACTAACCAATATCTTTTTATCATTTTACATGAAATTGAAATTCTTATCCCTTTTAGTGTGCGCTAGATGACCTTAGCTGTTGATGGGCCATAAAACCCCATTCATACATTTATTAGTGGTTTAGTAATACAAGGGTTTAAGAAAGCATTATTCATACAAATAGGGAGAGAGAAATATGATGCCAGATTTTGCAAATGACAGTTAAGATCAAAATAGAACAAAGTATTTAGTGTAATCTGATTAAATATGACTGCTAATCATGTTAAAAGGTCAATTGTATTTTATCAGTGGTCAAACACCAAATTGGACATGTCAGAAATGACTTGTATTAAGTCATAGTAAATCCTGATCTTGTACAACATGCAGGATTAGATACCATGATAGGATAGCTAGACCTTTCACCTAATACTAAGCCGTAGATACTAGATTTTTGTTGCCCTGCAATGGAATTTGCAGTAGTAACATGGCAGATGCCCTAACATAGTACTCTTGGACCGAACTTAAACTTATGATATACATCACTGACATATTGAATCATTCCCAGACTGTTCTATCCTGCTTACCCCTTTCCTGTTTTGCAAAATTTTAGACCTGTCCAAATTCAAAGATTTTGCAGATGAAAATTTAAACTGGCTTTAATTTTAAAAATAACCATTCAGTAGGATAGGAAATATTGTGGAAAAGAAGAAATTGCTTAATACAAGCAATTTCTTCCTTTACCACAATTTTTTCCAAAAAACAAAATCACAGGGAAAAACAGGGATTGTACAAGAAAGGATTAAATTACAATCTCCAAGATTAGTTGTCGTTCATTACTCTCAACTAAACACCACTGCAATGGGCTAAATGACAAGATTCTTGTCAAAACAAGTAATGGACTATATCACTTTTCTGCTGGTTGGCAAGAAATAGAACTTTAAGGACATGATAATTATGGTTCAAGATACGTTATATGAGAATTAAAAATTAAAAACTTACCTTTAAATGACCAAACTTCTTTTGTTATAAAGCCATTTGAAATGCTAAGAGAAAAAAAAATATATTAATGCTCCATATTTTAAATTGAAATCATTTATTGTATATGACGTAATGTGACGAAATGATGACGTATTAGCGGACTATTTACCGAGCCCATTACATAGGTGAAAGGGGAATGAACCGAAATGCAAGAGAGGGCTTTAATTATTGCCAAACAACAAACTTTTAAACTGATCCAAAATTGAAAGAAGTTGCAGCCAACAAATTTATATTCACAAAGCTTTGGAACTATTTGTCTTTCAGGGAAGAAAACATTGTGAGAAATGGAGAAAAATTCTGTGATGTTTTTCAAAGATTTGTTAAAGAGCAAAGGGGAAGATAAGAGAGTATAACAGCATTCTAAAATCCTATTTCTCAACAAAACCCTATGTTTTAGAAACTTATTTGGATCTTTTCAATGAGATGATTCAAATGAGCACCTACAACATTATGGTTTATTGCAGTATTGTTGAAATATTTAAATTCAACCCTTGTCATGCTGTATAAATTACCTTACTGAATTGCTGTAAAATCAAACGGCTGAAAGCACTGATAGAGCTTGTTGTTCAAACATCAATATTTCATTTAGAAATCAATTTCATGAACCACTCTGGCAGGAAAAGTACAAGCAGGAGGTGTAGACCAAGATCAGACTGCACTTATGTGCAGGCTGATCTTGGTCTACACCTCCTGCCAAAACCTGAATATTCCGGGTTCAGCATGACAAGGGTTAAAATCTAAATTACTAGCTCTATCTGTAGCTCTGAAGGGGATGTGAAAATCAGGACTGCATGGATAATGAATATAAATCCAAATACCATTCTATGACAACTTTCAAGAATGGGTGATCACCAGTCAAAATTAACCCTGGTCATGCTGATCTCCCTGAATATTCCTGTTTCGGCAGGAGTTAAAGATCAGCCTGCATATACCTGCAGTCTGATCTTAGTCCACACCCCCTGTTTTCCTCTTCGTTTATAGAATTTATTTTCAAAAGTTTTTAATGTAGACCCACAGTTAGGCCCTCAGGTTCTTTCAGTGCTTGATTTAAATACAATTGTAAGAAGGAAAATTTAATTTAGTATAGCTAGGATTAACCCTTTCCAATATAAATCCGGGATTTTATGTCTCTGTGGTTTTATACTTTTTAAAAAACATTGTGGGAAAAAGAATTTGCTTGTAACAAGCAATTTCTTCTTTCCCACAGTATTTTCTTTCACATTGGAAGGTTTCATTTCAAATTGCATCAATTTTCATTGCAGTCTGCAATGTATTTGAATTTGGGCCAGTCTAAATTTAAAGAAAAAAATGGCAAAGGTTTAATAGGTAGTATTTGGGTCAACCTGAGAAATTACAGAGTAAAGTCTGATATTGATTTCTGAAATCCAATATAAAACCTGCTCATAATAGGGGATCTTTATTGTATTGTAAAGAAATGAGAATTATCAATCATTTCAGAACAGTAAAGGCCTCTAGTTTAGTATGCTCTGATAAATGTATTCAGTTATAGGCATGCATTGAAATAGAACATGAAAAAACAATCAAACTTTATAACAGAAGTAGCACTCTGATACCTTCTTAGGCCATTCCCATACTACAAAAATTTAGGTTGGTCCAAATTGAAAGGAGTTGCAGTCAACAATTCAAAGTTTAGTTTTATTCAATTTTCTGGGAAGAAAACATTGTGCAAAATGAAGAAATTGCTTGTAACAAGCAATTTCTTCATTTTGCACAAAGTTTTCCCGATTGTTCATCTTGAGGGGCGTCCTAAGATGAAGAAATTGCCTGTCACAAGCAATTTCTTCATTTTGCACAAAGTTTTCCCAATAATTAATCTTGATGGGCGTCCATAAGCGTCACTGTGTGGGAATGGGTTAAACAATTGCTACTGACTTGCCATGTACTGCATCATTACCAGTGGGCCAAATAACGTGCTCTTTACCCATTCCCACACAATGACGCTTTTTAAGAAAATGTTTTAGGAAAAAATTGTATGAAATTAAAAGGTTCCCACACAATGACACTTTTTGACGCCCCTCATTTGGGAAAACCTTGTGTAAGATTAAGAAATTGCTTGCAACAACCAGTTTCTCCATTTTCCACAATGTTTTCTATGCAGAGAGCTATAAAAACTTAAAATTATCTTATGGAACTCCTTTCATTTTTGACCAGTCTTAAATGTTGCAGTCTGGTAATAGGTTAAAGGGGGAGTATCAAAGATTTTCATGTTGCAAATTTTGATTATTTTTCTTCTGTTGTAATGAAATATTCTGAAAAGCAGTTTTGAAAAAATCATATCGTTTGTCAAAATAAACTAGGTGTATTTAACTGCTGAAATTACACCTTTAGTTTGAACTGAAACCAATGTCATTGTGACACTACCAGGACTTATATTTGCTAGCTGAATTTTGATTCTTTAAAGATCTTTAAAAAATTGGTTGAAATAGTTTATAAAAAATTTGTCACTTACTATATCTTTGCGCTTTCCACTTGATGTGACAAAATTCAGGATGTTGGTTGTTTCTAAAATTCTTCTGTTGAATGTGTGTAATATGCAAATGAGGTCACGCGATGTCAACAACAATGTAGTGAATTAGAAGAATAATGTGATTCCACTGAACCTTTGCTAAATAACAACAAAAAGCCACTTTTAACTCACCAGATTACCATAAAGGGCAATATCTGGCTCATATTTGATAATCAAATGTGCATCATTCAATCAATGAAGTGGGTAACATAGGTCATAGGTCAACTGTGCTAGTTAAAGGGGGGCGGGTTATAAATCCACTAGTTTAGCTTTGTATTTGTGATATCCATTTCATTTATTGAGTAGAGCAGCTGAAATGAAGCATTTAGTCTATCCATGTCCCCATTTACGACTGGCATCAGGATCTTACTCTTATCTCTTCTGTCTTCTCTTCGCATCATAACAAGTCTTACATCATATTTATTTTATACTTCCTATTATAATCTTTTCTTTTTCAAATGAATAATCGAATAATTATTGCTAGTAATTTCTCTATAACTGGAACAAAAATGTCTTCAATGCTCTGCATATAGAATAAGAAATACACTATTTAGTTGAAAATGAAGACTGAAAACTAAGTAAATTCAGTAAAGGGAATGGCCGAATCTAAGTTGTGAGAACTTGTGGCCAGACCCTATTGCTAAAAAAACTGTATTTTATCACTATGAATATTATGTTATGATGTAAAAGAATGTATAGCAATAAAATATGTTTAACCCATATCCATAGAGCACAAGAATGAGCAAATTTCTTCTTGATACAAGTGGAATAGTCTGGCTACCAGACTCTTCTTAATGGGAATTAAATCTTTCGATAGCTGGACAAGGATATTAATTAAGTCCCCTGACTCCAAAAAGAAGATTTTGTTCAGCACTAGCCACAGCTATAAACTTGGAATAAACAGACATGCTTGAGGAAAATATGTTACACACAGAAGGGCCCAAACAAGAACGAGTGCAGCCAGTTAGACTGGCTGCATTTGTTTTTGTTGGGACCTATATTTTCCTCAAGTATTTGGACCTTAAATGTATAATATATTTTCCTCAAGTATGTCTCTCTAATCCAAGTTTATGTTTGTGGCTAGTGCTTAACACCCCGCCCTTTCTTTTCGGAGTCAGAGGACTTAATTGACATCCCTGACCAACCATAGAAAGATTTAATTCCCTTTAAGAAGAGTCTGGTAGTCAGACTAGCAGCCAGTCTACAAGTGGAATTACACGGCTTGGTAATTCCTAAAATGTTCACTCATCCTGCACAGTGAGAATATTAACCCTCGTCATGCTGAACCCGGAATATTCTGGTTTTGGCAGGAGGTATAGACAAAGATCAGCCCGCACATTTGTGCAGTCTGATCTTAGTCTCCACCTCCTGCCTATCCCTTTAAATCCAGAATTGTTTGTAGCATTATCAACCCATAATGATGACATCCAGTACTATCAGCCCTTTGATTTTAATGCAATTCTAAAGAAGATTTTATTTGGCATGACAAGAGTTAAGTCTTGTATATATTATTTCTGTATTCAAATCTTTCATTTTCCACATGTCCTGCATATATTGACAAAGAAGGAAAAAAATTATGCAGGACAAGCGAACAAGTAAAATTTTCAAGCCCAGAAATGTATTTGAGCAGTTTCATAAACTCATATGATCAAGATATTCTACATCAAATTATGCTGTTCGAATTAATTTGGTACCTTTTCATGTCAGAGTTGGACAGAATTATCTATATAGCTTACAGGTTTTTCAAAATATGTTTAAAGGGGCTTATCTATAAGACAAAATTAAATATTGGCTTCTATTCAACTTTTATCGAATTCTTAATGCCATAAAAGGATATTGAATTGAATACCCAATTTGAGCTCATTAGAATGTCAAGTTAATATGCAAAACTAGGTCTTGCATTTTGGACTGTGAGGCTGAAACCTTCAAACACATTACAATACTAAATGTCCACAGCAGACTGGTTCAAATTGAAAGAGGTTTCAGAAAATGAAAATTGGATGCAATTTGAAAAGAAACCATCCCATGTTGTGGACAATATTGTTGGAAAAGAAGAAATTGTTTGTTTCAAGCAGTTTCTTCTTTTTCCATAATGTTTTATCGGTACAAAATTAGTTGGACATAAAATCCTGGGTTTTGTACAGGAAAGGGTTATCCCTTTTCTTACAATCTCTGATTTTAATGTCCATGTAATCTACTTGAGATAACATTGTGGAAAAGGAAGACTTTGCTTGTAATAAGCAATATCTTTTTTCTCCACAATATTTTTAGCTCACCTGAGCACAACGTGCTCAAGGTGAGCTTTTGGTATCACCTTTTGTCCGTCGTGCGTCGGAAGTCGTCAACAATTCTTTAAACATCTTCTCCTCAGTAACCACTGGGCGGAATTCAACCAAACTTGGTAGGAATGTTCCTTGGGTGACCCTTCTCAAAAGTTGTTCGCAGATTTTTGATTGACCCCCAAATATGGGCGTGGCAGGGCGTGGCAGTTTTTAACTTAGAAATCTTTAAACATCTTCTCCTCAGTAACCATTGGGCCAATTTCAACCAAATTTGGTATGAATGTTCCTTGGGTCACCCTTTCAAAAGTTGTTCGCGGATTTTTGATTTATGCCCAAATATGGGCGTGGCAGTTTTTGACTTAGGAATCTTTAAACATCTTCTCCTCAGTAACCATTGGGCCAATTTCAACCAAATTTGGCATGAATGTTCCTTTGGTGACCCTTTTCAAAAGTTGTTCGTGGAATTTTGATTTACGCCCAAATATGGTCATGGCAGGGCGTGGCAGTTTTTGACTTAGAAATCTTTAACCCATTCCAACTCAATCCCTCCTTTTTACGCCCCTTGAGAATAAAGCTTTGGAAAGCATTGTGGAAAATGAAGAAATTGCTTGTATCAAGCAATTTCTTCATTATCCACAATGTTTTCTATCAAAAAAGACGGAAAAATTCAAAATTCCATCAGCTTGAAATTGTCGTCTGCAGTTTCTTTCAATTTGGACCAGTCTAAATTTTGCTGTGTTGGAATGGGTTAAACATCTTCTCCTCAGTAACCATTGGGCCAATTTCAACCAAACTTGGCATGAATGTTCCTTGGGTGACCCTTTTCAAAAGTTGTTCATGGAATTTTGATTTATGCCCAAATATGGGCGTGGCAGGGCGTGGCAGTTTTTGACTTAGAAATCTTTAAACATCTTCTCCTCAGTAACCATTGGGCCAATTTCATCCAAACTTGGCATGAATGTTCCTTGGATGACCCTTTTAAAAAGTTGTTCGCAGAATTTTGATTTATGCCCAAATATGGGCGTGGCCAGGCGTGGCAGTTTTTGACTTTGAAATCTTTAAACATCTACACCTCAGGAACCATTGGGCCAATTTCAACCAAACTTGGTATGAATGTTCCTTGGGTGACCCTTTTCAAAAGTTGTTTGGCAGAATTTCGTTTCACGCCAAAATATGGGTGTGGCAGTTTTTTACTTTGAAATCTTTAAACATCTTCTCCTCAGTAACTATTGGGCCAATCACAACCAAATTTGGTATGAATGTTCCTTTGGTGACCCTTTTCAAAAGTTGTTCGCAGAATTTTGATTTATGCCCAAATATGGGCGTGGCAGTTTTTTTAACTTTGAAATCTTTAAACATCTTATCCTCAGTAACAGTTGGGTCAATTTCAACCAAACTTTGCATGAATGTTCCTTTGGTGACCCTTTTCAAAAGTTGTTCCTGGAATTTTGATTTATGCCCAAATATGGGCGTGGCAGGGTCAGGCACTTTTTTGACTTTGAAATCTTTAAACATCTTCTCCTCAGCAACTATTGGGCCAATTTCAACCAAATTTGGTATGAATGTTCCTTGAGTGACCCTTTTCAAAAGTTATTCTAGAATTTTGATTGATGACCAAATAAGGGCTTGGAAGGGTAGGGCAGTTTTTGACTAAGAAATCTTTAAACATCTTCTCCTCAGTAACCATTGGGCCAATTTCAATTTTGAATCATCTTACATTAGTCAGGTGAGCGATTTTAGGGCCATTCTGGCCCTCTTGAGCGATTTTAGGGCCATTCTGGCCCTCTTGTCTATCATGTAGGATGGCTGTATTTTTGAATTGATCTTACTTTATGGTGTCGCCTACTACACCTTTGAATTTGAGCAAGTTCCAAAATTTTGAAAACAGCAAAACGGTTAACCCTTTCAGATTGGAAGAGGTTGAAGACAACAATGAAAGTAGGATGTAATATGTAATGGAACCATCCTATGTGGTGGAAAAAATAATGGGGAAAAGAGCAATTTTTCCTTTTTCCTCAATGTTTTCTCAAGTACAAAATCACAGCAACATCAAATCCCGTTTTTTTTTACAGGAAAGGGATAAATGAATTTGGTGAAGTGAAACCTTCACAGAATATTAGAAAGAAAGAAATCGAAACTATGGCCTTCCCATTTATTCATCATCGGATTCATTATTCTGCAGTTCCTTTGAAAGTAGATTAGGCAAATATTCTGATGTCTGATAAAAAGGCTTATAATCTGTATTTATTTTGCACTCTAAAAGTCAACTCATGCATATAATGAATGATATTTTGGCGGCAAAACTTGCATGAATGATGAGTTTATTACACATTCTAATTCATGTATGTGAACCTTAATTTTTTTATCAAGCTTTGCCCAGTTTAACCCATTACCAGATGGCAAAATTTTAGACCTGTCCAACTTGAAAGAAGTTGAAGACGACATTTTAAGTTTTCAGAATTTTCTTTTTTCAATTTTCTGGATAAAAAACATTGTGGAAAACGGAGAAATTGCCTAGTTCAAGCAATTTCTTCATTTTCACATTATTTGTCCTAATGTTTTCCTGTGTGGGAATGGGTTAACAGTTGTGAAAGGAAGAGCCTTAACCCATTTTACACAATGTTTTCTTAATTGGTTTTTTTCAGAAGCGTCAAAAGGTATCATTGAAGAGGAATGGGTCAGTGCCTAATTTATTATGTCCTGAGTAAGGCACAGTAGATCTTGAGCCCAGCATTTCCACCTAATTATACTTTGATTGCCTGAAGAAAAATAGATATCAAAAACATAAGAGAAAAGGAGATACGGCTGATGACAAGAAGTTTCTCCTTTACCTATAATATTTTCTACCCAACATGGCACTTATTTTGTATTTAAAAAAAAGAACTGTAAGGCTGCAATATCTTTGAATTTAGACCCTCTGACCTTTTGTCTACTTTTCTAACAATTAAATATTACTTATTAACCCATTCCCACTTGGTGACGCTTTAAGATGCCCCTAAGGAAAAAAGATTTGGAAAACAATGTGAAAAATGAAGAAATTACTTGTAGCCATTTCTTGAGTTTACACAATGTTTACTACCCAGAAAGTTAAAGGAATCTATAATTTCATAAACTTTGAATTGTCGTCTGCAACTCCTTTGACTTGGACCAGTCTAAAATTTTGCCATCTGGTAATAAGTTAAATAACGAATTTTTGTCGAGCCTGCTTGCGGTAAGGGAGACAAAGTTGTCACTATTACAAGTCGGTGTATGTGCGTTAGTGCGTAAGTCTGTCTGATTTTGTCTGGACAATTATTCCTACATTTATGGATGGATTTCAAAATAATTTGGCACAATTATTCTCCATCATGAGTAGATATGCCATTTGAAAGAATGTTTTGGATAGCTTCGAGTTCAAGGTCACAGCTCAAGGTCAAACACTAAAATTGTGCTTATCTGGAGCATTTTTCCTACAATTATGGATGGATTTCAAAATAAATTGGCACAATTGTTCTCCATCATGAGTAGATGTGCCATTTGAAAGAATTTTTGGATAACTCCAAGTTCAAGGTCAGAGCTCAAGGTCAAATACTAAAATTGTGCTTATCTGGAGCATGATACCTACAAAACTTTGCGGACTTGACAGCAGTTGTCCTGGGACAACCATCTAGTTTTTATTACATATTACAATTTAATGTCAATTTTGTTTATGAAATTGATTTCTAAAAGAAATACTGATTTTTGAACCACAAGTTTTTTCAGTGCTTTCAGCCCTTTGATTTTAAAGCATTTCAGTAAAGGTAATTTATACAGCATGACAAGGGTTAAAAATGAACATAGAAAAGGATAATTCAATTTAAATTTAAACAAGTAAGGTTATAAATACAAAGATTAAAATTCATACTCATGCAGGCTTATCTTTGTCTATCGGGACCAACCGTACCAGAAATTTTGTGCTTTCAAATGTTAATCATTTTCCCAAATAATTACGCATTTGGAAAACCCCTAAAAAATAAATTTGGAAACACTGTGTAAAATGAAGAAATTGCTTGCAACAAGCAATTGATTCATTTTACATAATGTTTTCTATCCAGAAAATTGAAAGAATCTTAAATATCATAATAATGTGTCTTCCAATTTGGACCAGTTTAATATTTTGTCGTCTGGTAATGAGTTGAAGGGTTTATGATTAACTACCATGGTAAAGAGTAAAGTGATTGACTACCAAGGTAAAGAGTAAAGTGATTAAGAATTTTGGCGGTAAGACATAGTATGCGATAATCTTTCTTGAGGCAATAGTAAATTGGATCAGAAGTGAAAATGTGCATGTGAACTGTTTATTTAATCATTAAATTTATACTTTCAATAAATTTGTTTATGTGTGTAAAAAGAGAGCTTTTATCCATATTTGGACTTAAACTTGTACAAGGTTAGCGAAATAATATGTTCATTTGATAGCAGTTCTGATAATTTTATCTGTAAGAGGGGGTAACAGCATTTTAAAATCTTTTGTTTCTCAACAAAACCCTATGGTGTAGGTACTCATTTGAATTGTGTCGAGACTATTCAAATGAGTACCTGTAACATAGGGATAATGACCAGTACTGGTGAAATATTTAAATTTGAAAAAAATATGCCCTTTATCTGTAGCTCTTTAACCCATTACCAGACGGACTGTCCAAATTGAAAGGTGTTACAGACGACAATGCAAAAGTTATGAAAGTTTGGATTTTTTTTTCATTTTTAGGGTAGAAAACATTTTGGATAATGAAGAAATTGCTTGTAACAAGCAATTTCTTCATTTTCCATAATGTTTTTCTAAAGCTTTTTTTATTGGGGGCATCTAAAAGTGTTATTGAGTGGGAATGGGTTAAGATTTTATGTGCATTTTGCATAAAAATATTTTATCAAAAGGAACAAAAGTGTTGTAAATACAACATGAATCTTTTTAATGTGATTGAAATGCACATACAAACTACTTTTGTCCATTACACTCTCTAGATTGTCTAATGCAATCCTGATGAATAATTTTGGTTAAATATTGTGAGAAATATAGAAATTGCTAGTAACAAAGAACTTCTTGCAGTATTACTAGTTTTCTACTCTAATAGGTAAGAGCGTCCCAGTTTAGGTGGGATGTGATTTGCCTCAACTTAGACCAGTAAATTATTTTGTCATCTAGAATTGGGTTTATTCAAAGATCTGATGTTATGTAGGAATGAGAAATCAAAAGGCTAAGTTATAAAACTGATAAGTTTTGGAAAGATCAATTCTATTTCATGTAGAGCATTATGACTCTTGAGTCTAAAATTAGGAAGTACAAAATGCCAGACAGCAAAAGATCAGTCCAAATTGCAAGAAGCTGTAGACGACAATTTAAAGCTTATGGAATTTTTGAATTTTTTTACCTTTGAGTTAGAAAAAGTTGTAGATAATGAAGAAATTTCTTGTAACAAGCAATTTCTTCATTCTCCACAATGTTTTACAATACTTTTTTCTTGGGGCCATCTTAAAGCGTCAGGTTAAGTAGTTCTGATTATGCATGGCAACCTGCAGAGGTGACAGGCCAAGAGATGAGTTGACTACAGACAGGGGTGTGAAATCCCCATGCCTGACTTGTCCTATTGGGACTTTTTTTACTTGTAGACAAGTATATCATTTAAGGAAACTTACTCTGCAGTAAGTAGCGCATCAGACTCCTAATCTTCTATCATGGGATGTCATGGGTTTGATCCTCTGCTTGGGCACATATCCTTTCCGACATTTGTCTCTCGCCAATGGGTTGATAATCATAAACCTAAGTGGGATAGCAGCTGGAGGCTTGGAAAGGATGTAATGGTAGTACTGGTGTGAGAAATACCAGGAATCCATTGTTAGGTGCTCCAGCTGCTGCGATATGACTGAAATACTGTTAAAAGTGGCGTTAATCCCTATTCAATCAATCAATCAAGGGTATGAAACTGTTGTTAACCCTTGTCATGCTAATCCCAGAATATTCCAGCTTTGACAATGGCTTTGGCAGGTGTATAGACCAAGATCAGCCTGCACAGATGTGCAGTCTGATATTAGTTTAAACTACCAGCTTATTGTTGTTGTTGAGAGAAATCTTTGAATACAAGATCTATTTATATCAAAGTTTTCAAACATATTGAAAAGAGGAATATATTCTGCAGGTCAAGGGTTAATTAACCTTTGTCATGCTGAATTAAAATTCTGTTTAGAAGTGCACCAAAATCAAAGGACTGAAATCACTAGAAGCACTAGTTGCAGGTCAATATTTCATTTGAAAGCTGATTTTATGAACAACTCTGGCTTGAAAGGGACAAGCAGGTGGTGTAGACTAAGATCAGACTGCACACATGTGCAGGCTGATCTTTGTCTATACCTACTGCTGAATCAGGAAAATTTTGGGTTCAGTATGACAAGGGTTAAGAAAGTGCTTTAATTCTGACCAAGTAGGAAATCTTTACTTGTCAGGGGACAAGTGTGAAATTATTACTTTTTCCACAAAATTTAATGTAATTATATAGTCCTAATGATATAATTTGTTCCAAAATACATTTCATCATTTCTAAAAGCTTTCCTACTAAAATGTATGACAAAAATGGTAACTCTATTTTCCAGGGCATAACAAAAGTTTGCTGATGAAGTGACACAAACTACCCCAGCAAGTTTTGTGTGTTTTGGACATTTTCTTTTACCTACAATGATTTGGTGACACATTGCCACCACTGTGCAGAGTTAAGTCGCGTCGACTAGACTGGTGGACAGAGATTAGAGAGAATGGATCAGCGGACACCAGGGATCAGCCCCGCAGGGTCCATGAGTTCATTGTCTGGTAGCTTCAGCCCCAGGGACAGTCCTGGCCCCATGTCCCCGGGGATTGGAGCTGATAGACCCTTCACAGACAGAGCTAAGAAATCTGGGGGTGGAGGCATACAAATGCAGATTCAACAATTACAAGGTATGTACAGTGGGTGAAGCTTGCTATATCAATTAACCCTTTACCTGTTGACAAAATTTTGGACTTGTCAATATTGAAAGGTTTTGCAGACGATAATTCAAAGGTGATGAAATTTTATATTTTATCAACTTTTTGTAAGAAGAAAACACTGTGGAAAATGAAGAAATTGCTAATTGCAAGCAATTTCTTCATTTTACACAATGTTTAACCAACTGTTTTTTCCATTTGTTTTTCATGAGGTGCATCAGAAGAGTCATGGTTTAGGAATGAGTTAACTGATTTCCACCACATATGTTCCTCAAGAAATAAGCTTTGGAAAACATTGTGGAAAATGAAGAAATTGCTTGAACCAAGCAA
The DNA here is from genome assembly GCA_946902895.1 of Fragum fragum. NCBI lineage: Eukaryota > Metazoa > Mollusca > Bivalvia > Cardiida > Cardiidae > Fragum > Fragum fragum. Next base: position 9,871,779 of record OX336366.1, read on the forward strand.
TTTCTTCATTATCCACAATGGTTTGTATACAAAGACAAAAAATAAAATTTCACTAACTTTAAATTGTTGTTTGCAGTTACTTTGAATTTGGACCAGTTAACCCTTTCCTGTACAAACACGGGATTTTACGTTGCTGTTCTTGTATACTTCAGAAAACATTGCGGTAAAAGAAGAAATTGCTTGTAACAAGCAATTTCTTCTTTTTCCACAATATTTTCTACCCTATTGAATGGTTAATATTCAAATTAAATCAACTTTAAAATATCGTCTGCAAAACCTTTGAAGTGGGACAGGTCTAAAATTTCCAAAAACAAGAATGGGTTAAGGTTTGAGTCAGCCTAGTTTCCTTCTAATTATTGATATGTGCAGTCTGTAAAACAGTATCATTGATCAATTTACTCACTTCTGATCTCTGTAGCCCTGTACTAGACAACAAAATTTTAGACTGCTCCAAATTTAAAGAAGTTGCAGACAACAATTCTGTGTTGAATATTAAATATCCTGGTATTTTTTGGTAGAATTCATTGTTGATAATGAAGAGATTGCTTGATACAAACAATTTCTTTATTTTCAAATTTTTTTCTCAAGCTTTTCTGGAGGAGTGTAAAAATGCAGGATTATTTGTAAATGTAATATTGAAAATCAGTCAAGTTGGTAATGACAGTTTATGTGTCATGTACATTTTAAAGAAACTGTAAATTATCGTCAGAAATTTGTTCTTTGGGGAAAGAAATTGTGAGGGCTCATCTCAGTTTTTACAAGATTTTCATTCATAATTCCAATCATAAAATGAACTTTGGATTCTTGATTATATAATAGTTTAAATGCCAGTCTATTGATTATTAAAAATCCGAGATTAACACTAAGCCATTGGAAGTAATGACCTTTTTTTGAATAATAACCTGCATAAACCCATTCCCATACAATCCCTCCTTTTTAGGCCTATCCAGAAAAAGTTCTGGAAATCAATGTGAAAAATGAAGAAAATGCTTATGATTTTGAAAATTTCAACAATTTTGAATTACTGTCTTCCTACTTTCAATTTGGACAGTTCTAAAATTTCACTGTGTAGGAACAGGTTAAGAAAGCCGGCCAAGTAGCAGTACCATTTGAAACTTGTCATATTCTCATTTTGAGAGGATTTATTTTTAAGATTTCACGAACAAAAATTTATGATTCACATTTTAATGCTGGTGGCTTGGTGAGAAAATGTCTTTAGTGTCTATAGATTATATTTGCCAAATGTTTTTACACTAAGCCATGGAATTACGAAGATAGATTTGACTCCTCCTGTAGAAATGGACATTCTAGGAGCTCTGAGAGAGATACAAATAATAAAAGATATTGGATTCAGAAGAGGTCAACTTCATATAGTATTTTGAGAATAAACATTTGGTAAGGTAGAACGACCATTCTAGATTAAGAAATTTATGAAAAAAATTTATCTACCCAGTCTAACCAGGGTTGATATTTGTTGCACTTGCCAGATTGGTGATATAGAGTACTATATTGTAGTGTAGTAATTATCATTCTCTAGTCATTTTTGTAGAGTTGCATAGTTTTTGAAACTCTTTTGTTGATTTCTTGCTCTGAAAATGTTTGTTATGCCTGAGACAATGTATTTATATGCAAAAATCAGAGTAAAATACAGAGACCGTAAAGACTTGCATAGGAATAATATGATGTTATTTTGTGTACGCATTACAAATGTTGTTTCCTTGTGTCTTCGGTCAATTAAGTCTGTAGAAAATATAACCAGCTCTAACTTAAATCAGATTTAATCATTATATTGATATTCTTCGACACAAACCTTGGATTCTATCTGTTCAATGTTTACTCTTATTGAAGAGATAAATGATACAAAAAATCTGGCTCAATTGAAACATATTTAACAGATAGGTTGTATTTAACCCTTTCCTGGATAAACCCGGGATTCTACGTCACTGTGATTTTATATTTGGGAAAACATTGTGGAAAAAGGAGAAATTGCTTATAATAAGCAATTTCTCCTTTTCCCACAATGTTTTTTACCACATAGGATGGTTATATTTGGAATTGCATCCAATTTTATTTGTCGTCTGCATCCTCTTTCAATTTGGACCAGTCTAAAATTTCAAAAACCAGGAAAGGGTTAAACCCCTAACCAGACAACAAATGTTTATACTGGTCCAAATTGAAAGAGGTTCCAGACAACAATTTTTATTTGATGAAATTTTAAACTGTTATCTTTAGACGAAGAAAACTTTGTGGATAATGAAGAAATTGCTTGCAACAAGAATGAGGCTCTGACCTGCCCCAGTTCATAAACCATTGTCGTCATCAGACTTTCAGGCAAAGGAGGTATTTGAGAAGGGAAAAGGAGTATTACTTTGATTATGGTAATATGATCTTGTAGTGTCAAATCATCGATTGATAGAAATAGATCAATTAAGTATTATCAGACCTCTAAATCTTCTTTCAATAACTTAATGCCTTCATATATATCAACATATGAATGGGGCTATCATAACATTTTATAGCTGTAAAGGTCATGTAAATGAAATCAATTGATATGTTTAAAGGTACCTTGATCCACTCAAACACAGTCCCTCTTTTTTACGTCCCTCCAGAAGAAAGCTTTTGGAACCATTGTGGAAAATGAAGTTGGAATTTCTTTATTAATTAAATGATTTCTGAGAAAGAAGAATTTCGAAGTTTTCATTATTGCCATATATGGGAATTAGCCCTGCCCATCAAACCTATGTTTTTCATCCTTTCAAAAATCTTTGAAGGGATCTGAAAAAGGGTCACCCAAGGATCATTCCTATAAAATTTAGTTGAATTCTATTTAGTTCTTTCTGAGTAAGTTATCCCTTATGGACAGATGGAGGGACACACAGCTGTATGTACGACGGACACAACCCCATGATAATAGCTCAATGGCTTTTAGCCAGTTGAGCCAGCAACTACTCAAGAGTTGAGCAAACCGGTTTGTTTACCTATCATTAAGATTTTAGTTCACAGCATGGGGTGAGAGAAGGTGAATTAAATCAAGACAGAAATTTTCTATAATTTCTATAATTTGGTAGGTCAACAGTAACTGTGTCAACAATTTTCAGATAAAATTGAGGTCATTCTAGGTTCAAATCAACCAATCACAGCTGTCATTCAAGGATCCAACCGACCAATCAAATAATGTATTCAGCCCAGACCTGAACTTTCAACGCCTACTTTGGCCACAGATTTTCTTAACCTTTTTTTTGGTTTGGCAACTTAAACGTCGTAACTACATTAATTGGTCAATTAACATGTTCTTCATTACCAATAATTATTTTCATTACCCAAGATTCTTTGCACTACCTTTCTTTCTATAATAATAAATTACGGAATACCCAACACTTATTTTACCTGAATAACTTCAGTGGGTGACCAACAAGCTGAAGATCGGTGATTTGGTGGCCAATAGATCTGAACTTCTACAATCCTGTATCCACAAGGTGGTTTTGTTAAAATGGTTACAACATTCTTTCCTTGATTTTTCCATCTTTCTTGTTGTTTCTGCATATTGTCAATTGGCAACAAAAGCTCTTAAGTACAGCTTTTAACTGTAGTTACAAGATGATTTGTCCAGGTCACTTTAATAGATATACAATTTTTTAGTGAAGAATTTTCCACAGTCTGAATAATTCAGATTCCTCCTTTTTTACGCCCCTCAAGAAAAAAATGGAAAACATTTTGGAATATGAAGAAATTACTTGTTTCAAGCAATTATCTTCAATAATCTTCATTATCCACAATGTTTTCTATCCTAAATGATGGAAAAATTAAAATTCCATCAACTTGAAATTGTTGCCTGCAACTTCTTTCAAGGTGGACCAGTCTAACATTTTATTGTTTGGAAATGAGAAGAAGTGTTTTTAAATGCATAATGATTAATGGGAAAATGCAGAACAATTTGAGCAGTGTTAATGCCTAGGACTCCTTGTCATGGGGTCCCGGAATCGATCCTGTTCAATATTTGTCTACCACCAAGAGATGAATAATTGTAAACCTGTTGAGTGGGATGAGCAGCTGGAGGCTAGGAAAGGATGTAGTGGTAGCACTGGTGTGAGAATTCCAGGAATCCATGGTAAGGTGCTCCTACCGCTTTAATATGACTGAAATATTGTTAAAAGTGGCATTAAAACTCTTATTCAATTATTCAAAAGCAAAACAATTTAAGGACGAGATAAACTTATTCATTGCCAGTTCCTCCTGTTTTAATAAATAAATTCCAATCTGTCACAACTGATCAGTTTAAGTGTTACCTACTCAAAAATCACCTCGATTTTTCTGATAAGGCCCAGATCAAACTAGAATATTGAGAGCCACACACAACTGTCTTGTAACTTCAAGTAAGTTGTGCTGATTCCGGAATATTCCTGAATTGGTGCTTAAGCGCAGTCACATCTTTAACTTTACACCTTCATTTTGTTGCCTTCAAGCCAAAGTTGTTATTTTGACCCACAACTAGTGCTTTTGGGCCTTTGATTTTATTGCAAATTCAGAAAAAGATTTTATACAGCATGAGAAGTTATATCTCTAGTAATCATGATTCTTATGGCAATAAATCAGAAAGCATTTTTATGCCGTCACATCATATTGTTTTACCAGTGTCTGTCTATCCAAAATTTAACCTATTAACTGAACATTTCCCTGTACATTTGAAAAAATATTCAGATATCATGCTGAATATGTTATAGGAAGCTTGCATCAATGCACATCGTATTAACTCTTTTCCAAAAATTTAATATAAAACTGAATAATTATGTAAACTTAAATTCATAAATTATAGCTACAATCCTCATATTTGCATTACTGAGAGCATATAATTATTGTTAAGGTCAAATTTACTTACTCTTAACCCTTTACCAGACGCTAAAATTTCAGACCAGTCCAAATTGAAAGGAGTTGCAGCCAACAATTTAAAGTTTATGAAATTTTAGATTTTTCTACTTTCTGGGTAGAAAACATTTTGTTAAATGAAGGATTGTTTTTATAAAAGCATTTTCTTCCTTCTATACAATGTTTACTCAATTGTTTTCCTCCAGAATCATCAAAAAACATCATTGTGTGGGAATTGGTTAGCCCTTTAAACATTGAGAGAAAACTTAATGTTCCGTGTTGCTTGATCTCATGTTTCTTTCAACATCAGACAAGAGACAAAACATGGTCAAAGTCAAGGTAAAATTTGTAACCCTAATTTTCTTAACTTAATATGAAACCCAACATTTCTAGTATTTCAGCACTCTACAACTGCTCTTGTTGGGAATGCAGGTACCTCTCATTGAGTTTGATAAGGTCAAGGACATATGAAAAGATCAAGGTCACCTGAAATAAATAAGGTCAATCGTTAGAAAAATGCTGTAAGGGGGCATTAGTGACTCACAAAAGGATCTTGTTCTTTCTGAAATCTAATTGTATCTGTATGTGCTCATTTGTTGATTTCTTTCCTCCTATTAGGTCCTTGATTCATTTTCCTTGCCATGGACCCTGGGTTTGATCCCTGGCTGCTGAGAATTTCTTTTCCAAAGTCTCTCCCTCCAATGCTTGGATAATTGTGTACAGCTGCTAGAGGCTTAGAGAGGATGTTGCTGTATTACTGTTGTAAGAAATACCAGGAATCTATGGTTAGGTGCTCCAGCTACTTTGGTATGACTGAAATACTGTTAAAAATGGTGTTAAACCCAATTCAATCAATCTTCCTTCCTTCCACATCCCTTTGATTTGGTTCACATGAAAGGTTATCAGTTATACATGCTGTGTTTCCTGATGCAGTGATTTGTTCTTTGATAAACTCTCTCAAACTGCATATCATGTTCCATCAAAACAAATCAACCCACTTATAATTGATGGAGGTATACTAACTCTTATCATGCTGAAAAATTCTTCATCAGAAATGCATTTGTCAATGAAAGAGCTGAAAGCACTGGAAGAACCTTTTTGGTGTTGATATCTTTATTGAAATTTTATCTCTTTTGTCCTTATTTTTCAATTGAAACCAACTTCGTGGCAGCAAACAATTTCAATTTAGAGTAGTCTAAAGTTTTGTTGTTTTGGACTTGGCTCGACCAGTGTTGTTTGTAGAACTGATTTCAGCCCTTTGAACTTAAAGCAGTTCTGTACATAGATTGATTTCAGCCCTTTTGACTGTAAAGCAGTTCTGTACATAGATTGATTTCAGCAGCAGTTCTGTACATAGAATGATTTCCACCCTTTGACTTTAAAGCAGTTCTGTACATAGATTGATTTCAGCCCTTTGACTTTAAAGCAGTTCTGTACATAGATTTTATTGAGCATTATATTGAGCATGTAAAAATAACTAGTATAATTACAAGGTTGATGAATTAAATAATTGAATGATGTACTAGATTCCCATAAGCTTAAATTTGTTCCATGACTACTATTTAGGGCTGATTAGTATAAGGCTGTTTTAACTATAATGTCAAGTTTATGGGCATTGAAGTGAAAGAAGTATGAATTTATCATAAATCCAGCAATGAAGTTAAGTGGAATTCCTCCTCTATAATTGTTAGTGGTTTGTAACCGATGCTTGCCAAATGGTATTGCTGATGCTTTCCTTTTTATCTTAACCCTTGTCATGCTGCCCCCCTCCCCCGGAATATTCCTGTTTTGGACAAAGATCAGCCTGCACATATATACATTCTGATCTTGTTCTACACCTCCTGGTGGCCCATTTATGCCAGAGATGTTATATAGAAATATTTTTTAAAAGGAATATTGACCCTCAATTAGGTCTTCCAGTGGTTTCATTCCTTATTTCAATGCACATCTGTATAGGGTTTAATTCAGCATCACAAAGTTAAGGTTGTCTTGAATGTGTTCATATAACCTCGAAATTTCATGAGTAAATGCATTCAAAATGACCTGTGTCACCATTGTAACATTGTGTGAATGAAGAAAAAAATGCATGATAAATATATCCAGTATAAAGTGGAATTCCCCTTCCAAGTGTCTGTAGTCACTGATGATTGATGTCTGCCAGATGGTAAATTCAACTTTCCACCCTACTATGTAAGACAGCTCCAGATAATTGGATTGTCAAAATTGTAAAGTTAATGATTTTCGTTCTAAAACCTAGAAAGGTTTACAAATGATGGATCACAAGCCACACCCACTAATTACGACAGGAAGTTCAACTTAGATATGAACCCATTACCAGATGGCAAAATTTTGGACTTATCCAAATTGAAAGGGAGTTGCAGACGACAATTCAAAGTTTATGGAATTTTAGATTTTCTCAACTTTCTGCATAGAAAACATCGTGTAAAATGAAGAAATTGCTTGTTGCAAGCAATTTCTTCATTTTACACAATGTTTTCCCAATTATATTTCTTGAGGGGCATCAAAAGGTGTCACTGTGTGGGAATGTGTTAAAGAGCTTTATTTAGCAAAATGAATGGTGTGCTACATGTGACAAGATAGTAATTCGGGTGGCTGACAACCTAAATATTGCAACTGCAGCTTGACAATACTGTTATTACAAGTTTTTTGTCATTAAATCAACAAAAATGCTTTTGTGTCGGCCCTTATTTGAGTTCAAAATGCGTTTCCAGTCTAAATACATTGTTTTGATTAATAGTCAATTTATTTTGGATCTTGTCAGATTTCAGTTGCTTGGTTGAGCATCACCTTGATTTGTTTAGTTAACCTACAGCGATGCATTTTAACGCTCCTCCAAGTAGATAAGCTTTAGAAAACGTTGTAGAAAATGAAGAAATTGATTGTTACAAGAAGTTTCTTCATTATCCACAAGGCTTGCTACCTCAAAAACAAAATCATTTAAAATTTCATTTGTTTTCTGTATATTCTTTGAATTTTGGCTAGTCTAAAATGCTGTTGTGCTGTATTAGGTTAAAGGCCAGTCGCTGTTTGCTTTGGTAAAGATGTTTTGTCACACTTGTGCCACCATATATTTCGCCAATCGATCAATTGTTGGCCCTGCCAACTTACTCCATTGGCCCTGCCACTTCCCTGCCCATTGACTCCAAGAGGAAGCCACTGTCATAGTGCAGTTGGTAGGGCATCAGACTCCCAATCTTCAATCATGAGTTTGATCCCTGGTGGCGACACATATCCTTTCTGATCTTTGCCTTCACCAATTGGTGGATAATCATAAACCTAAGTTGGATAGCAGCTGGAGGCCAGGAAAGGATGAAATGGTATTACTGGTGTGAGAAATGCCAGGAATACATCGTTAGATGCTCCTGAGCTGTTGCGATATGACTAAAACACCCATTCATTAAATCAATCAATTGACTCCAACAGGAAGTTCCACTTTGATTTAGACTTCTGGTCTAAATAAATGATTTCATTGGTTGCCTGATTATATGACTGACAGCCATGATTGGTCAATTGATGGGAGAGAAATGTTGCAGATTGCCATGGTTTGTATCAACTTCGTGAACATTGCAGAAAAAAGACACTCCTAAATCCAAATACACATCTATTCATTGGTTGTAAGCATCCTCGAGGAAAAAAGGGTCAATATCAGGAGCAAATAGCGAAGGTCTCTGACTTTTGACCTTCTGACAGTTTGTTAGAACATCAGTCATGTCTAGCCACGCCCATGTTTACATTTTCTTGGGGAAAATTTCTCAGTAGTGTTCCTGCTTTATCTTTGTTATGGTTAGTGAGGGAGCAATGTAATATACATATCAGATTCTTTCCTGCAAAAATGTTTAGGAAAGAAAATAAATATCTTTGTTACCCCACTCCCACGCAATCTCATTTTTTTGATATCTCTAAGGAAAAAAGCTTTTGAAAACATTGTGGAAACTGAAGAAATTGCTTGTCACAAGCAATTTCTTCATTATCCACAATGTTTTTTTACCCCAAAATAAAACAAAAATATACAGAATTTCATCAACTGAAATTTTTCATCTGCAAAATCTTTGTATTTGGACTGGTCTAAATGTTTTCGTCTGGCATTAGGTGAACCTATTCTTCACACAAGCTGCTTGTCCGACCTTCTTTATATGTAAGAAAATAATTTTTGCGATAAGAAGATATTGCTTACAACAAGCGAGTTCTTCTTTTAATCAATTCCAACACAATAAATCTTTAAAACTTCCCTCAATGTAAAAGCTTGAGGAAGCATTCTGGAAAATGAAGAAACTGCTTGTTTTAAGTAATTCTTCATTATCCACAAGGTTTTATACCCCCCCAAAAAATCAAAGATCTTAAAGATTTCATCAACTTGAAATTGTCTTCTGCAACTTCTTTGAATTTTGACCAGATGCAGATTTTGTTGTCTGGTTATGGGTTTAGCAAAATGCTTTTAAATTACTTCATGCAGTGGGAAGATTACTTTTCAAATTACGGTAATTTAGAATTTCCTCTGCAACCTTTCTCATAATGACCAGTCTATATTATGTTTGCTATGAGGTAATGAGTGAACTGCTAAAATTAGGAATACTGTCATCACCAAATGTTACAACAACAGATATGTTTCTGCTCTACAATGCCTGTGAACACATGCATGCTCTGTATAAAAATCAAGCTGAAGGGATGAAATTAATTGTATGCCTGAAAAGTGAGATGTGGGAGTCAATTTTCATAAATTAACTTGCCATGCATTTGATACAATACAGCCAGGGTCCCCTGCCCTGACTTACATAATGATTTGTGATAAGATGAAAACCTGCCTCCCACTGTCTCTCTTGATTAATTCTCGAATGAAACCAGACACATTCAACCTATTCCCTCACAAGGACACTTTTTGACGCCCGTAAAGAAAATCAATAGGGAAAACATATTTTCCAAAGTATTTTCCATCAAGAAAGTTGAGAAATTTAGCATTTCATTAACTTTGATAGTAGTCTGTCACCCCTTTCAGTTTAGACAGGCCTAAAAATAACAATGTTCTCCTATATGGTATTTAAGCCTTTGCCTACAATCTCTCTTTTTAGGGGCCGCCGTCATAGCACAGTTGGTAGCTCGTCAGACTGTTAATCTAGAGGTCTTGGGTTCGATCCCTGATGGCGGCACTCATCCTCTCCGACTATTTGTCTCTCACCAATGGGTCGATAATCATAGACTTATGTGGGATAGCAGCTGGAGGCCAGGAAAGGATGAAATGGTATTACTGGTGTGAGAAATGCCAGGAATACATCGTTAGATGCTCCTGAGCTGTTGCGATATGACTAAAACACCCATTCATTAAATCAATCAATTGACTCCAACAGGAAGTTCCACTTTGATTTAGACTTCTGGTCTAAATAAATGATTTCATTGGTTGCCTGATTATATGACTGACAGCCATGATTGGTCAATTGATGGGAGAGAAATGTTGCAGATTGCCATGGTTTGTATCAACTTCGTGAACATTGCAGAAAAAAGACACTCCTAAATCCAAATACACATCTATTCATTGGTTGTAAGCATCCTCGAGGAAAAAAGGGTCAATATCAGGAGCAAATAGCGAAGGTCTCTGACTTTTGACCTTCTGACAGTTTGTTAGAACATCAGTCATGTCTAGCCACGCCCATGTTTACATTTTCTTGGGGAAAATTTCTCAGTAGTGTTCCTGCTTTATCTTTGTTATGGTTAGTGAGGGAGCAATGTAATATACATATCAGATTCTTTCCTGCAAAAATGTTTAGGAAAGAAAATAAATATCTTTGTTACCCCACTCCCACGCAATCTCATTTTTTTGATATCTCTAAGGAAAAAAGCTTTTGAAAACATTGTGGAAACTGAAGAAATTGCTTGTCACAAGCAATTTCTTCATTATCCACAATGTTTTTTTACCCCAAAATAAAACAAAAATATACAGAATTTCATCAACTGAAATTTTTCATCTGCAAAATCTTTGTATTTGGACTGGTCTAAATGTTTTCGTCTGGCATTAGGTGAACCTATTCTTCACACAAGCTGCTTGTCCGACCTTCTTTATATGTAAGAAAATAATTTTTGCGATAAGAAGATATTGCTTACAACAAGCGAGTTCTTCTTTTAATCAATTCCAACACAATAAATCTTTAAAACTTCCCTCAATGTAAAAGCTTGAGGAAGCATTCTGGAAAATGAAGAAACTGCTTGTTTTAAGTAATTCTTCATTATCCACAAGGTTTTATACCCCCCCAAAAAATCAAAGATCTTAAAGATTTCATCAACTTGAAATTGTCTTCTGCAACTTCTTTGAATTTTGACCAGATGCAGATTTTGTTGTCTGGTTATGGGTTTAGCAAAATGCTTTTAAATTACTTCATGCAGTGGGAAGATTACTTTTCAAATTACGGTAATTTAGAATTTCCTCTGCAACCTTTCTCATAATGACCAGTCTATATTATGTTTGCTATGAGGTAATGAGTGAACTGCTAAAATTAGGAATACTGTCATCACCAAATGTTACAACAACAGATATGTTTCTGCTCTACAATGCCTGTGAACACATGCATGCTCTGTATAAAAATCAAGCTGAAGGGATGAAATTAATTGTATGCCTGAAAAGTGAGATGTGGGAGTCAATTTTCATAAATTAACTTGCCATGCATTTGATACAATACAGCCAGGGTCCCCTGCCCTGACTTACATAATGATTTGTGATAAGATGAAAACCTGCCTCCCACTGTCTCTCTTGATTAATTCTCGAATGAAACCAGACACATTCAACCTATTCCCTCACAAGGACACTTTTTGACGCCCGTAAAGAAAATCAATAGGGAAAACATATTTTCCAAAGTATTTTCCATCAAGAAAGTTGAGAAATTTAGCATTTCATTAACTTTGATAGTAGTCTGTCACCCCTTTCAGTTTAGACAGGCCTAAAAATAACAATGTTCTCCTATATGGTATTTAAGCCTTTGCCTACAATCTCTCTTTTTAGGGGCCGCCGTCATAGCACAGTTGGTAGCTCGTCAGACTGTCAATCTAGAGGTCTTGGGTTCGATCCCTGATGGCGGCACTCATCCTCTCCGACTATTTGTCTCTCACCAATGGGTCGATAATCATAGACTTATGTGGGATAGCAGCTGGAGGCCAGGAAAGGATGAAATGGTATTACTGGTGTGAGAAATGCCAGGAATACATCGTTAGATGCTCCTGAGCTGTTGCGATATGACTAAAACACCCATTCATTAAATCAATCAATTGACTCCAACAGGAAGTTCCACTTTGATTTAGACTTCTGGTCTAAATAAATGATTTCATTGGTTGCCTGATTATATGACTGACAGCCATGATTGGTCAATTGATGGGAGAGAAATGTTGCAGATTGCCATGGTTTGTATCAACTTCGTGAACATTGCAGAAAAAAGACACTCCTAAATCCAAATACACATCTATTCATTGGTTGTAAGCATCCTCGAGGAAAAAAGGGTCAATATCAGGAGCAAATAGCGAAGGTCTCTGACTTTTGACCTTCTGACAGTTTGTTAGAACATCAGTCATGTCTAGCCACGCCCATGTTTACATTTTCTTGGGGAAAATTTCTCAGTAGTGTTCCTGCTTTATCTTTGTTATGGTTAGTGAGGGAGCAATGTAATATACATATCAGATTCTTTCCTGCAAAAATGTTTAGGAAAGAAAATAAATATCTTTGTTACCCCACTCCCACGCAATCTCATTTTTTTGATATCTCTAAGGAAAAAAGCTTTTGAAAACATTGTGGAAACTGAAGAAATTGCTTGTCACAAGCAATTTCTTCATTATCCACAATGTTTTTTTACCCCAAAATAAAACAAAAATATACAGAATTTCATCAACTGAAATTTTTCATCTGCAAAATCTTTGTATTTGGACTGGTCTAAATGTTTTCGTCTGGCATTAGGTGAACCTATTCTTCACACAAGCTGCTTGTCCGACCTTCTTTATATGTAAGAAAATAATTTTTGCGATAAGAAGATATTGCTTACAACAAGCGAGTTCTTCTTTTAATCAATTCCAACACAATAAATCTTTAAAACTTCCCTCAATGTAAAAGCTTGAGGAAGCATTCTGGAAAATGAAGAAACTGCTTGTTTTAAGTAATTCTTCATTATCCACAAGGTTTTATACCCCCCCCAAAAATCAAAGATCTTAAAGATTTCATCAACTTGAAATTGTCTTCTGCAACTTCTTTGAATTTTGACCAGATGCAGATTTTGTTGTCTGGTTATGGGTTTAGCAAAATGCTTTTAAATTACTTCATGCAGTGGGAAGATTACTTTTCAAATTACGGTAATTTAGAATTTCCTCTGCAACCTTTCTCATAATGACCAGTCTATATTATGTTTGCTATGAGGTAATGAGTGAACTGCTAAAATTAGGAATACTGTCATCACCAAATGTTACAACAACAGATATGTTTCTGCTCTACAATGCCTGTGAACACATGCATGCTCTGTATAAAAATCAAGCTGAAGGGATGAAATTAATTGTATGCCTGAAAAGTGAGATGTGGGAGTCAATTTTCATAAATTAACTTGCCATGCATTTGATACAATACAGCCAGGGTCCCCTGCCCTGACTTACATAATGATTTGTGATAAGATGAAAACCTGCCTCCCACTGTCTCTCTTGATTAATTCTCGAATGAAACCAGACACATTCAACCTATTCCCTCACAAGGACACTTTTTGACGCCCGTAAAGAAAATCAATAGGGAAAACATATTTTCCAAAGTATTTTCCATCAAGAAAGTTGAGAAATTTAGCATTTCATTAACTTTGATAGTAGTCTGTCACCCCTTTCAGTTTAGACAGGCCTAAAAATAACAATGTTCTCCTATATGGTATTTAAGCCTTTGCCTACAATCTCTCTTTTTAGGGGCCGCCGTCATAGCACAGTTGGTAGCTCGTCAGACTGTCAATCTAGAGGTCTTGGGTTCGATCCCTGATGGCGGCACTCATCCTCTCCGACTATTTGTCTCTCACCAATGGGTCGATAATCATAGACTTATGTGGGATAGCAGCTGGAGGCTAGGAAAGGGTGTAATGGTAGTACTGGTGTGAGAATTACCAGGATTCCATTGTTAGGTGCACCAGCCGCCGCTATATAACCGAAAGATTGTTGAAAGCGGCGTAAAAACCCATTCAATCTCTTTTTAGGAGGGCCACGGTAATAGTGCAATTTGGTAGTGCGTAGGACTCCTAGGTCAAGGGTCAAGGGGTCCTTGGTTCATTCCCTGGCCGCGGCGATTTTCCATTCAATCAATAGTTTCCCAGCAATTGGTGGATAATCGTAAACCTAAGTGGGATGAGCAGCTTTGGGCTCAGAATGGATGTAGTCGAGTAGTGGTGTGAAAAATACCAGAAATCCCTGTTTGGTGCTCCAGCTGCTGCGATATGACTGAAATACTGTTGAAAGAGGCTTTAAATCCCATTCAATCAATAAATCAACCTCTTTATGGCCATGAGAAAATACTTTGGAAAATATTGTTGGAAATGAATATAAGTATAGGACGTTAACTGTATATAAATTTAGTGTCACTAGAAGTTATTGAATGTGTGAAGAAGACACTGGCTATTAAACTTCAATTGGTTGGTTACCTACAAAGGGAATTTTAAAGTCGGCAATTAAACTATTTAGATATAGGGGATCTCATGTAGGGCTGCTGCTGTGATTGAAATTTCAGTCTTCTAAATGCTTTAACCCATTACCAGACAATAAAAACTTGGACTGGTCTAAACTGAAAGAAGTTGCAGGTGACAACTTATAGTTGAATTTAATGACCTTTGTCTCAGGGTAGAAAACATTTTGGATAATAAGCAACAAACAAAACAATGACTGACAAGCAATTTCTTTATTGTCCACTTTTCTTGAGAGACATAAAAAGCATTTCCACACAATGACACTTTTATATGCCCCCAAGAAAAAATCTTTGGAAAACATTGTTGAAATTGAAGAAATTGCTTGTTACAATTTCTTCATTATCCACAATGTTTTCAACCCTAATAGTAAGAAAAAATCCAAAATGTCATTAAATAGATATATTGTCTGCAGCATTTTTCACTTTGGACCTGTCTAAAATTTTGTTGTATGGTACTGGGACAAAGCAAGGTTGTAAATACACATTGGCAAGTTTTTGTCTGTTCCCATTTTATTGCATTCAACAAGTTTCAGACTAAGTAGGGTGTAAATAATATGAACAGGTAGTCTACTTTCCCTTTATATATTTTCTAGGAAAGAAGGTATTTTGCCAAAATTACATCATTCACTAGGATATGAAATTGTTTATCTTTTGAATCTTTATACCAAAGAGAATTTTCCTTTTTAATGCCTCCACATCAAAAGATTTAGTGCATATTGTTTTTTGTTGTCCATCTGTCTGTTGGTCTGTCTGTCTGAAATTTAACCAAAAAACATTACATTTACAATTACTTGAAGCCTATTCAAGATACAATGGTCATGATGGCATGATGATAGATCTCATTGATGGGCATCTGTAGATACCAAGGTTGAGGTCATGTGACAAATTTCAATGTTTCTTATCAAGGTCAATTTTTAGCTTGGCTGTTTTTGAAGAAAACCCGATATATTGCGATAGCCTCCAAGTCACTGTTGTTGTTGTTGTAATGGCTGTGCAAAAAAATCGACATTTTGTGATATCTCTGGTTCTAATGAAGGCATTCTCTTGAAACTTGGCACACTTGTTCACTATCAAAAGAGGAACCTATACTATTATGGAGGATAACTCTGATGCATTTTGTGCAAATTAAGCCCCTTTTTCAACTTAGATTTTTTATCCACTACCCAGCACCCAACAGGCTAGCGTAGGCACCCGTAGGCTATGCTCTTGTTTTAAAAAAGCTGTAAGGGGTGGGGGGGGGAATATACATCTTGTTAGTACATGGTCATATATTTTTTCCAGTCATTTAGATGAGACTTTATTTCCATATGACCTGTCATCTATTGAGTGGGACATAAAATCCCACGCAAGCAATCAATCAATCAAACATCCAAATTAGAAAAGGGAACAAGAAATCATTTACATCATTCTGTTGTGGATAAGAAAAAAAGAAATCTGCATTTATGTGCAGTAAGGTCAAGTGCTCATTAAGAACCACACCTGCCTTTGTAGTGGTGTTTATAACAGTATGCAGAACAAAATGAACTATTTCTCTAGATTGTAGTAATTTCAATATTTCTTTCATCAAAATTCTACATACATTATTACTGTTCAGATAAACCTTACAATGTCTTCCGATTATTTCAGAACATTTTGTTATGAATTATGACATACTTATGATTTGAGAACTATTTGATGACTCTCAGATTTAAAAACTGTTTATTGTCAATCAGTAGCAGACATGCCTTATTCTTGAGGGACCTGAAAAGTAGAGATGTGTGGGGATAGCTTAACCCATTACCAGACGGCCAAATTTTAGACAGGTCAAAATTAAAAGAAGTTGCAGATGACAATTCTAAGTTAATGAAATTTAAAAAAAAAATCTTTTGGAGTTGAAAACATTGTGGATATTGAAGAAATTGCTTGTAACAAGCAAGTTACAAGCAATTTCTTCATTTTCCACAATGTTTTCAAAACATTTTACTAGGGGAGCATCCTAATGCATTGTTGTATGGGAATTGGTTAAAATTCGTAGGAGCAGAACATGTGTTTACAGACTATTTTAGTGGCCTACATAATGTCAAGGTCAGAACTGGTCAGTAAGTTTGATATAGGTAAGTGGTCAGTGCTGATGATTGACCAAATATTTGATTTTATGTGTTGATCTTTGTAAGATTGTTTGACCAGCGCTGATTGACTTGTTCTTATAACAAAAGAGCCAGGTTACCAAAGGTGAAGAAGATATGTATAGATTTCTTAAGCTTCTCTTTATTTTATACCATTGCTGCATTGTCGTTTCCATAGCTCTATTTCTACTGTGTGTAAAAGTGCGGGATTGTGTGGTAATGGGTTAACAAAGTCCAAAGGTCTAAAATTGGCCAGAAGTGTGATGTGGGGCTGGAAGCTTTGACAGGATGTTTTGGTGGTGCCTGAGTTAGAAAAATACCAGGACCCCATGGTTTGGTGCTCCAGCTGCCGCAATACAACTGAAATAATTAAATTGTTTAATCTAATACAATCAACCGTCAATAGATTTGATTTCAGTGCAGTTTTCAATTTCCAATTCTTTGATGCGGCCATGATCAAGTGATATAGTGTTTATCATCAGCAGAATCAAAAAGGATTAATCTAAGTTTTGAGAACATATTCCAAACAATGTAAAACATAAACATTTAAACCAATTAAAACCTCTGGCCAATAAAGTTTTGTATCTCTTAAACAGTCTTGGATGAACAAAATATACACTAGATAATTAGTTGTTGATGCTACAAAAATACAGGGAATTGAGTTAAACATAATTATGAACTCTTGTAAGATAACTGGAATATATGAATATGAAAAAATCTTATGTATACAAAAAACCTTTGAAGTTGGCAATCTAACAAATGTATGCTAGCGCTTTGTGAGTCTTTTTTGATTTTCCTTATAGTCAAATCAGTACAATATGTGCAGAAAGAGTTGAGCTAAGTGTCCAAATATTAATCTTTGAAATTTCATACCAAATAATTGATGTATTGTTTGAGAAATATTTAGTATATCCTATGTTGATAGATTGAGTCTTTTATCAGAGAACGATTATAAATGGTCTGTTAAATAGGCTTCAAATCCAATAACCCTTGATCATTAGTACTCCAGCTTCAAGCTGTAGTTACAATCTAACATAAATAAACCACTACCAAATGGCAAAATTTTAGAATGGTCAAAATTGAAAGGAGTTGCAGAGTTTATAAAATTTTAGAGTTTTCTCAATATTTTGGATTGAAAATATTGTGGAAAAGGAAGAAATTGCCTGGTTCAAGCCTGGTTCAAGCAATTTCTATATGTCTTATTGTTTTTTCTTGAAGAGCTAGAAAGTGTCATTGTGTGGGAATGGGTTATAAGTCCAGTGTTTATTTCAGTTATTTGAGTACTTTGCCTGTGACTTAGTGCATAAGTTTGAGCAGCAGACTGGCGGCACATTTCTCTCTCTTTATTCTGAAAATTCATCCTATAATGTCCCTTGAACAGCACTTTTTTTAAAATCCAGATGCATGTGGCATAGGTCAACATCTTAATAATATTTGTATATAGAAAAATATAGATGCCAGGGCCATTACTAAGCGCATTGGTAGAGCGTAGGACCTTTAGTCATGGGGTCCCTAGTCATGGCAAATATTCTTTCTAACATGAGTCTCCAACTAATCGATGGATAATTGTGAATCTTAGTCTGATGAGCAGTGTGAGGCTTGGAGGTAGTGGTAGTACTGGTGGGAGAAATACCAGGAACCCATGGTTAGGTGCTCCAGCTGCTGAGATATGACTAAAATACTGTTAAAAGTGGCATAAAATGCCATTTAGTCAATAGATAATTGAATATAGGTTTAAACAAATGAATTTAAGCAATTTGTTTTCATTATATAAAATATGATTATTTTTTACTATGAACAGGACTCCTGGCTATGTAACAAATTATTGGTGCAAATTACCCAAGAGTCTACGGAATTCTCGATTCATTATTAGATTAAATAGGTATGGGTATTTGCCAAAATCAACATAGTTTAAGTAGCCTTTGAAAGGTTTGAGTTTTCAAATCATTTTAAACATTATACTATTTATACCATTCACCTGATAAAATCCATTCCATAACAGATCAGCTTAACCTACTCCAACACCGAGGCGCTTTTTCACGCTTGTCAAGAAAAACAATTGGGAAAACATTGTGTAAAATGAAGAAATAGCTTTTAAAAAGCAATTTCTTCATTTTATACAATATTTTCTATCCAAAAAGTTGAAAAAAACTAAAATTTCATGACTTTTAAATTGTCATCTGCAACTCCTTTCAATTTGGACTGGTCTACAATTTTACAGTGTGGTAATGGGTTAACCTATTCCCTCACAATGACACTTTTGGATGCCCTTCAAGAAAAAGAGATAGGAAAACATTGTAAAAAATGAAGAAATTGCTTGAACCAAGCAATTTCTTCATTTTCCACAATGTTTTCATCCCAGAAAGTTGAAAAATAAAAAAAAATCATTAACTTTTAAGTTGTTGTCTGCAACTCCTTCCAATTTGGACCAGTCTAAATTTTGGACGTGGTAAATTCCTATGTTCATATAGGCATATATGATAGTGTGTTCTTACCTCCTTTGTTTGTGAATTAACCCATTACCAAATAGCAAAATTTTAGACTGGCCCAAATTGAAAAGAGTTGCAGACAATATTTCAAATTTCCCTCAAAATGGGATAAATAAGGTAGATAACATTGTGAGAATACAGGAGAAATTTCTTGTTACAAATAATTTCTCCTTTTCTATCAATGTTGTCTATCATAATGTTTTCCTTAGATGCAATGAGCGAATTCATCACTAAAAGGACCAATACAGAAACTTGTTAAAAACCTCCATTCTAAAACTACTGTTTCCAGGGTGTAGGTCAAAGAAGATGGATGATTCCACATTATTAGAAGACAAGATTTTAGACTAGTCAAAATTGAAAAAGTTGTGCACAACATCTTAAAGATGATGGAATTATGAAACATTTGAAAACAGTGTAGATATTTAATAAATGGCTTATTACAAGCAATTTCCTTATTTCCATAATATCTTCCAAAACTTTTTTCTTGGGGTGGGGTGGGTAGGGGGTGTAACAAGGTTAACCCTTGTCATGCTGAACCTGGAATAATCCTGCTTTGGTTAGAGGTATAGACAAAGATCAGCAAATATATCTATGCAGTCTTGGTCTTCACCACCTGCCTGTCTCTTTTAAGCTAGAGTTTTTATGCCCACAAAGGGAGGCATATAGTAATAGAACTGTCCGTCCGTCCATCAGTCAGTCTGTTCGTCCGTCCTGCTTTCGTGTCCGCTCTGTAACATCTACATGCAATAGTGGATTTCAACATAAATTTACACAAATGTTCAGCGCTATAAGACGGCGTGTCACAAAAAGACCCAGGTTCCTATCTCAAAGATCAATATCACAATCTGGGTCAAAGGTCAAAAATGGGGGCTTTTTGCCGTGTCAGCTCTGTAACTTCTAAAATCATGCACCCAGGTACAAAATTCTTTCATACAAATATTCAATACCTTCAGACGACGTGTCGCGCAAAAGACCCAGGTTCCTATCTCAAAGGTCAAGGTCACAATCTGGGGTCAAAGGGGCTTCCAGAATGGTTAAATTGAGTCCGGAATGGTTAAATTGTATTTACTCTCTCATTCTTCAATGGATTGCTTCCATGTTTGGACAGATGCTTAATTTGTAGGACCACTTGATTTGACCTTGACCTAGTGACCTTGACCTATTGACCTACTTTGACCTCAGAAAAATTAGTCCATTATGCATTTCCAGTTTCATTCTGTATTTATAGAAATTATTATATGTATTAAAATTTCATTTATTAAAAACCCAGACGTATAGATCACAAATGCATGTGGTTGTGTTTACAAAACAAATCAAAGTGCCACATGCTTGACCCTGTCCTTTGGGGGCATTTGTCACTTGACTGTGACCAGCTCTTGTTTATCTATCAAATTTTCAAAATAAATATTTATCAACAATTGATGCTTCCAGTGCTTTCAGCCGTTTGATCGTAATGGAGGATTTATAATTAAGCATGATAAGGGTTACGGAAGGATAGTAAAACAAAGATCAGTACAAGTAGGCCAGGCAGCTCATCTATTCTGGATAGATTTTATAATGTGTTCCAAATGGCTTTTTTTGTGGTATATTGTCATTATCAATTGTATCCACTTCACTTTTTTAAAAGCCTGCCAATTTTGTAAAGTGTTGAATGTTTTGATTGAAAAGTGCCATGTTATTTACAGAATTAAGTCTTGTGTATCAAATGTCAAATGGATTCATCTGGGCAAATATAATGCTGTATTATAAGTTTTCACCAATACACAAATAACTGGGGGCTCTAGTGCATTTGGATACTCAAACGAATGAATCCAGTCTAAGAGTTGTGTAGTCAATTTAACACAAGTGACAAGTCTATATCTTGAATGTTCTGATGGTTACAGGGAACTAATACAGCTTCCCGCCCTCTGTCAC
Organism: Fragum fragum; assembly: GCA_946902895.1. Classification (NCBI taxonomy): domain Eukaryota; kingdom Metazoa; phylum Mollusca; class Bivalvia; order Cardiida; family Cardiidae; genus Fragum; species Fragum fragum. The sequence continues at coordinate 9,892,838 of OX336366.1, forward strand.
ATTTTGTCTATGGATACTACAGTGATGTAAACAAAGATCAAAGTGACCTCTGATTGGTCCATATAATATCAAGGTTAAATTTAACAATTTAATCCGATAAATTGATACTCTGTTAATAACTTAGAAGCGAAAGACCGGCTAGCGAAAATAACTCCTGATGACATATTGATGACATTGGTTTGAGCAAGTTCAAACTGAATACGGGATTCCAACAGTTATATGCACCACATGAATGACCCAATATTCTTCGCAACTGTCTCAGCTTGATCTTAAAGTAGATCAACAGCCTATGTAGGCTTTTAGAGAAATACCCTTGTCTATTCAGACAAACGACCCCTGATTTTAGCACAACTACTTTTCAGAATATTGTATTAATCCATTCCAAGAGGGGAAAATTTTCGAATGGTTCAAATTGAAAGGCAATGCAGATGACAATTTTTAAGTTTATAAAATTTTAGATTTTTTCAACTTTCTTGGTAAAAAACATTATGTACATGTTTCCCAAATGATTTTCTTGAGGGGCGTCCAAAAGCATTATTGAATAGGAATGGGTGTTAAAATAGTATTTGAGAGGGAATAAGAATAATTAAAATCTGTGACATGAAAAAAACATTGATACCTACCTTTAAGGCAAGGTTTATTAAGATTGTTTAACTCTTTAATTAGCATAAATACTAGAATTAATTAACAAGGCTATTAATTATTGTGCATGAGTAAATTTAACCACCAAAAAAATACAGTGTACTAAAAATAGAACCTGTTTTTGTTAACCCATTACAAATGACACAAAAACTGGCCATTATGAAAATAGATTTGAAGTTGGAGTCCGTGATGTAATGGTTAGACACAGGACTAGGGACTGGAGAGTCCCATATTCGAATCCCTGCCGTACCATATGAAAAGAATTATTTTCATGTTGCTTTTCTCCACCCAGGTGTATAAATGGGTACACATGAGGGTTATAAGTCAATGTGCTATGGCTGCACTCCTGCTATCTGTTAACAGCAGGCACAGAAGTCTTTGATCATGGGTTGAATTGTTAAGTCGTTGAGTGAACTTTGTTTTGAAAACAGACTAAAAATTAATCTTCGTTCAGCCATTTGAGTACACCATTGAAAAACATGGAATGATTAGGATATTTGATTCAGAAACGAAAAATATACCAAATTTACAAAATAGCCAAGATTTGATGGTGCAGTCCCAAAGTTGATGTTAGAAATGACAGGAAACCTTGGTTAGGTGCATCAGCCCCTGCACTATAACTTGAAAAGTGTTGAAAGAGGCATTAGATTCTTTTCAATAAACCCATAGTTGATTGAATAGATAAAGGGACATTACTCAAATTTTACTGGGAAGATGAGTGTTTGCCTTCTCTCCCTTTAACTTATTCAGAATTGTTATCATGTACCTAATACATGTTGTAAGGTGCAGCTTATGTTAACCCATTACCACATGACTAAATTTTAGACTAGTCTTATTTGAAAGATCAACAATTTCAAGTGGGTGAAAAATCTTCTAGGGTAGAAAACATTGTGGACATAGAAGAAATTACTTGTCACAAGCAGTTTCTTCATTTTCCAGATTATTTTCTAAAGTTTTTTTCATAACGGATGTAAAAACTTGGGATCATGTGGGAAAGGGGAAAGGATAAATAAAAAAACTTAACCCTTCTTCAGACATGGATCAAAAGTGGGTCCAAATTAACCTGGTTTAACCCATTCCCACATAGTGAAGCTTTTGAATACCCCTCAAGAAAAACCATTGGGAAAACATTGAGTAAAATGAAGAAATTGCTACAAGCAATTTCTTCATTTCACACAATGTTTTCTAACCAAAAGTTGAAAAAAATCTAAAAATTCATAAATTTGAAATTGTCGTCTGCAAATCCTTTCAGTTTGGACTAGTCTAAATTTTTGTTGTGTTGGAATGGGTTAATCTGCTGCTGGACAACAAAACTTAAAGAAAGGTCCAAATTGAAAGAAGTTGCAGATGACCTGATTCAAAGTACAAGTAACTACCATGTAGGATATAAAGCATTGTAAATAAAGGAGAAATGACAAGCATAAAGCAATTTCTCTTTTTCACAGCTTTAACAAATTTCTCTTTTGGGATAGAAAACATAGTGTGAATAATGAAGAAATCGCTTGTCACAAGCAATTTCTTCATTTTTCACAATGTTTTCCAAAGCATATTTCATGAGAGACGAAGGAATAGGTTGAAGTAGGTTTTGTGAAGGATCCTTTAAATGGGGATTAAAGATCGACGTTTTAAAATTCTGCTGAGTTTTTCTCCTAAACTTGGTGTTAATCTTTCATTAAGAAAAAGTGTTTTGTTAATAGCAAATCTAGCAAAAGCAGTCCACAGAGATTGACATAATAACATATTTTAAACACTTTCAACGTTCAAATTCATGACTTGTTTCACCCTTCAAATTAGACCATTACTATACATACCTGACTATTGACATGCTCAAGAAATAAAGTTGTAGAAAAGATCATGGGAAAAGGAGAGGATATTTCTAATAAGCAAATTATAATTTCCCTTTAATATTTTCTTTTGTAATTTGCACATCTTTTATATGCCCTGAATGGCAAGCATATAGCTGCTGCTCTGTCTGTCAATCCGTCAGTAATTCCGCCTGTCTGCCTTTATATCTCCACAACTCTTGGGCCAATTTGGATGAAACTTCACATGTGAATTCTTTATGATATTGTCCTGATGCTTTTCTCCCGCTTTTTTTGATGGCTCAAGGTCAAGGTCACAGCTCAAAGTCAAACATTAAAATTGACATTGTTTAGAGCATAGCTTAGCTCCTTCAATGCTATCTGAATTTCTATATAACTTGGCATAATAGTTATTTATCATGAGTAGATGTGATTTTTTTTTTTTTTTTTTTTTTTGGACAGCTCCAAAGGTAAAGATCACAGCTCAGGGTCAAATATTAAAATTAAGCATGTCCGGAGCATAGCTTTTAAAATGTGTGATGGATTTTGAAAAACTTTGCACAATTGTTCTCTATCATGAGTAGATACACCATTTGAAAAAAAAATCAGATAGTACCTAGGGCAAAGTCACAGCTCAAGGACATTCAGATTAAGCATGTCCAGAGTATAGCTCTAAAAAATGAATGGATTTTGATATGATTTTGCACAGTTGTTCTGTATCATAAGTAGATGTGCCATTTGAAAAAGAAATTTAAGATAGCACCACGGTCATGGCCATAGCTCAGGGTCAAATGTTAACCCTTGTCATGCTGTATAAATTACTTTACTGAATTGCTGTCAAATCAAAGGGCTGATAACACTGATAGAAGTTGTTGTTAAAAATCAATATTTTTTTAGAAATCAACTTCTTAAGCACCCCTGACAGGAAAATTACAAGCAGGAGGTATAGACCAAGATCAGCCTGCACATAAGTGCAGTCTGGTCTTAGTCTGCACCTCCTGCCAAAACCGGAATATTCCGGGTTCAGCATGACAAGGATTAAAATTAAGCATGTCCAGAGCATAGCTCCTTCTATTATGAATAGAGTTGAATATAAGTTTGCACAATTGTTCTCTATTTTGAGTAAATGTGCCATTTGAAAAAAATTCAGATAGCTCCAAGGTCAAGGTCACAGTTAAAGGGCATACATTAAAATTTGGAATAGAATAGGGCAAGCATACAGCGGCATCTTCATCAGTCGGTCTGTCCAAACCCTTTTTCGCGTATATTGTATACTTTTTGTGACAGGGCTATATTTTGGGAGCATTATTCATCTCTGGTGGCTCTTGTTTAATTCAAACTCAATTTCAAAATGTCTGCAACTTATTTCAAATTGGAACTAGTCTTAAAGATTTGGCATCTTTACTGGAATATTGGTCAACATTTGAAAGCTGATGTAGACAATACATAGTGAATTGAAAAAATTGTATCCTTTAGGGTAGAAAACATTGTTACTCTTTAAGAGCAATTTCTTCCTTCCGTACAATGTTTTCCAAATTAGTTTGTCTTAAGGATGTGCAAATTGTTTGTGCAGATGTTATGTACAAATATAAATTAGAGGCCACTCAAAGATAGCAGATTGTATTGGGTGGTATGATTTAAAGTGGACAAACCTATTTTTGCACATGTTCATCTCTGCATATTTGAATAGGAATTTGATCTGATAGTCCAATTATGATGAAAACCTTGTGCCATAAAAGACAAAAATGTTTTCAAGGAGATATCCAATTTGAAATTAATCAGACATATACATGTATCATTTTGCGGCATTGATTGTATCATTAACCTTTCTTTTATAAATCACAAATTATTGAAACACTTAGTTGTTTGAATATCACTGGCAATGGAAAAAGTTCTTGTCAGAATTTTTCAATTCAGGTGCAATTGGTCATTTCCTAGAATGTTTTATTGTTTCTCCCCCAGGGGTGTGTGTGTGTATTGGTTTTTCCATGTATGGCTGTCCATAGCCTTTTTTCGTTTCTGCGCTCTAACTCAAGGACTGATTGGTCAACAACCTTGAAACTTCACACAATTCTTGCCAATGACCCATGGAAGTCCCTTTTTGTTTTGGGGTCACATAGGTCAAAGGTCACTATTGAACTTTGATTGAAAAACCATCTCTGTGCCCTCACTCATAAGCCACTTGACATAGGACCCTGAAATATACACTTTTTGTCTAGGACCCAAGGAGGAGCCCTACTGTATTTGGGTCACATAGGTCAAAGGTCAAGATAAAAATTGAACTTATATTGAGCTCTAACTTACAAGCCATTTGACCTTGAAACTTTATACATATGTTGTTCATGATCAAGGATGTGCCTTATTGTTTTGAGGTGATGTAGGTCAAAGGTCATCTGTGCTGTCAAAGTGCTGGTGGGGGTATAAGACTGCTTTCTGACAATTTTAGTTTTTCTTTACATATTGAAATATAACTTTGGTAATCTTTTATAAGGATAACTAGATTTCAAATTGTCTTTGTTTTGGAAATGGCAGAAAGATTTGATGAAGGAAAATGCAAAAAAAATAATAGACTACCGGATTACCACATGACAAAATCTTAAACTAGACAAAATAAAAAGAAGTTACAACATTTACAAGTTAATGAAATTTTAGAAATCTTTGTCTATCTAGAAAGAAAACACTGTTGCTCATTTCAAACAATTTGTTCATTTTCCATAGTTTTTGTCGCACCCACTTGTGGTGGGCGAGGCATAGTTGTCACTATGACAAGTGGGTGTATGTGCGCTAAAGCGTTAGGCTGTTAGTCCTTCTGTCTGTCCGAGTTTGTCCGCACAATTACTCCTACATTTATTGATGGATTTCAAAATAACTTGGCACAATTATTCTTCATCATGAGTAGATGTGTCATTTGAAAGAATTTATGGGATAGATATAATGTCAAGGTCACAGCTCAAGGTCAAACACTAAAATTGTGATTGTCAAGAGCATTTCCCCTACAATTATGAATAATAATAGATTGACACAATTATTCTCCATCATGATTAGATGTGCCATTTGAAAGAATTTTTTGGATAGCTTCAAGTTCAAGGTCAAAGCTCAAGATTGTGCTTGTCTTGAGCACAATGCCTACAATTATGAATGGATGGCACAGTGTATCACTTTCATGGGTAGATGAGCCATTTGAAAGAAACTTTCAAAGTCGATGGTCAAAACTTTGCAGGCTCGACAGCAGTTGTCCTGTGACAACCATCTAGTTTCTCATGTTTTTTACTATCCTGGATTCAGATTGTGAATGGGTTAAAGTTGATATTGCTTGATTAACCCAACCCCATACAATTCAGATTTTTTAATTGCTTCAAGAAAAAAAGGTAAGGAACTCATTGTGGAAAATGATGATATTACTTGCTTCAAGCAATTTCTTTGTGGTCCACAATGTTTTCCACCCCAACAGATAAAGTTTTTTTAATATTTCATTTACTAATAGATGTTTTCTTCAACTTCTTTGAATTTGGACAAGTATTAAAACAATTTCATTTGGTAATAGGTTAATCAATTTGTCATTTTTAGCTCTGCTGTTTTCGGATAAAACCCGAGGTATTGTGATCACCTTGGTGTCATTCGCGTTGGCGTTGGTGTTAGCGTGAAAAAATTTAACCTTGGTCATATCTCTGTTGTTATTGAAGATATCCTCATGAAACTTGGCATGTGTATTGACCACCACAAGAGCTATATAGACCATCAAGGGGGATAACTAAAAGCGTTTTTGTAAGAGTTATGCCCCTTTTTCGACTTAGAGTTTTTGCATTATCCAGCACCTACAGCCAAGTGTTGGCACTTGTGGGTGGTGCTCTTGTTCTTTATATACTTTGTATCATTTTTAGAAGATGAAACTAAAAAACACACACAAAAAACTAGTAAAACAAGTGCATTATTTGGGGAAAAGTAAAAGCGGTGTAAGAAATGACATTCCTCTGTTGTTAAACAGTCTCCCAAATCAACCCAAATTCAATCAATTGGAATCTATTGAAGATAAATCACAGGAGATAGGTATTAAAATTGATTTGCATGTCTTGGCTTGTCGTTAACTTGACCAGATAGAGAGGAGAGAGAGAGAGAGAGATACAGAGAGAGTGATTTGCACATGTGCAGTCTGATAATGGTCTCCTGACCTGTGTTTCTCTAAAGCCAGAGTTGTTTAACCCATTCCCACATAGTGACACTTTTTTACGACCCCCAAGAAAAACAATAAGGAAAACATAGTGTAAAATGAAGAAATAGCTTGCAATAAGCCATTTCCTTATTATCCCCCACTGATGAAATTATCTGTCCATTTGTACGGGTTTCGTTTCCATGCTTTTTCTTGGAAACCATTGACTTCAATGAAACTTTGTGGAAAGAGGAGATGTGCATATTGTCCGGGGTTATCCTGCTAGACTATTAAATTCAGATTTACTGCCCCTGATTGGTGAAGCTATATAGATACAGATTAATACTCATTTCCGAGCTATTTCTTGGAAACCATTGACTAGGTTTCAATGAAATTCTGTGAAAAACTTCACTACAAAAAGAAGATGGGCATATCATTCGGGTTACCCGGTTAGACTATTGAATTTAGAATTACTGCCCCTGATTGGTGAAGCCATATACAAAGAGAGAAATAAGTCCCTAGGATTGATATACTCCATTGACAAACAAAATAATTTTGGCGGGGGATATCAATTCAAGGAATTTACTTGTTTTCCACAATGTTTTCTACTCAGAAAGTTGCAAATTTCATATAGTTTAAAAAGTCTTCTGCAACTTCTTTCAAGCAAATTCTTCATTATCCATAATGTTTTCTACCACAAAGGACAAAGATTTTAAAAATTTCATCAACTTAAAATTGTCATCTAAAACATTTTGAATTTGGATTGGTCTAAAATTTTATCATGTAGAATTGGGTTAAAGTTTCTGAATGTCTCTATGTTTAACCCATTCCCAAACAACAAAATTTTAGACTAGTCGAAATTGAAAGAAGTTACAGACGATTGGTGAAAATAAAAAAAAAATTCTTCAGGGGTAGAAAACATTGTGGATAATGAAGAAATCGCTTGTTACAAGCAATTTCTTCATTTTCCACAACATTTTCCAAAACTTTTTTTTTGAGGGGCATAAAAAGGAGGGATTGTGTGAGAGTGGGTTAAAGCAGTGTCTCAGTCAGCCAGTCCTAATTCTTCCTACTGTAGGTCTTGTTACAGTCCATTAGAGAATGCTATGCATCTTCTGTCATCACATGCCAGCAGTGGTAGTATGCATGGAATTCTTTCAATTCAACTGCTGTTAGTTATATCTTCCAGCCAAAATAGTTTCTTTGTGGGTTCAATTATAGTTTTGTCTATTGGTTGATAGTCAAAACTGTTTGCTTCTATTTCCCTGATATGGCTGGTTTCACTTGGGGTGTGTATGTTAATGAATAGCACATGTTAGAGGTCTTTCTAGAAAATATACAGCCCCAACCAATCACCACGTAAGGGCTAAAAATCAGAATTGATGATTCAAACTGCCAGGAAAAAAAAAGATATTTGTAACAATGTAGTCTTTTTCATCAAAACAATCTGACCAAGGTAATGGCCCCCTTACTTTTCCCTCCTTTCCCTACTTTTTTGTCCCTTCCCAATTAGTATCTTTTTCTCTCGTCACTATCTGAATTTGTTATAAGCAGTTTATTTTGTAATGTTCGTATATCATATGTGTGTGTATGATTTGAACAATAAACAATTTGTATTGTATTTGTATTGTATATGCTTACAATGATAGCGCTACATTGAAACGCCCATGCTCTAATATTGAATGTCTTTGCCCACTTTGATATGTAAGAATTGGCCATTTTCACTACCAGTTTTATAAAGTTCCAAACCTCTAATAAACATTGAATTTCATTTGTTGACTTATGTTTTGGAAAAATTGCAAATCAGATGACACCAAATGTTTTTAAAGCCTCATATAACTGTCAACGGACAAATTTCTGAAAAATGATTTGTACAACTGTATATAAGATTAGTGTCATCTGCTAAGTGTATGCAAGAAAAAAACATGCATTATTTTTCACAAGAAAATCCTTGTTTTAACCCACACCTTCATAATCCTGCTTTTTTACACCCCTCACAAGTTAAGATTTAGAAAACATAGTGGAAATTGAAGAAATTGCTTGTTTAACAAGCAATTTCTTCATTATCCACAATTTTTTCTATGGAAAAATAAAGTTGAAATTTCATTAACTAATAAATTGTCATCTGAAATCTCTAAAATTGTTTAAAATATTGTCATTCAGTTAATGGCATGAATTTTATCAACTCATCATTTACCACTTTAATTTTAATAAAACTTTTTTGAAATACAAATATTGTATACCGGTACATAATTTGCTATGTCCAAGTGCGGGTAAAATTTGAAAGGCCAATCAACTTTTATTGAACTTTTTCAAAGTGAATACTGTTGCCAATGAGGGCATGGCCTATTTAAATTCAAATCTATTTTAGGACTTAAGAACATACATCTATATAAACTGAATTGGAAATTGGAAACCGTGGCCAATGCCTCATGTATAAAACATGGGATAGTGGAAATGTGATAAGTTTTGGTGATGATGATGGTGATTTTGTGATGTGTTGATGTGTTTTTAGGAGAAACCATGAGGTATTATAAATGTGTCTTCTGCATCTTCGTCATCATACAAAAACTTAAAAAAATTCTCTTATATTACCGAAATAATTCATCCAGTTAGAACTTCAAACTGAGGGTTTGAAATTAACTTTTTCAACTACAAGCAATGTTTTGCAAGTTGGCAGAATTTCAACTAGCACACATCAAATCCCACTAGCATACTCCTCTTTTATTAAACATCCTGTTTCTTTCAAGTTTCACTATATATGTGTAACTTGCAGAAAAATACTAGTACACTGCAGCTCCACTATAACGCTGTTGGTGGGGTCCAAGAAATGAAACAGCGGAAGAAGTGGAGTTATTATGCTATAACGCTGTCATCCCGAAACATGTTTTATTATTATGATAGTCGTTGGCATTAATTTAATTGAATTCAGTTTTTCACGGACGTAAATATTTCCATCTTTAGACAAAAGGGATAGAGTCTAAGTATTCCGCATAGCGACGTCTCCTTGGAGACCGACGAGTTGTTGAACACCTGGGGTTACTGAAGCGTTGAGAAAATGTCGCGTGGATCGACCTTCGAACCTCTTTCGCGGTAATGGACTTGGTCTAAATTCTTCACCGTTGTTAAAAATACGGTAACAATAAACCGACAAAGAACTCCATCTGAACCTAGTCATTTATGAATCGGGAATTTAAACCGACCAGTTGCACGTATACAAAACTGGATTAAACTTTGTAGCCGCTAACTTTTAATCGTAAAAATGAAGGTCATAATAATCGAAAAAAATCCGAGACGGTGGAATGTCTGGTTTCATAGCGACAAGAGTAAAAAATTTGGTCAGCAAGAATTCTCACGTGGTACGCGTCTGGCACGTGTCAACTCAGGAAACTCTCCCATAAATAGCCGAACATCTGGCTGCGGCACCTTTGATCACCTTTCCTCCCTCAGAATAAAATAAACTGTACCCGAAAAACCTTTACTTCAAATTTATCGACGAGCTTTTTGCCGTGTGTTTGATCATACAGGATGGCATTAAATTTTCGGATTTAAAGAAAGAAATGCGGAAAAATAACAGTATTTTATTTTAATCTACTTAAATTATCTATCCCGTTTCGAATGAGAATCTTCCGATATTGTGACATTTACAATTCAAATTCACGTATTTTCTGTATTTAGCGAAAACGCCGCAACTACGACTGATTGTTTTCAAAGCACATTGTTGCGTTTTCATCTTGAAGCCACTATCCTCTACGAGCTCCGGATACCAGCAAACTATGAAGTGAAATAAATAGTAGGCTCAAGTCCATTTGTCTAATTTAGGCTCGCGCATTACTTTAAGAACACGTCTTACCAGGGACTGAAGAAAATTAAGAACGCCGAGAGTGAAGCAGTCTGATATTTTAATCGCACCACCTTCAAGGTTTGTAAGTGCAGGATACCGAGGTGCGTGCCTATTCTCTATTGATTAAAAATATAAAAGACCTAAGGCATCGATCATTTCAATGTCAAACAGTAAGACCAAACAATCAAACTGATTTTGAAAATTGAAACACTACGCATGTCATCAATCAATAAAGCAATTACCTCTGAAGTAATGCATTAATGACCACGACCGTCCACGTAAGGTGTTAAAAACTTACCTGGCTTCGGGTAATTATCGGTTTTTATGTGCAACCTTTTTTTTTCGAGCGGGCCGAAGACGGGATGTAAATATCGCGGCCAAATCAGCATTAACGTCGTATCACAGCATCTGCAACCCGAAATGCCCCCCCCCCCCCCCTCCAAAATTTTGGGAGCCATGCGGACCCCGCGTTATAATGGATTCAGCGCTGTGCCCGGTAGCGTTATAGAGGAGTTGCAGTGTACTGATAAAAGCTACAAGCAAAATCAAATTTCCTCTAGCATTTTGCTAGTTTACTTATTTCAAACCTTGCAAAATATAGATACACTATCAGAAGAATATATTATTTAACCCTTATCATGCTGAACCTGGAATACTCCTGTTTTGGCACAAGGTATAGACTAAGATCAGCCTGCCAATATGTGCAGTCTGATCTTAGTCTACACCACCTGTTTGATGTTTTAAGACAGAGTTGTGTTAAGAATTATTGAAAGATGGAAAAATTAGCCCACAATAAGGGACTTTCTCTGCTTTCAACCCTTTGATTTTAATGCGATTCTAAACAAGGATTTTATTCAGCATGACAACAGTTAACCCATTCCCCCACAATGACGCTTTTAAACGCCCCTCAATATAAAAGCTTTGGAAAACATCGTTGAAAATGAAGAAATTGCTTGTGACAAGCAATTTCTTCATTATCCACAATGTTTTCTATCCAAAAAGACAAAAAAAATTAAAATTCCAACAATTTTAAATTGTTGTCTGCAGCTTCTTTCAATTTGGACCAGTCTAAAATTTCACTCTGTTGGAATATGTTAATATAAAGCTGGAACTGATTGCTGAAAGAATTTTGGAATAAAAACTGATAAGTGCTTTTTGTCAAGGCTAGCAATTGACCAATCACTGGCCCCGCCCACTTACTCCTTTGGCCACACCCACTGACTTAGACAGGAAGTCCTGCTTCGATTTAAGCAAAATTTATGGCCAGCAACATGTAACAGTGGTAACTACAGCTTGAATAAGCTGTAGTTACAACATTTGAGTCGCCAAACCAACAAAAATGTTTCACAAAAATGGTGGACAATGTTGTAGTTCAAATCTAATTCCCAGCTGAATGAATAATTTGATATATATTCCTTGATTGACAGCAGCTCGTCAATTATCAAGAAAGTGCATAATTATAAGCAGTTCAATGGTCTAGAAATTATAGCAGAAGCATTGTAGAGCTATGTGATTTATTGTACTTACACTAGAAGCTTTTCAGATTTACATCTGCAAACATACAAATATTAACTTTCAACCTTGTCAACAAGGGAGCTGTAGATACAGAAAGGAGTCACAAGCAATTTCTTTATTATTCACAATGTTTACTACACTAAAATTCCTACAAAGAAATCTATCTACATGTCATCTGCGACTTCTTTGAATTTGGACCAGTCTATAATTTTGCCCTTGTTGTACTTGATTAACAACAGTTTAACATAACTTGTTGATTTGCTTTCTGGGTCAAAATATCTTCTCATTTTGAAATAGAAGCAATGCAGCACTTGGAAGTACAGGTAATATGTAAATGAGTGTACAACACCTTTTGAAGTGCGCCATTTTAATGGCAGTTGATATTTATATTGAACTTTTCACAGTTGCTTTGACCAGAACTTGATTGGTCATTTTATAACTGGACAATGTTTACAAATAGGTCATATCTATGTTAACCTGTTCCCTACCAGGTAAATCATTCATCTGGAGAACAAATGGAACATGAAATCCATGAAATCATTTTCAGACACATATCTCTTTGGTTTAGTGAAACGTGTATATAGTTCAATATTCATTTATGACAGTGTTTTGCTAATCCATTTATTTGATGAAAAAAGTAATTGTTTATTTCATTTGGTGAAAAATACAAAATCCTTGCAAAGCAGTTCTTTTTATCTGACCATAATTCCTTGTGTCTATTTCATCCCATTTATGCTATTAACCCATTCCCAGATTTCTAAATTTTGGACTGGTCCAAATTGAAGGGAGTTGCAGACGTCAATTTCAAGTTTATGAAATTTTGGATTTTTTCAACTTTCTTGGTAGAAAAAACATTGTGGAAAATGAAGAAATTGCTTGTAACAAGCAATTTCTTCATTTTTCACAATGTTTTCTAAATCATTTTTCTGAAGGGGTGTCCAAAAACGTCACTGTGTGGGAATGGGTTTAACAGTTTCTGCTACTTTGTACTTGAGGCTTCTTGCATCATGTGGAATGATCTGAACAAACACTTGGTTCCTTGGTCTCTACATTTGCTGCTTGGTAGTGTTTCTGGAAGGGTTAAAATTGATGGCTATTTTGACAGTATGACAGCTTTGTAAAGACATGTCCAGCTCAAATTCCTTGGAGAAAACATTCTGCAAATACCAGAAATATTCTATTAGAGTGCTAATTATAGGAATTATTGGAACTTCTGTGCTTAAGACTGTGGCAGATTGTGTGGGATATTTCATAGATGATTTGATGATAAATTGCAATCTTTTAAACCAGCCTTTTGTCCATAGCTTTTAGTACTTTTACTTCACTTATTAACCTATTTTCACTCAATAATTCTCTTTGAGAGACCCCTCAAGAAAATAGCTTTGGTAAACATAGTGGGAAGCAAAGAAATTGCTTATGATAAGCAATTTCTTCATTTCCCACAATGTTTTCAAAAATTCTAAAGATTTTTAAAATTACATCCACTTGATATTGTGTCTGATAAATCTTTCAATTTGGGCCTGTTTAAACTTTTGTAATCTGGAAATGGGTTTAAATATATATTGCTCAGAGAACTATGTTACAGTCTATGCCATGTTACAGCGATAAAGTGTGGACAGCAGTAGCTTGGTTCTGGGATCTAAGGGATGTTAGCAAGTTTTATAATTCTTAGAAATACATTTTGTATCAAGATAATTAGTAGAAATATTCTTGTCTTATTGTTTCAAAATGTTTTGTCAATATTTGCACAGTAATCGATTTAGGGCAAGGTCAGACTGCAACTTGTCTGCATTGTCTGCAAAAATTGCATTGCTTTGAATTAGATGATATTCAACATGAGAAATTGCTAGCTTTTAACGGATTTAGCACCATTTACATAACTTTTAACCCATTTCCATACAATCCTGCTTTTTGATGCCCCACAGGAAGACAGCTATAAAAAACATTGTTGACAATGAAGAAATTGCTTGTGACAACCAATTTCTTCAATGCCAACCATGTTTTCCACTGTAAATGGCAAAAATTAAATTTAACCCATTCCCACACAAGCCATCCTTTTTACGCCCCCCCCCCTCCAAGAAAAAAGCTTTGGGAAACATTGTAGAAAAGGAAGAAATTGCTTGTATCAAGCAATTTCTTCAATATCCACAATGTTTTAAATCCAAAAGGACGAAAAATCTTAAAACTTCAACAACTTTCAATTTGGACCAGTGTAAAATTTTGTCGTTTAAGAATGGGTTGAGCCGTAAAGGTCTCCAAAATCACTTTCTGACGTTCATTTCACACAGAGCTCAGTCCATTTTATTTCTTAAACATTTTTCTCAAATTGATATGAATGGATTTGAACTCTTAAAAAAAAACAGTTAAAGTTGTTCACACTCAAAAAGTACTTAATCCATATTTATTTCTATTCAGCTCTTTGTAAGTAACTGAGAAATGCTTATAACCCTATAACACCTTCATTTCTTCATGTCAATAGAATTAAATCATTTATAAATTTACTTTTTATTTTTGAAAACAAACTTTTTGCATGGTTGTGGGAGCTAATTTACCCATTACCACATAATTTTAGACCAGTCATAATTGAAAGATGTTGCTGACGACAATTTTAACTGTGTGACATTAAAAAAATCATTGCATTTATGGTAGAAAACAACTTATGGGTGTTGAAAAATGCGTGTCCAAAGCAATTTCTTCATTGTCCATTATGTTTTCAAAGCAATTTTCTTGAAGGCGTAAAAATTTGGGACTGTGTGGATATGGGTTAAAGCCGTTAACAGACAACAAAGTTAAAAATTGTCCAAATTAAGAGGTTTATATATATTATAGAACATTTGCATTTAAAATAAGTATCATTTAGAGTAGAAAACATTGTGAGAAATAGAGAAATGGAGAAATTGCTCTACCTAAAAGGGCAAAAAAAATCCAAAATTTCATCAGCAAAAATTTGTTGTCTGCAACATTTTTGAATTTGGACCAGTCTAAAAATTTTTTATCTGGTATTGGGCTAAAGAGTTCTGCAAAACTATTTCAACCCTTTACCATATGATAGAATTTTGGACTAGTCCAAATTTAAAGAAGTTGCAGAAGACAATTTGAAGTTGATGAAATATTCAAAACCTTTGTCTTTTAGGATAGAAAACATTTTGGAGAATGAAGAAATTGCTTGTAACAAGCAATTTCTTCATTCTCAACAATGTTTTCCAAAGCTTTCATATTTAGGGGCATTTAAAAGCGTCACTGTGCGGGAATAGGTTAAGTGTATAATTGTATCTTGGCACCTACAGTAGTTCTGCACTTAATCCTCTAACTCAAAATTCATTTTGGGTAAAGTATGGCCTATATAAACCATGACAGAGTGCTAGCTGACGGCACTGTCTGAAATTATGGTGGACAAGTTGCAATAAACAGGAATTATGGGACTGTAACATGTTACTTCCAGATGTCCATTTTTGGTCATTTATATCAAATTAATCAGGTCCCCAATAACAGAGCAGCTAATGTAATTAAGATTCCTATCAAAGAAAGTTCTGTAATTTTATGCATGCATGGCTTTCAGTGTAACTTTATCCACACAATCCTGCATTTTGCTTTGTTGTCTGTAACCTCTTTGAATTAGGACCAGTTTAACCCATTCCTTTTTCTTGAAATTTTAGACTGGTCCAAATTGAAAGAGGTTGCAGACGTCAATGAAAACTGGATGCAATTTAAAATGAAACCACCCTATGTGGTAGAAAATATTATTAGAAAAGGAGAAATTGCTTGTTACAAGCAATTTCTCCTTTTTCCACAATGTTTTCTCAAGTATAAAATCATAGGAACATAAAATCCTGGGTTTAAACGGGAAAGGGTCAAGATTTTGTTGTTTGGGAATTGGTTATTATAAGTCATAGATTATATTTCTAGCAATATGGGGTAACAAAAAGACCGTAGACCTGCCAAAATTCAAAGAAGTTGGAGACAAAAATGGAGTGTAGAGATTAACTGAAAAGATTAATAAAAAGCTTAGGTGACAAATTTCTTGATTATCTGCAATATTATAATTGTCTTCAATGGTTTTTTAAGGGTTGTAAATAGCTTGGATTGTCTTGTAAGGGATTAACCCATTCCAACTCAATCCCTCCTTTTTATGCCCCTTAAGAAAAAAGCTTTTGAAAACATTGTGGAAAATGAAGAAATTGCTTGTATCAAGCAATTTCTTCATTTTCCACAGTGTTTTCTATCCAAAACGACAAAAAAATTCAAAATTCCATCAACTTGAATTTGTCGTCTGCAGCTTCTTTCAATTTGGACCGGTCTAAAATTTTGCTGTGTTGGAATGGGTTAAATACTTACAGTGGTCAGTAGCTAAAAAAGATAAAACTCTGATTGCCTGATTCTGTTTGTCATATGACAGGTATCAGTATGTACTGCCTGAAGCAATCACAAGCTTTAAAGATTGTTTAGAAATGTGATAGTAATATACTATTCAGATTGCTCAGTTTTGTTGTTGTGCAAGTAAAATGTCGTAACTACAGCTTTGACAAAGCTCTAGTTACGATATTTTGCTAGGGCACAAACAATGTATCATTTATTATAAGCAGTTGTTTACCCATTCCCACTTAATCCCTCCTTTTTACGCCCCTCAACGAAAAAGCTTTGGAAAACATTGTGGAAAATGAAGAAATTGCTTGGATCAAGCAATTTCTTCATTATCCACAATGTTTTCTATCCAAAAAGACGAAAAAATTCAAAATACCATCAACTTGAAATTGTCGTCTGCAGCTTCTTTGAATTTGGACCGGTCTAAAATTCCACTGTGTTGGAATGGGATAAGGGATTATCTACAATAGTGGATAGTGGTTCACCATATGGATAGTTGAGTATTGCAGAGCAATATAATATTATTCAGATATGGAATTAACTTTAAAATTGCTGATTCTTTACTGACAATAAGGTAATTGAAAGATGTCAGATAAGTCACTAAGACCTAAAATAGCTTAGTACTGATAGAACTGTGAAGTAAATTGTTTTCACTTTCAGAAACAAAATGTACTGCTTATGAGTAATCATTCTGAATTATCAATATTTATCAAAGATACAATGTAGTTATATTGATACCAAATGATACTTAGTAATACTTGATAGTGATGTGAAATTGTGAAGACCTTACCAAATTCAAAACCCAGTTTGTATGATATACTCAAGTTATCTATCAAGTTATATATGAGGATTATTAACTTTTAATTTTGGTTGATAGTGGCTAAATTTTGACAGACTCTAAAGCAATGAATGTCCATTGGATGAAAAACGTGGGGGTTGAAAAAACACAAACAAATAAATAACAAAGAATTTAAGGTCTATCCAATTCATAAAGTTGTTACTGCAGTTTGAAACAATACGAAATTTTTACACCTCAAGTTCACATTAACTTCACTATTTGACAATAACTGCACCAATAAAATAATGTTTTAGTCACTTCTATGACCATATGAAGACTTTTTTAACAAGAAAATTGTCAGATTTGACAGTTTTTATGGCCACACATAAAGTGTTATGCTTGTAATTACTGTCCAGAGTGTTCCATCCTAATTAAGGCAGAGAGACTATAATTGTAGTGGGCAGTGGATGTGAAGTGGAATCTGAGTTCTGTAATTGTGTCTGCAGAGGTCTAGATAAGAGGGAGTAATGGCATTCTTAAATCTTTATTTCTCAGTGAAACCCTATGTTGTGGGTACTCATTTGAATTGTCTCGTTGAGACAATTTAAATGAGTACCTACAACATAGGGTTTATGGCAATTTTGGTGAAATGTTTAAATCTAAAATATGAATTACGCCGTCTATCTGTAGCTCTGTCTCTTTGGAATTCAGAATGGACAGTTAGTGGTATGGAGTTGTAGCAGAATGAGCATCAATCAATAGGGACAACACTTGGTTGCTGGCTACTGTGATTTGAACAAAACTGTCTCTATCTTGATATATCATAAAAGAACAGTAAAATTTGCTGTGTTGCATTTTTTATTTTGAGAAAAAAATATATATATATTTTGAGAGAAAAAGTTCAACACCTGTTTTTAATCTACAAAAATATTGATTAGAATAGACATTTGGTGATGGAAAACATGTTGAATGTGATAAACTATTATTTAATATAGTAATCATAATGATCATTTGAAGCATTTACGAAGCAAAAATAATCATACAGAGTGATGCAACATCAGAGATAATGGAATTATAATGGAAAGGGAAAAATAGAATATATGTGTATGAAAGGAATTACTACTTAGGAAATACAGGATTAATGTTTGGATTATCTACTTTATTACTGTGTTTAACTGTGCCATGTGAGAAGGAAAGTAAATGTTTCAGTTTATAATTCTTTTAAATGGATGAAGTGATTTGATTCTTTTTAAAAATGAATGAAATAATAAATGATAATGAATGAAATAATAAATTCTTGTTAATGGGTTCAGAAGTGGATGGAAAAGTTTTAATCTTTACCAACAATAATGAGGCTATAGGATGGTAGAAATTATTTGTCATCATGGAAAATACTTCAGAAAGAATGACACCTTTGCTATCAGAAACCATGAAGGTAAGATTCTATTATATGATGCCTATAAATATTTGGCACTCTGTGTGCTGACTCTGTATGCCAAATTAAGAATGCTTTGTATTATCTTGTACTTATTTAATCCATACCCAGAAGATGAAATATCAGACTGGTCCAAATTGAACAGACTTGCAGATGACAATTTCTAGCTTATCGAATTTTAGATTTTTTCAGCTTTCTAATTAGAAAACATTGTGGATAATAAAGAAATTGCTTGTTGCAAGCAATTTCTTCATTTTCCATTATGTTTTTCTAAGTAATTTTCTTGAGGGGCGCCAAAAAGCACCATTATGTGGAAATGGGTTAACAATCAAATGATTAGTTTTGCGACACAGTGCTGCTATTCATTAGTATTTTTTTGTTTTTTGTTCTCTACTAGGATCGATGTGGAGAACTATGCAATTGTCAGGGTAACCATGGCCAGATGACAAAATTAAAAAGACTTGTACAAATTTTAAGTAGTTGCAGACTGCAATTAAAATTCAATTAGCCCATTCCCAGACAATCTTGTCTACACCTTGCAAGAAAAAGTATTCAGAAAGCAATGGGGGAAAGGGAAAAATTGCTTTAAAAAAGCGATTTCCTCATTTCCCACTTATAATTGTTAATCCCTGAAAGATTAAGATTTAAAATCTTGTCAGCTTTTAATTTCATCTGCAACCTCATTGAATTTGGACAGGTCTAAATTTAGGCCATCTGGTAATGGGCTATATTAAAAAATATGGCAAAATATATTTCTCTCCCCTCTTTCTTTCTCTCTCGGAAAATATTTTGAGAAAATGAGAAATTGCTTGTTGCAAGCCAATTTCTCCTTTTCCATATTTTTTCAAAAAAAGAAGACTTTAATCCACTGATAATGCAGGATCATGTTGTAATCGGGTTTTTTGTTGGATGGATAAAAGCATGATGATGCATATCAATGAAGTGTTTAACTATTTTATACATATTTGCTAAATCTTTTGTTGAACCTAAGTGATAGATACCAAATCTATTTTGAATGTATCTTTTACATATTTGCTAAGTGATGGGAAAGCTTAACCCATTTACACACAATGACACTTTTTGACGTTCTCTAGAGAAAAAACTTTGGAAAAAATTGCGGATAATGAAAAAATTGCTTGTTATAATCAATTTCTTCATTATCAACAATATTTTCTACCCTAACAGATAAAGATTTTTAGAGTTCTGCCTACTTTAAATTTTTGTCTGCAACTTCCTTCAATTTGGACCAGTCTAAAATTCCATCGTGCGGGAATGGTTAAAGAGAATAATAAGGTCTTAAAACTTTCATCTGTCTGTCTGTCCATTCCACTTTTTTGTTTGGACAAATGCTCATGAACTATTGGACTGATTTTGATAAAACTTCATACATTTGTACTATGTAACATCAGTACATGACACTTTTCTTTTTTCAAAATGGCCACCAGTTGACATATAGTGCTCAGTTATTGTAGGGCTGTTTGTATGAAACTTTACATACTTGTTACTTTTCATCTGTAGTTTTGCAAGACACTTTTTTTTATATGCCTGTTGAAACATTGGATGTATTATGGGATCACCAATGGCGTTCTGGTGGGAGGTCAGCATCCAGTTCTGGGCATAACCCTAGAACCTCATGTTTGATTGACTTGAAACTTGACAATTGTATTCATTACATGATTACAGAGTGCTGTGCATAAGATGCATAACGCTTCTGTTCTTATCTTTTGAGTTATTGCCCTTTGATGTTTTTCAGACTTGAATTTTGTCAAAATCATATCTCTGAAAGTATAACAGGTATGATCTCTTTCAAAATTACCCCCCCCCCCCCCCCCCCGGGTCCCCAGGGAATAACAATCGATTTTTGATTGATATCTACCAAACTAATGTGGCAGAAATGTTCCTTAAGTGGTCCTCTTTCACAATAGCTTAAACGATAGGAATCTAGAGGAAGAACTCTGGTTGCCTGACAATGCAAGTTAAATCATTAAAAATCTTCTCCAGTCCTGACTCAGTTGGTCTTCAGCTTTGATATTCATTATGAAGCATCATTTCATTGACTTCTTTCATTTCTAAAAATCATTACCCATGGATCCAGAGGGAGGAAAAAGTGTTCTTTCTCCTTTCATATTAGTCCTAAAGCCTTTGAATTTGTCATTAAGTCTTTAGGTTCCCTTGTTACAGAGCCTAGTTAAGTGTTCAGTATGGTCAGACCCACTTGTACACCTATCATAATCTTAACCTTAACATTAAATTAGACTGTTGAAAGCAAAAGATCCCTTATCTTAGGTGAGTGCCTCAGGGCCAAGGCCCTCTTATTTCAATTTGGATCAGTCTAAAATCTAATGTTTGTAGCTGGGTTAATCATTAGTAATGCATGGTTTTTGTCGAGCCCGCTTGGGTGAGCGAGACATAGTTGTCACTATGACAAGTTGGTGTAAGTGCTTTAGTGTGTTAGTCCGTCCGAATTTGTCTGGACAATTACTCCTACATTTATGAATGGATTTCAAAATGACTTGGCACAATTATTCTCCATCATGAGTAGATGTGCCATTTGAAGGAACTTTTTGGATAGCTTCAAGTTCAAGGTCACAGATCAAGGTCAAACACTAAAATTGTGCTTGTCTAGAGCATTTCTCCTACAATTATGGATGGATTTCAAAATAAATTGGCACAATTGTTCTCCATCATGAGTAGATGTGCCATTTGAAGAAATTTTTGGATAGCTTCAAGTTCAAGGTCAAAGCTCAAGGTCAAACACTAAAATTGTGCCTATCTGGTGCATGATACCTACCAATCTTTGCGGGCTCGACAGCAGTTGTCCTGGAACAACCATCTAGTTCTTTAAGATAAGAAAGGTTTGCTGAATTGTCTTAACCCATTCCCACACAGTGACGCTTTTGGACGCCCCTCAAGAAAAACAATTAGGAAAACATTGTCTAAAATGAAGAAATTGCTTGGACAAGCAATTTCTTCATTTTATACAATGTTTTCTACCGAAAAAGTTGAAAAAATCTCAAATTTCATAAACTTTAAATTGTCGTCTGCAACTGCTTTCAATTTGGACCAGTCCAAAATTTTGTTTTGTGGGAATGGGTAAATGTTGATAGTTGTAAGAACAGACTAGTTTAATTTGCACCAGAACAAAGAGAATTATTGGAGTTATTAATTCACTTCCTAATCCGCAAATTTGGCTCCTGCTCTTGGCATGCCTATTGACTATCAAAGTTTTATAACCCCTCATGGACCAGGGCCAGTCTAAATTCCTCTGCTTCCAGTATTGATTTCTTAGCCATAAAAATGTCCCTCGGTCTGTACTTTGTTACCAATTTTATACTGTTAAGTCCAAATTAGGTTTGTTGGTTCGGGAATTTTTGGTCCTAGAATACTCTAGCAGAAGCTGTATATGACAGATTTTTTATAGATTCGTCTGGACAGTTTTAACCTTTCCCACACAATGACGCTTTTTTAGGCCCCTCAAGAATAAGTATTGCGCAATACATTGTTGAAAATGAAGAAATTTGCTTGTCCAAGCAATTTCTTAATTTTTCAGAATGATTTTACTCACAAAGTTGATAAAATGTAGAATTTCATAAACTTTGAGTTGTAGTCTGCATCTCCTTTCAATTTGGACTAGTCTAAAATATTGTTGTGTGGTAATGGGTCCACAGTATTTTGAGAGAAACAATGTTTGAATGATCAAAACTCAAAATTATACCTCTGCATCAAATAAGAACGGGGATATACTAGTTGTACCTCTGTTCATCCTTCTGTCTATAATCAACATTTATTTTCAGCAACCATAATTAGCATACACTTTTGAAACTTCAACTGGGGTTCCTAAACTGGTACTTGC
The DNA here is from genome assembly GCA_946902895.1 of Fragum fragum. Taxonomy (NCBI): domain Eukaryota; kingdom Metazoa; phylum Mollusca; class Bivalvia; order Cardiida; family Cardiidae; genus Fragum; species Fragum fragum. Next base: position 9,915,216 of record OX336366.1, read on the forward strand.
TTATGTCCATGTGTCCACTAGTTAAGGTCTTACAACCAAGAAACTGCTTAACCCATTACCAGTTAACAAAATTTTAGACTGGTTCAAGTTAAAAGAAGTTTGCAGACGACAATGTTTTGGTGCTTTTTTTTCTTTTAATTCTTTGTATATTAGGGCAGAAAAATATTTTGAACAATGAAGATACAAGCAATTTCTTCATTTTCCATGATATTTTCCAAAGCTTTTTTTCTTGAGGGGCTCAAAAAATCTAGGTTGTATAGAAATGGGAAAATAACTAGGAACTTTCTCTTCAAAGACGACTTGAAATTGATAGTAAGGTGTTGGGGGATGGTTTATCTTGTCTCAGGAAGATTGTTTATGATTTTAAAGTTCATCTTCAGTCTTCTTTATTTGATTTTGGTATTAAATTGATGATAAATTACACACAAAAATACCAAGATATTGATGGCAAACTCTTATTTCTGATTGATTTTCATTAACTTTCTCTGAAATAACAGGCAATTTGCTTTCGGTCTTTTGTATAGCAATGTAAACTTTGATTTAGTCTCTTTCGTAAGATTGATTTGAAAAATGAATGTTTATTGTTTGCTCGGACATTATCATTGTTCGTACTTTGGTTTAACCATTACCAAATGGCAAAATTTTAGACTGGTCTAAGTTGAAAGGAGTTGCAGACAACAATTCAAAGTTTATAAAATTTCAGATTTTTTCAACTTTTTGGTAGAAAACATTGTGTAAACTAAAAAGAAATTGATTATTCCAAGCCATTTCTTCATTTACACAATATTTTCACAATTCTTTTTCTTGACAAGCGTCAAAAAGTGTCTGCCTTGGTAGGGGTTAATGGACAGAAAGTAAAGAATGCATTGCAGTTTAGTTATAAGTCTTGAACATATATCCGATGTTGTCAGCCAATGATAAAACCACTTATTGTCAGTTTATGCTCCCACCAGTACCCTTTGGCTTGGTGTGAATGTGTGCTTTGTGTGGTGGTGTGTATTTCCGTTTATTTATCGTCGCTACCGTAGCACATGCCCATATGAGCGAGGCCCCCAGAAGACGGTTAGTTGTTACGGGGGATAGTGCAAGGATACAGGACGAAACTGCTGAGAGCTCCGCCTGGTTCTTTAACGTGCTCGATGGATAGCATCGTCACACGGGGCCTCGGTTTAACGTCTCATCCGAAAGACAATTAGTTTGTTAGTTGATATGGTCAGCCCAGGGCTCGAACCCGTGATCTTGAGGTTTGAAGTCAAGTGCTCTACCAACTGAGCTAATCGGGCTGACTATTGTGTGGTGGATGTGTAATTACTTTTATTTATCATTGCTACCATAGCACATGCCCATATGAGCAACATCCCCCAAAAGATGGTAAGTTGTTACGCTGGATATTACAAGGATACAGGATTAAAGACCTCTGCCTGGTACTTTAACGTGCTTGATGGATAGCACGTCACACGAGGCCTCAGTTTAACATCCAAAGCACAATTAGTTTTGGTAGTTGATATGGACAGCCCAATGGCTCTGATCTGTGATTTTGATGTTTGAAGTTAAGTGCTCTACCAGCTGAGCTAATTTGGCTGATGTGGTGTGGTAGATGGGTTGGTATTAGTATCTTATACCTCCTCTACATTGATTGATTGATTTCAAAAAAACTTGGCACAGTTGTTTCCCTTGATGAGTACTGGTGTCATGCGTAGAGTTCTATTGGATACACTTAGTTCAAGTATACAACTGAAGGTCATGTGACAAGCGCTTAACCCATTAACACACGGAAAGAATTTAGACTGGTCCAAATTGAAAGACAATTTAAAGTTTATGGAATTTTGAATTGTTTCATCTTTTTGGATAGAAAATATTGTGGATAATGAAGAAATTGCTTGTGACAAGAAATTTCTTCATTTTCCACAATGTTTTCCAAAGCTTTTTTCCTTGAGGGCGTCTAAAAGCGTCACCAAGTGGGAATGGGTTAAGAAGGGACATCGATGTTGGTGACAAATTTCCAGTTTTGATATTTTTAAGAGACTTTTTTCAGATTCTTCCACATAAAGTTTGTGATCTTTCACAAACATTGTAAGGGCATATTTAGGTTAATCTTGTCAATATCTAAATACCCTTGTTTTAGCGATAAGAAGTGTCAATAATCACACTCTTATGGAATTTTTGATGGAAAGAGGAGTTTGTTTGAAGTAATCTAAGATTTGTGTTGATCTATAGGGATGAGTTTATTTCCAAGTAAGTGACTTAGTTAACTTTCAATCAACATTAAGAATTTCTGGTAGAGAATAAATAGGTAATATCTATAAAGATTTTCAAGAACCAAGATGTCAACCCATTCCCATATAATTTTGCCGTTTGATGCCGCTTCAAAAAACAATTTTTGAAAACAATGGCAAAAATCAAGGTATAGCTTTCAATAAGCAATTTCTTCATTTCCCACAATGTTTTCTTCCATAAAAACAAAGTGTTTTTGAAATTTTATCAACTTGAAATTGTTATCTGCCATTTCTTTGAATTTGGACCAATCAAATAATTTGTCATTGGGTAAAGGGTTAAAGAACTTGTAAGTTTCTGTGAAAAGGGACTTTTTTGTGTACTTGGAAATTTTCATAGGATGGATTGTTAAAGCCCCTTAGTATTGGTGAACTATTCCTCCTGAAAAGAATTAGATATTTTAACCCATTACCATATGTCAAAACTTTAGACTGGTCCACTTTCATAGACATTGAAGACAACAATTTTGCTTAATGAAATTTTAAAAATCTTTGTCTTTAGGAGTAGAAAGCATTGTGGAATATGAAGAAATTGCTTGTAACAAGCAATTTCTTCATATTCCACAATGCTTTTATTTAGGGCTGTTAAATAGTATGACTGTATGGGAATGTATTAAAATAAATTTGATCTAATATGAAAATCTAGAAGATTTTTGTTCTAAAGATAAATTTAATCAGATGGCCATTTGTGGAGAAGGATATTTTCCAATGTTTTGAAATAAGTTATCATAAATGAGTTGCAGAAATTTTATTTCAGCACATTTTTGACAACAAAACATCCTAGTAAATCCTCTATTTCTGCAAGCCATGCCAAAACTTACTAAGGTTTTTTTTTCTGGGGAATCTAGTCTATTACTTCAAGGGAGTTCATTACGTATAAACCTCTAAGGCTAATGGGTATGGGTTGTCTCTCATGTATACTAATCTTTCCAAATAACTGAAATGTGAATGGTTTGTTGCTAACTAGATGTACAATAATGATAATAATAATGAAAATAATAAATAAATGAGTAAATTTTTATAACACAAGTGAGATGACCAGAAAATAAGGGGGAGAGTGTGTTGAAAAAGAAAATTTGTTTTGTTTTTACTATGTATAAAACGAATGCTTAAAAGACTGAACAGTGTTACAGCACGTACTTGACCAATTACCAGATGAAATTTTTTTAGACTGGTTCAAATTGAAAGGAGTTGCAGACAACAATTTGTAATTGGGGAAATTTCTTATGGGGTTTAAAAAAGATATTGTGGATAAAAAAGCTTTTTCTTGAGGAGTTTCTTAAAAGTGGATTGTGTGAGGTTGGGTTAAACTTGCATTGAGACAAAATTTGTGTCTGGCTTTATATATGAGATTATCTATCTATCAATAAGAGGACAAAATTTAAGGCTATCCAATTTTGCCCTTTTCTGTTTTTCAAAATTTTTGACTGGTACAAATCCAAAGGTTTTGCAGCCGAGAATTTCAAGTGGATTGATTTTGAAAAATAATCAATCAGCAGGTAGAAAATATTGTGGAAAAAGAAAGAAATTGTTTGTTACAAGTATTTTTTCTTTTTTGACAATGTTTCCTCAATTTTAACCCTTGTCATGCTGAGCCCGGAATATTCCGGTTCTGGCAGGAGGTGTAGACCAAGATCAACCTGCACATAAGTGCAGTCTGATCTTGATCTACACCTCCTGCATGTACTTTTCCTGCCAGAGCTGTTCATGAACTTTATTTCTGTAAGAAATATTGATTTTTTAACAACAAGTTCTATCAGTGCTTTCAGCCCTATGATTTTACAGCAATTAAATAAAGTCATTTATTTAGCATGACAAGGGTTAACACCACAGTGACATTAAATCTCTATATTTGTACAGGCATGGGTTAACCCTTTCCTGTACAAGCCCAGGATTTTACATCACTATGATTTTATACTTGAGAAAACTGTGTGAAAAAGAAGATGCTTGTAACATGCATCTTTTCAATTGTCGTATGCAGCCTCTTTCAATTTGGGCCAGTCTCAAATTTCAAGAAACAGGAAAGGGTTAAAGAAGTTGTATTGTTATATTGTTCATTTCAATCGCAAATTTAAAAAAGAATAAGCACACATATTGTATTTGAGAAACTTGCTAGGACAAGGGGGAAAATTTTTTGAAGTCAATGATTTTATTTGGAAAAGGGTCAAGATATAGTTCCATAAATCTGATCAAAGTAACTACCTGGGAAGTATGTTTGCTGGGGGAGGGATGTTATATCAAATGGCTCATAAAAATTAATGGTGTGTAAACATCAGAATAAGAGGTAATGATTTCATGTTGTCGAATGAATTGAAACAGTATCTGTTTACCCATTACTAGACAACCAAATTTTTGATGGATCTAAATTGGTAATGTTGAAGCAGACACATCATAATGGTTGAAATAATCCATTACCAAATTTTAGACTTGCCCAAATTCAAAGGAGTAGCAAACGACAATGTAGAGTGTGAAATTTACGACTTTTTTAATTTTGTGGGTAGAAAACATGCAAAATGAAGAAATTACTTGTTACAAGCAATATATTCATTTTCCACAATGTCTTCCCAAATGTTTTTCTTGAGGGGAGTCCAAAGTGTCACTGTTTGGGAATTGGTTAAGGATTATTGATATTTGCCGACTGTAATCATGTAGGTGTTAAAATTCAATTGTCTAGCTTTTATGCTGTGACTTGCAAGGTACTTTTCTGTACCAGACTTTCCTGTAAAGATGGTATAGTAAGAAAAGTAGATTCACATGCATTAATGTTATGCAGCAATTTGGATGGTTTGTGTTCACAATGATTCTATCACAGCAAAGATGATCCTTAACAGTTCTAATTTACCGAAAACTTATGAATAGCCTTTCTTATGTAACTATGGCATCTAAAATTTGTTCAACACTTGGTCAGCTGTCAGCATGGTTGTGGTAGAAAAACATTATTTGCTTTTCTTACCCTTGATGAAATGGAGATTGCTCACATGGCAAGAGAACCATCAAAAATTGCTCACATGGCAAGAGAACCATCAAAATGAATATTTGCCATAGACTGTCAGAGAAAATACATATTTGAGCATTTCCTGCAATGCTTCAAATGAACATGTTGACAAACAACACAGCAAACATTGACTTGTGATTGAAAAGATTTTCAAAATATTTGGCAATAGAAAGTATTTACTCTTTTTGCATTCTGTGATAATCTTGAATAGAGAACTGGTATTTATATACATGTTAACCAATTCCCACACAATAATGACACCTTTTGAAGCCCCGATGAAAAATAGCTCCAGAAAAAGTTGTTGAAAATGAAGAAATTGCTTGTTACAAGCAATTTCTTCATTATACACAATGTTTTCTATCCAGAAAGTTGACAAAATCTTAAACTCCATAATCTCTGAATTGTCATCTGCAACTCCTTTCAATTTGGACAAGTCCAAAATTTTGCCGTCTGGTAATGGATTAATCGTAGTGAGGTGTGACAGTTATGATGAAAATTGAGGAAACCCTTTCAAGTCCTGTTTGATGAACAAATATTTAGACAACCTTGGTTATAATTATCATAACTCGGGCTAGAATAATCATAGGTTATGTATATATTATAAATTTTAACATCATTTTGCTGCAAATACAGATGTTTTCAATCCTGAACCAGCGAAATGATTTATTAAAAAATTGATTGATGGAATGGGGTTTAAACCACTTTTGACAGCAGTTGAGTCATATTGTGGCGTCTGGAGCACCTAACAATGGATTCCATGTATTTCTCAGACAAATACTACCTCTATATCCTTTGCAAGCCTCCACCTACTCATCCCACTGAAGTTTAGGATTATCTACCCATTTGTGGAAGACAAATGTAGAAAAAGATTTTTGCTGCAACTGGGGATCCAACCAGGGACCTCATGATTGAGAGTTTGATGCGCTACCAACTGCGCTTTGGCAGTGACCTTGAAAAAATGTATGCCCTAGCTTATTTACCCCTGCCGTTTTGGCGAAGGGGATATAGTAATGGTCTCCGTCCGTCCTCCCGTCCTTCCATCACTAAACTTGTCCGGAGCATATCTCTGAAAGTATAATTGCTATCAACTTGAAACTAAGTCATAGGTCGATAGATCTCATTGAGGAGAAGTGCAGTGCACAAGAACCACAACTCTTGCTTGCATAATAATGGAGTTATTGCCCTTTGTTGTTTTAAGCATTTGATAAAAGTCATGTCAACATGTGTCATTTACCTCTCACCAATTGGCAAATCATAAGTAGTACCCTAAGTGGTATGAGCAGCTGGTGGCTCTGATCAAATGTTGTGGTTGTTCTGATGTGAGAAATGACAGGAAGTCATGGTTAGGTGAACTAGCCAGTGCTATGTAACTGAAATACTGTTGAAAGTGATGTTGAACCCAATCCAGTTATTCAATCAATTAGACATAGTTGCTCTGTCTGATCTAAGTCTTTGCCTCTTAACTTGACTATTTTGTATGCTGTCAATGGGTTCAATTGCTATATCTTGAAAGTGAGTTGATTCTAGGAAAACCAATAACCCTGACCAGAATTCATTAATATCTGAGTGAATATTGATTGATTCAGATCAAACTCTTCTGCCATTACCCTCTGTCTCTAATTTACTCTAAAACTGTAACAGATTAAAGAATTAACCCATTCCCACAATTTCAGACTGGTCTAAATTCAAAGGAGCTGCAGACAACAATTTAAATTGAAGAAATTTTAGATTTTTGCGACTTTCAGGGTTTAAACATTGTGTAGAATGAACAAATTGCTTGTAACAAGCAATTTCTTCATTTTACACAATGATTTCCCAACTGTTTTTCTTGAGATGCGTCCAAAAGCATCATTTATTGGGAATGGGTTGAACTCTTACAAGACAAAGAAATTATAGATTGATCCAACTTGAAAGGAGTTGCTGAAGACAATTTTGAATTAATAGAATTTTAAAAATCTTTGTCTGTTTAGGATCCTGAATTATGAAAAAATAGATTGAAACAAGTAATTTCTTCATTTTTCCCAATGATTAACAAAGCTTTTTTCTTGAGTGGAGTCAATAAAATGGAATTTTGTAGAAATGGGTTAAAGAAAAGTTGCTATGGAGAGTGGATAATTGCTTAGTAGGGAGATTTCCATGAATTAGAATGTACTTTAATCCATTCATTATCCTAGCTTAGATTTCAACTGATTTTATGTGAATGTCCTTGTCTTAACCCATTCCAACACAAAGATGTTTCTAAATGCCCATCAAGAAAAAAAAATGGGAAAACTTTTTATAAACGGAAGATACTGCTTGCAACAAGCAATTTGTTCATTTTCCACAGAATATCAAAAAACACTAAAGACTCACAATCTTCAATTAGTATTCAATTTTGGACAGTCTTTAGAAATTGGTTTACCCATTACTAGAGATTGAGTGTAAGAAGCTATTTCTTCATTTTTCATTTTTTGTTTTCTAAAGCCTTTTACTTGAAGGAAGTCAAAATGTGGCATAGTGTGGGGATGGGTTCTAAAGCTTAGAAATAATGCCTGTGAATAAGAAAAAGGATGCTGAATATATACAGGTTGTAACAAATATTGTAGGTAAACTGTTCAAGGACAATGTCCTGACCTGTTTATGCCATAATAGTATAATTTTTGGATCAAATTCCCCATCATGGAAGAGTTTGGCTGCCTATGGATGCCCACAGATTCAAGGAAAATTAACTCAAGTGTACGTCCATGTCAAGCTGTGACACCCCAATCAAATTGTATTGATCTCATTCTGGTCATCATGGATATAACATTTTATTTGTATGCATTTGAGTTATTGTAAAAATAGCTCTGTTCATCTTGATCAGTTGGTGAATGTCTGTACTCAGCTTAAATTGCACAGTTTTCAAACAAGATTTTCAGGTGTTAGAAAGTGAAATAAGTTGTATATAATTTCAAAATATATTCAAAAGCTAAATTGTTATTAACCCTTTTCTGTTTTGCACAATTTTAGACCCATAAAATTCATCGTTTTTTTACCTAATTAAAAAAAAACCAATTTTAGGATTTAACCACTAAATCTTATTGCCATTTAGAATTTGAACCAGTCTAAAACTTTGCTGCGGGTATTGGATTAACCCATTCCCACATGAGAATATTTTAGACTTGTTCAAATTGAAGGAGAATTGAGATTACAGTTTTAGGATGTTGGAATTCTAAAATTCTTTGTCTTTTGGGGTACAAAAACATTGTGGACATTGAAGAAATTGCTTGATGCAAGCAATTTCTTCCATGTCCACATTGTTTTGCCAAGTTTTCTTTCTTGAGGGGCCTAAAGAGGAGGGTTGTGTGGGAATGGGTTAAGCTGGCTTAATCAGCAAGCTTAAGATGCTTATTGGCAAAACTGTTAGGATTAGATGTTTTAGGTATCATAGACTTGTTAAAAAGGTAGTAAAATTAGATGGCAACAACAAATTAAAATGTTCAATTATGCATGAATTAACTCTTGCCTTAAGGTTAACTGTAAAAATGTCACCTTCTTACTCTGGATATAAAACTTGTCAAACTAATGCAAATTGTCTGGATGTATTGTCTGTTTTACTCAGAATTTAATAAGTCCTCCTAAATTAAGTGCTTTAAGTACCAATATCATTTGACCCATTCCCACACAATCCAGCATTTTTATGACCCCCGGGAAAAAAATTGTCCCAAAAATGTAGAAATTATAAAATTTGCTTCGTTAAAAGCAATTTCTTCATTTTCCACCTTGTTTTCTACTTGGAAAGATTGATTTTTAACCCTTGCCATGCTAAATCCGGAATATTCCAGTTTGGGCAGGAGGTATAGACAAAGATCAGTTGCACATAAGTGCAGTCTGATCTTAGTCTACACCTCCTGTTTGTCTTTTCATGCCAGAATTGCTAATGAAATTATATTCCATTAGACATATCAATGATTGAACAACACATACTTACAGTGCTTTCATCCCTTTGATTTTAATGCCATTCAAAATGGATTTATTCAGCATGACAAGGGTTAAGATTCTATCATCTTGAAATAGTGACATCTATGACTTTTTCTAATTCAGACCAGACAATATCTTTGTTGTGTGGTCATGGGTTAATTCTTTTTTTGCTGGCTTAACCCATTCCCACAAGATAGAATTTTAGAACAGTCCAAATTCAAAGAAGTTGCAGATGATAATTTAAAGTTGATGAAATCTTTAAAAATCTTTGTCTATTGTGGTAGAAAACATAGTGGAGAATGAAGAAATTGCTTGTGACAAGCAATTTCTTCATTTTCCACAATGTTTTCCAAAACTATGTTATTGAGAGGCATCTAAAAGCGTCACTGTGTTGGAATGGGTTAATCTTTTTAGTGACTATAATCAACATGGTAGGACAAGTTATTTCTCTTCCATCAATGGTCTCTTATGTATCAAGAAAGGTTATTTGCCTGTATGTATCTTCCTTGTTTTTACATCATTCTCACATTATCCAACCTTTTTAACCCTTGTCATGCTGTATAAATTACCTTACTGAACTGCTGTCAAATCAAAGGACTGAAAGCACTGATAGAACTTATTGTTAAAAAATCAATATTTTTTTTTTAGAAATCAACTTCATAGAAAAGGACAAGCAGGAGGTATGGACTAAGATCAGCCTGCACATAAGTGCAGTCTGATCTTAGTCTACACCTGCGAAAACTGGAATATTCCGGGTTCAGCATGACAAGGGTTAAGCCGCTAAAAATTACAAAAGCTTCAGAAGCCATAATAGAAAATGAAGGAATTGCTTATGTCAAACAATTTTTTCTACCACAAAAGACAAAGAGTTTTAAAATTTCCTAAACTAAAAATTTACATTTACTTCTTTGAATTGGGACCAGACTTAGTAAACAGTTTAGAAAGTAGATAATTATTAAACCCTCTACTAGACAAATAAAACTTAATCTGGGCTGTTTTAGGCAACACTTTCAAATACTCTTAGAAGCTTAAAAATTTTCTTTATTTGAAAATTATCATAGGAAAAAATCTTAAAAATTTGTCCTTTTCCTACAATGCTTCCACAATGATATTTCTCTGTGTTACAGAAACTTGTGGTTATTTAGGAACAAGTTAATAGAATATTATCACTCCAAAGAAGGTCGCAGAGCTGTTTGTATGAATGGATGGATTAATCCGAGCAAACAGTGCGTGTCACATGGAGATCAATCTGTCCAATCATAAACCAGATAGCCTTTAATGTTATATGGAACCCTTATCTTGTCCAATATTGTCTAAAAATGCCACAGAACATCTTCAGTTCTATTCTATCTGTAAAGATGCTTATGTATAAGTGATGCCATCATGGATTTCGTATGTAAAGGTTGTTATTTTGACAATGAGTAACTTTAATGTCAAATAGATATTAGTGGAGGACATGATGAATTACAATTTGACATGGTTGGATAATCTCACAAATGGCGGGAAGAAATAATACAAGGTGGATATTTTACGATATTGATCAGATTTGGCAAGGTATACATATATAAAGGGTGTGCGACATAATGAAGACAAGGTGATCTTGTCATTTGGAACTTAGGGACGGCGGACGGAGGGTGTGATCAACATGGAGGACAAATCACCAACTGTGAAATGGTGTCGTTGTAAACTGTTAATCATGTTACGTTAATATGTAATCACAGATCATTCATGTATATAGATGCCTCAAGTATTTACTGTCACAGGATTTCAATTGTATAACTTGTATTTTATTTGTATTGGAAATATTGGACAAAGTTTGCCGTGAACTGTTACCGTTCAATAGCAGGATTTTCCAGAACTGTGATCAGATAATTCCAGGAAATTTCAAAGTACTCAAAACATAACAAACTTGTGCTTGTGGTTTTCTTAGATTAAAGGGAGAAAAAGTACCAAAAATATTTTTTTGTTTGAAAGTGTCCATGGAAACACACTAAAACGGATATTTTGTAGAATAGCTGGAATGTGTGCTACAGGAATTATTCCATTCTATATTTGACTTAGAAGCATGATTATTGATAACCATGGCAACATATAACAACGTAACATATCAAACAAAGGTTTTCCAAGAGAGGGTTTTAACCTTGAAAGGTGAGAATTGTGAATTATCACTACATAGAAGGCTTTTAATTAAACCCATTCCAAAGCAACAAAATTTTGACTTGTCCAAGAAAACATTGTGTATGATGATGAAATTGTAATAAGCAATTTTCATTTCCACAATATTTACCTAATAACGTCATTGTGTGAGGATTTGTTAAGATGCACCTAACCATGTTTTCCTGTTAATTCTCATGACATTCATGATGCTTTACAGGCTGCTTACATTTAGACAATGCACACATTTAAATTCTCTTATAGTAACCCCCCCCCCCACACACACACATACCTATGAAGAAGAGGGGTGTATTGCTTTTACCATGTCTGCTCATTCATACACCCAGTTTTTCAATCCATAGACTTTTTAGGTGCTTTTAACTCTAGAACCAACTGACCTGTTACCATGAGACTTCATACAATTATTGCCAATGACCCAAGAAAGTGACCTAAGGTCAAAGACATTATTTGAACTTTGATTGAAAACCAATACCATGCTCTAACTCTTAAGCCATTTGACCTAGGACCTTGAAACTTTATACACATGTTAGCCATGACCCCATGACCCTAGGAAGTTCCCCTTTGCTTTTTGTTACATAGGTCAAACGTCTACTGTGCAGCTAGAGTGATAAAATGCTGGTGGGAGTATAAGTCCTGAGACTTTTGGACAATTCTAATTCATTAATAAAAGAACAGAAACACATTTTTCAATGACTTGTCATATGGTTTAAACCTAGGATTGAGCAAATGGTATATCACCTGGTTTGTGGTATCATTTCTTAACCCGTTCCCACACAATGGCGCTTTTGGACACCCCTCAAGAAAAATTATTTGAAAACATAGTGGAAAATGAAAACATAGTGGAAAATGAAGAAATTGCTTGAAACAGTCCACAATGTTTTTTAACCCAAATTAACAAGATTTCATAATTTAAAAATTTTCATCAGTCTAAAATTTTGTCGTGTGGTAATGGTTTAAATCAATATGTTGTGAAGAAAAAATCTTGTCTGAAACAATGGACTGCAAGTTTTAATTTGCAGCACAGTCATTCATTTTTTTTCTCAGTCTAAATTTCCAAGAAAATCCTGACAAAACTTGATGGCAATAAAAAAAGAATTTATAACAATAACCAGGGACAAATTATTCAATTCACACCAAATGAAATTGTTGTTTTCAACGTCAATGAATTCCAGCTTGTTTGAAATTTTGTTATCCGTTAACGGATCATAGTTTAGTCCAAGTTGGTTATTGTTGTTGACAGATAAGACTATTGTGAAAGTAAACATAAACAAAAGTTTTATTGAAATTCATACACTTGAACCTGGTGACTTTACTTATTTATTACAATATCTCTAACCCCTTGATCTTTGATACTGTCCAGGTATTAAAGTTGTTTCCTGTTCTGTAGAGAGTTAATGAACTTGAGGTGCTTAACCCAATCCGACAATGTTTTCTGTCCAAAAAGATGAATAAAAAAAAAAAAAAATCAAATTCCATCAACTTGCAATTGTCAATTGCAGCTCCTTTCATCATTCCCACAAAATGATGCTTTTGATGCCCCTCAAAAAAACAATTAGGAAAACATTGTGGAAAACGAAGAAACTCCTTCTGACAAACAATCTCTTCATTTACCACAATGTTTTTTACCCAGAAAGTTGAAAAAATCTTAAATTCTATCAAATATAAATTGTCATTTGCAACTTCTTTGAATTTGAACCAGTCCAAAAATTTCTTGGAATGGGTTAAATCATGTTATAGGAGCTTTTACCTCCCCCTTGCAAAGATAATTATTGACAAGAATCATAACAGTATCTTTCTGTGAAGACTATCGAGTGTTATATCCTGACCAGAAGACAAAATTTGAAGCTTGTCCAAGTTAAAAGAAATTGTAGACAGTTTCAAGTAGATGAAATTTTAAAAATCTTTGTAGAAAAAATATTAGGAAATGAAGAAATGCTTATTATAAGCATTAATTTTTCACAAAGTTTTCCCTAACTGTTTGCTTGGGGGGCCTCAAAAAGTGTTATTTTAAGGGAAAGGGTTATTGGATCACTAATAAACATTTTTACAAGGGATTTAAATTTCACCTTCAGCTTAATTTAGGTTTTGATGGAGTATACAGTGTTAAAAATTATATCTGATGAATCTATAAAACTTGTCACATTGCTAAAACATTTCTGGTTGCTCGAAAAATTGACCAATGAAATTTATGAATGTTGGATGAATTATTTTTTTGAAAAAAAAAAAAAGATAAGAAGTAATATTGCTTAATTTTCCAGCTTTGATATAGACTGCTTTCTAGATAAATCTGAAAATTATTCTTATTCAGCCTAGAAGCTGTTGAGTTAATTGTATATATATTGGCCATGTCATGCTGAACTAGGAATATTTCTGTTTTGGCAGGAGATATAGACAAAGATCAGCCTGCACATATGTGCAGGCTGATCTTTGTCTACACCACCTGCTTATCCCTTTTTTAGCCAAAGTTGTTTATAAGAATTTTTTTCAAAATAAATAGCCTGTATTTAGTACTTCCAGGTCTTTCAGCTCTTTGATTTCATTGCATTTCTGTATAGGATTTTATTCAGCATGACAACAGTTAAAACAATTTCAAGGAATATACAAACGGTAGGAAAGTAGTTTTTTTATTAGATAAAAAACCCAACAAGTTTGCTTGTTTATGATTATTATTTTGACAAGGTATTTTCCATTTAATTGTGTTTATTCAAGCATGATCAAGAAAATTTGTTGCCCAAAAGATGAAAATTGTAATTTTACACTTTGACAGATTATTTAAATTTCTTTTCTCTGCCAATTTTCAAAAGATGGTCATGAGAAATTGGTTACACTCTTGTCTATTTTGACTAATTAAAAAGTACTTTGAAAAGGGCCAACTTTGGGAGTGCTCACCTTCCCAGAGTTTTGGTTAGAGTTGAAATCCATTTGATCATGTAGAACATTAATTTCATGCAATTTCATTCCAAGAAAGTGATATCAATTGCATTTAAATCTTCAACTATAAAATATCCATGACTCATGGCAAAACAGTTGTAACTGACTATATGTTTATAAGCAGTTACAACTGTTTCGCACTGAACCATAACCATGACCTGATTCACTATTGAAATGTGCAGTCATGGTAAGTCCTGATGTCTATTGCAATAGTTCCACATGTTAAAAAACCTAAGTGGGATCAGCAGCTGGAAGCTAGGAAAGGATGTAGTGGTAGTACTGGTATGAGAAATTTCAGGAATCTATGGTTAGATGCTCCAGCCTCTGCAATATGACTGAGATACTGTTAACGTTACACCCCATTCAATCAATCAATTTACCACACAATGATGCATTTGGATGCCCCTCAAGAAAAACAATTAGGTAAAAATTGTGGATAATGAAGAAACTTCCCCAAAAATCTAAAATTTCACACACTTTGAAATGTTGTCTGCAGCTCCTTTCAATTTGGACCAGTTAGGAGTGTTCTGATGGGCCGAAAAAAAAATCATACCTTTATGAACAAAATTTTCAGCATGTAGCTATTTGGTATGCTTGCTCATAAATAGTTCCATAAAAAATATTTCATAATTTGTATTAATTTGCTTTTTTGCTATGTCATTTAATCATAAGAAGTGATGAGAATATTTTTGGTTTTCATGGAGGTATGAAATGAAAAACCTAATCATACTTATGTATGAATCCGCATCTCTTCATCACTTAAGTACCTTAGTTCAATTTGAAAAGCTCAAGATGCAAACCACCAAATTGTGAAATGAGCTGAGATAAGTTTCAATTTAAAGATGTATTAAAGTGATCATCTAAAATCCCCTTATATAAGATATTTTGATACATTATTATCCTATAATCTGTATCTTGCTGTGAAAGCTTATAACCTATTTCAAATATCAAATCTGTTGCTATGGTAGTTAGTTCAAACTTTTTTTAGCCTTCCATCTATGAGTTTTAATAAGTTTGACACATTCCCAAAAAATTCCAGCATTTTTATGCGCCAAAGAAATATAGGTATGGAAAACATTGTGAGAAAAGAAGACAGTGTTTGTAACAAATGTACCTTAAATGGCCATTATTTTTCAACTCAAACCAACTTTCTTTTGTCTTCTGCAACCTCTTCAAATTTGGACCTGTCTAAAATCTTGTCATTTGGAAATGGGTGAACTAGCCCTATTTTATATACTTTGATAGTGTAAGATAAAATTTAGATAAACTTTGTGCTTTGAACCATAGATGTTCATTTAGTTATTGACCTTCATGCCTTGAAGCTTTTGGTTTACTTATTTACCTGTCAAGACCATTATTGTCAGCATGATTAGCTCAGTTAGGTTGAGCCCTTGACTTCATTTATCTAACTTTCTTTCATTTGAGACATTAAACAGAGGCCCTGTGTGATTTCACTATCCTCCAAGAACCTAAGGCAGAGCTTTTCAGTAGTTTTGACCTGTATCCTTGCACAATATCCTTGCAACAACTAACCGTCTCTTTGGGGCGTCGCTCATATGGGCATATGCTATGGTAGCAACAATAAATAAATCGAAACACACACAAAACCATTAGTGTTAAGTGTTCTGCAGATTGTGCAGACTCAGCTCCGTCTGACTGAGATCAAAAAAGACATTAAGACCTAATCTTTAACAGACCATTCATTATTTCTTTAATTTTAATGACCTCTTTTTCAAGTTTGAAGGTTTTTTTTCCCACAAATTGTGTTAAGGAAGTATACCCAAATTAATAGATATAAAAACAAACACACACAGAATCTCTTTGGATAAGAATAATTTAAAAACCTCACAAAACTAAAATTGCTCTCAGCTATAAGTTCAGAGTTGATGAACACATGTTTCATTACCAAAACATCCCCTTTATTTATGGTTGTTTGACCTTGATGTTGTTTAAAATGAGCCATATTGCAGAACTGGTCAGTTAAGGTCAATGACTAGGCTAAAATGGCGCTACTGAACTTTATAATACTTGTGAATCTTTGGTAGAAAAAGTCATGGAACAACATTTTAAAACTTTAAAGCCCTTCATTCACTGGGATTTGACCACTAAAAAGTCATGGAACAACATTTCAAAACTTTAAAGCCCTCCATTCACTGGGATTTGACCACTAAAAAGCCTTGATCTTTTCCTCAGTATAGATACTTGATTTGATATGAACAATTTTTCATATGATCAGGAACATTTACAGAAAGCACTGCTCATATCAGTTAATCAATCACTGTCTTGTGAGAAAGGCAAGGGGAATCTTCTTGATAAAAGGTAGCGATTAATGACCATTGGTTGAATTCTAGGGAGAGATTGAGAAAGTTTATTGAAAAAGTATTAAAAAATTACTAAAGCTGAATTATAGAGAAAATAGATATCATCTACTGATGGTAAATTTGGAAAGTTTCCTAAAGTAGAATACAGATAAAGTAAATTTTAACCGTTGTCATGCTGTATAAATTACCTAACTGTATTGCTGTAAATCAAAGGATTGAAAGCATTGATAGAACTTGTTCAAAAATCAATAGTTTTTTTAGAAATCAATTTCATAAACAACTCTGGAAGGAAAATTACGAGCAGGAGGTGTAGACCAAGTTCAGACTGCACTAATGTGCAGGCTGATCTTGGTCAACATCTTCTGCCAAAACCTGAGAATATTCCATTTTCAACATGACAAGGGTTAAAACTAAAAATGGTTATCCAAAAATACATCAAGTTATATCTTGGATGTAATTTGGCCTATTGTTAAGGTATAAAATATTTCTCAGCAGTTTGAAGTACAGGTGCTTGGTTTATGATGTGGAAGCTTATTAATACAATAATTCAGTAATTAGCTATAACCCAGGTTGTGCCAGGTACACAAGTAGGGGGTCAGTTTTGGCATCATGTGTTGATGAACACTCTTAACTTAGTATTGGAACTAATTTGATTTAACCCAATACCAGACAGCAAAATTTTTGACTGGTACAATTTGAAAGGAGTTGTAGATGACAATTTAAGGTTATGAATTTTTTGGATTTTTTCAACTTTCTGGTTAAAAAGCAAAGTGGATAAATACGAAATTGCTTGTAGCAAGTAATTTCTTCATTTCCCACATTATGCTGCAAAGCTTTTTTTCATGAGAGGAGTTTAAAAACATCATTATGTGTGAATAGATGAAAGAGAAAACCTATGTATATTTATTATTCTAACATTTAACCTGTTATCAATTTTAGACTGGTCCAACTCAAAGATGTTGCATGAATTGATGAAATATTGGAAATCCTAAAGTCTTTTGGAGTAGTAAATGTAAATAATTAAGAAGTTGCTCATTACAAGCAATTACTTCATATTCATATGCTGCAGAAGGTGAATCATCTCAATTTGCCTGACCCCCTGTCTGTCTGTACATCCACATCTTCTTCTACATCTGTGGACAAATTTTGAAGAAATTTTCAAAGAATGTTTTAGTCAACTGACCTTATTCATATTGTCGGGTTTTGCCATTTTAGGCTGTGTAATCTTTAAGATGAAAGAAAGGTAGCCAGCCTATATCTTGATTTAGCCTTCTTACTCTTGCTGTAGTGCATATATGTCAGATCAAAGAAAAAGGTAGCCAGTCTATATCTTGATTTAAGCTTGAAGAACTCCTCCCATCATTAGGCCAACCTTTACCTTGCTTATGATGTTTGATAACTTCTAATATCCCAAATGAAAAACAGAGTCTACAACTGTGTGGAAATTGATGGAATCCCGAGTGTATATTATATATTTAATTCTTCTAAGTCAAAATGGAAGATCTTATTATTAAATGATCAGATCAGGATCTAGCAATTTACCAGACAAAAAAATTGAAAGAAGTTACAGGCAACAGTTTTAAGCTGAAGAATTTTTAAAAGTCTTTGTCTTCTTGAGTAGAAGACATTGTAGTTAATGAAGAAATTGCTAAAGTTATGCAACAAGAAATTTATTTGTTTCACACAATTTTTTTCTTAAGATTTTTCCTCAAAGGTAGTAAAATACCAGGATTGTGTTGAAATGGGTAATTTTCATTAGACAAAGCCTATAAGGTAAGGGTTAATGACTGGACATAGGTGCCAAATTGTGCCAGGAACATGTGAAAGGTATTCATTGACTCTTTGATGACTTGAGATCACCATCATAACTATTATGATACTGGTTGTGGAATATTTACTTGTTTATTTGGAATAGTAGACACTCGGATTATTAACATGCTATACTGGAATTGTCATTTACCTTGATAATGGTTTATTCTCAGAAAAGAGGTATGTCTACTATGAATTTTTACAGATTAAGTTGGAAAATTGTTATTTTGATCTTACAAAAATATGATGAGCCTATTTCAGTGTGAGCAACAACACAGTTACTGTTGTAATTCTAATCTTAATTTTTTTTCTTTTAAGAGAAGAACAGCCGCTGTCATAGCAAAGTCTTTGGCCCGTCAGACTCCTAATCTTCAATAATGGGATGTCATGGGTTCAATTCCCGGCAGAGGCACATATTCTTTCCGACATTCGTCTCTCACAAATGAGTGGACAATCTTTAACCTAAGTGGGATAGGAGCTGGAGGCTAAGGATATAGTGGTAGTAGTGGTGTGAGAAATACCAGGAATCCCTTGTTAGGTGCTCCAGCTGCTGCGATATGGCTGAAATACTGTTAAAAGTGGCGTTAAAACCATTCATTCAAGAATGGAATCATTGTGCAAATTCTAACCCTTGTCATGCTGAACCAGGAATATTCTTGCCTTGGCAGAAGGTATACTGCACATATGTGCAGTGTGATCTTAGTCTAAACCACCTGTCTGACATTTTAATTTTAGAATTGTAAAGGGAATTGATAATCAATAAATAATGACCGACAGTATCAGGGCTTCCAGTACTTTTAGCCCTTTGATTTTAATGAATTTTTGAATGATGAATTATTCAGCATGACAAGGGTTTAGTTATCTCTATTAGAGCCTGATTGGTTACTTCTGTTAATATATCCAAGGTAAATGCTCCATTTGCTGTGATGTCAATCACAAAGTAAATGAATCAAAGTAGTAAGAGTACTATGAAAAAGTATGTTCATCAAAAAGAATGGTTTCTAACCCTTCTCATGCTGAACCTGGCATATTCCTGTTCCGGCAGGTAGTATAGACTAAGATCAGACTGCACATATTTGCAGTCTGATCTTTGTCTTACCTCTTGCTTTTCTTTTTTAAGCCAGAGTTATTTCTAAAATAAATACCTAGCTACTATAAGTGCATCCAGTACAGTCATTGCTTTGATTTTGAATGTGATTCTTTACAGGGTTTTAATCAGCATGACAAGGGTTAACTCAGATTCAATGAAGTCCAATAACTAAGCCTGTAATTTGGAAGTTTGAGATTACGCTATTCATTGAACTTGCAGTTAGCATAGGCCACAACTCATACACATTACTTACTTCATCAAATACAATATCATTATGAAATATATATTTTACTATGGTCAAATCTTCTTATGCTTGTTAACCCTTTCCTGGTTTTTGAAATTTTTGACTGGTCCAAATTGAAAGAGGATGAAGACGACAATGAAAATTGGATAAATAAAATAAAACAATCCTATGTGGAAGAAAACATTGTGGGAAAGGAGAAATTGCTTATTACAAGCAATTTCTCCTTTTTCCACAATGTTTTCTCAAGTATAAAATCACAGTGACGTAAAATCACGGGTTTATCCAGGAAAGGGTTAACCATGTTTCTAAGGATTGTAGCCAGATATTAACCCCTGTCATGCTGAATTATATATCCTGTACAGGTTTCAATTAAAATCAAAGGGCAAAAAGCACTGGAAGCCCAAATGTAGGTTAATATTTCTTCTGAAAATTTATTTTATAAACCATTATGGTTTAAAAGGGATAGGCAGGGGTGTAGACTAAGATCAGACTGCACTTATATACAGGCTGATCTTTGTCTATATCTCCTTCCAAAACAGGAATATTCTGGGTTTAGCTTGACAAGGGTTAAAGTATAGATATGTTTTAAACAAAATCAGGTTACATTTCTTAAGAATTTTGAAGATTGTCTTTGACCACCAGTTTAGACTAGACCATTTATCTGTAGGATCATATCTGATGAACTCTTGTTATTTCTAATTTTGTAAAGATACTTCATAGTTAGAAAAAAACTAAATGTGAATGAAATTTCATAGACAAACTAAAAAATAAAAGATAAACTAAATACTTAAGGTACTACACTGCTCAGCAAAAGAAAATAAATTATGCTTTAACAGTCATGATTGTTCAGTTGCATTTAATGTTTTCCATATAGATTTTAATTAAACTGTTATCAGACAACAAAATTTTAGACTAGTCCAAATAAAAAATAGTTGAAATCAACAATTTTTATTTGATAGAATTTTAAAGAATTTGACTTTTGGATAGAAAACATTCTGTATAATAAAGAAATTGCTTATTACAAGCAACGACTTGATTTACCACTATATCGTCGGTGTCGTACTAAAACGTCGTAACTACAGCTTGATTCAAGCTGTAGTTACGACGTTTTAGAACGACAACGACGATATTGTTTTCCAAAGTTTTTTTCTTTGGGGCATCAAATGCATAGGAATGGGTTAATTCCACCTAACTTGAGCAATATTTCTAATTATGATTCCAAATTAGCTACAGGGCCAACAATCAAACCATTCAGGATCTATAAATATTTAGATAAAGGATTTAAAACACCTATACCTATTGTTTTCAAGTATTTTGTGTACCGATTCTAATTCAAGATATCCACTATTGGTCTGAAAACTTGGATAAAATTAATAGAAATCTTTAAACTAACTGTTAACAGAACTAGATCAAATTCTATTGAGTTGTTACACACTCAATAAACAGACTTGATTTGAATCTTTACCCATTCCAACACAATGACTCTTTTAGACGCCCCCCAAGAAAAAAAGCTTTTGAAAATATTGTGGAAAATGAAGATATTGCTTGTTACAAAAGCATTTCATTTTTGACAATGCTTTCTACCAAGAAAATTGAAAAAATTGAAATTTCATTAACTTAAAATTGTTGTCTACAACTCTTTTCAATATGGACCAGTCTATAATTGTGCTTTCTTGTAATTGGTTGAAATTCAATACTATGGATAAGTATGATTGTGTTAGTAAAGTAACCAACAGGTATTCAAAGCCATTAGATTGCAAGAATCTAGAAAAATAGAGAATTGAAATTTTAACCTGACTGAAAGGATAAGTAGACCTGAGATTAATCTTATAAAAAAAAAAAGAACAAAGAAAGAGCTTTTCAGGGCTTTTGACAAAACAATGTAAAAATGAAATTGAATTGCCACAATTCTTTTGTCAGCCAATTAGCTCAGTTGGTAGAGCCCCCCCCCCCCCCCCCCCCTTACAACTAAACATCTTCTGGGGCATCACTCATATGGGCATGTGCCACGGTAGTGATGATATATAAACAGAAATACACAACACAATTTTTAGGTATTTTGTAATTAAGCGATAGATGATTCTCCCATTGGTCCATCATAGGATACACAGAGTCCATCTTTTTAAGATATACTAAGGGTCTTAGATCAGATCCATAAGTCAATTAGGCACTTAGACCTGATTACCAGATGACAAAATTTTAGATGGGTCCGAATCAAAGAAGTTACAGACAACAATATTTAGTAGATGAAATTTTAACCCATTCCAACACAATGGAATTTTAGACCAGTCCAAATTGAAAGGAGCTGCAGACGACAATTTCAAGTTGATGGAATTTTGAATTTTTTCGTCTTTTGGGATAAAAAACATTGTGAATAATGAAGAAATTGCTTGATCCAAGCAATTTCTTCATTTTCCACAATGTTTTCCAAAGCTTTTTTGTTGAGGGGCATAAAAAGGAGGGATTGAGTGGGAATGGGTTAAGAGTCTTGTCTTGTGAGGTAGGAAACAATGTAGATAATGAAGAAATTTGCTTTAAATAGGCAATTTCTTCATTTTCCAAAATTCTTTAAAAGTATTCTCTTGGGGGGGGGGGGGGCATTAAAAGTGGAAGTGTGTTTTGGAATGGGTTAACCTGTGAGGCAAGTATCAGATTTAACCAGTAACTTAGATGTAGCCATTGAATGTAACAGATTGCAATATTTGACATGTAATAAATGAGCAACATCAGATAAATGTGTGCATCATTGCATACTTACCATTACTATCTTAATATTGCAATGGTACACAGATGATGGACAGTGATTGGTGATTTTATCCCTTCTGGCACATAAAATAGCCTCATTAACTAATTAACCTCCACCCTCGCAGGATTTATTGATATAACCCATTCCCACACAGTGACGCTTTTTGACGCCCCTCAAGAAAACCGTTTGGGAAAACATTGTGTAAAATAAAGAAATTGCTTGCAACAAGCAATTTCTTCAGTTAACACAATGCCTTCTACCTTTAAACTTGAAAAATTTAAATTTTCAGAAATTTTGTAACGGCGTCTGCAACTGCTTCCAATTTGGACAAGTCTCAAATTTAGCCGTCTGGTAATGGGTTAAGGCAATACCACCATGTGTATCATCAAAGTACCCTTATGGGTTGGTGAAAAGTATATGGGTATAGCCATGGCCTTTATTGTAAATTGCTTGCATGAACTCAATGACACAAAACATTATTTTCAAGTTTCAATAGTTACATTAGTTAACCCATTATCAGACTAAAAAATTTTAGACTGGTCCAGTTTTAAAAGAGTTGCAGACGACAATTTAAGGTTTATGAAATTTTAGATTTATTCAACTTTCCAAGTAGAAAACATTATGAAAAATGAAGAAATTGCTTGTTCCAAGCAATTTCTTCATTTGACACAATGTTTTCCCAATTATTTTTCTTGAAGGGCTTTGAAAAGTGTCATTGTGTGGGAATTGGTAGAAAAACTCCTTAGTCAGGTCACATTACAATTTACATACAATCTCATCATAAAATACAGGACTTCCATGTTATTGAGTTTAATTCAATGTTGAGCATCTGCTACAGTCAGAAATAGCGTATTAAGGCTGCGTGAAATTATGCAAATGATCACACTGTGGTTGTTTAATAAATTATCCATATTTGATCAGTGATCTATTTTCGTGAGGTATGATTACTATGTAGCTTAAGGCGTCACATTGACTGATCATCGTATTATGATAGCCTACAAGTGTCGTGGCGCAAGTCTTGTCACTTGACTCTCTAATGAGGTGTTTTAGTATGTCATTATTACCATTTCACTTGTCAGGTCCTTTACCTTGAAATCAGAAATACTGTTACCTATGGTCAACAAAAAATAGCAGAATTGTATACCGGTACTTTTATTACCACATTAGAATTTATCATACTCCTGCAAAACAAATGCTGGAATCACCCTGTCTGTTGATCAGTCTGTATGTCTGTCTTTCCATCTGTTTACAAAAATTCACATAATTTGGTGTCAAACTCCTCCTATAATCTTTTCTACATATGAAAGTTTTCATAAATAAGGCTCATGAAAGTAATTTTGTGTTGTGAACTCCTTCAAATTGAACTCATACAATTTCCTATATTGATCACATATCATATGAAGGTTTCGCAAGACGTCTCAACTCCATTTAACTCTTCTTGAACTTAGACACTTTTCATAAAAAGGCTCTGGCTCCATGGGTATTAACCTTTGTCAAGCTGAATTTTAAATCCACAAGAGAATTGCATCAAAATCAAAGGGTTGAAATCAATGGAAGCACCAATTTATGTTTCAATATTTATATTTCAATTTTATCTTATAACCAATTTTTGCTGAAAAAGGCAAGCAGGAGGTATAGACTAAGATCAGACTGCACACATGTGCAGGCTGACCTTTGTCTATACGCCTGCCAGAGCCGGAATATTCAGGATTCAGCATGACAAGGGTAAAGTCACCCTATGTGATAAGTTCTAGTTTTATTATGAAGGCTATTTTTCTACTGATGATGTTTCTCTGATGGTGTTGTCATGCATCAATACATTCAAACATGGAAATCCTTTCACTGACAAAGTCGAAGGATATCCTGTGTTTCATGCTGTATTGTTGAGTCTATTTTCTTGCTCACTTGAGAACAGTGCTCAAGATTTAGCTTTTGTGATTAGCCTTTGTCTATCATCTGTCTCTCTGTCAACAATTTCTATAAAAATCACTAGGCCAATGAATCTTAGCAGGGAAGAAATCTTGTTGCCAAATTTTGCATGTGAAATTTGGACTCATCTTCACTCATTCCCTGCCGCCGTAATACCTCAGTCGGTAGCACGTCAGACTCCTAATCTTCAATAATGGGGTGTCATGAGTTGAATCCCGTTGGCGGCACAAATTCTTTCAGACATTTGTCTCTCCCCAATGGGTGGATAATCGTAAGTGGGATAGCAGCTGGAGGCTAGGAAAGGATGTAGTGGTAGTACTGGTATGAGAAGTACCAGGAATCCATTGTTAGGTTCTCCAGCCAGGGCGATATAACTGAATTACAGTTAAAAGTGGTGTTAAACCCATTCAATCAATCAATCAATCAATTAACTCATTCCCACACAATAATGCTTTTTGACGCCCCTCTAGAAAAAACTAATGGCAAAACATCGTGTCAAATGAAAGGAGTTGCAGACGACGATTTAAAGTTTTTGAAATTTTAGATATTTCCTCTTCTGCAGCAATATCTTCTAAGCTTTTGTTTAGATCTAGAATTCTGTTGTAAGTTGTTTGGTACAGCTTTTGTGTATGTCACAGAAAACCATTGTATAATAATACATATACAGTGAATATGGATTGTTTTATGAGGTTTTAAGTGCATGGCAGCATTAAATATTCACACTTTAATTGAACTGGAGCCATCAACCAAACTGAACAAAGCTTAATATTTCAGGTAGATGGCAAAACATGATAGCTCAAATAAGAAAATAAAACCATCCCTTAACCCATTACCAGGCGACAAAATTTTAGACTGGTCCGAATTGAAAGAAGCTGCAGACTACAACTTTAAGAAGATAGAATTTTATTTTTTTTCTTTTGTTTGGATAGAAAATATAGTGGATAATGAAGAAATTGCTTGCAATTTCTTCATTTTCCACAATTTTTTCCAATGTTAGATATTGAGCTGGCGTTTGAAAGTGTCATTGTACGGGAATGGATTAACCCATTACCAGGAGACAAAATTTTAGACTGCTCCATATTCAAAGGAGTTGCAGATGACAATTTAAAGTTTATGAAATTTCAGATTTTCTCAACTTATTGGGTAGAAAACATTTTAGAAGATGTAGGTATTACTTGTTAGAAGCAATTTCTTCATTTTACAGAATGTTTTCCCAATTATTTATATTGAGGGGTATCCAAAAGTGTAATTGTGTTGGAATGGGTTAACACTAGAAATGCTTTTAAAGATATTGGCATACAAATTTGATAAGATTGAAATTAGGATGTCCTATTTTGATATCCAATAGACTTAGTAATTCTTGCAACCTAGACACATGAATACCTGTGTTAGGGTCCCATGGGTTTGCTATACTCATTAAATATGCTGTAAAATGGTGTGAAAATGACAGACATGAATGATTCATGGACTGTGGGCTTTATAATCCAGCAATGGTCCCATGAATGGATGAGAGCTTCATGGAAATTTGTAAAGAAAATCCCATTTGAATAAAATTTGAAAGTTTGATGGTCAGTTCATCTCATGTCTTGTTTAACCTTTACCCCTTTATGGTCTCCTTAGAATTGAAAAAATTTAGCTGTTTGTTGAAATGTTCTGAAAATATGCAGTTTCAGTAACGAAATGTATCTTAATACTTATAAACAGAAAATGTGTGCAGTTTCTTGAAAAGAAGTTTCCTTTAAAGAAGTTTAGCTCTTCCTGTACAATTCCTGAATTTTACGTCCTTCTGATATTATAATTGAGGAAACATTGTGGAAAAAGAAGAAATTACTTGTAACAAGCAATTTCTTCTTTTTCCAAAATATTTCATATAATAAAGGATGGTTACACCTTGAATTGTTTTTACTTTACAATGTCATCTGCTATCCCTTTGAATTTGGACAAGTCTAAAATTTTAAAAAACAATAACAGGTTAAAATAGGTATACCATTATCTTCCCTTAAGTGAATTAATGATTAGCTGACTAGTGAATCTTTTTAGAATCAACATACTACCAGACAACCAAATTTTAGACTGATGACATGGTCCAATTTCAAAGAAGGGGCAAGTAACAATATGTAGTTGATGAAATATAAAAAAAAATGTTGTTCTTTGGGATAGAAAACATGGATAATGAAGAAATTGCTTGAAACAAGCAATTTCTTCATTATCTATGTTTTCCAAAGCTTTTTTTCTTGAAGTGTGAAAAAGTGTGATGGCGTGGGGATGGTCAATGGTAATAGTTATTGATTAATGCTATCCTGTAATCAGTTAACAAACTACTCAGACTTTGATGTTTTCTGTATAAAGCATATTGCATGCATGTTCAAATCAGATAAACTGTCTCCTGGGTGGGTAGCAATGTTCCATCCAGGTTTCATGTCTACCAGTTACACTGAGTTTTCAATATCAACAATAGTCTGGGCCATATTGATTAGTTTGAATTATGGTACTATTGTGCCAGTCTGTATACAACAAACAATATTGCAATTACTGTTACCAAGAAAGCCTTCAGTTTGGGGTTTTTACACAGCAAATTAAGAAATTGTTAGTACATCTAGTTTCAGTTTTAGCTCGACTATTCGAAGAATAGGGGAGTTATTACAGTCACCTGGGTGTGGGCGTCCGCGTAATGGTTTGGTTGAACCTTATGTGCAAGTGTCATGTCTAAGTTTCTAGTAATGCTATTGCTCTGAAAATTTGCACATATTTTTGTGACAATTGCATATTGTAATTTGGCTGCAGTCCATTTTTTGGTTACAGTGTAATGGCTCTTTGATTTAAAATCTTGTCCGCTCATTTTATCTTCAACAACTAAATGGATTTGACTCATATTTCACATTTGCACGCAGTATCTACCAAAGACATGCATGTCCAATTTTAGTTACAGTCCATAACCAGAGTTATTGGTTTTTGTTAGAAAAAGTTTCTATTCTAATGACAATTTTTTATGTGACATGGAGCCCTTTGGTGGAGCCCTTTGGTGGTATTAATCATATTCAGTGCTTGTCTAATACTGTTATGTAACTATTTCATGTTACTTTGAAACCTGCAGTCAGTCTGACTATAGAGAAGCATGTCAATATATTTATGACAATAGTATTGTACACGCACATTATATTGTGGAGTACTAAAATATTATTATTGCTTATCTCTTTCCCAAACAATTTCTCTTTTGGACACTCTGCACAAAAATAACTACAGGAAATCCTGATGAAAAAAAAAGAAATGGCTCACACTTTAACCCATTCCCACACAGTGACGCTTTTTGACGCCCCTCAAAGAAAATCATTTTGAAAACATTGTGTAAAATGAAGAAATTGATTGTAAAAAGCAATTTCTTCATCTAACACAATATTCTCTACCAAGAAAGATGAAAGAATTCAAAATTTCATAAACTTTAATTTGTCTTCTGCAACTCCTTTCAATTTGGACCAGTCTAAAATTCTGTTGTGTAGGAATGGGTTAAATTGTTGTCTGCAACTTTTTTCAATCCAGACTAGTCTGTATCTGGTATTTGGTTAATTTCAGCTTTTTAATCATTAAATGACTCAATGATTGTCAAGTTAATTGATATTTCCTGTCATTAAATTTGAGATTTTAACAGTTATATAATTCTTCTACTTGCAGATGAACAAGAAAGAGTACAAAAGAAGACATTTACCAACTGGATGAACACATACCTCAAACAGGTCTGGTAGATTCTCAATTAACTTTTTTTTTGTTTTTGCATAAATGTCACCATCCTGATGTTGTAGATGTTTGTAGCCTTGCTTATTGGTCAGGTCTCTGTTACTACTGATGTTATTAGCCTGTGTCATATTGGACCTGTGATATTCCTATTTTGGCACAAGGTATAGACTGTGCAGACATAATGTGCAGTCTGATCTTGGTCTATACCACCTGTTTGTCCAATTGAAGATAGATTTACCCATTCAATCAAACCATCATGTGTCTGGTCATCTGTTTGTTCATAAACTCTTACTTTATAAATCTTTTCTTCAGAAAGTACCAAACTGATTTCAACTAAATTGTACAGAAATGGTCCTTGGGTGACCCTTTATCACATTTCAAAGATTTTTGAATTGATTAAAAACATTGCTTTAATAGGAAGGTCAATTTCCATATATGGTAAAAGCTTTGAAAATCCTCTTCACAGAAACCTGTACATGGATCCCAACCAAATTTCATAAGAATAATCCTTGTGTGACCCTTTGCCATAATTCTATAAAGAAAGTTTGATCAAGTGAAAAATATGGCTTTAAACACCTGGGCTGTTTTCCATATATGGTGAAAAGTTTGAAAATAGTTTTCTTTGAAACTGATGGATTTCAACCAAATTTCAGTGGAACAATCCTTCATTGTCCTTTTATCAGATTGTTTAACCCATTACCAGATGGATGAATTTTAGACTGGCCCAAATCGAAAGAAGTTGTAGACGACAATTTAAAGTTTATGGAATTTTTCAACTTCCTGAGTAGAAAATATTGTGAACAGTGTTTTGCAAAGCTTTTTTACTAGGGGCTGTCTAAAAGCGTCACTGAGTGGGAATGGTTTTAAAGAATTTGATCAGATTGAAAACATGGCCTAGATAGGTGGGGCTTATTACCATATATGGTATTTAGTGAAAACTTTGAAAATCTTTTTCTCAGAAACCAGTTGATACTTTCAACCAATACGTTCAGGCCTGTGGAGAGACACAGGCCTACATAGGGATACAAGCACCTCTGGTTACATTTACATCAACTTGAAAATTCTATATGCATATTCTCTGAATTTGGACCATTTTAACATTTTGTCAATTGGTAATGGGTTAAAAGTAAGGATGTCTAAATATTGCTGTGATATATATAATTACTTATGGTGTCATACTGCCAGGATAAAAAATCAGGAAGTTGGATGACACTCGTAATTACTGTCATCAGTTTTCTCTGACTGCCTGCTGATCTTGGAATCAATTTAACTTCCATATTCAGGGACCTGATATCACATATCTACTTACAGGTGGTTATTTGCACATTTGTTATTTACATATTCAGTATGTCGTATGATAAATTGTTTAACCCACTACAAGATGACAAATTTAAGACTGGTCCATATTGAAAGAGGTAGCAGAAGATAATTTCAAGTTGATGATATATCAAAAATCTTTGCCTTTCTAGGTAGAAAATATGTCGGATGATGAAGAATTTGCTTGTAACAAGCAATTTCTTCATTTTTATATGCCCGTCGAAGACGGGACGTATTATGGGATCACCTGTGGTGTCCGGGCGTCCAAGTGTCCGGTTGTCCAGGCGTCCGGGCGGTGTCCACTTCTTTGTCCGGAGCATAACTCTGTCACCGTAGGTCCAATTGACTTTAAACTTGGCAGTTATATTCTTCTCATCAATACGGAGTGCAGTGCACAAGAACCATAACTCTACCTGGCCTATTTTTTGAGTTATTGCCCTTTGTTGTTTTTCATACTTGAATCTTGTCCAGAGTATATCTCTAAAAGTATTATAGCTAGGATCATGAAACTTTATGGGTGTATAGATCTCACCAAGAGGGAGTGCAGTGCACAAGAACCATAACTCTACCTGGCCTATTTTTTAGTTATTGCCCTTTGTTGTTTTTCATACTTGAATCTTGTCCTGAGTATATCTCTATAAGTATTATAGCTAGGATCATGAAACTTCATGGGTGTATAGATCTCACCAAGGGGGAGTGCAGTGCACAAGAGCCATAACTCTACCTGGCCTATTTTTTGAGTTATTGCCCTTTGTTATTTTTTATACTTGAATCTTGTCCGGAGTATATCTCTAAAAGTATATTAGCTAGAATCATTAAATTTCATGGATGGATAGAGCTCACAAGGTAGGAGTGCAGTGTACAAGAACCATAACTCTCCCTGGCCTATTTTTTGAGTTATTGCCCTTTGTTGTTTTTCATACTTGAATCTTGTCCGGAGTATATCTCTAAAAGTATAATAGCTAGAATCATGAAACTTCATGGATGGATAGAGTTCACCAAGTGGGAGTGCAGTGTACAAGAACCATAACTCTACCTAGCATATATTTTGAGTTATTGCCCTTTGTTATTTTTCATACTTTGTTTGACAAAAAATATTCATTTAAAATAACATCAGTTCTATTCAAACCCCCAGTTAATATTAAGCAGTGTGACGGGGGTATCTTGTGACAATTTGGCACCTTGTTATGCTTGCTGAAGGGCAGGCATATAGCTGCCGTTTCGTCTGTCTGTTCTCCGTGCTCTCAATAAGGACCAATTTCAGGGATTTTTAAAATTCCAAGATTCAATTTCAGAAAGTTTTCACAGAATCAAGGACATTTTTTCACACCCTAGACAATACCCCCATCCCCCCCCCCAAAAAAAAAAATAAATATATAAAAAAAAACAATGTGGTAAAAGAAGAGATGGTTTCTTAAGAAGTTTGTTTCTTGCATTAATTTCTCGTTTTCCCACAATATTTTTGCTCCTTAAACACTATCATTCTCCAAATTTGGGTTGAAACATTTGATAATTGTTGTTTGCAAACCTCTCTTGATTTGGACAAATTTCTAGAATGGGAGAAAATTTAATTTTGAAACTTCCGGGGTTAAAAAAATCGCGACTGGATTATTCTGAAACTATGTTGAAAATAGCCATATCGGGAGCATAGTTTCTAAAATTATGGATCAAATTCAAATAACTTTACCCAATTGTTCTCTATCATCAGTAGATGTGTAATTTGAAACAAAACTTCAGATAATGCCAAGGTCAAGGTCACAGTTCAAGGTTGAACATGAAAATCTAGCATGTCTGGAATATAGCGAGTATATACCTGTATCTGAATGCTCCTGTCGGTCTGGACCCTTCTCCCTGTTTTTATAATACTTTTTGTGACAGGGCTATATTCAGGGAGCATAATCCGTCTCTCACGGCTCTTATGTTTACAATGTTTTCCTAAGCTTTTTTCTTGAGGTGTGTAAAAAGGCAGACTTGAATAGATTTACCCCTGGAAATAATTAGAAGAGTCCACCGGTTCAGTGGTTTATTGGTCTGGTGGCCAGTCTGCCTGTTAACCCATTCCCACTCAGTGACGCTTTTAGACACCCAAAAGAAAAAAAGCTGTGAGAAAACATTGTGGAAAATGACAAGCAATTTCTTCATTATCCACAAGGTTTTCTATCCCATGGGTAGGAAAAATCCAAAATTTCATCAGCTTTATATTGTTGTCTACAATTCTTTCAATTTGGACCAGTCTAAATGTTGCCATGTGGTAATGGGTTAATTGATGTACATCTGGCCCCGCCCACTGAGCTCTGATCGGAAGTACCATTTTGGTTTTACCAGGTGTCATATTGCAAAATTTATGGCCAGATAACATGCAACCAAAAATGTAGGTACTTGATTGTTGACCTAAATGTTGTTACTATAGCTTGAATAAGCTGCAGTTACAACATTTATGTTGCAAAATCTACAAAAAATGCTTCACATAAATGTTGGCCAATGTAAAGTTTAAAATTCACTTTCAGTCTAAATGAATGATTTGATTGGACAATTGAGTCTTTGATTGACAACCACGATCTGTCAACTGGCTAGTCATTGCTATTTTATCTTTGTCAGGACAATATCTCTTGTACTGCTTTAAAAGTTTCTTTTAATCATAGATATCCATATTGTAAAGTGGATAAGTTTAATTAATTCTAAAATAAATGAGTTATTGCTCTTTAACCTTGTCCTATTGGAAAGGGTCATTGCCTCTATTGATTACTGGGAGAGTACTATTTCAAGGTTTTTAGTCCAACTGTGATTGATTCATTAATAAATCAGTGAAAAGATTTTCCCATAGGTATTTGAGGTAATTTGAGACAGAAGAATGCATTCAAATTATCTTGAGTATATTAGTAGTTCTGTCAAGACATTGGAGTATAGAGCATTTTACTCACAAACACTCAATAATTCTAAGAATATTTTTTTGTTTCAAATTCTCAAGTTTAGAATATTGATTTTGTAATTTGGTGTAGAAAACAAACAATTTTAACTAACCCTTTCCCAAATGTATAAAGACTATTACTTGGCTTAAATAAAAGAAAATTCAAAGAGAATGTAACTAGAAACTAAAATGGATATTATGAAATAATAAATAATGTGTTAAAAAAGAAATTGCTTGAGTCAAGGAATGTATTTTCTTAAGAACCCTGGATTTAGAAAATACTTTATTTCTGCAAATTCTTTTACACATTTCCACACCATCCCTCCATTTTATGCCTGTAAAGAGAAAGGCTTAGGAAAACATTGTGGAAAATGTTACAAGCAATTTCTCCATTCTCCTCAATATTTTCCGTCCTTAAAGACAAGGAATTTTTATATTCCATTGACTCTAAGTTATTGTCTGTAACTTTTTCCTATTTGGACCAGTCTAAAATTTTGTTTTCTGGTAATTGGTTAACTTACAAACTTACAAATGGCAAGGCTCAATTTTAGAAATCAATAAGTAATTACCTGAAATTTAATTGGATCAGAGCTGGATCATTCTGGGGCTGTTGACAGAACAATTTAAATATTTACAGTGTCATCAATGTATTTATCAATAATACTTGTAAATATTTTGAAATCTTTGGTTTGTTTCAACATGTCTCACAAATGGTTGGATAATTGTAAACCTATGTGGGATAGCAGCTGGAGGCTAGGAAAGGATGTAGTGGTAGTACTGGCGTGAGAAATACCAGGAATCCATTGATAGGTGCGCCAGCCGCTGCAATATGACTGAAATACTCTTAAAAGCGGCGTAAAACCCCATTCAATCAATCAATCTTGTTTCAACATGTTCTAATGCTGCAAAAAAAGAGAGGGTCAATGACCCCTCTTGTGGATCATTATGGTTAAATTTATTATTTATTTGATAACAATCTTCAGATTATTGTTAAGATGCTAATCAGAGTTTATTACAAGAGATAATTGCAATACTGTTTCAGCCCAGTTTGGAAAACATTGTGTTAAATGAAGAAATTGCTTTTAATAAGCAATTTCTTCATTTTCCTCAATGTTTTCCACAGAGAAAGGTGAAAATATCTAAACTTTCTTCAACTTTGAATTGTCGTCTGCAACTCCATTCAATTCAGACCAGTCTAACATTTTGCTATCTGGTAATGGGTTAAGTGTCTATATACTGTATAGACACTTAGAACAGTATTACGATTAACCCTTGAAATTTATCGGATCAATTAAATTATTATGAAGAGTTAAAGATTTGGCATACGAACACCCCATCTAGATTATTGTGAAATATGAGTTCTGTTGTTGAAATAGAGATATGCATTTTGCTGTAGTATTTGAAGAGATTATTGTAAAATATAAGGGCAACTGATAAATGCATCTCCTTTATCTTAGGGAAGATGTTTTAACAATTTTACATTGTGATTAAATATTGACTATTTCTTATGATAGAATCAATAAAGACACTAGCATAATTAGGAGAAAGTAATGACTTTCCCACATAATCCTACCTTTGAGACCTTTCCATATAAAAGCTTTTGAAATTTCTTCAATGTACACAATGTTTTCTTCCCTAAGGCATCCAAATTTTAAATTTCACCATTTAGAAATTATCATCTGCAAGATCTAACAATTTAGATAAGCCTAAAATTTTTTTTTTCTTAATTGTTTATAAAAGAATCATTAAATACTCTTGCATATAAAGAAATAATGATATTCATTTTCTGTTCTTTACAGAGAAGTCCTCCTATGAAAGTTGAGAACCTGTTTGAGGATATTAAAGATGGCGTGGTTCTACTATCATTACTTGAGGTCCTATCCGGGGAAAAGTTGGTAAGTATTTCATCACCTAAATGACATTGCCTGTGTACTGCATTTTTAGCTCTCCTGAGCACAACGTGCTCAAGATGAGCTTTTGTGTTCACCTTTTGTCAGTTGTCTGGTGGAAATCCTCAAAAATTCTTAAAACATCTTCTCCTCAGTAACCACTTGGCAATTTCAACCGAACTTGGCATGATAGTTCCTTAGGTAACCCTTCTCATGAATTGTTCGCGAAATTTTGATTGATCCCCAAATATGGGCGTGGCAGGGTGTGACAGTTGGCTTTGAAACCTTTAAATATCTTCTCATCAGTAACCACTGGGCCGAGTTCAACCAAACTTGGCATGAATGTTCCTTTGGTGACTCTTCTTAGAACTTTTTTGTTAAATATTGATTGACCCACAAATATGGATGTGGGGGGCGGGTCTCTTTCAGGGTTTTGTTCAATCATCATGAATTAGTCAGGTGAGCGATTTAAGACCATTTGGGTCTCTTGTTTCAATCTGCACTGCTGAACGGTTGAATATTTTTCATTTATTTATTTAGCTTTATCCTTTGGGTTCTGAAATCAAATTAAGACACTCCTCCTCCCTCCACCCCCCAAAAAAGGGTTATCATGTGCACAAGCTACTTTCCTGGAAATGGTTGAAGAAACAAGTTTGACTGTTGAACCTTTGTATAAATATTTTTTGAAATACATTTGCAAACATTCAGTTATGCTAAGTTGTTAAATGTAAACTGTTCTGATTTTGATTGGTAATCAGATTAGCCTTGGCAGTCTTCTTGCATGAATAAATTTATTCTAAGCTGTTGTTTCAATGTTTACTTAAATGCCACTCCTGATATTTCTGGATTGACAATTACTACTCCCCTTCCTTAACCCATTCCCACACAGTCCCTCCTTTTAAGCCCCTCAAGAAAAGGGCCTAGGAAAACATTGTGGAAAATGAAGAAATTGCTTGTGTCAAGCAATTTCTTCATTATCCACAATGTTTTCTATCCAAAAAGACAAAAAAAATTTAAAATTCTATCAACTGGAAATTGTCGTCTGCATCTTTTTTCAATTTGGACCAGTCTAAGATTTTGTTGTGTGGAAATGGGTTAACTGTTTTCCTAATGCGGAAAAAATTACCAACCATGTTTAAGCCAGTAACAGTTATAATGATTTTTACCCATTCCCACACAGTGATGCTATTGGACGCTCCTCGAGAAAAACAATTGGGAAAACATTGTTTAAAATGAAGAAATTGCTTGTTACAAGCAATTTCTTCATTTAGACAATTTAATGTTTTCTACCCAGAAAATTGATAAAATCTTTAATTTCATAAATTTAAGTCTGTCGTTAGCAACTTCTTTGAATTTGTACCAGTCTTAAATTTTGGCATGTGGGAATGGGGTTAAATGGAACTTCTATATTTTTTAGGGTTTAACCCTTTCCTGTACAATCACTGGTTTTTACGTCCTTGTGATTTTATACTTGAGAAAACATTGTGGGAAAAGAAGAAATTGCTTGTAACAAGCAATTTCTTCTTTTTCCACAATATTTTCTTCACGACTGAATGATTATTTTTCTAATCAAATCGACTTTAAATTTCGTCTGCAAAACCTTTGAATTTGGACAGGTCTAAAAAATGTAAAACAGGAAAGGGTTAATGCTTGTCCTCAATCTCAGAAGCCAATGAAATGCAAAGGACGAAACTACTGATATTGAAACAGTTATTAGACCTATCAGTATATATCAGTATCCGTTGTAATTAGACAACAGCTTTCATGTAATATTCACTTGCTTTGAGTGTAACTGAAATAATGCGATACTGATGTTCAAGTGTGAAATGACTTTGTAAGCTGGAGAGTTAGGGTATGGCCTCATGGAGAGGTGATAAGTAGGTAATAATTACCTGAAGTGTGATTAACTTCTACCTACTAATAGATTATCTGTATATACATTTGAACAGCCTACATTCATGGTCAAGCATTCCTGCATCATCAATATTCTTACCCCATCAAAAACATAATGGAGTTGTATCATCATAAAAAACATGCATTCCCACACAATGACGCTTTTTGAAAACCCCAAGAAAATCCATTTAGATAACATTGTGGTAAACAAAGAAATTAATTGTCACAAACAATTTCCTCATTTTCCACAATGTTTTCTTCACAGAAAGTTGAAAAAACCCTAAAATATCATTACTTTAAATTGTCGTTTGCAACTCCTTTCAATTTAGACTAATCTAAAATTCTTCTGTCTTGTAATGTGTCAATCCATGTCTTACTGCATAAGATATTCTACAAAATTGCTTTAAAATTGCTTTCAGCCCTTTGATTTTATTGAAAATCAGAACGAGGATTTTGTTCAGCATGACAAGGGTTAAAAAGGGTAAAACTAATGTCAGTAAAATTTCCAAATGATTTTAATGTTATCTAAAGCTATTAATGATTCTCTATTTTCAGCCTATGGAAAGAGGGAAGTTAAAGAGAGTACACTATGTCAGCAACCTTTCCACAGCCCTGAAATTTCTGGAAAGTAAAAAGGTATAACCCTTTCCTGTTCAAACCCGGGATTTTACGTTGCTGTAATTTAATTTTTGAGAAAACATAGTTGAAAAAGGAGAAATTGCTTACAACAAGCAATTTCTCCTTTTCCCTCGATATTTTCTACCACATAGGATAGTTTAACTTCTAATTGTATCAATTTTTTATCGTCGTCTGCAACCTCTTTCAATTTGAATCAGTCTATAATTTCAAAAAACGGGAAAGGTATTAAGGATCTCAGAATGAATCTTCATGTGACAGATAATTGCACATCTTATCAATCCTCAAATGTTCTAAGTTTCTTGATCAAAATTACTATCAGTTATTCAATTTAGGATAACAAAAATGGGGTGTGGAAAATTGGATTTTCTCAAATTGTCTCTGGAAAAGTAGAGATTATTTTTGAGAAAACAATGTTGATAATGAAGAAAATCTTGGAGCCATGCATACTTTTTTTTTCATAAACAACAATATTTTCTTCCCTTCATTATATACATTAAGATAATGATTTTTTGAGATCTTTTTTGTACCAATCCAAGATTGGCCCTGGTCTTTATTTATCCGCGGATAAATGACCTTGAGAAATGTACTTGTCCGCAAAGATTTATCTCCCCTTTAGTCTGGTAGTCAGACTAGGATGTATAAATGCTGGTATATAAACCGATACCACTCAGTACAGCTTTTTGATACCCAGAAAAAATATCCAGGAAAATTTTATGGGTGCTTGTAATGTGCAATTTCTCCTTGTCTCACAATGTTTGCTACCTTATTTGGAACTAATGCTCTAATTTCAGTGCAATTTGAATTGTTGTCTGCAACTTCTTTGATTTTTGACCAGTCTGAAATTTGTCATCTGGTAATGGGTTAAAGTGTGTTGATAGATTATCAATCCTAAGTGCTGTTAGAAATTATGAAGTGCTTCTACACCTCTTTAGAAGTTTCATGGTAATTTACAGAAAGGGTTAAAAATGAATTGATTGGCAATAAAAAGGTATAATGTAAATAACAGACTACTTTTTCTTGTAATGATATACCTTTTCATATAATCTCTTATTCATTCCTTCCCTCCTGCAGAAATTTAGACTTTAACAAAAAAGAAAAATGATATCAATAATCAGATTAACCTATTCCCACACAATTATGCTTTTGAAACACACACAGAAAAAGGCTTTGTAAAACATTGTTGAAAATGAAGAAATTGCTTGTAACAAACAATTTCTTCATTTTCAACAATTTTTTTACCCCAAAAGGTAAAGACTTTAAAAATTTCATCGACTGGAAAATGTTGTCTGCAATTTCTATGAATTTGGACCAGTCAAAAATTTTGTCATTTGGTAATAGGTTAAGTGGGAATTTGCTCTTCTATTGTAAATGAAAGACTTATATGCTGGCTGTTTGCATTGATTTCAGCTCTACCCATTTGTACACAATCTCACATTTTGACAAACTGAAGAAAAGTTACAGAATACATTGTAGGAAAAGAGAAACTGCTTATACCAAGCATTTTTTTCCTTTTAAAAATCTTTTCTTTTATTAATTGCTTGTGTATTTTAACCTATTTCCAAACAACAACATTTTAGACTGGTCCAAATTCCCAGGAGTTGTAGACAACAACTTAAGATTTTGGATTTTTTCAACTCTCTGGGTAGAAAATATTGTTGAAAAATGAAGAAATTGCTTGCAAACAAGCAATATCTTCATTTTACAAAATTTTTCCCAAATTGTTTTTGTAGAGGGGTGTCAGAAAGCATCACTGTGTGGGAATGGGTTAATATTCCTTGTATACTCATCTGCAACTTTTTAGGATTCTATTGATAATGGATTAAAGATGATTATACCATTCCCACACAATCCCACTTTTTTATGCCCATTAAGAAATAAAGTTTTGAAACAGTGTGGAAAATGAAGAAATTGTTTGTAATAAGCATTTTCTTCATTATCCACTATGTTTTATACCCACAAAGGCAAAGAATTTTGTAATTTCATCAAATGAAAATTGTTGTTTGCGATTTCTTTGAATTTGGACATGGCTAAAAATTTGATTGTCTGGTAATGGGTTATGAATGCTAAGAATTTTTAAATTCATAATGTTTTATTACGATTGAACAGAATGTAATTCAGGTAAAGTTTGCCTTCATGGTTATATAGTTTTCTTTACCGGTTTGGATAGAATTGTTTTCAGTATTTTTACCATCAACATCATAAACAGGGTGCCTTCTCATGAATATCATCTAGTTTGACATCTTATGTCATGTGGTGAAAGTAGGGATTGAACTAATCATTCCCTCGAACTTATGATCTTGCTGTATCATGTAATGTAACCCATTCTTACACAATCTTGCTTTTTTTATGCTCTTCAAAGAAACACTTTGGGAAAACATTATGGAAACAAAATAATTGCTTGTTACAAACAATTTCTTCTTTATCCACATTTTTTTCTTCCCAAAGGGGCAAAGATTTTTTGCAATTTTATCAACTGCAACATCCTTAAATTAGGAACAGTGTAAAATTTGTTGTCTATTAATGGGTTAAGCGTATCATTGGGCAGCTGTAATATTTAGGTTATGATCTATCATTTTGCTTAATTTTCAAGGTCATTTGTCATATTAGTCTGGTGTCAAATGTAGGTTGAAGGTTATTTATATTCTTTATATGCTGTACTATCTTAATAATCCTATCATAGACATGTTCGAAAAGTGAATAGGCTTAAGGCATAGATATAATAGTTGTTTATATTTCATCAATAGATGGGGGGCGCATAGTTTTTGTTTTGTCTTCGCTTATTGTCCAAAAAAGACTTGGACATTTGTAACCAAGCTCAAATAAATGTTCAGAATGGGCAATAACTTTTGAATTGTACATGGTAGGACATTCATATTTCATATATCTTTTGCTTATATCAAGACGGTTTTTTTAGTACAAAGGTTAAGGTTGTCACTCAAGATCAATGTCACATTTGTAAAAATTGGCAGTTGATGGAGATATCCCTGTTGAACAAACATAATCCTATTTAAATTACATGTATTAGTATGAATTTAGTACTTTTGTATTTTGGGCATCTTTAATGATTCTTTGATTGAAACATTACAATTTAGGAACATGATTTTATCTTTGAGATTACACAAGCTTTTGTCCATATAAATCAACCAGGTAATGGGTGTCAACCATTACAGATCACAAAGCTTTCAATGGTCTTCTACAATAAGTTCTGTAGTTATTGCAGATTATACATTACAAATGGTAAGGCCTTCCATGTTTTGATGTTTCCTTTGACCATGTATTTGTATTTTCCAATTAGCTTATAAACATGAATGTATCAGATGTTTGAAGATAATGTTTAAAATGGCCAAATGCTGGCCCTGCCCATTTATTCCATTTGCCAAGCCCATTGACTCAGACAGGAAGCTCCACTTTTATTTTAAACTGTGTTATTTTGCAAAATTTATGGCAAGTAGCATGTAACAAAAAGGTAGAATAGTTGGTTGGGGACCTTCACGTAGTAATTACAGCTTGAAAAAGCTGTAGTTAATATATTTAAGCTGACAAATCAATCAAAAAGGTTAACAAAAATGGTGGCCAATGTCGGAGATCAAAATTCATTTCTGATCTCAATAGATGATATTATTGGTCGACTGGTTATTTGATTGACAACTGTAATTAGTCAGTTGTTCTTGATTGTTTTTTAATTGACCATTCTTTTGTACTTTCAGATTAAGCTTGTAAATATCAATGTATCAGACATCGCAGATGGCAAAGCCTCCATTGTTCTTGGTCTTATATGGACCATCATCTTGTACTTCCAAGTAAGTATTAATTCACTTAGAATTGTTACCAACCTTTATTAGGGTATCAAATTTAAGACCTGATGGAAAACAGATGCAGCTGTCAAAGTAAAGATGAAACAAAGATGTAGCTTATTTAATTGCACGATTTTTTCTGATAAAAAGATATGTCCTGCATAATGATTGTTATGGAAGGTTTAAGTTTATGTCACAATATGATTGATGAATCTTTGGCCCCACCCACTGACTCCGCTGGCTACACCCACTTGTCTGTTGGATCTCACAATATTAAAGTGAAGGACTTGTTATCAGTTTGAAGCTTGTTTTGAATGGGATTTAATTCCTCTTTCAACAGTGTCTGAGTCATATGGGGGGGGCTGGAGTACCTGACATTGATTCCCTGTTTTATATACACAAGTACTACCTTTATCAAACAATCTGAATACATAGGGAATATTATCTTCTGATAGCGATATAACATTGTATATTTTCTTTGAGCTGTGGAGGAAATCTTTGATATATCACAAGACCAAAGGTCAAGTGGAATATTAAAAATTTCCTCTGCAGCTCAAAGCAAATAAAAGATGTTGCATCTCTATCGTATTTTAGCATACCATTATTATATACCTGCATTTTTAGCTCAGCTCTTTTCTGAGAAAATCCGAGGTATTGCTATAGCCTTGGTGTTGTTGTCGTCATTGTTATTTCGTCTAGGTGTGAAAACTTTGACATTTTGTGATATCTCTGGTTCTACCAAAGGCATTCACTTGAAACTTGCCACACTTGTTTCTATGGAAAGAGCAACCTATACTATCAAGGGGGATAACTCTAGATGCATTTTGTTCACTATCCAGCACGCAACAGCAGAGCGTAGGCACCTGTAGACGGTGCTATTGGTTATTAAATAAATTCAATGAATAATGAAAAAAAAAAATGTTTTAGTTACAAGAAATACTTCTTCTTTACCATTTTTATTACGTTTATTCACATTATGGCGTCATCTACAGAAATGAAAATGACGTCGTCTTAGACTGCCTTATATGGAAGTGCGTTTGACACTGTCAGATATGGATATTTTTTTTCTTGATGTGACCAATTGGTCTGTGTGGAATGTATATACTTTACTAGAAATATTTATAGGTATTTAATACAACTTAATACTATTTGATTGTTTAATCCATTCCCACACAATGGTGCTTTTTAATACCCCTAAAAAAAAATGAAGAAATTGTTTTAGCAAAACAATTTCTTCTTTTTCTACAACGTTTTCAAACCACAAAGTGGAAAAATTGTAAAATTTCATAAACTTTAGATTGTCGTCTACAACTCTTTTCAATTTTGACCAGTCTAAAGTTTTGCCATCTGGTAATGGGTTGAGAAAATTACCTGTTTAAGTTAAACTTGAAGATGAAGTATAAAGATGTTGACGAATTTACTGTTTGATTCTAGGTTCAAACCATTCCACATTTCTTAGAAAGCATAGAAATTGTATTGGGACAGGTACACTTGCATCCTATTGTTAGACTTAAAACTGTGTTCTTGAAAGATGTGTATCAAAAATCATATTTTTGTAGTCTGTCATTCAAAGAGCTACCATCCCCACTACCATGGGTTTCAACTTTTTTTTATACCACTCAAGAAAAAACTTTTAGAAAACATTGTTGAGAATAAAGTTTCCACAATTTCAATTTCTTCATTATTCCCAATGTTTTCTACCTAAACTAATAAGGAGTTTTAACATTTCATCAACTAAAAATTGTCATCTACAACTTCTTTCAATTTGGAACAGCCTAAAATTTTGTCGTCTGAAAATGGGTTGAGAATTATTTGATTATTGTCAACAATTGACGACAATCACAGTTTGTAAATTGACCTCTTTTTGAATGACAGATTTCATTACAAAATGTAAAACCTGAACTGTCTATTAGATTTTTTGTCTTGGCAAAAAGGATGGAATCTTTTGGCATCAACCAGTCACATCCTTTCAAAGTATTGTTGAGTATGCATGGATTATTTAGATTGTTCTTTTGCATGATAAACTGGGTTTGGAAAGAAGACCCCAAAAAAAGTAAATGTTCTGTTGACTGAGTTTCTGCCAAACATAGTCTTTGATTTTCTGAGACCATGTGGGTCAGGGTACTAAGACAAGTTGTTGTAATGTGCAGAATACATAAGTTTTAGAAATCCATTGTAGTTCTACAGAGTTTTTTTATGTTCATTTAAAAATGTTTAAGGAATGTCAGTTATATGATAACCATGTATTTAACCCATTATCACACAACAAAATTTAAGACTGGTTCAAATTGAAAGAAGTTGCAGACAACAATTTCAAATTGTTGAAATTTATAAATGTTTGCCTTTTGGGGTACAAATCATATTTGACATCGAAGAAATCGCTTGTCACAAGCAATTTCTTAATTGTCCACAATGTTTTCTGAAACTTTTATTTTGAGGAGAGTAAAAAGTGGGATTATGTGGGAATGGGTTGATAAGATGATGTAAAGGTATATAGTGTAAAATATCTAGAACGATCATATTGGGTATGTGTATGATTCCATTTGGCCAAGTTTGTGCATGCATAAGTGTAATTTCAGTCGGGAAAATCCTTTTACAGAAATGCGAAAGAATCAGGGGGCAAAAGTTTAGGCTGATCTTTATATTTACTTCCTGCAATAGCAGAAATATTCTGGTTTCAGTACGACAGGGTCTTATTTGTAATTTGTCAGGGAAGAAATCTGATAGTTTGCCTCTTAACCCATTCCAACACAGCAAAATTTTAGACTGGTCCAAATTGATAGAAGCTACAGACAACAATTTCAAGCTGATGGAATTTTGATTTTTTTCGTCTTTTTGGATAGAAAACATTGTGGATAACGAAGAAATTGCTTTATACAAGCAATTTCTTCATTTTCCACAATGTTTTCCAAAGCTTTTTTCTTGAGGGGCGTAAAAAGGAGGGATTGAGTTGGAATGGGTTAACACATAAATCAGAAAACTTGACCAAAAAGGGGCGGGGGCACTTAAACTATGACTCATTTCTAAATTTAGGGAGAATTGTTGGAAATTGTAAGAAGCAATTTCGCTTTTAAGTGCAATGTTTGCTACCGAATTTGAAACTGTAGTAATTTTCATTTACAATGCACTTTGAGATACCTAGTCTAAACTCTCCTTGTCTGGTATTGGGTGAAAATGTATATACTCAGTTTTAGTATATTTTATTTCAGTCTAATTCAGCTTCAATTCGGGCTACTCTGTTACTTTACTATCCAAATGATAAGTCATCAAATTTAGAATAGGACTTTGACTTTGGGACAGACATATTTGAAGTAGATGTCTTGATTTCTTGTCAATTAAGTGTTTGCACCCATCTACTAGAATCTGAAACCAGATTTAGACTGCATGATCTCTATGATTTAGTTGAAAGAGTTGGTCTTGCTGCATTCTTAGATTGTCGATGCTTTTGAATGCTGTTACCTTTTTGTACATGTGATATGAATCAATTACAATTCTATGAAATAGAATTGATTAGTCTCTCTCAATCTGTGTTTATCTATTACATTTCTACATTGCTTGGAATTTTTATCATAAGGCATTATTAACCCGTGTCATGCTGAATAAAATTC
This sequence comes from Fragum fragum, assembly GCA_946902895.1. Taxonomy (NCBI): domain Eukaryota; kingdom Metazoa; phylum Mollusca; class Bivalvia; order Cardiida; family Cardiidae; genus Fragum; species Fragum fragum. The sequence goes on from OX336366.1 coordinate 9,959,448, forward strand.
CTATCCAACAATGCATCAAACTCAGAGGACTGAAAGCACTGAAGGCTTAACTCTTTCCTGTTCAATCCCTAGTTTTCATGTCCCTGTGATTTTATAATTGAAAAAAACATTGTAGAAAAAGAAGAAATTGCTTGTAGCAAGCAATTTCTTCTTTTACCACAATATTTCCTAATCTTTGAATTTGGACAGGTCTAAAATTTTGCAATCAGGAAAGGGTTAATTGTGGGTAGATATTCCTTTGGAAAATCAATTTTATTAACAATTATTTCTTAAAGGTATAAACAGGAGGCGTAGATTACGATCAGAATGTATATGCTGGCTGATCTTTGTCCATACCTTCTGCAAAATACAGGAATATTCCGAGTTCAGCATGACAAGGGTTAATCTGTAATACAAAAGATTAAGATAGAAAGACTTCATAGTACCTGTATATTTCAAATACCTTTCCTTAGACACAAGGAACTACATTTGCTAGAAAATTTCTTTCAAAATATACACTTATTGCAGCAAAGAACCTATGCTTAATTTAGCTTTTTTTACCATAAAGGGTGAATGGCTTAATTTAGAATATTATCTCTGCTCATGAAAAATTTATTACTTCAAAACCACCTGCCATGTAATTGAACTGTTCCACTGAGATGCATGTGGTAATGAGCTGGTTCATTTAACCCAGTCCCACACAATCCCGCTTTTTTAAGCCTCTGAAGAAAAATGCTTTGGAAAATATTGTGGAAATGAAGAAATTAATACAAGCCATTTCTTCATTTGCCACAGTTTTGTCTTTCCAATAAGACAAACATATTTAAAAAAATAATCAACTTGAAATAGTTGTCTGCAACTTCTTAAAATTTGGATTACTCTGAAGTTTAGTTGTGTGTTAATGGGTTTAACCTTGAGCCTGATGTATTTGGTAAAAGTTAAGCATTGTGGAAAAATAAGAAATGCTTGTTACAAGCATTTTTTCTTTTCTGCTTTGTTTTCTATTTTATTTGATAATTGATATTTACTGGACACTTTGGTATGTCATCTGCAAGTTTCTTATATTTCAACCTATCAAATTAAATGTTAGCTACTAAAATGTAAATTATAAAAGGTAATTTAATTGGTTATTATGTTTTAATAGATTGAGGAGACCATGGTTGCCCAACAGGCCCAGGACACAGAGGGTGAAGCTCGACCCCTCTCAGCTCTTGACAAGTTCAGAATGAATGCTAAAAAGGCACTCTTAGCATGGACAGAAAACGCAATTACAAAGTAAGTACACAAATTGTTCAAATTGTTAGTACTGTTGATATTATCTATGCTTCAATCTAGACATCAAACTAAAAGATTAAAGAAGAACAATTTCAGGTAAAAGTCTTTTTGGGTAGAAAACATTGTGGATAACGAAGAAATTACTTGTAACAAGCAATTTCTTCATTTTCTACAGTGTTCCAGAGCTGTTTTCTTGAGGGGTGCCAAAAAGCGGGACTGTGGAGGAAAAGGTTAACCCATTACCAGATGAGAGAAAATATTCAGTTGAAGGTAAAATGAGGTTTAATGGCAAATTTCAAAATGCCTTGACCCCTTGTTCTTCTAATGGTTCTAAAGCCAATATTTGTTTTAATATTTGGTCAACATTTTCTGAATTCTTCTTCCAGACGATATGGTATTGAAATCAGAGATTTTGGGAAGAGTTGGAGGGATGGTTTAGCATTCAATGCAATTGTACATACTATTCGTCCAGATTTAGTTGATATGGATCAAGTTAAACGACAGAGTGCACGCCTTAACCTCGAACATGCCTTCTCTACAGCTGAGAATCATCTTGGTATAGCCCGTCTCCTTGACCCAGAAGGTAATTGAAAAAAAACACCACACTCTATTTTATAAGCATGTTTAGCTCACCTGAGCACGAAGTGCTCAAGTGAGCTATTGTAATCACCTTTCGTCCGTCGTCCGTCCGTCATCCATCGTGCGTTGTCTGTCAACAATTTCTTTAAACGTTTTTGCAGAAATGTTCCTTAGGTGGCCCCTAGCCGCCGTCATAGCGCAGTTGGTAGCGCGTCGGACTGTCAATCTAGAGGTCCCGGGTTCGATCCCCGACGGCGGCACTCATCCTTTCTGACTATTTGTCTCTCACCAAAAGGTCGATAATCGTAGACCTATGTGGGATAGCAGCTGGGGGCTAGGAAAGGATGTAGTGGTAGTACTGGTGTGAGATATACCAGGAATCCATTGTTAGGTGCTCCAGCCGCCGCGATATGACTGAAATACTGTTAAAAACGGCGTTAAACCCCAATCAATCAATCCTTAGGTGGTCCCCCCTTAAAAATAGCTTAAAGAATTGAAATACGTTAAAAACTCTGGTTGCCATGGCAACAAAAAATGAAATTTCAAAATAATCTTTAAAAATCTTCTCCTCCTGACCCAGAAGGCGTAGAGCCTTGATATTTTGCTTGAAGTATCAGTATATTGACCTCTTACAAAATAGCTAAAACCATGATCCAGGGGTCTCCAGGGGCAGAGCCGGGGGGGGGGGGGTTATAAGCATGAAGCATCTGTTCACAGACTTCTTCCTTATTTATGGAATTATAACTCATGGCTCCAGAGGGAGAAAAAAGTTTTTTCCTTCTTTCAAATCAGCACTAAAGCTTTTGAATTTGTAATTTGGACTTTTGGATCCCCAGGTTCATAGTCTTTATATGTAAGTGTGGCCCACTTGTTACATAATCCTAACCTTAACATGAAATTAGACTGTTGAAAGAAAAAGATCCTTTATCTCAGGTGAGCGCCCCAGGGTCAACGGCCCTCTTGTTGCTCACCTGAGCATGAAGTGCTTTGTGATTGATCAATGTCTGGCATCGGTCTATTGATCAGTCCATTCCCAACTCTCTAAATCTTTCTCTCCCAAACTAACAATCAGATTTCAACCAAATTTCATATCATTGATCCTTAGGTCACAATCCATTAAAATAATTCAAAGAATTGAATTCTATGAATCATTCTGGTAGCAATGGAAGCCTAATGGGAAAAAAACTTCTTCTCCCAACCACAAGGCCCAGTCTTTGAAATTCATAATGTGACATTGCATTATTATCCTCTACCAAAATAATGTCAAATTACTGATAATACTAGAAAAATACCAGTAGCTCTAGGACTTTATATAAAAAATCATATAAAAAATCTTCTCTCACACTGTAAGTTAGAGAGCTTTTTATGTTTCGCATGTGACATCACGTAATAACCCTCTATTATAGAATTTCAAATAATTACTTGAAAATTAGTTCTATAGTTTTTTGTCCCAGATACAACATTAAAGTAAAGAGTGAAATCTTTAAAGATCCATCTCTCCAACAAAATAAGGCTTAGCAATGATATTTGATTATATTGCTTAATGGCCTTCCACCATATCGCTCATAGTGCTTTGTTCTTGGGTTCAAATTTTGAACATAGATTAAGAAGGAAATCTTAAAAAATGAAGTAAAAGAAGTAAGGCCTTCAGATTGTCATTCTTAGATCAGTATACTCTCTATATTTTGGGATTCCAGACAGAAAAGGAAGTCTTGATCAATTTAAGAACTACAATATTCAGGTGAGCGTAATAGGACCATCATGGTTCTCTTGTATTATAATTCTGTTGTTGCCTGTTGAAAAGGTTGTAATTTTGCCCAATGATATGCTTTATTTGCCATGTTAATAATCCCCACTTACATCCCCACTAAAAAAATGTGAAAATAAAAAAGCAAGACTGTGAAAGCCTTCCCAATTTTTGTTTTCTCATCTATAGTCATGTCATTGAACAATAAGGTAGGTATTAAACTGTATTGTTTTTCTAAGCAAGGAAATTTTAAAAAAGAAATCTTGAAGTCTCTGGTCAAATAACTTTAAGTCATAAAAAGCTATAACTTGTAACAAAGAAGAAAATAAAAATTGCTGGATATAATGATTATCCAAAGCTATTTTACTGATGGATTCTCAGTAAATTGTGAATTTTCCGGTTAACCCATTCCCAGATAATCTGTTGTTTTTACGTGCTGAGGAAAGATAGTTACGGGAAACATTGTGGGGAAAAGAAGAAACTGCTTGTAAAGCAGTTGCTTCTTTTCTCACTATGTTTTCAACCTGGCGTGTCCCCCATTTTACGCTTTAAACCAATTTTGTTTTATAGCCAGCAACCTCTTTCAATTTGGACCAGTCTTTAAATTTTGTTGTGTGGGAATGGGTTAAAAAGAAGACCTGACACTGCCGTTTTTTTGTTTTAGATGTGGATGTAGCCAAGCCAGATGAGAAGTCAGTTATGACGTATGTAGCCCAGTTTCTGAAGGCATATCCTGAGGCAGGGGAAGACCCAGCTGTAAGTTCATTAATGTTTGATGATTTAGCCTATTCCCACACAATCCTGCTTTTTTTCACCCCTCAAGAAGAAAACTTTCCTAAACATTATGGAAATGAAAAAAATGCTTATTACAAGCATTTTCATTATTCACAGAATTTTATCTTTTCATCAACCAAAACTTGTCATCTAAAACTTCTTTGAATTTTGGCCAGTCTAAATTTTTGTCAATTGGTAATTTGTTAACCTACGCCAAAAAAGACATAAACAATACATGAAACTAGAATCATTTTTTCTCTTACAATTCGTAAATGATATTTCATTTTGTTCCAAAATAGCTTCATTTTGACATCAAATAAATGTTGTCCAAACTGTACTGACTTTAGAATCAGCACATGAAGCCATGGTTAATGCATCACTCATAGTTTTTGAGTTGCGGCAAACCGAAGGTTTGAAGCCACTCATTGTCGTCGCACGATTTAACTATCTCATGTATTCTTCCGATGGCCCAGGACAAATAACCTCCCTGACATCGTCGTTTCTTAAATAGGCTTATTCTGTGTTACCAGCCCATTTTATAAATTTTTGGACACTCTTTTAAAAGATGGCATCATTTTTAAAGGTTTCATTACAAAATTATTCTATTTTTTTCGAAATTTTTGATTTTACAAGCGAACTACATTCAAGCGTAAATAACCTCGATACATACAAATAATTAGGTCGTCAGTTTTGATTAAACAACCATAAATTCGAAAGGACAGCGTGTATCTTCACGTCATTTTATATTTCTTAGAAATATATCTGCAAATGCAATACAAATCTCATACCGGTTACCTCCGATGAAACAAATTATCAACGAAATTGAGCATGAATACATACGATACTTGAAACACGCCGTATAAGTGATATGGACCGTACAACTTCGTATAAATTAAATGGGTCCGTAGGGAATTGCATAGACGATATTAACTTATTTTGGTATTTTTAAGGATAAAATGCTATAATCTGTCATTAATACTAACACCAATGTATTAAATATTGATTTTGTGAAGTTATTTGTGATTTCAAATATACTGGGGCAAACCTAACCTACTGAATGCACATTATTATCAACACTATTAGGAGTACGACGCATGCGCGCGCACTTGTTTATATCCTGCCCTGACTAAAAGAATGTTGATTCCTGATTCAAATCCGAGTTGTTGTTTGATTTCGTTACAATCGATAAAGATTATTTAGTGACGAGTAAAAGCATTCACTCTCGAGACGATGGTTTTATCCGAGATAAATGTCATATCTTCGATAGGCTGATTTGACTTTCCTACCAGGTGGATGGAAACGCCGATTTAGGTCATGGTTTTCTCAAGACGTCTACCCCAATTTCTGCGCTTCCTGTTTAAGGTTATAATTTGATTGCATGTCAAATATGATTTGTCTTGAACAAAAATTGTGTTTGTATCGCCCTGGCCCGGGCTTTCCCCAATTTAGTAAAATAATTTTTCGAACCGATTTTCTGTCATTCTCGCACCGAACCTTCTCGCGTTGATTTTGATATAAGAAAATATACGTTTGAAATATTTTCAACTTTGAAGCCCATGCGAATTAAGGCATATATTTTCTAAAAATACCTGAAGATTTCTTAGTTACATACCCATATGAAGCAGAGAAAAGATTATTTTCATTACATCATTCGTACTCAAAAATGTTCGACCTAAACCCTATTTATTTTTTTCCTAGATGATATGTACGAACCTTTTATTACATGGATTGAGGTTTATCTATTTTAGTATTCATTTAAAATTTCAGCTGGGATTTGAAGTTCAATAATTTGTATAATCAAAGCACTGAAAGTACCTCTGATGAGAAACAGAAATTGACTCTGTCTTCTTAATTTGCTATGGTGATTTAAAAACTGCTTTCCAGAGCTTGTTGTGCAACACTGAGAAGAAATATTCTCTGATGTCTATAAATATTGGAAAATGTTCATATTTCAAAACGCAATTCACCTCAGATAATTTAATCCATGATTCTTTTAAGTAATTGTGATATGACGTCAATTGTAAGAAAATATTACCTAAATGCAAGATCCAATCACGCTTAGTCGCTAGGCTTTAAAAATAGAACTCACTAACACAGAATTGAATAAACAAAAATACACACAAAGAATTTACTTTTAAGTGGATCAATCTCATGTGATCTGTCAGGGGCCAACAGACTTCAGTTTATGTTTAGTAATGAATTCCAGACAGTCTGTCTGTTGTCGCAACTCTCAGGCCCTTCAGGGCTTTGATTTTGTACTGTGGTTACCCCACAAAATAGTATTACCCAGAATATTCTAATGAATACAAACAGTATGAGATGGACAGAGAAATGTCAGGCTAAAGGTAAATTTATCAGTCTTTTAACTGTCTGATTAACCCATTCCCAGAATGCAAGATTTAGACTTGTCCAAATTGAAAGAAGTTGAAGACGACAATTAAAAGTCTAAGAAATTTTATATTTTTTCAGCTTTCTTGGTAGAAACATTGTGGAAAATAAAGAAATTGCTTTTTGCAAGCAAATTCTTCATTTTCCGCAATGTTTTTCGTGTTGTTTTTCTCAAGGGGCTCCAGAAAGCGCATTGTGTGGTAACACGTTAAGTGTCTCCTTTCATGATAAAAAAAAGTTAAAAAGAAAATACATAAATCAATTTATGATTTTAGAAAAATAAACACTATTTGAATATTGAAAACTCATTACAAATAGAAAATGTATTCACATAGGCCTATTGTAAAGATTTTATGGCCAGTTAGCCATAAAGTTTTCATCTCATACAGTTTCTTATGTAAGGATAATTATACACAGTGTATTTTTCATATATGAGCCTGTGCATGACATTTCCAACAATTTCGCATGTGCGTGACTTGCACACATTGAGCACCCTGAACAGCCATTCGGGACAGTTAGAATATTCGCTGATTGTTTAAAGAAGCTTTGGATCAGTATCTATCTACAGAACGCAGAGTTAAGACTCTGATCAGACTGTGCGGATGCCCAGGCTGATCAATGTCTTTACTTGGCGCACACGTGTAATGGTTGGAAATGTCACACACACGCTCATATAAAGTATTGTGGGATGTCATAATGTAGACTCTTTTTGGGACTAAAATTTTGCCATCTGGTAATGGGTTAAATCAAGAATATACTCCAAGTGTTAACTAGTACATTACCAATCAGCAAAACTGTAGACAATCTCAAAATTAAAACATTAAAAAAAAGTGAGCTTAATTTGGAAAACAAGTTCTGCATGTATAAGAAAACTTTATTTGGAAATAAGAAAGTGCCGTGCAAAAGCGCCGCGAAAGAAATTTTCTTTTTCCACAATATGTTTTTTTTCAGGTCTATATCTAAGGGTCATGAAAAGGAGAAAACAACTGGGCTGGTGTTAAGCGAAAGTTTTTTTAAAAGGACAGAGCGATTGTAAAAATACCAATTTCAATTTTAGGGATGATTCACTTTGACGATTAATTTTCATTTTTCTTGAACAAACAGAATGATGTGTAGTGCTTTCAGTGAAGCAATGGGTGATAGCATAGAATAGCATTTTACTGAGGAAAAAAAATTTTTTGGTCTATTTTGACAGTTGAGAAAGAAAATAAAGACCCCAGCAGAACAAGAGATGGCAGACTATAATGATTTAATGGCCTGGTGTACAACAGAGGCTGAGGAGGTTTTACAAATAGTGGAACAGCCAGTGACAGACAGACAACAGGAATATATGGTAAGTTTGAATATTGGAACAACCAGTGACAGACAGACAACAGGAATATATGGTAAGTTTGAATATTGGAACAGCCAGTGACAGACAGACAACAGGAATATATGGTAAGTTTGAATATTGGAATAGCCAGTGACAGACAGACAGCAGGAATATATTGTAAGTTTGAATACTGGAACAGACAGCAATAGACAGATGATAAATATGCGGGGAATTTAATTGATGTATCAGCCAATCACAGGGAAATAACAGGAATATTATAGCAATTCTGAATGTTTGGAAAAGCTTTAAGAGACAAACAAAAGGAACGTAGCTTTGCTAAGATAAAGACATTCCAACACAGTAACACTTTTTGACACACCCTAAGAAAAAAGCTTTGAAAATGATTGAGGACAATGAAGAAATTGCCTGTAACATGCAATTTCTTCAATGTCCACAATGTTTTTTACTCTAAAAGGCACTTGTTTTCTAAATTCCACCAACTTGAAATTATCCATAACTCCATTCAATTTGGATGTGTCTAAAATAATGTCATGTGGTAACTGCTTAAATATCGTAACTGCCAGTGACAGACAACAGAATTATATTGGTCTAATATAGGAATAACTAGTGACTGTTTGTTCTAAGATTACCGGAACAAGAAATAGTCCTTTTGCTGAAACTGATTCAATGAATTGACAGGAAAGCTTTATATGATAGAGGTGTAAGCTCATTCCCAAACAAAAAAACTTTAGACTGGTCCAATTTCAAAGAAGCTGTAGATGACAAATTGTAGTTGATGACATTGTAAAAAAATTTGTAAAGAACATTGTGGAAAATGAAGAAATTCCTTGTAAATAGTACTTTATTCATTTCTCATAGTGTTTTACAATTTTTGTGTGTGTAGTAGGAAACTGGAGTGTTTGGGGATGAGTTAAATTCAGTATTGAGTGCTAATGTTTGACAATGGCTAACCCATTACCAGACTGCAACATTTTAGAACGGTCCTTATTGAAAGGAGATACAGATGACAATTTTAAGTTTATGAAATTTTGCAATTTTTCAACTTTCTGGGTGTTAAACATTGTGGAAAATGAAAAATTTGCTTGTTGCAAGCAGTTTATTCATTTTACTTAATGTTTTCTCAATTGCTTTTCTCTAGAGGTGTGGAAAAGGTCATTGTGTTGGGATGGCTTGTAGTGTGTTGGGTTTAGACTATTGATTGATTCTAGAAAGAAAAGTTTATTGTTGTAATAAAAGTTCTTCTAGGAATGTGTAACTCTTTTTACTCTAGTAACAAATTTTGTTGTTCAAAAGAAAATGTTGGTAAAGAAAACACTGTTTTCAATGGAAGCTAAAGAAAACACTGTTGTCAATGGAAGCTAATTTAACCGATTCCAACACAATAACACTTAAAGATGCCACCATGATAACATTTGAGAAATTTTGTGTAAAATGAAGAAAATGATCAATTTCTTTATTTTTCACAATTTTCCTACCCAGCATTTTTCATTGTGCTTTCTACCCAGGAAGTTGAAAAAATTTAGAATTTGATAAACTTAAAACTATCGTCTACAACTATTTCAATTTGGACCAGTCTAAACATGTAGCTGTCTGGTAGTGGGTTAAATACTGTAAATTGTGCTGCCCTTAATCCATTGCCAGACAACAAACTGTTAAACTGGTCAAAATTCAAAAGAATTTTAACCCTTTCCTGTTTTTCAAAATTTTAGACCTGTACAAATTCAAAGGTTATGCAGACGAAAATCTAGAATACCTTTAATTTGAAAATAACCATGTGGAAGGGTAGAACACATTGTAGAAAAGGAAGAAATTGCTTGTCACAAGCAATTTCTTCTTTTTCTACAATGTTTTGTCAATTATAAAATGGCAGGGACGTAAAAACCAGGGATTGTACAGGAAAGGGTTAATTAAGTAGATGTTTTTGTCTCTCACTAATCAGTGGATAATCATAAATCTAAGCTGGAGGCTTGGAAAGGATGTAGTGGTAGTACTGGTCTGAGAAATACCAGGAATCCATGGTTATGTGCTCCAGCTGCCAAGATATGACTAAGCAATTTCTTCTTTTTCCACAATGTTTTCTCAAGTATAAAATAACGATGACGTAAAATCCCAGGGGAAAGGGATAAAGTAAAAGGAAGGTACCTTGATGGAATGAAGAGTACCTATGATTGTACATGAATTATTTATTAAGCTGGCCTTGGTAGATGAGCAAAGGTTTTTAAACTTTATCTTTTCTTTTTTTGTCTTTTAGGATTATTTAGCTTTTAAAGCAGAAGTTGACAGAAGAGGAAATGTGTATAACAAACTAGAAGAGAAAGTGAAAAGTGGTAAAGCTGTGAAAATAAGTGCAGAACAGTTTAAACCTCTGGAAGAGGCATGGAAAAAAGTGGTCAGGAATACCAGACTATGGTTGTGGAAACTGGATGCCAGTCTACCAGGTAGGCTTGGAAAATTTGGAGACTGGTTAAATCAGGCAGAAGAAATGTTGGAACAAGAGGAAGACATGTTAGAAAATCCAGAAGAAATGGCAGCTCAACTTGGAAATATTCTACAGGAACATAAGGTACTGAGTTAGTTTAGCATGGATACTCCTCAAATCTGAAATCTAGTTATATGTTACATAGTTATGATGTCATATTATATTATAGTAATTTTTAGCTCGACCGTTTTCGGAGAAAATCCGAGGTATTGTGATAGCCTCCATGACGTCGTTGTTGTCGTCGTTCGAAAACTTACATTTTGTGATATATCTGGTTCTACTAAAGGCATTCACTCGAAACTTGGCACACTTGTTCACTATCAAAAGAGCAACCTATACTATCAAGGGGGATAACTCTAGATGCATTTTGTCCACTATCCAGCACCCAACAGCCGAGTGTGGGCACCTGTAGGCGGTGCTCTAGTTTTATTTATAAAGCAGTCGTCCTATAAAAACATTAGCATTTTTACTTTACAAATGGTGTAGTTATCAATAACTGGAAAAATGAAAACAATTAGAAAAAAGCTTCAATCAATAGTGTTGCGGAACTACAGATTTTCTCCACTTATCTTCAAACAAGTTAGAAATAAAATGAACTTGCCCGGGAAAAAAAATGAAGAGATGAACTTTGAGAAAACATTGTGGTTAACGAAGAAAATGCTTGGTCCCAGCATTTTCTTCATTAACCATAATATTTTCTGCTCTTCACTATAAACATTATGAAAATTCAAGAATACAATGAGGTATATTTGAGATCTGTTTTGCACCATTCGAAGATTTGCCCTGGTATTTACTTGTCCCTAGACAAATTGCCGTAAAAAGTGTACTTATTCACAAGTAGAAAAGCTTATACATGAGACAACTGTAAAATAGGAATTCCATACCCTTGATCAAACGGATACAAACTTTGGTAAATATGTTTGAAAACCAGATTTAGTAGTAGTGAAATTGCCTGTTTCTTTCTCTCATTGTTTGTAGATAACTTTACAAGGAATACAGATTAATGGTATTTATTCTATAGAAAAGGTTAGAGGCAAAATTTAGTATAGAAATACTTCACTTTATGGAATGGTTCCTTGTATAACTATCTCACATTTTTGGGTTTTGGATAAGAAAGGCATTTTTTGATAATAAAGATTTATTGGGTCTAAACAGCTGTAGGCAATTGCATTATGTGCCATTAGCAGTTTGTGGATTGCCTACACTATTATTAGGGCAATGGCAATAGTTCAGTTGGTAGTGTCTTGGACTCCTAAATATGGGGTCCCAGGTTTAACCCATTCTAACTCAGCAAAATTTTAGACTGGTCATAATTGAAAGAAGCTGCAGACGACAATTTCAAGTTGATGGAATTTTGAATTTTTTCGTTCTTTTCGATAGAAAACATTGTGGATAATGAAGAAATTGCTTGATACAAGCAATTTCTTCATTTTCCACAATGTCTTCCAAAGCTTTTTTCTCGAGGGGCGTAAAAAGGAGGGATTGAGTTGGAATGGGTTAATAGCTGAATATCTTTTCAGACATTTTTCTTTAACCAATGGGTGGATAATGGTAAACTTACGTGGGATGAGCAGCTGGAGGTTAGGAAAGGATGTTGTGGTAGTACTGGTGTGAGAAATACCAGGAAACTATGAATAGATCCACCTGCTGCAATACTACTGAAATTCTGTTCAAATTGGCATTGAATCCCATTCAATCAATCAATCTGTATGATCAACTCTTGCTGTGTATCCTCATAGTGAACCATAAAAATATTGTCCCTCTATGGACTTCAATATGTAGCAGAAAATTATCTACTTGTTTGTATGTTTAGGTGAAACAAAAAGAACTACTGGTTTCTTCAAAGGTCATGACTAACACTTCTTATTGGTTGTTTTATCATCATCTGGAAAAGCAAGCAATGAATTCTCCAATTATTATGCATGTTTCATAGTCAATGTTTTCTGTACTCTGACCAAAGTTTTACATTCTTTTAAAGAAACCGCATGGTGACATACACATCTTGAAATGGTCAGTTTCAAAGATTTTTAATTTATCAAGTCTCCTTAATTTAACCCTTTCCTGTTCAATCCCTGTTTTCCCTGTGGTTTAATAATTAAGAAAATATTGTGGAAAATAAAGATATTACTTGTAACCAGCAATTTCTTCTTTTTCCACAATATTTTCTACTCTACTGAATGGTTATCAAATAAAATCAAATTTTCATCTGCAAAACCTTTGAATAGACAGGTCTAAAATTTTGCAAAACAGGAAAGGATTAAAAAAAATTTCTGGCTTGCTTATGCTTATTCTCTGCTTAACTGAAATGAAAATGAAGGATCACTGCAAATTCAGGCAGTTTCCCAAAGGCCACATGAAAAGGCAACTTGAGATACCAGAGTAAAAGGTTGTCTTCGACATTTCAGTTAGGTTCAGGACTGAATAATTCATTTAACCCATTCCAAAGCAACAAAATTTTAGACTGGTCCAAATTGAAAGACGATAATTTCAAGTTGTTGGAATTTTGAATTCTTTCTTCTTTTGGGATAGAAAACATTGTGCATAATGAAGAAACTGCTTTATACAAGCAATTTCTTCATTCTCCACAATGTTTTAAAAAGCTTTTTTCTAAAGGGGCAAAAAAGGGGGATTGTGTGGAAATGGGTTAATTGGTCTACAAATTTTGATTGGGTAAAAAGAATAAAGTATGATTAATTCACTTGTCAATGGCATGCTTTCACTCCCATGTGTATCAAATGTATCAAGAGTTAATTTATCTTTGAGATAAAATTGCATGAGATTTTCATCACATGGCTTTGTGATAGTTTTGATTATATACTATCACAAAATAAATGCATGATCACTGAAATATTGATATTCTTGAGTAAAAAAAGTAATTATATAGAAAACATTTGTAAATAATAGACTGTTCAAATTATATGCTGTTATTTTGTGCTTCCTCACTTTTGCAAACAGAACTACCCATTAGAAAATGTTTAATTCTTAACCCATTCCCACTCAAACATGCTATGTTACATAAAAAAAAACGTCTTTTAAAAACACTGAAAAATGAGCAATTTCTTGTTACAAGCAAGACTGCTTCAACATTCTAAATGTTTAACAAAAACAAAGATATATAGAAGTCACTCAAATCTTAGTAATCATCAGCACTTTCTTTAACCCATTCCAACTCAATCCCTCCTTTTTACGCCCCTCAAGAAAAAAACTTTTGAAAACTTTGTGGAAAATGAAGAAATTGCTTGTATCAAGCAATTTCTTCATTATCCACAATGTTTTCTATCCAAAACAACAAAAAAGTTCAAAATTCCATTAAGTTGAAATTGTCGTCTGCAGCTTCTTTCAATTTGGACCAGTCTAAAATTTTGCTGTGTTTGAATGGGTTAAGTTTGAAACAGTCTTAAATTTTGTCATCTGGTAATGGGTTAAACTAATCTCATCTGAAGAATATCAAACCATTTAACCCATTCCCACACAGCAAAGTTTTAGACTAGTCCAAATTGAAAGAAGCTGCAGACGACAATTTCAAGTTGATGGAATTTTATTTTTTTTTCATCTTTTTTGGATAGAAAACATTGTGGATAATGAAGAAATTGCTTGATACAAGCAATTTCTTCATTTTCCACAATGTTTTCCAAAGCTTTTTCTTGAGGGGTGTAAAAAGGAGGGATTAAGTGGGAATGGGTTAATCTATCAGTATACAAAATTTTAATAGAGAAATTTTTTAAGACCATATGATACATATAACCCAAACAATAGAATTTAAATCTGGTTGGAATTCTTTAAAAAATTTGATAACATAAAACTTGAATGCTTCACAAATTTTGATTTCCTTTCCAGAAATTTTTCAAGGACCTAGACTCAAACAAACAGTTCTTTATGCAAGTAAAACGTGCCGGTAGATACGAGGGTGAATTCCTGCCGGGCCCTCAGATTGACAACCTACATCAGCGCTTACAGAAAGTATGTGTTCAAGCGCCACAACGGGAACGTAGATTAGAATTTGAGGAGATGAAATACCAGTTACTGGCCTACCTGGTAGCCTCCGAAAATAAACTCAAAATATGGACAGTAAAATATGGACGTCAGGACAGTGTAGAGAGCTTGTTAGAGGATTACAATGTGAGTTATCTTTAAAACCAAATTGACTAAAATAATGCAAGTTTTACTAATTTTATAATTAAATTTTAATTGTACTCATAAACTTATATACCACTGAAGAATTGGAAGGATTATTCATGCAAGAAAAAAAAGTAAATAAAACAAACATAAGGCTACAGAAAATAGTTTACTTTTTTTTTTCATGTAGAATATTGTGGCAATCTCTTCTTGTGCTACAATTTTAACCATTTTGAACTATTTCTTTTCAGTCCATTCTCATTTTGTATAAGTTTCGTCAACCTCTTTTAGCAAGATTTTGTCACCTTGCTAATCCATTCCTCAATAAAGAAGGTTACGAAACTTTTTAGAAAATGAAGACATTGCTTATAACATGCAATTTCTTGATTTCCCATATTTTTCATTTCCAAAAAGACATACAAAAAAAATACCACACATAAAATTGTTGTCTGCATCTTCCTTCAAATTTATTAAATCTGTTATTTAGTTGTGTGACAGTGGGTTAAGATTGGATGACAATACTATTTATTTTTCCCCTTTAGGAATTTGTGCATCAAGGAAACCTATTCAAAAACTATGATAAAACATACGAAGCGTGTAAGAGAAACTCTGACGCATATAGAAAAGCCAACATTCCTAAAGAAGAGATTGAAAAGATGAATACTTACTTTGATGAAGTGAATGGTCGCTGGAAGAAAGTTTCTGTGGAAATCAAAAGTGTCCAGTCTATGCTAGAAGAGGTGATTGACTGCTGGAAAAAATACAACGCTTGTGTTGACATTCTAACGGCATGGCTAAATGATGGAGAAGCAGTGATGTCACAATCTACGGAACAAAAGCAGGTGTGTTATGTACTAGGAAATAGTATATAGCGTACATCAAATAGTTCAAATGGTGTCAACCAAAAAATAAAACAGGTCAAATTAAAAACAAAATCAAGGTGTTGGAAAACGTTGTAGACAATGAAGAAGACTGCTGGTTAAAAGTATTTTCTTCAATGTCCACAATGTTTTCTATCCCTAAAGGTAAAGAATTCCTGAAATCCACCCACTAAGATTTGTCATCTGTTCAACTTCTTTCTATTTGAACCAGTCTAATATTTGTTGTAAGGTAATGGTTTAACCCAATACCAACAACAAAATTTTTGGCTGGTCCTGATTGAAAGGAATTTTAGACAACATTTCAAAGTTTGCTTAAATATGAAAAGAAGTGCAATAATTATAAGATAGAAAAATTTTGTGAGAAAGGGAGAAATTGCTTTTTAGAAGCAATTTCTCCTTTTTTGACAGTTTTCAATGATTATATTTCTTCAGGGAGTCAAAAAGCTAAGGGAAAACAGATTTCCATTATTTTCTTTCTTTTTCTTTCCTAGCAATTCTTTTCTGACCTCCCACAATTCGAAGAGAAACACAGAATTTTGAATGAATCAGGAAATTTTCTGATTGAAACTGTTGAGGAACCTGTGGCTGTGGAAATCAAACAGACGTTACTGATGGTCAACAGACGGTTTAAGGACTTGGTAGATCAGTACCAGACATTTAAACAAGTCGAGGTTGTTGGTAAAGCTCGTAAAGAATATGGTGAGGGCCTCAGTCGACTCTCCATGTGGTTGAAGAATGCAGAGGAGCTTTTAGTCAGAGAAGTGCCTTGCAGCCATAAAATGTTGAAAGAGTACCTGAATGAGTTAGATGTAAGTAATGAGAGTCAAACTGTACTGTACATGAACTAGTCTTGCTGTACAAGACCTAGTCATACTGTACAAGACCTAGTCATACTGTACAAGACCTAGTCATACTGTACAAGACTTAGTCATACTGTACAAGACCTAGTCATACTGTACAAAACCTGCAGACCTAGTCATACTGTACAAGACCTAGTCATACTGGTCAAGATCTAGTCGTACTGTACAGGAATTAGCTATACTGTACAGGAACTAATCATACTGTACAATAACTAAGATTTAAAATTAAAAAAAATATATTAAGAAAATACAAGTTAATCCATTACTAGAAAATTTAAGGCTGGTTACAGTTTAAATAGTTTGCAGACGACAATTAGAAATTATGACAAAATATTTGTTACTATCAATTTCTTCTGTCACACTATGTTTTCATCAGCTCATCAAAATAGGTGGTTACATGGTAATGGGTAGACCTACATCAATAACAAAGGTCTGCTTTGGGAAGAAAAGAACAGTTCACAATTATTTGGTTTTGTTTTCTTTCAAAACCTTGTAATGAAAAATTATTTAGCATGTAGAGATCTTTTTTCATCTTTGTTTAATCAATAATAATAAAATAAAATGTTTGATATTTCACAGACCTTCACAAACCAGATCCCTTCCATAGAGAATGATTTCAAGGTCACTACAAAAACAGCACAGTCATTAGTGAAAGAAAGTTCCCAGGAGGTCGTCACAGAAATGTTACAGTCACTTAACATTCAGAAGGAAGTGCTAGTACGACTAAGGAAAGAAATCCCGGAGAAGACAAAATACCTGAAAGCTTTATTACCCAATGTAGAATCTCTAGAAACTGGACTTGTAGATATGAATGATTGGTTAGATAGAGGAGAAGCTCTGTTAGAGTCAAATAAATTAGATGGAACACAAGAAGAAGCAGAGAGTAGACTAGAGAGACATAGGGTTGGTATAATATGATATCAATTATTTTTGTTGTGCCGTTATGGAAATTTTGTACATTTATATTTTTCCTGTTTTAACCCAAATGGTTTTAATAAAAATACCTCAGTTTAAAGGATGATTATGCAAGTTATTGTTTCATAGGCTAATAAAATCTCCTGAAAGATCCCATATGTCTCATGAAAGATTCTATATTTATCCAATAAAATCTCATGAAAGATTCTATTTATGTGTCCTACGAAATCTCATGAAAGATTCTATATGTCTCCAATAAAATCTCATGAAAGATCCCAAATGTCTTTGAAAAAACTCATGAAAGATCCCATATGTCTTTAAAAAACTCATGAAAGATCCTGCATGTCTCAAAGAGAATCTCATGACAGATCCTGTGTCTTCAAGAAAATCTAAGGATATTCCAATATGTCTCAATGAAATAATAGGTACAGGAATGGTAGTTTTTCATAGTTATATCCGTGAATACTGCTAAAACATACTTAACCCTTGTCATGCTGAACCCGGAATATTCCGGTTTTGGCAAGAAGTGTAGACTAAGATCAGACTGCACTTATGTGCAGGCTGATCTTAGTCTACACCTCCTGCTCATACTTTTCCTTCTCGGGTTTTTTATGAGGTTGATTTCTAAAAGAAATATTGATTTTTGAACAACAAGTTCTATCAGTGCTTTCAGTCCTTTGATTTGACAGCAATTCAATAAGGTAATTTATACAGCATGACAAGGGTTAAGACTGGAGGAGAATGACCTTCTTAAAGATACCCAAGATGATTAAATTCTACATTTGTCAAAATTGGAAGAAGGTCTTAGGAATTTTTCAAAATTAGTGAATTTGAGTTCAATTATTTGAAAGAAACATTGCAAGAAAAGGAGAATTTGCTTGTTACCTTGCTGTTTTCTTCATTATTATGTAGAGGTTGCAGATGACAATTCAAAGTCACTTCATATTTAAAAAATAACTGCCAGTAATTGTAGAAAACATTGTGAAGAAAAAAGAAGAAATAGCTTCTAGCAAGCATTTTCAAAATGTTTTCCACTGTTAATTTTGTGTAGAGCATAAAATGCGGGATTGTGTGGTAATAGGTGTAGTATCATAGAATTGTTAAACTTTGAATTTAAATGACTTCTCGCAATCAGAGATTTGACCTCAATGTTTTATTTTCAGGCTTTCTTCTCAGAAATAACTTATCAAAAGTCGATTATTGAGAGTAAAAACAAAGTACACCAGAAAGTATCGACAGCTAAACCAAAACTGAAGAATGTTGACTTCTCTGTTGTTGACCTGCCCATAGAAGAAATGAATAAAAGATTCCAGGTAACCTTAGTGATTAGTCATGTGACCTTTGTCTGTCCAATCATGTTGCATATTGTTTGGTAAATAGGTAGCTTCTGAAAGTATGTGATGAATGGTGCTTTAATGTATGCAATATACTGAGTGCAACTTTCAAAAAGGTCTTAAATCAAGCCATTGATATTCTATTTGACATTTTCAGAAATTGATTTTCTTTGTTTACTTAAACGTGGATAAACCAAACTGTTTTGTATAGGCTTTGCTGCCTAACACACAAACAAACTAAAAAAAATATTGGTTTGGAAAAACAATGAAGAGAGACTTGCATTTGACCATCTGTTAATTTTTTTCTTATTTCATGAAACTTCACAGGATTAAGGCTAGTTCTGTTGAACAGTCTGTTTATAAAATATGTTCTAGAAGCTGCCTTATTCTTACCTATTAAGTAAATGATAATTTGAATGTGTATGCTTGCTATTCTAATTTCCAAAGTAATTGATTATCTTAATTACCATAGGCATAATAAGAAATGCTTAACTTTATAATCTAAATCATTGATACAATGGTTCTTAACCCTTTTCTGTTTTTCAAAATTTTAGACCTGTCCAAATGCAAAGGTTTTGACGAAAATTTGAAGAAGATTTAATTTGAAATAAGTTACAGCTTAACAAAAATATCCTAACACTGCATGACATCTCCTATTTCTATCAAACTGTGGAATATGCACTCCATGAAGACAGAGAAGTCTTTGTGATGATGACCATGCTGTACAGAATATAAGGACAAATTTGTATTCTTGATGTTATTGTCAAACTTGTCAAACAGTAATTTGTTATGTTTGCTTTTAAGTTTCACCAACTTTAATGAACTATTTTAATGCATATCAATGTTAACCCATTACCAGGTAACAAAATTTTACACAGGTCCAAGTTCTTCATAGATGCAGACAAGAATTTTACTATGATGAAATCTTCAAAATCCTTATCCTCTCAGTATAAAACATTGTGGATAATGAAGAAATTACTTTGGACATAATTCCTTTATTTTCCACAATGTTTTTCTTCTTGAGGGGCATCAAAAGGCAGGATCGTATTGTAATAGGTTAAAGCATATCTATCTTGGTACTTTTCTATCTACAAAATTCAAAATTTATAACAAGCCTGAACTGTAGTACACATTGACAATTGGTACAGGCATTAAAATTCTTTCAACAAAACCATCAGGAATAGAAATAAGCGGATAACTTGAACAAATTCTATAAATGTATTTCAGAAACTTTCTTTCGTATGGTTTAAGCATTAAAGTTGGTGTAACTTATTCTATCTGCAATCATCTCTCAAAGGAACCAATTAACTATCATAACGTTTTGAAATCTTCAACCCTAGAATCTCAAAAAAAAAAGAAGAGGAAATCGTAAAAAATTGGCTTCATCATAAAAACATTACCCTAAAACTGAGTAAATTTGAAATTGTTGATTCATATAGAAACATTTTAATTGAATCATTTGAGATGTTTGCTGACATATGAAATGTAAATTTGCTTTTAGAGGTTTTAATGATAGATTTGCCAATTTTTAACAGTATGATTTGAACTGCTAGAATGTCCAATAGTACTTATTTTTTTTATTAGAATTTACAGCGTAGAAATGACAGTGTTTTTGACAACATTGCAGTTCTCTTTCTTAAAAATGATCTATCTATGGAAAACAAAATCAAATTGGGATGATACTGAGGAAAATGAAGAAATTCTTCATCCACAATGGTTTCTACCAAAGAAGACAAATACTTTTAAGATTTCATCAATTAGAAATAGTCTTCTGTAACTTTTTTCCCATTCCCACACATTCTACTTTTTTTACTCCCAAAGAACACTGTTCGGAAAAACACAAGCAATTTCTTCATTATCCATGATGTTTTCTTCTTTAAAAGTCTAAGATTTTAATATTTTATGAACTTACAATAATTGTTGTCCGTAACTTCTTTGAATTTGGACCAGTCTAAAATATTATTGTCTGGTAATGGGTTTATACAAAAGAATAAAGTATTTTCTGAACGATAAGAGAACTGCTGCTTGACATTTTTTTGAGATAGAGTAGTCTAACTAACAATATAGCTAACTAGATAAATTCCTACAGGATTAGAGATTAGAAATAGGGCTTCTTGCTTGGTGCCAGGTTATGCTGTTATTATGAGTGTACTCAAGCAATCAAAAACACAACACACTTTTCAGATTTGTGTGGCTAAAGCCAAAGAATGGGAGAAGAAACTTGACAACTTGTCTCGCCTATGGCGTGTATTACATCAGAAGCAGCATAACTTAGAGGCTTGGCTAGACCAGGCGCAGGCTAACCTTGAGGATACAGAAGACGACTACGACAGTCTCATTCGGAAACATAAATCATTTTTCGTTCGTGTAGATGAGCGCATGTTGCAGGACTATGTGCGTGCATGTCAGGATATTTTGATGGTATTAGAGGAAGAAGATCGAGCCCCCCTGAAGGAGTCAATGGAGAATATACAACAGCGGTGGGAGGTAAGGTTGCTGGTTGTCTCCTGCTTGCCTGAAGGGCAACTGACTCACTTGAGATCTGTCTTACTCCATGGAGCTAGAGACATACACTGGTTATGTTGTACAAACATTCTTACTTCTCAACCCCTCTGTTGTGGGGACTCATTTGAATTATCTCATTGATTCATATAATTACCCACAACATAAGGGTGATGGCAAAGTAGTTGAAATTTTCAAACCTGGTATTGGCATTAACCCTTTGTGTTTAGCTCTAGAATATCCCTACAAACTCTCTTTATTTTTCTATCATCTTTGATTTTTACCTTGTCATTCCTTGGAACAAAGCCTGTATTGAAAGTTAAGATTGATTTATCAATTTGCAAAGATGTTTTTTTACTTGATTCTGTATTCTTTCTGTGTAAATATTTCGTGTGTTCTTGGGAGCTTCGGTTGCTGTCAGCCGTCTGTCTGTCTAGTCAGTCAGCCATCAGGTGAGTGCTGTGTGAGTTTCTAGCCTTATCGCTTCAACCTTTTGCTAGTGTTTGAATGCTATTTGAACTGCTCTTTGCTTCTACTATTTTTCAGCATCTTTTAGATAGAATATGACAGCCTTGTTTATCTCAGTAGCTAGAGTTACTGCTAGTTATTTCTTAGTAATTCTTTCTTTATAATTCCTTTTTCATGGTACAATACTTGGTAATAGAATTAGATATAAAAACAGGATCAGGACAGTGTAAGTATTGAAGGTTTAGTCAGATATTCAAGTTTACATTAGGCTGATTTTCTTTTCAAGAATAGGTTTAGTCACAGGCTGCACTTTTGATAAATTCTTAATCATCTTTACTATATTTAGTTCAACACAGGGGGAAAACCTGTGAAAAATTTTCGGGCTTCTTAACCCTTGTCATGCTAAGCCTGGAATATTTCTGCTTTGACAGGTGGTATACACTAAGATCAGCCTGCACATATGTGAAGTCTGATCTTAGTCTACACCACCTGTTCAACTTATTTAAATGAGAGTTTATTAAATCATTTACCAAACCAAATATTGAGCCACAATTGGGGCCTATCAGTGCTTTCAGCCCTTTGATTTTAATGCAGTTTTAAACAAAAAATTGTATTCAGCATGACAAGGGCTAAATGAATGTATATTTCTGTTTTATTGAAACTTTCCAAATTGTTGTTGCTTAGGGCTGTTTGCTTTGTCAGTCAAGTAGTTTTATACAAATTATTTCACTTTCTATGAACTTAACCTTCAAGTACCTATGACATTAAAGGGAGAAAAAATATTCCCAAGTTTCCCAAGTCAATTTGTAACACACTCGGGTATTGCCAAAATAGGGCTCCAGGAACATTCCCTTAACAACTTAGGCAAAGGGTCACCAGGATATACCCCATGCAAATATGAAACTTCATGCCATTTGTTATGTTACAAGAAGACCTATACTGTCTCTGTCTAAAACATACCGACTGTTCTTGGCCTTATTTACTCCTTTCATATGGTGTTTCTTTTTCAAGATTTGCATTCTGTTGTGTTGTGGTAACTTGTTTTCTATGACCTCTTCTCTGTACCTCAGCAGTTATGGTGACGATACAGTTAGGTGCCCTTTCTTGTTGACCAGTGATATGTTCATGTAGTAGGATTATTTTTATCTAAAGACAAATTGGTATATATGGCAGGAAGTAGTTTATAATTCCAGTATCTAGCAAGGTGCTTGATCTTGTTTATCTTCTTGGCAATCTTGATGTGATGCAAATTGTGTAAGTGTGAATAAAAGGATAAACACAGAAAGTGTGAGGATGATGGAAGAAATGACAGCTGTCATTTAATTTCAAAACTTATGAGTTAATTAGAATCAATTCGGACACCACCATGATATCAATGAATAGTACTTTTTTCAATTTTTAATGAATTTGATTGCTTTTTTATAACAAGCTGTTTATTTTGATTTTACCTGTCTATCTTTGTGCATGTTGTTGCTAGATTGAATTCAGAAATTGCTTGAGTGATGCTTGATTGAATTAACATTTTATACTGTTTGACATTATACTCCTTATATATTGTTATATTTTATATTTATGATATAACTTTTACTCAAAGTATAATAAAGTTCTAACATTTTAAAACAAGTCATCATTGTGTCAATGCAGTTTTTGACCCTTTGGAGAAAAGCTTGTACATTATTAAACTAAAGGGCATTGAGAGATTGTCTTTACAAGGCTTATATCAAATACTTGAATTATGTGCTAAAATACATACTGTTACATAACAATTTTTTAGCTTTATGTGGTAGTCCATACTAGAAAGATTTTGAATTGGCTCTAATTTTGAAGAAGCCTGCAAATTTATGGTACAGAAATAGAGAACATAACCATTAACTTTTCCTGAACATTTATTCAACTTTATCAAAACCGTTAGTTTCAAAATTGAACCTTGTTATGCTTAACATATTACCAAATGACAAAATTATAAACTGCTGATAAAACAATTTCTTCATGTTCCATATGTTTCCTAAGCCCTTTCTTTTAGGGACGTATAAAGGTGACATTGTGTGGGAATTGGTTAATTAAATGCTTGTTGAAATTTACATTTAAATCAAAGGACTGAAAGATGTTGACTGTGGGTCAATGTTTCGTTTGTTGATTTTCTAAGCAACCATGACCTAAAAGTCAAACATAGTGTAGACCTAGATCAGACTGTACATATGTCTAAATTCCTACTCCTATCAAAGCAGCAATATTTCAGGTTCAGTATGATGGGGTGAACCCCTTCTCTCCTAATTCCACTTTTTATACGTCCCTCAAGAAAATCACTTTGAAAATCATTCTGGAATTGAGTTATCAGAAAAGTTTCAACTAGAAAAGACAAAGAATTTTAAAGTTTTATTTAAGGTATTTAACCCTTTCCCGGTTTTGGAAATTTTAGACTGATCCAAATTGAGAGAAGATGCAGACGCCAATGAAAATTTGAAATTAAACCATCCTATGTGGTAGAAAGCATTGTGGGAAAAGAAGAAATTGCTTCTTTTTCCACAACGTTTTCCCAAGTATAAAATTGCGGCAACGTTATATCCTGTATTTGAACGGGAAAGGGTTAAACACATGAACATATATGGACACTTTTTGGAGAATTTTTATATTTTAAATCATTTGTCAACCAGTGGATAAACAGAAGAAGATTACTTTGTGTTTGAGTAAGAATTTCTCATGAATTTCATGTTTATTGGTCATGTAATGATCACATTGTAGCAAATCCAAAAGATTGCCCCAGTGAAGTTGATCAAGCTAGAGTTCTGTGTACAAGAAGAGAAATTCATGGGGATGGTTGAAAACGCAGAGAAAACAATAAATCAACAACAACAGAAGCTGCAGCGCAGAGAAAATGTGAAAGAAACTCTACAAAAACACAAGGTAATTGACCAACCGTATCAAAGAATCAATCTACCAATCAAATAATTCATACATTTAGACTCAACATTGGCCAAAATTTTTGTGAAGGATTTTTGTTACTTTTAAAAGTTAAAAATTGTAACTGCAGCTTATTCAAGTTGTAGATTCGACCTTTAGGTTGTGAGTCAACCATAACTTTCTTAAGGAACCACCTTTAGTAGTAGAAAACATTGTGGGAAAAGAAGAAATTGCTTGTTACAAGCAATTTCTTCTTTTTCCACAATGTTTTCTCAAGTATAAAATCACAGCGATGTTAAATACCGGGTTTGTACAGGAAAGGGTTAATATCAGAGTTGAACTTCCTGTGGGAGTAGTGGGGAGTGGCCAGTTGAGTCAATGGGCGGGGTCAATGATTCATCAGTTACAGAAAAATATGGAAAGTGAACCAGGCAAAATAGGGGCGTTGAAATCATTGAAGAAAATATGACGTCACACAGGAAAATTTTGGGTTTGGTCTTAATAAGCACAGTAAAAGTAATAGTTAGAAGCATGAGTATGGTGCTGGATACTATTATGCGGAGTTGTGGTTAGTCTTAGAATATATAGAGGATAATTGTTTGTTTATCATGTAAGATTAGTTTATCTTTCATTGAGTAAACAACAAAAGCTATATTTTTACAAGTGGGATAGAGAATGTTATTTGAAAAGGAGGAATTGCTTGTTACAAGCAATTTCTTATTTTCTTATCATGTTTTCTAAATCTAGTTTCACGCATATAAAATGCATGATTGTATGGTAATTAGTTTATTCAGCATGAATCCTGTAGATCTTTGACATTTGAACCATATTTTTCTTATTTTCAGCAAATGTTTCACCAAGGTGACTTTCAAAAGACATGTGTCAAATGTCTAGAATCCATGGATAATCTGTCTAAAGATCTCATCAGACAAGATAGCCGAGACTCATCTTTACGAGAACAGTATGAGATTCATAGAGATAGATGGGCAAAGCTTAAAGATGCCATAGATAACACATTACTGTCCCTCAAACAGCTCCCGGAAAGATGGAAGGAATATAATGCAAAGTAAATATTTTAAGAATTTTCTTAAGAGCTTCCTCCATGAGTGAGTTCACCTTATTTACAATAATTTTACCCGTATTTCAAGTGTTATTTCCTTAAAAGGATTACCAGATGACAAAATTTTTGTCTGGTCCAAATTGGAAGGAGTTGCAGATGACAATTTAAAGCTTTTTATACGCCCGTCGAAGACGGGACGTATTATGGGATCACCCGTGGTGTCCGGTCGTCCGGTTGTCCGGGCGGCGTCCACTTCTTTGTCCGGAGCATAACTCTGTCACATTATGTCCGATTGACTTTAAACTTGGCAGTTATATTCTTCTCATCAATACGGAGTGCAGTGCTCAATAACCATAACTTTACCTGGCCTATTTTTAGAGTTATTGCCCTTTGTTGTTTTTCATACTTGAATCTTATCCGGAGTATATCTCTAAAAGTATAATAGCTAGAATCATGAAACTTCATGGGTGGATAGAGCTCACCAAGTGGGAGTGCAGTGTACAAGAACCATAACTCTACCTAGCGTATATTTTGATTTTTTGTCCTTTGTTGTTTTTCATACTTTGTTTGACAAAAAATATTCATTCCAAATAACCTCAGTTCTATTCAAACCCCCAGTTGTTATCAAGCAGTGTGATGAGCGTATCTTGTGATAATTTGGCACCTTGTTTTACTTTTGGGGTAGGAAACATTGTGTAAAATGATGAAATTGCTTGTTACTAGCAATTTCTTCATTGTCGAGCCCGCTTGCCATGAGCTAGACATCTTTGTCACTATTACTAGTCGGTGTATGTGTGTTAGTCCACCCATCTGTCTGAATTTGTCCAGACAATTACTCCTACATTTATGGATGGATTTCAGAATAACTTGGCACAATTATTCTCCATCATGAGTAGATGTGCCATTTGAAAGAACTTTTGGGATAGTTCTAATGTCAAGGTCACAGCTCAAGGTCAAACACTAAAACTGTGATTGTCAAGAGCATTTCTCCTACAGTTATGAATGGATTTCAAATAAATTGGCACAATTATTCTCGATCATCAGTAGATGTGCCATTTGAGAGAATATTTTGGATAGCTTCAAGGTCAAGGTCAAACACTAAAATTGTGCTTGTCTGGAGCATGAATGGATTTCAAGTTGATTTCAAAAATATTGCCCAGATTTAAGAATTGATTTAAAATTATTTTTTTTACACAATTATTCACTGTTATGAGAGATTGATGGTCAAGGTAAGTTGATGGTCAAAACTTTGCGGGCTTGACAGCAGTTGTCCTGGGACAACCATCAAGTTTTACACAAAGTTTTCCTTGAGGGGTGTAAAAAAGTAGGATTGTATGGGAATAGGTTGAAAGAATGTTTTAAATGAAATAAAAGGGTATAATTGGTACATATATTCAAGCATTGTTCTGATATAGCATGAGAATTGTGGATTCATATTCACTTGCAAAGAATTAAAGTAATTAGATTTTTTCAGCAGAAAACAAAGAAAGATTAGTGCTATTTTTATACCTTTGACAGAAGGAAATAAATTGAAATATAAGTGCAAGGCTTAACCCTTTCCCACACAATGATGCTTTTTGATGCCCCTGAAGAAAAATGATTCAGAAAACATTGTGAAATAAAGAAATTGCTTGTAACAAGAGATATTTTTATTTTACACGTTTCCTACCAAGAAAGCTGAAGAAAAAATCTAAAATTTATAAACTTTAAATTGTGGTCTGCAACTCCTTTCAAATTAGACTGGTCTAAAAATTTACCATGTGGTAATGGGTTAACCATATTACACTTTAACCCATTACCAAACAACAATCTTTTAGACTGGTCCAGGTTGAAGGACGTTGCAGAAAACATTTTCAGATAGATTGAATTTTAAAAGTCTTTGTCTTTCTTTGTAGAAAACATTGTGAGACATGTAAAACTCCATTCAAACAAAACATGAAAAAATTGCTTGTGACAAGCAATTTCTTTAGTTCCACAATGTTTTTCTAAACTTTTTCCACAAATGGCATTAAAAAGTGGAATTGTGTGAGAATCAGTTAAATACAAACCTACACATTTTGTTTTCAGAATGGGAGAGTTCACCAAGTTTGTTGAAACTGTAGAAGATCTAGCTAAAAAGTTACAGAGAGAAGATTTATCTACAGAAGAATATAAGGATCTTCAAGCTCAGTTTCAGGTATTCTTTAACAATTACCATGTAATGAAATTTAAATCTGGCCCAAATTGAAAGATATTGAAGACAACACTTTTGTGTTGGTTTAATTTTAGAAATATTTGACTTTTTTGGTAGAAAATATTATGGGATTTAATTTAGTAATGACATATTATTGACTCCCACCAACTGGCCTCTTACAGAAAATTACACTTCAATATTAATCCTTGTCATGCTGAACCCAGAATATTCCGGTTTTGGCAGGAGGTGTAGACCAAGATCAGACTGCACTTATGTGCAGGCTGGTCTTAGTCTATACCTCCTGCTTGTACTTTTCCTGCCAGAGTTGCTTATGAAGTTGATTTCTAAAAAATATTGATTTCTGAACAACAAGTTCTATCAGTGCTTTCAGCCCTTTGATTTGACTGCAATTCAATAAGGTTTTATACGGCACGACAAGGGTTAAGTATATGGCCAGTAACATTTAACTAAAATGCAAGGACCTAAATGTCGAACTGCAGATTCACATTAATGTCAGCCAAAGTTCTAATTTCACTTCTAGTCTAAATGATTGATTTGATTTGTTAATTGATTTTAGTCTGACTAAGAACGTTACTATTACCCTTTCTAGAAGGTCATTTTAAACTTATGGGTCACAAATCAGGGTTCTCCCCAGGCCATTATGGCGTATCGGCCCCGATACGCCTTCATTAATTAAGAGAGTTTGCCGATACGCCTTCAGATCGCCGATACGCTTAAATTTGGTCACCGATACGGCTTAATTTCAAGCAGAAGAAAGGGTAAAGCAAACCATTAAAATTGGTTGCAGAAGTGCGGACACGACAGGCTCTTTATCTATAATGTTGTATACCACATATTGATTAGACCCTTACACTCTTACTAATTGGTGATTATCGATTTTTTCTCGCGTTTCCCACTGGTACCTCGCTATCAGTCACCAAGCATGAATTGATAGGTACCAATATGTAAACAATGAATTCAAAATGGCGACCCGGTTCCGGAAAATTGTCACTTCGGCTGAGATTGGTCTAGTTAAAAGTAAAAGATGTGGTTATTTGATGTATCAACTATCAAACTAAAGCCACAGTGGTTTAAAATTTAATTTTTTGAAGGAAAGATTTATTGGGTCAGTTTATTTCATACATTGATCGCTGAAAACATACCCTTTTCGCGATCTTTTTTCCTTACGAGAATTTGCCAAAATAATAAAGACAGATTTGTATAGAAGCCATCCTAGTTATACTAAGCTCTTGTTTTCAACTCATTTTAATAATTACACACATGTATCTTCTGGAATAAGTCCATTTATTTTTTATCCAACATGGAGGGCATTATCTCAAACATTCGTACCCTTGTTTGTTCAACCCATTTTTTCAATAAATTTGTTTTAAAAGTTTGATGAAATTATTATACTTTTAGTAATCATCTAATAATATCTCACCCTCTCATGTTTTTTACCCAAAAAGAAATAATACCCCCATAAAAATCAAAGTGCTGAAAGCACTTCAAGAAAAGAATGCCTTAGACCAGTTAGGGATTTCTTTTTATAAAAAGTAATGGTTTAATAATTATTTAGAATCAGGAAAAGATCATTCACGCTATAATATTTGGAAAACAAAATCCTCTTTTGAAAATCAAAGTGCTGAAATCACTTAAAGAAGAGAAGACTAAAGACACTTGTTTAATAAATTTGATCAAGTTTCATGTTATAATTTGAGAAATAAGGTTGGACACTGCTGATATATTATACATTTTTTATTAACTTATTGAAATCAAATAGCTGAAAGTACTGTTAGAAGAATAGTTATAGTGTCAGACAGTCGAAGGCTTCTGAATGGGCAAATAATGAGCAATTCAAATTTTACACAGAGAATCTAATGGAGCTCTTTAAGATGCGAAATTTGAAAATGAAACCAGGTATTTCACACAGGAACCTTATAAATACATTTTTGAAATTACTGATAATATTTTCTATTTTTTTTTTCTGATGAAGGGCATTTTTCGTCAATCCAACACTCCATGCTTTTTTAAAGAGTCCTCAAGGATATGATTTTTGGACAGACTTGATAAAATGGCCAAGCATGAAAAGCTAATCCTATCTAATAGACAAGCACTTGACACTTTTTTTTACTCATGAGACTTTTGGGTATTTTCTTTCATTATCTTTCCTTTTAACATCCTTTTTATGAGACAATTTAGTGCCCTTTCCAACAAATAGGATAGAGAGTTGAAGTAAGCTGAGTAATGTCACAATTGGTTGGTATCAAAATAAGCCTCAGAATAGATAAATCAACTTATAATAATTAAAAAGTTGAAGAATATAATTCAAGAATAACTCTCAATAAAACAACAAGATGTCAATAATCAAGCTAAAAAGCACTTTTAATGGCCTTTATTATGTATAGTCATACCAAGATGTTAACAGACAACACGCCGCGCATTTGCCACTACGCCTTCAAAAATTTCTGGGGAGAACCCTGCAAATACATGTGTTTACCTCTCTTCATATGTATAATAATAACAGTTTTATTTAACCCGTTACCAGACAAAAATTTCTAGACAGGTCAGAATTGAAAGATAATTTTAAAGTTTATGATTTTTTCAACTTTCTTTGTAAAAAAAAGATCGGGGAAAATGAAGAAATTTGCTTTTTGCAAGCAATTTCTTCATTTTCCACAATGTTTTTCCCTATTGTTTTCTTGTGGGGCGTTCAAAAGCTTCATTGTGTGGGAATGGATTAATCTTCCCTGTGAAATTAGGCTTTTCAAATGATAATCAATTAATATTGGGAGTAATAAAAATGAACAAAAACTGGGGTATTGGTCATTCAAATACCCCCCCCCCCCTCCCCAGACATTTGCCTTAGAATAATATGTACTTGACTATTCTTACTCATCTACATAGTCAAATTTGAACGAGATTTAACCCCTTTCATGCTGAATAAAGTCCTCAACAGAATTGCATTAAAATCAAAGGGGTGACAGTACTGAATGCAACCAATGTAGGTTAATATTTATATTATGAACAACTCTGGCTTAACCCTTTCCTGTACAAGCCCAGGATTTTACGTCGCTGTAATTTTATATTTGAGAAAACATTATGGAAAAAGAAGAAATTGCTTGTAGCAAGCAATTTCTTCTTTTCCCACAATATTTTCTACCTTATAGGATGGTTTTATTTCAAATTGCACCTAATTTTCATTGTCGTCTGCAACATCTTTCAATTGTACAGTCTAAAATTTCTCAAAACAGGAAAGGGTTAAAAGGGACAAGCAGCATGTGTAGACTAAGATCAGACTGCACATGTGTGCAGGCTGATCTTTGTCTATACCTTCTGCAAAAACAGGAATATTCCTGGTTCAGCATGACAAGGGTTAACTGTATATTGACTGAATATATTCTGATTTCAGAGAGCTATAAAGAATATGAACAAGTTAAAGGATGATTCCAAATGGTTGAAAGATAACCTTGAGGAACTGCTTCAAGATTCTGATGATACCAACGCTCAACAAGAGAGAAAAAAATTAGAAAATATGTTAGGACGATTTAACAATCTATTACCAAATATGGAAAGGACCTCGGATAAATCTGCTGTGTTCTCTAAGGCCTATGATTTCCGAGATGGAATTGATAGACGTTCAAGCTGGCTTGATGACGCCCAGAAACAAGTTATGGAGGAACCATTTATTGATGGACTAGAGGATGCAAGGACATGTTTACATGAACATGAGGTAAGTCTGACCGTACCATAATTAGATGTGTTTGTACAAAAATGTAGTGCATGTATCAGGGCTCGCGCTAGTGTTTGAAAATGGGGTGACATTGACTCCTAGACCATTAAACCATTGCAGCCAAATTTTAAACTGGTCCAAATTGAAAGGAGTTGTAGACTACAATTCAAAGTTAATGAAATTTTAGAATTCATTGTTACAAGCAATTTCTTCATTTTACACAATGTTTTCCTAATTGTTTTTCTTGAGGGGCATCAAAAAGAGTCATTGTGTAGGAATAAGTTAAATTCTATGGATCAAAAGATGTGAAGTAAGCATATAAATTGTACAATTTTCAATAGAATACAATATACATCATGAAAGAATTGTAGGAAAAATCCTGTTTTGCCCCCAGAAATTACTCACAAGGGAATCAAGGAATCCCTTTGTAAGAAAATTTCAAGGGTCAAAATGGGATCTTTCTGATTATTGAAGGTCAAAACCTTAGTTTACTAGACAAACAGGAGCCGTGCAATTATAGTATGATTAATAAAGGTTTGATTTAACACATAGACATTTTACACCCTCTTAGAAATATGTTTAGGAAAAAAATTATGAAAAGAGGAAAAATTAATTGTTTTTAGATTTTTTTTTCCATTTCTCACAATGTTTTACACCCTACATGATTCTTATTTATATATTCTATTGCACTTTGAATGGTCGTCTGCAACTGTGGACTTGGACAAGTAAAAAATTGTGTGCTTTAGCTACGAGTAAATTCCTTGAAGTGTGGTATCATACATAAGATATTTCAATAATTCATCATGGCCTAGAGAGGAAGAGTAACCAACTTACTCAGATATATACTCATCTATGAATGGTAAATTCCTTTTGTTTCCACATGTTTGCTATAAATATTTATTCTTTTAGACCTGTCCCAATTCAAATGTTTTGCAGACCAAAATTTAAAGTAGATTTGATTTAAAAGTGTTCATTGAGTAGGGTAGAAAATGTTCGGAAAAAAGAAAAAATTGCTTGTAACATAAAATCACAGGGACGTAATAACCGGGGATTGAACAGGAAAAGCTTAAGATGCCTCGAAAACTATATTTTTGTTGAGTTTATTTTTCACTCAACAATTAAATACAAAAGTCTTGAAGAGGAGGGATGCTGTAGATAAATTTAGAAGTATTTAAAACATTTTGTCGAAACAGATTTGAAAATAACTCATAATTCAATTCTAGCATTCTATCGTAAATTATTTTAGTCTTTAAACTAACCTTAACACAAAATGATTAAAAAAAACCCATTCTATTTCAAATGAATTTCATGAATGTTACAGGGCCCTAACAATGATGTATGTAAACTATTGTAGCTTAACAGTATTCAGCAATGTCATGTGATCAGTGGTCACTGGTGTCATGTGACCAGCAATTTCATATTGCCAGCAGTGTCACATGGCTGATCCCTTGTATAAATACTGGCACCATCTTTGTCTTTATATGCATATTGTTCCAAATTTAAATCATGAAACTAAAGTTAAAAATTGTATAAATTTTGTATCTAGTCACCATAAAAACACCCTGATAAAACTGCAGTTGTAATTTTCCTGTAGTTAACATGTGATATTCTTATGCCAATCTGAAAAAAGGTATCATACAAATATTATATGATAAATTGACCAATTGGGGCTGTCAATCAAATAGTTGGTTGAACATCGACCAATTAAGTCATTCATTTAGACTGAAAGTTAACTCTGAACTCCAACAATTGCGTGAAGCATTAGTTTGGACGTTTAGGTTACAAATCATCCAATTTACTTTTTTGTTACACGTTACTGGCCATAAACATAGCAAAATAGCACTGTTTAATGTCTAAGTGGAACTTCCGTTCTGAGTCAGTATGACCAGTGGAGTCGATGGACAGGGTGAGGGATCCATCAATTATTCAAACATTTATTGATGTGATAAGTTTAGTTCTCTGAGTTATGTCTTTGAGCATTAAGAGTGACAGCCTAGCACTGGTGGATACCCAGTAAGACCATGAATAAATTTGATGTGATTTGACTGAAAACTGTAAAAAACCCACTCAAACAATATTCAGTTAACCCTTTCCTGTTTAAACCCTGCATTTTACGTCCCAGTATTTTTGTACTTTAGATAACACTGTGGAAAAAGAAGAAATTGCTTGTCACAAGCAATTTCTTCTTTTACCACAATATTTTCTACCCTACTGAATGATTATTTTTCAAATAAATTCAACTTTAAATTGTCGTAAGCAAAACCATTGAATTTGGATCCGTCTAAAATTCATAAAAACAGGAAAGGTTTAATAGAATTGCTATAAGTATTCTAAAAAGAAATTATATTGACAAATGGAAATCTCTTTTTCATCAAATTTGCTCATAAGTATCAACTGCATTGCATTTCATCCAATTGATAAAAAAACATCAATAAAATTACTGAAGAGAATGACGAAAAAACATTTTCCTAAAGAAAACTTTATGCTTCAAACTATTCATATATTTTTAAGTAAAGGAATTAAGGAACAATATGCCAAATTATAACCAGAAAGTAACTGACAGATTCTTTCTTATAATTTGAGCCTTTGTGACATTTTCAACGATTTCACATAAGCGCCCAATAAAGACTCACTTCAGCCATATAGTTGGATTAGAGTCTTCACTATAAGCTCTATAAGCTCTGGATAGAAACTGACTCAAAGCTTTTTAGATAGACACTGAAAATTTTAAATACACTGTGTGACATTTCAGCGTCTTGGCTTTATGGAGTCGTGAAATTGTCTGAAATGTCAAGTTCATGGCTATTTTGCACAGATTGATGTGGTCCTGTCTTCCACTCTATAACAGTTTTGCTTTTATTTTGCTTTTCCCAGTTTAGTTGGTTGTTTTAACCCATCACCACAAAATGACGCTTTTTGATGCCCTGACGAATTCTGATTAATGAAAAAAATGTGGGAAAAGGAGATATTGCTTGTAATATACTATTTCTCCTCTTCTCTTGTTTTTTTACTCTGTTTGACACTTATTTCCACTTTTAGCACAGAATGAATGTCATCTGTACCTTCTTCCAATTTGGAGCAGTCTTACATTCTGGAAATAGTTGAAAATGCTTCTTTTTGGAAAATGATTGTAAATTTGTCACATATTTAGCTTTAAATATGGAAAAATAACTCAATTTTAGTTTTGCCTGTAAAAATTTCTACATTCTATATGTCTGAAAAAATTTGCTTCATGCATTCTTGAAAAACAACTTGTATTGATAAAAAATTAGCTTATTAGACTTTTTGGGGCTCAGCTGAGCCTATCTCAGTGAGCTTTTAGGATCATCAAAAGTATGTTGTTTGAATTCAATTGGCCACAGTTAAAGCTCCATCTTGATGAAGCTTTATAAGAATGATATTCAGGTCATAAGGATGATACCTATTGAACTTTTGAAAATGGGAAGGTTTCAACGGAAAAGATGGGAAAAGGTGCCTGAAAAACAATTTCTTTTTTCATAACTAGTTGCCACAATGTTTGCTTGCCCCATGATAATGAAAATTGTTCAAAATGTTTGTTAGGTTATAAGGATGAATCCCTTTGAAATTTGAAGGATCCCATATTAATATGACATATTGCTTGTTTGCACCTTACGGCAACATTGCCTAATTTGGATGAAACTTCTACAGACTGATCCTTAGGTTATCTGGTTAAACTCTATTGAAAATGGTGGGCTTGAAAAAGGAGCCTTAATGACATTTACTTCAATTGGAATGTGAAGGCCTCAATACTCCCAACATAAATTAAAATGTTTTACACTACTTCATGTCCTGGCTCTGGCAATGAGCCTTTTGGACACTAGTCTAGAGAAAAAATGAAAAGTTAAGAATGTAGACATCAAGGTGAATTTCATATTTGATAGTCCAAAAAAAGCCCCTTGTTAAACAATGCATCACATCTTCTATGTTTGACAACTATGCTTAAACCATACTGCATCCTTGTATCTTCCTTGGTTAAAGTCTCATTCAGCATTCTACTTTCTGTAAAAACCCATTTTCACACAATTTCGCATTTCTAGGCACTAAAAGGTATTGTAGTAAACACTGCAAGAAAAGGAAAAATTGCTTGTTACAAGTTATTTCCTCTTTTCTCACAATGTCTTCTACCTTAACTGTCATGTATATTTCAAATTAAGCAAACTTTAGATTGTCGTCTGCAGCTTCTTTCGATTTGGACCAATTTAAATTCTTGCCATCTGGTTATGGCTTAAAAAAAGGAGAGTAGCTTTTTTGGCCCTAATCACAATACTGATAATAATTTATATCCTGTAGGCTTGATTCATATCGTATAGAAAGATATGAAAAACACAAGATTATTATTTAGAAAAACTTTTATTGTTTGCTGAAATATCATGTAAAATAAAACTTAACTAATTTGGCATTTTCTGCCTACCTAGCGCTAATTTATTACCTACTTTATATGTGGATTCACTAAGAAACATGTTTGTTTTAACCCATTTCAACACAATCCTGATTTTTTATGCCCCTCAAGAATAATGCTGTGGTAAACATTTTGAAAATTAGGTAATTGCTTGTTACAAGCAATTTCTTGATTGTCCACAATGTTTTCTACCATAAAAGGCAAAGATTTTTGAAATTTCACTAACTTAACCTGAACACCCTTCAATTTAGACCTGCTCAAAATTTTGTCATGTGGTAATTAATGTTTGAATCAGTGTTTGAAAAGTGGTTTGAGGACCGATTGTAGGACTGTACAGGTGTCAATACTATTCGAAGGCATCTGATAGTTTTTCACTTAATCCATTACCAGACAACAAAATTTTAGGCTAGTCCAAAATTCAAGAAGTCACAGACAACACTTTAAGGTTGATAGAATTTGATATATATTTTGTTTTTTGGGGTAGAAAACAATGTGGAAATTGCAGAAATTGCTTGTAACAAGCATTTTCTCTGTTTTCCACATAGTTTTTTTCTGATTCTCAAAAAAATCGAAAAATGGGTTTGTGGTATCGGGTTAATCCTCGATGCATAAGAGATTGTCTAAAATCTTAGTAACAAGCAACAAAAGCCTTGACCTGTGGACAATATTTCAAAGTGAAATTGAATTAAAAAAATGTTTTGACTAAGATAAAAATAATTGTACACAAAAATAACTTGCTTGAAAATTTCAAGAATTTGTCCTTTTCCATATTTTGTTCACTTTAATACCTTTAGTTTAAAATGTTGAAATCATGTGGTAGTGGGTTAAACATTATTTGTGATTTTTCTGTGTGATGACCCTTGAAACATTTGTTCTGATAGGGTTTGATGTCAAGACTAGAGAAAGAACGAGACGCCATCATGAGGGAACTTGAAGATGGGAAAAGGTTGCAACGAGAGAAGAACGCTCCAGCCTTCATACAACAGAAGATGGCAGACTTGGAACGCAAATTAAAAGATACCAACCAATTAGCAGAGGCAAAACATACAAAATTAAAGGTACTCCACATTTTCTGTTATTTATCATGAACTAAAGAATTATTGTCTTTCTCAACATTTGATGTTGTATTTTGGATGAGAGGAATAGAAAAATACAAGAGCTTCAAAGTTTATCCAAGCCATGGTTGAGTGTCTTTAGCAAGGATTTGCTGCTGATCATTAATTTTATAAAACATATTTTAGAATCAACATAAGTTATACAACCCCAACCACCCACTCACCCCCTATAGAACAGAGGGACGTATATTGATTTCACCTTTTACTTGTCCATGCTCTAACTCACAACAATGAATAAAATGTTGCCAATGACCCAGGGAAGTGCCCTATTGTTCTGGGTCACACAGGTCTAAGGTCACAATTGAACTTTGATTCAAAACTCTTTCCATGCTGTAGCTCATAAACCATTTGATCTACGACTTAAAAACTTTATACAAATGCTATCCCTGACCCAAGGAGGGGTAACATAAGTCAAAGTTAAACTGTACTACAAATGCTGGTGGAGGGTATAAGTATGCTTTGGAACAATTCTAGATGTTATTGAGATACCCTGTGATTAAAATACACATGGATGTGATTCTGACCAATATTCTTGTTTTTTTTTAAGCATAAAACAAGAAACTAAAATTTGGCTTTGTGGCTGATGATGCAATTTTTCCAAAATTTGTATGAAACAGATTTTTGCCAGGAATCTTTTTCATTAGTTCGAAGAGTGAGAAATGAAATTATTTTTTCCATATGAACTTTTTGAAATTTACAGTAATCAAGAGGGTCAAGATTGATGCATCAATTCATATCCATAGCATCAAACAGGTATCTATTGATGTCAGAAGATTTGTTTTGCATTGAAATTACTGAAAGCTTCTCAAAAAGGATTGTTTCACATTATTTAGTAATACATTTAACTTTCATTTTTAGAGCAAAGTACGAGACTGGGAGCAATATGAAGGAGAGAAAGCGAATATGTTACAGTATTTAAAACAGGCCGAGGCAGAGTTAGAGAAACCATTGGCTACAACTGGTCAGGAGCTAGCTCAGAAAGATTTGTCCTCAAAGAAGGTAAGATTTGTAGTTATCATTTTTAACCCAATCCCTCACAATTTTTTTCAGGCTGATCCGAATTGAATCAAGTTACAGATGCCAATTTCAAGTTGGTGTTGTTGTTTTTAAATCTTTGTTAACTTAAAAAAAGTTAAGTGATGGGTGTAAAAAGAAAAAATAATATCAGATATACTTGCCCCTAGTAGCACGTTGAGACTCCTAATCTCCAATCATGGGA
This sequence comes from Fragum fragum, assembly GCA_946902895.1. Taxonomy (NCBI): domain Eukaryota; kingdom Metazoa; phylum Mollusca; class Bivalvia; order Cardiida; family Cardiidae; genus Fragum; species Fragum fragum. The sequence goes on from OX336366.1 coordinate 9,997,696, forward strand.
TGTCTTGGGTTCAATCCTGGGCGGCGGTACATATCCTTTCTGACATTTGTCTCTCACCAATGGGTTGATAATCATAAACCTAAGTGGGATAGCAGCTGGAGGCTAGGAAAGGATGTGGTAGTACTGGTGTGAGAAATACCAGGTATCCATTGTTAGGTGCTCCAGTTGCAATAATATGACTGCAAAACTGTTAAAAGTGGAGTGCAATACTTCCCCCAAAAAATCATTGGTCAAACTACCATAGTTAAAAAAGTATCCTAAGGTGTGAAGAAAATGCCTCTGTTAAGTATTTAATGATATCAAGAAACTGAAACTGTTTGATTTACCTAAACACCTAATTTTACGCAAAGCATATTCACTGGTGTTGTACAAAAGTAAAGTGTGCTAAAATCAATACTTAAAAATGCGCAGATACGACTGAAATAATCAAGTGTGTTTGTTGTTTTCAGGAGCTACAACAGACACTCAACAAACTTAAAGGCAGCTTAAATGAAGTACAGAAACTGAATGCAATCCTGTGTGAGGGAGCTAGTCGAGAAAGGCGCGGTCCTCTAAAAGGAGAAATGACTGATATTGACAAGAGACTTGAGAATGTGTCCGTTCGTCTAAATGCCAAGTTATCTGATCTCGAAGCTACTATAGCTAAATGGACGGAATACTATAAACGTCTGACCCACTTCTGTGATTGGTTAAATGAGAAAGAAGAGAAGCTAAACAGTGTTTACGAGGATAAATCTAGTACACCTGAGGAACAGTTAGAACATGCTAAGGTAAGAACGGGCGTTGCATTTCTTCATTATTTCATCACAGCCAAGGACTAGTTAAAACATGTTAAAGTAAGAAGGGTCTTAAATTGTTCATACTTTTATCTGAACATTCAGAATAGATACTTCTTATTGTAGTTTACTCAGATTATCCCATTCCCAAGCAGCATAATTTTAAACTGGTATAAATTGAAAGATGTTGCAGACAAAATTTTTTAGTTGATGAAATTTTAAGAATATTTATATTGAGGATAATGAAGAAATTGCTTGTTACAAGCAATTTCTTCATTCTCTTCAATGCAGATATTCTTAAAATTTCATCAACTAAAAAATTGATGAAATTTTAAGAATATTTATATTGAGGATAATGAAGAAATTGCTTGTTACAAGCAATTTCTTCATTCTCTTCAATGCAGATATTCTTAAAATTTCATCAACTAAAAAATTTTGTCTGCAACATCTTTCAATTTATACCAGTTTAAAATTATGCTGTGTTGGAATGGGATACAAGCAATTTCTTCATTCTCCTCAATTCTAAAGACTTTTCTTTTAGGGCATAAAAAGGCAGGATTAAGTGGAAATGGGTTAAGCCTCTCAAGGACAAAGCTTGGGAAAACATTGTGGACACTGAATAAAATTGCTTGTTACAATCATTTTCTTCATTATCCATGTTTTCTAACTCAAATAACTAACAGTTTCAAAATTTTATCAACTTAAAATTGTCACCTGCTTCTTCTTTAATTTGGACCAGTCTAAATCTTTGCTATATGGGAATTGGTTATTATCCCCTGCCGTTTCTGCAAAGGGGATATAGTAATGGTCTCCTTCCGTCCTCCCGTCAATCCGCCCTTCTGTCATTCCGTCCTTCCATCACTAAACTTGTCCGGAGCATATCTCTGAAAGTATAATTGCTATCAACTTGAAACTTCAGAGGTCGATAGATCTCATTGAGGAGAAGTGCTGTGCACAAGAACCACAGCTCTTGCTTTCATAGTTTTGGAGTTATTGCCTTTGTTGTTTTAAAGACCTAAGATTTTGTCCGGGGCATATCTCTGAAAGTATAATTGCTATTAACTTGAAACTTCATAGGTGGATAGATCTCGTTCAAGAGAAGTGCAGTGCACAAGAACCACAACTCTTGCTTGCATAATTTTGGAGTTATTGCCCTTTGTTGTTTTAAAGACTTAGATTTTGTCCTGAGCATATCTCTGAAAGTATAATAGCTATTATTGAACTCATTGAGAAGAAATGCAGTGCACAAGAAGCCTAAATCTAACTGGCTTCAGTTTACTATCAAACTTTTACGGCGGGGGATTGCCGTGTCTGACAAGGCTCTTGTATTGAATTTCCCAAAAATATTTTATCTCATTCAAGACAACTAGTATTAACCATTTTTGCAAGGATCAGATTTTGAGCAAATCACAACCGTGTTGTTGTGTGATTGATCTCAACCTTTTCTCAACAAATCAAACTATTTTTGACCAATATAAAGAAAGGGTTTTGAAAAATATTTAGCAAAAGGACATTTGCATATTCATTGTTTCCCAACAGTCTTTTACGTCATATCAAAGCCTATAATGTAATGGCCTTTATTTGAACAAGTGTAGTCTTGCTATACAAGACCTTTTTCATTCTGAAGACAGAAGATTGATTAATGTTTTAATGGAAAATAGATTGTTTTTATTAAAGATTGATTGTTTTTTCTGAAGACTGATTCATGTTTTCACTGAAGATTAATTTATTTTTTCAGGCTATAGCTACAGAAGTGTATGAAAACCATATAACATTAGAAAATCTAGAAAAAGACGCTAGAGGGTTGTCTCAAAACTTCCGGTCTAGAGAAACTGCAGCTCTAAAATCAAAACTTGCCACTTTACGAAGACAGTGGGAGAGCCTGTGTGCACGGGCCAAAGATCGTAGCTCAGCCCTGACAGGAAGTGTGGCCCACTGGCAGATGTATCAAAACTTGGCAGCAGAACTCATGCCATGGGTGCTTAAAGCAGAGAAATACTGTGCTACCGAATTACCAAAATGTTCCAGCATGCAGGAGGCTAAAGATATGTTTGACATTCATCAGGTAAGATAAGTGTATTGACTTGCTGTTCTGAACCAAAGAAGGGGAAAGACTATTTCTTTGTGTCACTACTAAAGTTTGTTGATTACTTATGTGGTAATCTTTCCAAAATTGATTATAATGTATAGTTACATCCATCTTGGATACTGAGAAGTCTGGGATGGAATTCACTCCCAAGTCTACCAAGCTAAAAATTGTCTGTCTCCCAGGGACATTGAAGTAGATAGAATTTTAATAGTTTTCTATCTTTTGTGGTTAACAATCATTGTGTAATACGAACAGTTAATTGTTAGGTGTAAAGAATCAGAATTTTGTAGAAATAGTTAAAAATCTTTTATGAATCTCCATATATTCATGCACTAGGGTCTACCCATTTTTGGTGCTTTCTGGTAAGCACTATTAATTCCTTCTTTCAGCAATTCCTGCATGAGTGTGAGTCCAATCTTCCTATCTTTGAGAAAATGACCACTGAGGCTGGATATATTATTGACCAGCCAAACATGCAGAAGGAGCTCGAAAATTTGCAGCGCCGATGGGGTGATATAATCACTGCGTCGGAGGAGAGAAGTCACCGTGTTGACAAGATGCAAGGTGCCTGGGTCGCCTATAACCAGGAGGCCAATAATATTGAAGAGATCCTGGAGAAGTTTGAACATAGACTAGCCCAGGAACCAAATGTTAACTCTACAGATCCACAGGTGCTAGAACATGAAGTGGCTCTATGTAAGGTAAGGTCTTGCTGTTATACTTCCTTAAATATGAAGGCTCTATTCTGTAAAATGAGTACCAAGATTTCAGGTCTAATCATAAAACTGAACCAAGTCAAGTTAAAATGTTGGTTCTTAACTGTTTCATACAAATTTCTGGTGTTCAAGACCCTGAGATTCATTAAGTGGAATGAATGTAGAAATACTCATCGCTAGTGGAGTCCTTGGTACTTTAAGGATCCTGGCTTAAATCAAACCATGTAGGAATGACAAGTTACACTTACTTGGATATGCCATCTTCATCTACTTTCAATTAGGTCCATTACAAAATATGGTCATCTACAGAAGGGCTAAAAGAATGACCTACAATCCTGAATTTAATCTTTTTGGAAAAGTCTGCAGAAAAAACTGTGAGAAAATGTAACATGCAATGTCTCCTTATGCCATATTTTTTTCTAAGATATCTGTCTTATTTTTGTCTTTGTCTCTCACTAATTGGTAGATAATCGTAAACCTAAGTGGGATAGCAGCTGGTGGCTAGAAAAGGATGTATTGGTAGTACTGGTGTGAGAAATACCAAGAATCCATTGTTTGGTGCTCCAACCTCCACGATATGACTGATATGACTTGTTAAAAGTGACGTGAAACCCCATTCATTCAATCAATCTTATTTTTGTCATCTGTAATTTCTTTTAACCCATTCCCACTCCGTGACACTCATAGACGTCTCCAAGAGAAAAAAGCTTTGTAAAACTTTGTGGAAAATTAAGAAATTGCTTGTTACAAGTGAATTCTTCATTATCTACAGTGTTTTTACCCAAAAAGTAAAAGAAATCCATAAGCTTTAAATTGTCTTCTGCAACTCCTTTCAATTTCAAAGGACCAGTCTAACATTTTGCCGTCTGGTAATGGGTTAATCAGGACCAGTCTATGAATATTTAATATTTTTGTTTTCAGACTCTGCAAGAAGAGATCCGAAGTCAGCAACCCCATTTGAACGCCTTGCAGCGTCAGTTTGAGCAAGTGAAACAACATGCTACACCAGAGGGTGTGCAAGATCTCAAAGCTCGTCAGAATGCTGTAAAGGCCAAATGGGAGAAAGTGTCTGCTGATGCTGTTGACAGACAAAATATGTTAAATGCTGCATTACGTCACAGGCAAGACTTCTATGGTAGGCTGAATGAATTTGAGAAATGGGTGAAGAAAACACAGAGAAAATTAGATTCTGGTGCTGAAATTTATTCCGATGAAGTTGGTGAAACAATGAAAAAGCTGAAAGCTTTAAAACGAGAATGTGAGGAATGTGAACCTGAATTCAATGCTCTTGGTGATGAGTTTAAAGAACTTGTAAGAAATTGTAATGAAGATGAGGCAGCTATATTAACTGATAGATATGACAGAATTATGGGTGGATATTCTAAAATAGAAGACTTGTTGAAAAACAGGGAACAGTTGTGTGAAGAGTGGGAGGATTATCAAAATACTCACAGAGACACACAAGGTAGACTTAAAACTTTACAGGCCAAACTTGCATCTCCCAATATCACAGAGGAGGAGGTGGCAGAAATCAATGAAGAAGTAAAAGCTCTCAGAAAAGACATGAATGACTGGAAGAAGAAAGCTGATCCACTGGATGAACTCATGGCTTCTGCTCAATTGACAATCAAAGATAGGGCAACTCAGAAAACTCTACATTTTGGTACTGAGTTACAGGCCTTAGATTCTATGTGTGATTCAGTGTTGTTTAATTCCCACCAGAAACAGGAGCATCTTGGAGAGCTGGCACAGTTATGGAATGAGTTTGAGAACAGACAAGCTGAGCTGGTAGACAAGCTGGGTAATGTTGGAGATAGGATAGATAACCTAGCTGTCAGAGATTCATCATTGCAGGGTGTCAAAGATCTGGTCAGAGAAATTGAGGTAATTTGGGACTATTCTGTTCAACATGTAACCCTTGTCATGCTGAATAAAATCCTTTTCAGAACTATATGAAAATCAAAGGACTGAAAGCACTTGTAGTACTAGTTGTTCAGTTGTCAATACTTCTTTTGAAAATTTATTTCATAAACAACCTTGGTTTCACAAGGACAGACAGGAGGTGTAGACTAAGATCAGACTGCACTCATGTGCAGTCTGATCTTTGTGTATACCTCCTGTTAAAACAGGAATATTCCGGGTTCAGCATGACAAGGGTTAACATGCAATGAGTTTCTATTCTTCATAAGTACCATGATTCTATGCTATAATGTAACCGAAAAATTGTTGACAAAGCTGTTTAACCAATTCTCAAGTAATCACTCTTCTTTATGCTCCTTAACCCATTACCACACAAGAAAAATTTAGACTGGTCCAAATTCGAAGATATTGAAGACGACAATATGCAGTTCATGAAATTTTAGAATTTCAAATTTCTGGGAAGAAATCATTGCGGAAAATGATGAAATTGTGACAAGCAATTTCTTTTTTTTACACAATGTTTTCTCACTTGTTTTTGTTGAGGGGCATCCAAAAGTGTCGCCATGTGAGAATGGGTTAATTCAATACCTGACGGCAAAATTTTAGACTGGTCCAAATTGAAAGAAGTTGCAGACGACAATCTAAAGTTTAAGAAATTTTGGATTTTTTCAAATTCCTGTATAGAAACATTGTGGAAAAAAATAGTAACAAGCTATTTTCTTCATTTTTATACGCCCGTCGAAGATTATGGGATCACCCGTGGTGTCCGGGCGTCCGGTTATCCGGGCGGTGTCCACTTCTTTGTCCGGAGCATAACTCTGTCACCGTAAGTCCAATTGACTTTAAACTTGGCAGTTATATTCTTCTCATCAATACAGAGTGCAGTGCGCAATAACCATAACTCTACCTAGCCTATTTTTTGAGTTATTGCCCTTTGTTGTTTTTCATACTTGAATCTTGTCCTGAGTATATCTCTTAAAGTATTATAGCTAGGATCATGAAACTTCATGGATGGATAGAGCTCACCAAGGGGGAGTGCAGTGCACAAGAACCATAACTCTACCTAGCCTATTTTTTGAGTTATTGCCCTTTGTTGTTTTTCATACTGGAATCTTGTCCGGAGTATATCTCTAAAAGTATTATAGCTAGGACCATGAAACTTCATGGGTGTATAGATCTGACCAAGGGGGAGTGCAGTGCACAAGAACCATAACTCTACCTGGCCTATTTTTTGAGTTATTGCCCTTTGTTGTTTTTCATACTTGAATCTTGTCCAGAGTATATCTCTAAAAGTATAATAGCTAGAATCATGAAATTCCATGGATGGATAGAGCTCACCCAGTGGGAGTGCAGTGCACAAGAACCCTAACTCTACCTAGCCTATTTTTTGAGTTAATGCCCTTTTTTTGTTTTTCATACTTGAATCTTGTCCTGAGTATATCTCTTAAAGTTTTATAGTTAGAATCATGAAACTTCATGGATGGATAGAGCTCACCAAGTGGGAGTGTAGTGTACAAGAACCATAACTCTACCTAGCCTATTTTTTGAGTTATTGCCCTTTGTTGTTTTTCATACTTTGTTTGACAAAAAAAATTCATTCAAAATAACCTCAGTTCTATTCAAACCCCCAGTTAATATTAAGCAGTGTGACGGGCGTATCTTGTGACAATTTGGCACCTTGTTCACATTGTTTTCCAAAGCTTTTTTCAAAAGCTGTGTGGGTTAAAGTGTCACTGTGTGGGAATGAGTTAAGAAATGAATGAAGGTAAACAAGGCTGAAAATGAAGAAATTGGTTGTTACAAGAAATTTCTTCATTTTCAATCTTGTTTTCCACCCATAAAGACAAAAATATTCAAAATTCTTTCAACTTGAAATTATCGTCTGCAATTTCTTTGAATTTGGACCAGTCTAGAATTTTACAGTGTGATAAAAGGTTATAGATCAAATTGTTTTCTTCATAGTGCTGAGGTTCCACACATGAATGTTGTATGTTTAGCTTGTTTGTAATATAATGCAGGGATATATAAAATGAAGCATGTTTATTTACAGGATGCTAGAGATGAGGTGTTTACTATCAATCCTGAATATGAACAACTTCGAGAACTAGGTAGACAGATCATGCAAGCTGATCCCAGCAAGGCTTCGTCTGTTCAGGCAAGTCTTGGTGAGATCAATAAGGCATGGGACGGTGTACAGGCCCAGCTGGGTGACAAGCTGAACCACTACACAGCCGTGGGTAATGCATGGCAACAGTATAATGATCTCAAACAAGGTGTTGTAAGGACACTTGATGATGTAGATCCACTGGTAGAGTCTGATGTTACCTATAAAACACAGCCTGATGTGAAGAAATCTCTGGACCAACACAAGGTAATAAACATCAAGCATTATTTTCATTTTCCATGATATTTTCTCCATTGGAAAACAAACAATGTTTAAATTTCATGAACTTAAAATTGTTGTCAGCAACCTCTAGCTATCTGACAAGTCCAAAACTTTGTTGTTTTGTAATGGGTGAACTGTAAAGGTGAAGTGTCAGACAGACAGACTGGTCAAAGAGAGTATTGTTCTGATTTCAACTGAGTATTTTGCCGTACATTGTTGTGTATGCTCCCAATTAATTCAGAGTGCTCTTAGTAAGGCTAGCAAAGTGCAGTCTAGAAAAAAAATCATAGATGAAACATTACAATTAACAGATTTTACAAATCCTAAATGATACACTGTATAGGTTTGTCATTTACAAAGTATAACATTACTATTAAGGACAGATTTTAATAAAATCTAGATTTTATTATAGTTTTAACGCATTTTAGTAAAAATTTGCCACTTTGTTCACATGCAATAAATGAAATGAAATATTGGAAATTGGAAAACTAATTTTACATTCTGAAGGGTATAAGATAGTAGATATCATGTAATCTTTTATCATTACAGAATGCTGAGTTTGAGCTCCATGCCAACCAATCCCAGTTAGACCAGATGAACCACAAAGGTCTTCAACTGCTAGAAGAACTGAGAAATCTACCCAACTTTGACCAGTCTGTTCTTGAACATGACCTTGATAACATCAACCACAGATGGGAGACATCTAATGCCAAGATTGACGAACACAAACAGAATCTGGAGGCCCAACTTAACTGTTGGGACCAGGTCCAGACTGGTAAAGAAGAATTGGAATCCTGGGTTAACTCCATGGTTACAAAACTAGATGACAGTCTACAACATTTTGACGATGCTGTAACTGTAGAGTCATGTCTTATGAAGTTCAAGGTAGGTACATATTAACCCATTCCAACACAGTTGAATTTTATTCCTGTCCAAATTGAAAGAAGCTACAGACGACAATTTCAAGTTGATGTAATTTTTAAATTTTTTGTCTTTGTGGATAGAAAACATTGTGGATAATGAAGAAATTGCTTGATACAAGCAATTTCTTCATTTTCCACAATGTTTTCCAAAGTTTTTTTCTTGAGGGGTGTAAAAGGAGGGATTGAGTTGGAATGGGTTAAATACTATTGAATGAGGATTTGTAGGAAATATTAAAGAATTTAGGCTACTTTTAAAAATGGAAATTTGTACATTAAAAACAAATATAGATCATTCTTTCTTTTTTGTAGCTTAATTATACAATTTAACCCATTCCATCTCGATCATGCATTTTGAAAAAGACTTGTAAATAATTTTTGAAAATGAAAAAATTGCTTGTAATAAGTAATTTCTTTGTTTCCCACAATGATTTCTACCCGAAAAGGAAAAAGGTTTTTGAAAGGTTTTTGGTAATGGAGTCTCTTAATTTAAGAATTAAATTTACTTATTGAGAACTTCATTTGCTACATAGTAAGATGAACATATAGCAACTGATAATCATATAACTTATTTGCCTTATCCTGACAAAACTAAATTACTGTTGTCTATGTATGGTTTATGTTGTGAAGAGTAAATAAAATATCTACTTGACAAATTCATACTACAGTTAACTGATTAACTTTTCAGGAGGAATCCCCAGTTTATGAAGAAATCTTGAATGAAATGGCCCAGAAGATCAGTGATCTCAAAGAAATGAACAGAGATGAAGAGATACCTGAACTAGAGGCTGAGTATAAAACCCTGAAAAGACAATTTGATCATGCCAAGAGTCTGGCAAATCAGCTAGAGGGTGTGATGGCTAACTTTACAGATGAGCGTGAAGTGTTACAGAAGGAAATTGAGGCTGAGACAGAGTGGCTGAACCAGATGAAGGACAGACTTGGTAAATGTGACGATGTGTCTGGTACAGACGAAGATCTGGTGAAAAGATTACAGAACTGTAAGGTAAGGGCCTGAATAGAACAGCTAATAACAAGGAATATCAATGAATGATTTCTATGAAGTGGAATATTTTTGTCAAACCAATTCAGTGTATGTATTCTCCTACATTCATGTGTAGATTTCAATATAAATCTGCAGAATTATTTACCATCATGAACAGATATGTCATTTGAAAAATATGTGTATAGGTAGGTATAAGATCAAGCTCTAAAATTGATGGACATTTATTAAGATGCTGGACACAAGTTACCATTTGATTAACCATTCAAGTTACCTGGAAACTCTTACATTCCCTTAGTCAAAAAATAAAAATAGTTACTTGCAGACATTTGAAAACTTTATTACTGTTATTTACTGAATCAGAAGAATTTTGCTGGCTTAAAGAAAAGAGTGACTTATATGGAAAAGTGAAATTCTACTAAAAAGATAATGTTTGCGCAATTTTAAAGTAATGTAAACATTGATGTCTGTAATTCTTATAATCAATTCCCACACAGTGACGCTTTTGGATGCCCATAGAGAAAAACAAATTGGGAAAACATTGTGTTAAATGAAGAAATTGCTTGTTCATTTTACTCAATGTTTTCCATCCAAAAAATTGAAAAAAAAAAATCTAGAAAATTTCTTCAACTTTAAATTGTCATCTGTAACTCCTTTCAATTTGGACCAGTCTAAAATTTTGCTGTTTGGTAATGGGTTTATTTTGTGATTATTGTTAAAGGGAATATATTGAATTGAAATTATAGGAATTGGAGGAAGAGATGAAGAAACATCAGGGAAATATTGCAGCTCTACTAGACAAAACTAGCGCCATGCAGGCCAGATTTCCATCAGCTGAGACGGCTAACCTTGCCAAGGATGCTGTAGTGTTGAACAAGAAGTTTGAGTCTGTGTTGAATCGTGGTGAAAAGACGGAGGACCTGTTACAGAGTACACTAGAACAACACTGTAATGATGCCCAGATGCAGCAACAGAGATGGCTGAACGCAGCCAAGGAGAAGGTGGCCTGGTGTGATGATATTGCAGGTGATAGATATAGTGTTGAGGCCAAACTCGGAACAATTAAGGTAATTGACAGATCATAGCTATCAATAAAAAAATGAATAGAATTATCATTTCATACATTTAGACGGGAAATGAAATTTGACCTCTGACATTTGTGTACATTTGCGTGAAGCATTTACTGTTGGTTTGGTGACTTAAATGTTGTAACTACAGCTTATTCAAAGTGTACTTACAATGTTAAAGTTACCAATCAACCATTTACTTTTCTGTTACATGTTAATGACAATAAATTTTGTTGCAAAATAACACCATTCAAAATCTAATTTCTTCTTGAAGCTCAGTAGTGTGGCGTGTGGCCATCCTATTGAATAATCGCCGCTGTAAATCAAGGAATCGACAGTTTCTGACGAATCAAATAATTCATTCAGCCTTGAATAGGGCTTTGAACTGATATTTGCCATCATTTTAGTTAAGGCTTTTTGTTGGTTAGGCAACTGAACCAACCAAATCATTATTTTGTTATATGCTACTGGCTATGAATTTTGCAAATAAACACCATTCAAAATTGAAGCAGAGCTTCCTATCGGAGTCAGAGGGTGTTGCTAAAGTAGCAAGTGGGCGGAGCCAGCGATTGGTCTATTACATAGTGATGGAACAAGTAAAAGCTGGCAAAGTTGCAAAAGGTTCCTTTTAGTATTGGTGAACATCTTTTATATAATTCAGGGAGAAAAGTTCAATTTCAATCTTGCATGAATTAATATTTGAGAAATGGGACATGATGTAAAATTATAATTTCTAAGATGAAATTTTAGTAGTCTCTAATGTTTTATATTTCATGAAATAGCCCTATGTGTTTATTACTTGTTGAATGTAGCTTAGAAAATATTTAGGGACAAACTGACAGGTTTATTTCCATCTTGTACAAATTTACACATTTTTCTTAATCCTTTTTAAACTATCATTTTCAGACAAAAAAAATTAATTTGTTCAAAAGATTGGTTAAGTCATTACCACACAATATCATGTATAAAGCACTTAAGTAATATAGCTATTGAAAGCATAGTGAGGAAAGGAAAAGTTACAATTTCTCCTTTTCTAAGAATGTTTTTTACCCAATTTGCATCATTTATCAATTTGAAAATACTCGCACATCTGCAGCTACTTTCAATTTGGACCTTGCTAGAATTTTATCATCTTGTTAACCCATTACCACACAATATTGCATTTTTATGCACCAAGGTAGAATAGCTGTAGGAAAAAAATGTGACAAAAAGGAAAAATTGCTTGTATGAAGCATTTCTCCTTTTATCACAGTGTTTTCTACAATAAATTACACTTATTTTTCAAGCTTAAGCCACTTCGGATTGAATCTACAAAGTTTTTGAATTTGGACCAGTCTAAAAAGTTTTGTCTAGTTAATGGGTTACAGCTAGACTATCTGTTTTTCTTCAGGATCTAATCAACAGTGCTGGAGAAGGAGAGATTAAAAAGGAAACTGCTGCAGCCAAGATTGAGGCTTTGAAAGCTGTACTGCCCAAACAGAAGCAATCTGAACTGGAGAAACAGAAACAGAAAATGGAAGCTGAATGGCAACAATTGATGAACTCTATGCAGAATACAGAGTAAGTCTTAGGAAAAAAAGTGTTCTGAGTTCTTTAAGTCACAACCATAAATCACTTATTGGTATTAAGGATTATTGTTTGCTTCAGTGTAAGATCAATTTATTTTTTAAGAAAAAAAAAAGATTATTCCATTTCTTTTATGCAAAGAGGGAAAATTTGAGTTTTTAGGACAAAATTACTCTAATCACATCATTTGCATATGATTTACATTGCAACCGGTTGAAGTCATAATGTTTGGTCCGGCTGAGATAATAAGTTGTGAAAAATAAACAAAAGCAGAGCTAGATTTACCAAATCAATGAGTTTATAATTTAGATAATTTTTCAGGGAATTTATCATGTGAAATCTTAATAATCCAACAGAAAGTATTAGCCCATTCTCAGACAGTCCCGCTTTTTCACACCCCTTGTTACAAGCAATTTTTTCATTATCCACAATGATTTCTAAAAAAAAACAAAAAAACAAAGATTTGTTAAATTCCATCAACAAAAAAAAATTCTTCTGCAACTTCTTTCAATTTGTACCAGTGTAAATTTTTCTTATGTGGTAATGGGTTTAAAGAAATAATATCAGACATTGCTCTGAAATAAAAGGGAAAGAAAAAAATTCTGCTTGTTTTAGGAAAGAAAATCCAAAAACTTACCTTCATTGTGTCTCTGAATACCTTGAAACTGATACTGGATAGTTACTATGAATGATGACAGATTTAAACAGTTTTGATATAACATCTGAGAAAAAAAGCTTTAGTTTTCATTATAGTTTCAATGACAATAAGTAGTGGACCATGGTGAAATGCAGTTATTTTTGTCTTAAGTAGAACACAGCATCTGTGAACCCTGTACCAGGGGAAAATTTTCTAGACTGGTTGAAAAAAGTTGCTGACATCATTTTAGAGTATTCTTTATTTTGAACAAAAGTACCAAGTATGGTAGTAAACACTGTGAGAAAAGGATAAATTGAACAAATTGTTACAACTGAATTTCTTCATAGGCGTCAAAAACCAACATTGTATGTTGAATGGTTAATCTGATGAGACTCAAGATGAAGACATGATAATTATAATGCTTGTTTGTTTGTTTTCTTCCAGAAATAAACTTGAATCATCCATTGACCAATGGCAAGCCTATGACAAGGAGTATGACAATTTATCTCATTGGTTGAAGGACATGGAGGGGCGTGTTCGTAATGAAGCTAGTCTAAAACCAGACTTACAGGGCAAAGTCCAGCAGTATCAGCGTCTTAAGGTAATAGATTCATTACAGGCTCTAGATTCAGAAATCTGTAAAAGAAAATAAAACCCTGATTTCTGGTTGGCAACAACAATCAGTCAATTTCTGTCACTGTCCATTAGTAATAGAAAAATCTAATCTATCAATAATTTTTTATAAATGACATATTAGAATTCTTGACCCTTTCCTGCTCAATGCCTAGTTTTTATGTCCCAGTGCTTTTAATCCTTAAGAAACCATTGAAGAAAAAGAAAAAAATTGCTTGTAACAAGCAATTTCTTCTTTATCCAAAATATTTTTTACCCTACCAAATGATTATTTTTCAGATGAAATCTTCTTCAAATTGTCTTATCCAGTACTTTTAAATTTGGACAGTACAGTAAAGAAATAAATTAGGTACAATAAGTCATTTTAACCCTTGTCATGCTGCATAAATTACCTTACTGAATTGCTGCAATATCAAAGGGCTGAAAGCACTGATAGAACTTGTTATTAAAAAGTCAATATTTCTTTCAGAAATCAACTTCATAAACTACTCTGGCAGGAAAAATAGAAGCAGGAGGTGTAGACCAAGATCAGACTGCACTTGTGTGCAGGCTGATCTTGGTCTACACCTCCTGCCAAAAACCGTAATATTCCGGGTTCAGCATGACAAGGATTAAATTGTGTGTGATATAACCTATTTAAATTCAACAAGTAAAACCAGTGTTTCCTATTTATAGGACCTACAATCTGAAGTGTTGTCACATCAACCTGACTTTGAGACCGTCAAAGACTCCGCCCAAGGTATCAGTAAGTCTACAGGTGATGGACGTACAGCCTCCTACGCTAATCAATTGTACTCTAGATACCAGACTCTAGCTGCCTCAATACAGGTAATATTGACATTAGTATATTCTCATTATAAATTTTGAACCATTCCCACACAATGACACTTTTAAACACCCCTCAAAATGAGAGCTTTTGAAAACATTGTGGAGAATGAAGAAATTGCTTGTTACAAGCAATTTCTTCATTTTCCACAATGTTTTCTACCTGGAAACTTGAAAAAATCTAGAGTTTCATAAACTTTAAATTGTTGTCTGCAGCTTCTTAGAATTTAGACCAGTCTAAAATATTATTGAGTGGGAATGGGTTAAATCCATGTCCACTCAATCCTGTTCTTTTACAACCCAACAAAGAAAACGGAAAGGAATATAATGCGGAAATGAAAAAAATGCATGTAATATGCAATTTCTTCATTTTATTACAATGCTTTCTACAAAGAAAATGATTTTGTTCATATACCATAATATTCTCCCTATTGTTTTTTATTAGTGGCATCAAAAAGCATCACTGTGTTTTGATGGGTTAAACCCATTTACTTTTTCCTGTTGTAACGAGAATACTTTGTCTGCCATTATTGTTAGAAAAGTTAAATAAAATGGTGGGAAAAACATTTGAATCTCCAATGTCTGTCAAATCATTAAGGTCATGTATTTCATGTAAATTGTATGATTGAAATGAATAGACAAACATAGGAATTCAATCTTGTCTTGATCATGGTTGCTTTAGCCCTTTATATGAACATTTACACAATTATAATTCATCTACAGGAGCAAGTAGAAAAATGTGAGCAGAACGTAGCAGATCATGAGGAGTACCAGACTAACTATAAAGACTGTATGGAATGGATTGAAGCCAAGAACCAGGAACTGGTCGAATGTTCTGAGATGCCTAGTGATAATGAGGCACTGGAAACTAAACTTGACTCTTTACAGGTATGTTCATAATTCTTAGAAATGGTTATTGTACTCCCTCTCTCTCCCACGAAGAAGTATATTGGTGTCACAATGTCTGTGTAATTTTTTTGGTTTCCGTGCTCAGTTCTAGAAACAACATAAAGCCATGAAACTTCATACAATTGTTACCAATGATTCAAGGATTTGCCCCATTGTTTTTTGTTCACAAAGGTCAAGGTCACAATTGAACTTTGATTGAAAACTGTTTCCGTACTCTAGCTCATAAGCCATTTTGACCTAGGACTTATACCATTTTGAATACAAATCTACCTGTGAGCCTTGACAGATTGCTTATCACACCCAATGTCCTCCGACTGGAGAATTGACTGAGACGATACACTGAGTTATCTTCACACCCAATGTCCTCCGACTGGAGAATTGACTGAGACAATACACTGAGTTATCTTCACACCCAATGTCCTCCGACTGGAGAATTGACTGAGACGATACACTGAGTTATCTTCACACCCAATGTCCTCCGACTGGAGAATTGACTGAGACGATACACTGAGTTATCTTCAAAAATTCACATACAAACAAATTAACCCATTCCAACACAAGAAAATTTTAGACTGGTCCAAATTGAAAGAAGCTGCAGACGACAATTTCATTTTGATGGAATTTTATTTTTTTTTTCTTCTTTTGGGATAGAAAACATTGTGGATAATGAAGAAATTGCTTGTTACAAGCAATTTCTTCATTGTCCACAATGTTTTCCAAAGCTTTTTTCTTGTGGGGCGTAAAAGGAGGGCTTGAGTTGGAATGGGTTAATGATATGGTTGGTTGACTACCAAAACGTCATTACTACAGCTTGAATAAGCTGTAATTATGATGATCACGTCTCGAATAAACCAAAAATCTGCAGCATAAATGTTCATGGTTCACTTCCTCATGAATGATTTGATTGTGCAATAGATTATATGATTGAAAGCGGCACTTTGTCAGTTTTATCTTGCCAGTTATGTTCTTTGCAATTGATAATTTGTTTTAATGAAATTAAATAAAGGTCTCGCTTGCATGCAAAGTTAGCAGAATTGTTCAAAATTCATTTTTTTGTCGGCTTGGCCTTCATTTAACCCATTCCCACATAATCCCTCCTTTTTACGCCCCTCAAGAAAAAAGCTTTGGAAAACATTGTGAAAATGAAGAAATTGCTTGTTACAAGCAATTTCTTCATTATCCACGATGTTTTCTATCCAAATGACAAAAAATGTTCAAATTTCATCAGTTTGAAACTGTCACCTGCATCTTCTTTCAAATTGGACCAGTCTAAATTTCTGTTGTGTGGGAATGAGTTAATCACATGAATAATGTTAATGCCATCATTCTTCTTTTAGACTTTGAACTCTACAACTGACTCTGGACTTGGTACATTTAACTCTGCCCTTGAGTCCGGTGAGAGACTTTACCCAAATACATCCAATGAGGGACGAGAATCTATCCGTCGTGAATTACGATCTCTCCGTGACAAATGGGAGACTTATAATGACAACCTAAATGAGACACAGAGGAAACTTGAAAGTAGTAGAATGCAGTGGTCGTCATTTGATGAGAATTTTGATCAACTCGAGAAATGGCTTAACGATACAGACAAACAGCTGAAAGAAGACGCAGAACCAAAAAATACACTACAGGAGAAGAAATCTTCTCTACAACATTATAGGGTAAGTTTGATATAAGTTTGTTAATCAATTGAAAAGTTTCCTGCCTTGATATGTATGTACTGAAAAACTGCATAAGGTACTGAACATATTGTCTTATTAGTGACAGAGGAGATAGAAGATATTTAACCAATAATACTCCCGTTTTGGCAGGAGGTGTAGATAAAATCAGACTGCACTTATGTGTAGTTTGATCTTGGTCTACACCACTTTTTTGTCCTTTTTAAGTCGGATATAAAATTTGATTTTCAAAATAAGTATTGACTCAAAATTAATACTTTTAGGCTTTTCAGCTATATCATAAAAAGGATTTTATTTAGCATGGTAAGGGTTAACAGTGCTTATTTAGAAAAACATATTACTACTTTGACTAGGTTTATACTTCCCATATCATACCAGATCTACCAATATTGACTTAGATTTAGCAAAATCATGAACAATTAGAGTTTCAATGTGCCTCAGCTTGTATGCATTGAGGTTTTAGAATATGGTGAATGACAAAAATTGTTATCAACGGGTTTATTTATTTCTTGTTGTTAAGTGATGGTTATTTTTGTTGTCAACTGTCTTGAAAAGTATATAAATGGAGTTTTATCTAACCCCTTCCAAGAGTTAACCTGGTCCATTAGACTGAGATGAAATTAACCCTTGTCATGCTGAACCCGGAATATTCCGGTTTTGGCAGGAGGTGTAGACTAAGATCAGACTGCACTTATGTACAGGCTGATCTTAGTCTACACCTCCTGCTGTACTTTTCCATCCAGAGTTGTTTATGTAGTTGATTTCTAAAAGAAATATTGATTTTTGAACAACAAGTTCTATCAGTGCTTTCAGCCCTTTGATTTGACAGCATTTCAGTAAGGTAATTTATACAGCATGACAAGGGTTTAAAGTCAGATGCTCACAAGGTACAGGTTTTTTGATGTGTAATAATGGTGTACGATATGTTTCAGACCCGATGTCAGGATATTCTATCCCATCAAACCATGATTGACAGCCTTAGTGACAAGGGGAGTGCACTTGCTTCTACCAAGGTTAAGGGCAAACTTAATCAGTTGAATGCTAAATACAACGCCTTGTGCCAGGCTGCACAGGTATGTATGACATTTGTATTATTTGAAACTCTTTAATTCACTCCCAAACAATCCCACTTTTTATGCTCCTCAAGACAAATTTTATACAGGTCCAAATTCAAAGAAATTGCAGACAAAAATTTTTTGTTGTAGGATGTTGTAGGAATTGTATAAATCTTTGCCTAATAGCTACGAAAACATTGAGGGAAATGAAGAAATTGGTTATTACAAGAAATTTCTTCATTTTTTACAATGTTTTCCACAGCTTTTTATTGATTAGGTGTCAAATACTGTGATTATTTTGGAATAGGTTAAAAAAAAATTCAATTACAAATAAAGCAATTTAAATGTTGCAAGGGAGGGGGGGATAGTATAGACAGAATTGTCAATCACTTGAATGGTGTTTATCATCCTCTATGTTTATATTTAGGCCCAAGTAAAGAAAGCAGAGTCTGAGGTTGACCAGCACCAGAAGTTCCAAGATTCCCACCAGCAGTGTAGGGACTGGATGGCTACAACTAAAGACAAACTTGCTGTATGTGCCGAGGCTAGTGGAGACAGACAGGCTTTACAGAACAGACTGGATAAAGTGCAGGTCAGTGGTGTACTGGGGATAGCACCTTTTGTGAACTAGCACTATTTAGGAATATTTTACCTGAACCCTAATTACCCCACAATCCTATTTTTTTGATGCCCTTCAAGAAGTGAACTTTGGAAAGCATAGGGGGAAGTAATGAAATTGCTTATAACAACCATAATGTTTTCTGTCCAAAAAGATGGAGTCTCAAACTTTCATCTGCTGAAAAAATATCATCTGCATCTTCTTTGAATTTAGACCAGTCTAAAGTTTTGTTGTCTTGTAATGAGCTTATTAGTTGTATTATGGACGAATTGTTCTCTTTTGTAAATTTGTATTTGCTAAGGTAATAAGTTTGCTAATTAATGAAGACATAAAAGTTGTACTTACGTTGTAAAAAACAGCTTTTCAATAAAAGTGTTCCAGCTACTATTCTCTTTTGTAAAGGGTCTTTATTCTCTTATGTTTTGAACTGTACATAAAACCTTTAAATTTAGCCATTTGTTAAATTGTTAATGTTTATGAAAACTTTGGTCAGCAAATAATTGAATCATATAACACTAAATCATGTACTCTACTACAGCTTCAAGACTTGTATGAGGTAAGTTTTCTGCACAGAGTAATATTATAATAATGGTACATCCATATTACCTAACCTAACATACTTGACTTAGTCCTTGTCATGCTGAACCCGGAATATTCCGGTTTTGGCAGGAGGTGTAGACTAAGATCAGACTGCATTTATGTGCAGGCTGATCTTAGTCTACACCTCCTGCTGTACTTTTCCATCCAGAGTTGTTAATGAAGTTGATTTCCAAAAGAAATATTGATTTTTGAACAACAAGTTCTATCAGTGCTTTCAGCCCTTTGATTTAACAGCAATTCAGTAGAGTAATTTATACAGCATGACAAGGGTTAAGATTAAACATGACTTAAAGTTTTATTTTGAATAGAATTTTTTTAATGCTTTGACTTATTGTATGATTACAGGACCTCGTAAAATCCATGCGAGATGGTCAGTCTAAGGTGAAGGTCGTTCATGTGAATGGAGAGAAGACAATTCCCCAGACAGGACCTCAAGGTCAAAAGGCTATCAGACAAGATCTAGAAGGCCTGACTGAAGACTGGGAAGTTCTTGCTTCACGCATGGATGAAACTCAAGAAAACCTTATGCATGCCTTACAATCTCTCACAGCTTACGATGGATCATGTGACCAACTCAACAAATGGTTGCGAGAGACAGAGACAGCTATCAAGGAGGTTGACTTGAAATGTACTCTTGG
The DNA here is from genome assembly GCA_946902895.1 of Fragum fragum. Classification (NCBI taxonomy): domain Eukaryota; kingdom Metazoa; phylum Mollusca; class Bivalvia; order Cardiida; family Cardiidae; genus Fragum; species Fragum fragum. Next base: position 10,017,737 of record OX336366.1, read on the forward strand.
CGATAAACAAGGTCAAGTGGAGAAGTTGAAGGACTTACAACAGCAAGTGAATGCCAGACAGCGACATTTTGATGAATTACAGGACATGGTGTCCCACATGCAAGGTGCCGACTCAAGGCTCGTCAATTACAGTGGACAGCTGAACTCCAGATATGAAACTTTGAAATCAAATCTGAGGGTGAGTTTTCTTCCTTAACCCTTGTCATGCTGAACCCGGAATATTCCGGTTTTGGCAGGAGGTGTAGACTAAGATCAGACTGCACTTTTGTGCAGGCTGATCTTAGTCTACACCTCCTGCTCATACTTTCCCTTCCAGAGTTGTTTATGAGGTTGATTTCTAAAAGAAATATTGATTTTTGAACAACAAGATCCATCAGTGCTTTCAGCCCTTTGAATTGACAGCAGTTCAGTAAGGTAATTTATACAGCATGACAAGGGTTAATAGACTTCAAATTATTACCTTTTAACCCTTTGGTAATATATTCCAGAAACATGGTGAGAAAAGAAGAAATTCTTTTCCCACATTGATGTCTACCCTAATTGAAAGCTACTTTTCAATTTATATCTCATTTAAATGATCATCTTCAATCTATTTGAATTTCAGTAGGTTTTTAATTTTGAAGTTTAGAAATTGGTTAACCCATTCCCACTCAGTATTGCTTTTAAACGCCTCCAAGGAAAAAAGCTTCGAAAAACAAAGTGGAAACTGAAGAAATTGCTTGTAACAAGCAATTTCTTCAGTTTCCACAATGATTTCTACCCAAAAGACGAAAAAAGTAAAATCCATCAATTTAATATTGTCTTCTGCATCCTCTTTCAGTTTGGACCAATCTTAAATTTTGTTGTGTGGGAATGGGTTAACCCATTACCAAGCAATGCCACTTTTTAATGCCCTGAAGAATAGTGATTGTGGAAACCTTTGTGAGAAAAAGAGATATTACTTGTCACATATTTTCTGCACTATTTGGCATTTGCATTTCTTTTCTCACATTTTTTTCTACACTATTTGGCATTAATTTTCCAATTTGAAATGTATTAAGCAACTTCTTTGAATTTGGACCAGTCTAAAATTTTGTTGTCTTGTAATGCATTAGATATATTGTGTATTATGCAATTGTGTGTACTAAGCTGAGACAAAGTTGTGTCTGCATCAACAAAATGTAATTTTGAATAACAAAAACTGATTATGTGTGTTTCATTTTTGACCTATTATTAGATGAAAAAAAATTAGACTGGTCCAAGTTGATAGGTATTGCAGTCAACAAATTTATGAAATAATTGACTTTTTATCTTTCTGGGTAGAAAACATTATGGAAAATGAAGAAATTGCTTGTTTCTTCATTTCCACAATGTTTTTCCAATTGTTTTCCTTGAGGGGAGGTCAAGTGTCATTGTGTTGGAATGGGTTAAGTAGATGAACTGTGTGTTTCTTTGTAGGATTTGATCAACAGATGGCAGGACTATGTACGAGAACATCAGGGTTACTCCACCAGTTACAGCGAGTGTAAAGAGTGGGTGGACACATTGAATCGCCGTTTAGAGGTTTGCGGAGATATGGCTGGTGACAAACAGGATGTTGAGGATAGACTTACAAAACTTCAGGAACTTCAAGCAGAGAAGGAACAGGGTGCAGCTAAAATACACATGACCGTGGAGAGTGGTGAGAAACTTTACCCGAGCACCGCTGCTGAGGGTAGGGAGATTATTCGACAAGAACTCAGGTATTGTTGCTCGTTTCTTTGAATAAAACTGCTCTCTTATATGATCATGCATGTTTGATTTAAAATAAAAATAATCTCAACTCACAACTTTAATCACATCATTCATTATTTTCTTTAAAAGATTTCTAGAATTGTTTATAAATTCTGATTTCACACTTTCTGTAAGCCTTTTGCTTCAGCCATGGTGGTAAGAGACAGATTTGGAGCTGCAGAGGTAGCACTAACTGCACACTATAGCACAATCTGCTGATATTTCGGTTGTCCTTCCTAGTAATTGACGGATTACACCTGTCAATCAAATCATTCATTGACCAATCAAATCATTCATTTGGATCGAAACTGAACTTTGAACTCAGCCTATATCAATGGTTCAGCACGAGACAGTTGAAACTGCCTATAAACATATAGGCAGTTACAACTGTTTCGCGCTGAATCATTGATATGTTAAGCTTTTTGTTGGTTTGGTGACTGATGTCGTAATTACAGTTTATTCAAGTTGTAGTTACAATGTTTCCAACCAATTATTAGCCTTGTACTTTATGTTTCTGACCAGACTTTTAACAAATATTGTTATTTGTTACCTCAGTTGAATTATCTTGTCAAAGGTCAGTAGGGAATGACAGGGGTCCGCCAATTAGGAACCTTATCAAGCCTTTTACAATGCCACCTAACCTGTCCACTTTACTAACAAGAAATTGTAACTATCATGTACTGATGTAAACATTCATTATCCTATGCTTTTTTATCTTGTAATGGGTACTATTATGCCTTCTATTGAGTGTCACCTGGTTAAGTTGACGAAATGAGTTGCAAGAGCAAAGATCAAGAGATGAAAGTAGAGTTAGTGGTGATGGGGGCTTTTCAATGAGATATAAAGAGCTTAATGTATATAACATAGGAAGTAAATGCTGTAATAACTCATTGTTGTAAGTTACTAGGAAGCAATTTATCTATAACCCATTGTACATTTCTTTATTTAAATGATCCTTTATTTATCATTACTTAAGAATCTTTCTTTGAAAAGATAAAAAGAACCATAAAACAAATTTCGTCTGATTTGTTCTTTCTTCATTGGAAAAATATCGTAAGATGGAGGCATGATTTTGAAAATATTCATAAACTTATATAACTTTTTAGTTTTCCCTTAATTTTGAAATTTTCTTTGTCAAGCTGCTTTGCTTTAGATGATAGTATTCTTTTCAGGAGTTAATTGAGTATTTATATTTCAGCACTAATTTCTCCTTTCATTTCAGATATTTTTAGTATATAAGCCAAGGTTTTTGTTCGGCTTTCTTCATGTTATTAATCTGTAATTTTATCCATTAATCAGGTCATTACGTGACCAATGGGAGCAAGTCTGTGATCAATTGTCTGATACCCAGCGTAAGCTGGAATCCTGTCTAATACAATGGTCATCGTATGATGAAAACTACGAACAGTTACAAAAATGGTTACTGGATACAGAAGTCCAGCTAAATGAAGATACAGACATGAAAGCCACTCTGCCTGACAAGAAAGCTCAACTACAAAACCATAGGGTAGGTGTATTGATTGATTTTGACAGTAACTAATGCCATTAATCCATTCCGACACAATACTGGTTTTTGATGCCCATCAACAAGCAAGCTTTGGATAAAATTGTGGAGAATAAAGAAAGTGCTTGTAACATGCAATTTCATAATTATCTTCAATGTTTTCTCCCCAAAAAGACAAAATGAATCAAATTTCATCAATTAAGAATTGTTGCCTGCTACATTTTTCAATTTGGACCAGTCTAAAATTTGTTGTGCGGTAATGGGTTAATGTGGTAGGGTATATCCTAGCAATGAATTGAAATTATTCAAATGAATAAATATAAAAGTTCCCTTGACATATCGTAAACATTTTGATCTTTACGGTTGACTTGCTGTGAAATTTTGATGCATTAGACAGAATAATGATGATACATTTAGTCTGATATTTGTCTCTACTGCCTTCTTTGTCATATTATTTAGCTGGACTAATCAAATCATCATATCAAAATTGTTGAAACTTCTTAAAAAATTTAGTTGTGTAACTGAACAATAAACCTTTTCACTGAAAGACAAAAACAATAATTTATAATATGCTGGATAATTCTTTTTTTTTTTTGTTTTTTCTTGCAAAATTCATATTGATGCCTAAAGCCATTAATTAAAGTTAGCATTTGTTGTTCCAAAATGGGAAATGTATATGTTTAATCCATCATCAGACGAAGAAATTTTAGACTGTGCCAAATTGAAAGAAGTTACAAAAGACAATTTTTGGTTGTTGAAATTTAGGTAACATTGTCTTCCTGGGTAGAAAAACATTGTGGCAAAAGAAAAAATTGCTTATAATAAGCAATTTCTTCATTGCTCACAATGTTTTTCCAAGCTGTTTTCTTGAGGGGCGTTAAAAAAATGGAATTGTGTTTGAATGGGATAAGGAATACTTTTATCAAATTTCAGGTGCTACACCAGGACATTATGTCCCGACAACATGTACTTGACAATCTGATGGAGAAAGCTCAAAGTTTATCAGCATCGTCCCCCGTTGCCAAAGTTAACAAATTTGTGGAAGAAGCACATACAAAGTATGGAAAGTTGTGTAACCAGTCTAAACAAATGTTGGAGAAACTGGAGGTGGCTGTAAAGGACCATCAACAGTACCAAGATGCGTATCAAGACTGTCAGGATTGGTTAAATGCCTCGAGAGATAAAGTGGAGGCTTGTGCCGATACCTCAGGAGATAGAGTCTCAATACAGAACAAACTGGAAAGACTAAAGGTAGGACTGTAAATTATTTGTAATTTTTTAAGAAAAAAAACAACAAGTTTTTATCCACACTTATTAAAGGCTATCAGACTATTGGCATGTTTCTGTGTCCGTCATGCATGGGGCCATTTGTCAGTTCATTTGCAAAAATTCTATATAAATATTAGCCGCAGTAACTAACTGCCACATTTTAACTAAGTTTCACAGAAATATTGCAAAGAAGACATATAATTAGGTTTGTTTTTTTTTTAAAAATTGATCTGAAGAAAAAAATCTTTTATAGTCAAGAGCTTGTTTCCATGTAGGGATATGAAAAATAGTATAAAGTCAGAATTGAATTATGAAATTTGTATTGAAAACAGGTTTTGTGGATGGGCTTTAATTTTTCCCAAAGCTTTTCTCTTATGGGGCATCTAAATGTGGCATTGGGTTAACCAAAAACAATCATAATGAAGTAGTTATGTACAAGTGGGCCAGAAAGCATAATTATTAAGGAAGAAACTATTATTTTGATATGCAAATAACAGTTATTAAATGTATTATTAAACTTAAATAATCATACATTAATTGCAGGAATTTGCTAGTCGTGTACCAGATGGAGAGAAGAAATTGAGATTAACGCAGGAACAATGCCATAAGACATCCCAGAATTCCTCTATACCAGGGCGAGAGGTTTTACGGCGAGAAATGGATCATCTACAGTCAGAATGGCAGGATTATGTTGCTAGAATACAACAGGTTAGGAAATAAAATTCAAATTGCAGCCATTGACCAATTACCAGACGGCAGAATTTTAGACTTGTCCAAATTGAAAGCAGTTGCAGACAACATTATAAATTTTCTCAACTTTATGGGTAGAAAATATTATGTAAAATGAAGAAATTCTTGTCACAATCAATTTCTTTACTTTACAGTTTTCCCAAATCGTTTTCTTGAGGGGCATCAAAAAGCATCACTGTGTGGGAATAGGTTAACCCTTTTCCATCTTTTGAAATTTAAGACTGGTCTAAATAGAAAGAGGTGACAGACAACAATGAAAATTGGATGTAATTTGAAATGAAACCATCCTACGTGGTAGAAATTGCTTGCAACAAGCAAATTCTTCATTGTTCACTATGTTTTCTAGCCAAAAAATTGAAAAAATCTAAAATTTCATAAACTTTAAATTGTCGTCTACAGCTCCTTTTAATTTAGACCAAGCCAAAATTTTGCCTTTGGTAATGGGTTAAAGTTTTCAATTACGGATGGAATTTTGTGAAAAGGGGCTTAATGTAAGAAATAATTTCTGTCATGTGACAAAAATTGTAAAGACACTGCCAAAGAAGTTTAACCCTCTCCCGTTCAAATACAGGATTTTAAGTTTCTGTTATTTGTACTTGAGAAAACATTTTGGAAAAAGAAGAAATTGCTTGTAACAAGCAATTTCTCCTTTTTCCACAATATTTTACCACATAGGATGGTTTCATTTCAAATGGCATCAAGTTTTCATTGTCATCTGCAGCCTCTTTCAATGTGGACTAGTCTAAAATTTCCAAAAACAGGAAAGGGTTAAACCTATTACAGTTACATCTTTTTGATATCCCATCTTCCTCACTAATATTTTGTATTTTACAGGCTGAAGAGGATCTAGAACATGCCCAACTACAGTGGGGTGACTTTGAAACCAAGTTTGATACCTGCTCTCATTGGCTCAAAAACATGGAACAACAAGTTAAAAACTACGAACTTAAATCAACTCTACCTGAGAAGAAAGAACAAGTAGAAAAATTCAAGGTAATACAACAGAAGTCTTACTTAAACCATTCCAAAACAATTCTTCTTTTTTATGCCTCTCAACAAAAAAAACTGTCAAAACATTGTGGACATTGAAGAAATTGTTTGTTACAAGCCATTTCTTCAATGTCCACAATGTTTTCTACCCTGAAAGACAATTATCTTTTAAATTTAAGGTACTTGGAATTATTGACTGTATTTTCTTTCAATTTAGACCTGTCTCAAATTTTGTTATCAGGTAATGAGTTAACCCTTTATCAGACAGCTAATTATTAGACTGGTCCAAATTCCAAGAAGCTGCAGACGACAATTTATAGTTGATAGAGTTTTGAATATTTCTGTTTTTTATGGGTAGAAAATGTGGAAAATAATCAGAGAGAATAGTATTTAAACTGTTACAAAAACAACCAACATTACTGCTCACTTTTTACAAAGAATGCTGGCACAGTCTGTTATTACTAAACAAGTCTTCTGCTTTCAGAAACAAAGGGAGGAAATTCTGTCTCACCAACCTGACTTTGACAGATTTACGGATGATGCCCAGAATCTCATGCATACAAGTGCAGATGTACGATTGAGCACACAAGTTTCCCAGCTCACTAATCGCTATCGAGGTCTTCTGACACAGATCAAAGATCTGATTGGTAAATGGGAGAAATACGTACAGGATCACCAGACATTTGACAGCAGATACTCAGAGTTCCGTAACTGGCTTTCTCAGGCAGAGGAAAAATTGGAAGGTTCCCAGCATCCCTCAGCTGACCAGGATACCATGGAGGAGAAGAAAGCTGTTATACAGGTTAGTAACTTGACAAGTGTAATTTAGAGATAAGTGAGGCACATACATGTATATAATTTGATTTTAGCTTTGTCTATCAAGATTCAACTGTTTTAATTGGTTGAGTTTTTTTTATCATACTTCCATTTTGAGCATGCAACTATTTTGTATGCTTGTGCTAAGAAAAATCCATAAACCTTTACTCAAAACTAGTAGAATATTTCCTGTGTTATGCTTAATGGCATTAAATTAAAAGAATTTTGAATCAAGAAATATGAATCCACTTTATGTATTCATACAATGTGAATAAGTTTTTCGGTTAATACCTCAATGAAAACAAAAAAATATTCTCTATATTTCTTGAGTCAACAATGTCTAAAAGATGTAATTCTATAATGTCAACTTGTATCAAAGAGCCGAAATTTTGTTTTGTTGGATTTGGTTGTTTTGAAATTGTGCTAATTTTTGGGAGGTAAGATTATTGATAGATGCCTCAAGGATAGCAAATATTTACCACTTGAATTCAAATTGAGTGATTGTGAAGTATAGTAAAATTTACATGGGTTCACAAGGCATCTGATTCCAGAGTGTTGAACAAATTATTTATGTTTAACAGATGCTGTTATCAGAGAAGGACCATGGTTTACAAAAACTCAACCTTGCTCTGGAAGCAGGAGAGAGACTTTATCCTGACACAGCAGCTGCTGGACGGGAGAAGGTTAGACAGAGTCTACGCAATGCCAAGGAAGACTGGGAGAGACTATTTAACACCCTGAACGATACACAGCGTCGTGTTGACAATTTCTTATTACAATGGACATCTTATGCTGAAGGTCAGGATCAACTAATGAGATGGATGGCTGATACAGAGGCGACGCTGAGAGGAGATGTAGATATGAAGAACACACTACAGGAAAAGAGAATGCAACTACAAAACCAGAGAGTGAGTTTTGGTCTTGATTCATATTTCTCATGTTATCAGTATTTACTTACTTAACCCTCTCCTGTTTTTCAAATTTTTAGACTTGTCCAAATTGAAAGAAGTAACAACTAAAAGTGAGTGCAATATGAAACTTAACCAGCCAACGGGGTAGATAATATTGTGGGAAAAGAAGAAATTGCTTGTTACAAGCAATTTCTTCTTTTCCCACAATGTTTTCTCGAGTATAAAATCACAGGGGCCTAAAAACCAGGGCTTTAACAAGAAAGTGATATGGAATAAATTTCTTCCATATAGCAAAATTTTGGAATAGTCTTCATTTTAAAGAAAAATAAAGATGGCTTGTCAAAGTGTGGTGAAATATGAAATAGGTCTAAGACAGTGAATATGTTAGAAGTTGATATGGTTTTTGTAATCAACATACTACTTTTATTTTTTCAAACATTTCTTTGATTCTTTTAACCAATAAGCAAACAACACATTTTAAAACTAGCCCATTTGGAAGAAGTTGAAGAAACAAGTCAAAGCTGGTGCAAGTTAAAAAAAAGTTGCTAGAAAGGGTATAAAACATTTTGTGAAAAGAAGAAATTGCTTAGTTTCTCACAAGTTTTCTTCAAGTATATTGTCTGAGCATGTTAGAATGCAGGATTATGTGGTAATGGATTTTTGAAGGGCTAAAAGACGGCTTTATTCATCAATTAAAAAATGCTTTAGAAATACTTAAAGATTGTCCACTTTGTGATATTTCTCATTTTCAGTTTACTAATTGTGAGGCTGTGGAAATTTATTCAGTTCCTGGAACGTAATGTTGATGAGTTGTGACTTGTTTTTAACATGAAATAATTCGTTTTATTTTCAGTCCTTGTTACAAGATGTAGCAAGTCATCAAAGACTTGTAGATTCTGTGGTAGAGAAAGCCCAGGGTGTTCTACAGTCTACATCCAATCCCAATGTGGCCAACTTTATAACAGAAGTCAACTCCAGATATGAGGGGCTAGCTCAGGGGGCTAAGGTAAGATACGTTTTTGACCCATGAGTAAATGATAAAACTGATGTGCTAAGGCCCTTAAACTTCAGTTATTTTATGTGTAATGACAATTTCTTCAAATCTGTTTCAACATTTCTTGAGTAAACTAGCTATCTCAATGATTTTAAGTAAATGATTAAAAGCAGTGATTGTATTAGAGATTTGTTACTAATATTAGAAACAACCTTTGCACATGCACGCCTCGCTTTCCAAAGGGCAGGACAAACAAAGAATGTCCTACTAAATGATCATTATAGCAGATATGGAATCTCAAGTCAAAAATCTATTTAAAACTGAATTGAAGAGGGAATAAATTCCCTTCTTATGATTATGCTCAAGTTAAAGTTATTTCCAAGACAAGATATGCTGGATTGTTTGTTCTACTGTTTCAGATTTGTGTACTGGGTTTTACACAATACATATATTGCCTATGTCGTCATAGACGATTGCTGCTATAGCATGAAAAGTAGAATAGACCAATGATCTTTATTTCTATCGTTAACCCTTTTGGGTTTTTTTCAATTGGACGGGTCCAAATTCAAAGATTTTGCAGACGACAATTTCATGTTGAACTTAATTGAAAAATAATCTTGTAGTAGGGTAGAAAATATTGTGGAAAAAGAAGAAATTGCTTGTTACAAGCAATTTCTTCTTTTTCCACAATGTTTTATCAAGTATAAAAACACAGCGACGTAAAAACCAGGGATTAAACAGGAAAGGGTTAATAAAAATGTTCTGTTTTGATTTGGTAACCTTTGTTTGATAGGTGAAGTATTGACAGTTTTAAAATTATTGATAGCACTCATACCTTCATAGTACTTCTAAATTGACTGATCCGTGGCTACTACAACTGACTTTGACAGGAAGTTTAACTAGGATATTAAACATCTTTATTTTGCAAAATTTATGATAAGTAACGTCTTAAAAAATAATTAACATGTTTGTTTAATGATCTAAATGTTGTGACTACAGCTTGAATAACCTTTGGTTATGACATTTAAGTCAACAAGAAACAAAACTGCTTTTAAATGTCAGAGTTTAAAGTTCACATTGGGTATAATTGGTCTATCCCTTTCCCGTTTTTGGAAATTTTGGACTGGTCCAAATTGAAAGAGCTTGCAGACGACAATGAAAACTGGATGCTAATTGAAATGAACCATCCTATATGGTAGAAAACATTGTGGAAAAAGGAGAAATTGCTTGTTACAAGCAATTTCTTCTTTTTCCACAATGTTTTCTCAAGTATAAAATCACAGGAACGTAAAATCCCATATTTGAACGGGAAAGGGTTAAAGAATAGTTCACATGTTAGGTTAATGATCTAAATGTTTTAACTACAGCTTGAATAACCTTTGGTTATGACGTTTAAGTCAACAAGAAACAAAACTGCTTTTAAATGAGTTTAAAATTCACAGTGGGTATAATTGGTCTATTATACCCATTACCAGACGGCAAAATTTTAAACTGGCCCAAATTGAAAGAAGTTGCAGACGATAATTTAAACTTTATGAAATTTTAGATTTTTTCAACTTTTTGGATAGAAAACATTGTGTAAAATGAATAAATTGCTTGTTACAAGCAATTTCTTCATTTTAAACAATGTTTTCCCAATTGTTACCAGAAATTTCTTCATTTTACACATTGTTTTCCCAATGGGGAGAGGGGGGGCGTCCAAAAGTGTCACTCAGTGGGAATGGGATAATTGATCCATTTTTGGATGGACAGCCATGATCCGTCATTTGATAATCTGATATTGTCGATATAACATGGTTTCATGATCACAATCATTTTATGTTGTAGGCCCAGATCATCAAGTCGGACAAGGCTGTGAAGGATCACCAGGAACATCATGATGCCCTACAAGCTGCTGTCGATTGGTTAACTCTGATGAAGGACCGCCTTAGTACCTGTGCTGATACAGCAGGAGACAGACATACTCTACAGAACAAACTAGACAGAGTCAAGGTTAAAATCAACTTTGTGCTTACTAAACTTTATCCAAGGAAACCTTTTGATAAAGATCTAGCTTTTACCTCCAAAACTAAGTACTGTCTACTAACCCTTGTCATGCTGTATAAATTTCATAACTAAATTGCTGTAAAATCAAAGGACTGAAAGCACTCATAGATATTGCTGTTCAAAAATCCATATTTTTTTTAGGAATCAATTTCATGAACAACTCTGGCAGGAAAGTACAAGCAGGAGGTGTAGACCAAGATCAGACTGCACTTATGTGCAGGCTGATCTTGTCTTCACCTCCTGCAAATATACTGGGTTCAGCATGACAAGGGTTAAGATATACATGAGACAAATCATTTTATTTGAGTGTCTTATGAAAACATTGCCGAAGTAGAGGTTTTGCATATGTAGATGTCTTAGGCTTCACAATTTTGCTTGTTTTATGCCCTTCAAGAATAAAGCTTTGAAAAACATTGTGAACAATGAAGAACTTGTTGTCTACCCTAAAGGACAGAGAACTTAAAAAATCAATCACTGTAAAAATATCATCTACAACTTCTTACCATTCAGCCCAATAAAAAATTTTCTTTTGTGGGAATTGGTTAAATCAGCTTTTCTGTAATTTTAATGACCTTTGGAATACATAAAGTGCAATAATGTAATAACCAAAAAAACCCAACCTCCTTTTCATACAGACCACAGTGTTAATGAGCGGCCATCAGGTTTGATGAAAATTGAAACTACATGTAGTTTGAAATCACACTGAAACTCTACAGTTACATGTAATTATTTATCTTCTGTAGGAACTCATGAGTGCACTACCAGAAGGCGAAGCTAAAGTTAGAGCATGCGAAGAACATTCTGAGGTTGCCATGGAAACAACTGCTCTGAAAGGTCGTCAGGCTATCCAGCAGGAGCTTGATGTCCTAAAACTAGACTGGGAGGATTACAGTATAAAATTGTCCTCTCTACAGGACAGTCTGGAGAAGGCTGTCCAACATTGGGGTCAATATGAGGACCAGTATGGTATCATTTCTCAATGGATCAAAGATATGGAGAGGAGAATCAAAGATTTCCCACTGAAATCAACCCTAGAGGAGAAACAAGATCAACTCAAAAGATATCAGGTAAAACATCCTAGCAACCAACTTATCCTATATCCTTTAACCTGTTCCCACACAAACCTGCTATTTGATGCCCCTCATGAATACAGCTGCTTGTGAAAATATTGTGAAAAATGAAGAAAATGCTTTTATTTGGTAATTTCTCCATTATGTGCAATATTTTTCTACCTTAAGACAAAAAAAAAATACCATGAACTAAAAATTGGAGTCTGCAAGTTCTTTCAATTTAGACCAGTCTAAAATTTTGTCATCTGTTAATAGGTTAAGGACAGAATATATAAGATTCTTCAATAAATATGCTAGACTTTTATTATTCTAAGGAACTAAAAGGAAGGTTGATGTGGGGGTTTTTTGCATCAGTCATTGATAGATACGAGTTATTTTACTTATCATGTAAAGATATATAGAAAATTGATTTTTTTTTATGCCAAATCTTTCTTAATCCATTCCTGCTTTTTTACACCCCTGAAGAAAAACTTTGGGAAAACAAGGTAGAAAATGAAGAAATTACTTGTTACAAGCAAATCCCTCATTTCCAACCTTGTTTTCAACCTGAAAAGACCGAGATACTCAAAATTCTCTCAGCTTGAAGTTGTTGTCTTTGCATTTTGACCAGGCTAAAATTTTGCCACCAGGTAATGGGTCATCAGTTAAATATGAGAATGACAGTAATGCATTTTTATCATTAAAGTGTTTTCTGTGCTTACCATGTCAATCCATTATTTTATTCATCATTTCCATTATGATTGTTCATCATTCCTATGGCTCTTTATGTAAAAATGTCTAAATGTATTTAATACAGTAAAATATTTTTTTTCAAAGTACATAAACAAAAAAAAAGATGAGAAACTTAAGAATTGAACTGAAAATATTACTTTGAATATTTTGATGTTCCTTTAATTTGGTGCTGCGCTCAAACAGGGAATGCAGAGAGACATTGAAGATTGGGACGATGTTTTGATTGTTTTTACACAAGTTGAGAATGTAAGAAAATATTGCTTTCCTCTTGCAGCCATTTTGGTTGTTGTTGTAGAAATCACTGGTCTGGTAGCAATTTGTTTTGGTTTTGGTCACTTTTTTTGGTTTTGTTTATCTAAATTTTTGTCATTATAAGTAAGTTAGATTGGCTGGTTTGGACCTGAAAGCCAAGCAAAGGTCATCACCCTGGTGTCTTTTACTTTGTACTCAATATTGGTTGCTGGGATATTGGCATTGGTGTGACAAACCTTAATCTTCCTTATATTTTATAAACCCTTGGTCTGATTCTCAAAATATTTCACACACTTGTTAATGTTGAGAAGAGCAAGTGCCATGCACAAGAATCGGGCTTGAACCTAAAGATAAAGGTCACAGCAGAGTGTCAAAGGTTAAATTTGACCTTGACTATATATCTTGAGGGTCCTTTTTTCATAAGATTCCACACATTGGTGAAATTGATGAAAGCAAGTGCAATATGTCTGACCTGACCTGATCCGACCTGATCCCACCCCTTAGACCAAGATCATATCCAAAGGTTAAAGATCAAAGTTTGACTTACTGTTTCTCTTGTATCTATGGAAATCTTAGTCCTGCCCTTAAAGTCAATGTCATTTCAGAGGGTCAAATGAATGTATATTATATACTGGTAGCCTATATCTTTAAACCTTATCTGATTTATGTCTTTTTTCTCCCCAGCGGCGGCACATATTCTTTCAGACATTTGTCTCTCACCAATGGGTGAATAATAATAAACCTAAGTGGGATAGCAGCTGGAGGGTAGGAAAGGATGTAGTGGTAGTACTGGTTTGAGAAATACCATGAATCCATTGTTAGGTGCTCCAGCCAACGCGATTTGACTTAAATACTGTTAAAAGCGGTGTTAAGCCCCATTCAATCAATCAATTTTTCTCCCACTCTCTTACACATACTTATTCACACTTGTACATCTCAGTAAGAAGAGACAATGATATATTGTCTAGCACCCACAGCTAAGTCTTTGCACCCTCTTACAGTGCCTTCGTTAAGTTTCTCTCTGATTTTTAACTGTTTACCTAGTATTTCTTTTATGCTCAAATTCTGACACGACATCAGCTACACAATATTTTGCCTTTTTTCTATATAGGAAACAGAAAGTGTAGGTTATATTTTTACACTTCAGCGCTTAAGTCTACCCAATCTTGCCTTGAAATGCTTTGAAAGGTGCATCATGGTACCAAATGTACATGTTACCCTTGTCCTGCTCTCAAATTTATATAAAAAAATGAAAAAGAGGAATTCATATTTGAATAATTTTTTTAACATAAAGCTCAGGAAAGTATTTAGGGTTGAAAGTGACTCTATCCCAAGTATCTATGTTGTGTTTAGACTCACAAGACAGCATTAAACCATTCCTACACATTTGTGCTTTTTACGCCTCTCATGAAAAAGTCGTGGTAAACATTATGGAAAATGAAGAATTTACTCATTACAAGCAATTTCAATGTTTTCCACTGAAAAAGACAAAGATTTTAAAATTCCAACAACTTGAAAATTGTTGACTGCAACTTCTTTAAATTTTGGTCTAGTCTAAATTTCTATTGGCTGATAATAGAGAAAAAATGCATCCATATAATAAAGAATAGTCAATATTTGTTCCATTAACCCATTCCCACACAGTTCAACCTTTTTACACCCCTCAAGAAAAAACTTTGGAAAACATAGTGGACAATGAAGAAATCACTTGTATCTTTGTTGTCAAAAAAAGTTTCATTAATTGTACTAACCTGAGTTCCATTTTTTGAGAGCAGGATAGGTGTCTATTCATGCATTAATAATTCATCTCTTTCATCTGCCTTAATCACCATATTTGCTTCATGCTTTATATGAGTAACTCTGTACAACTCTCTTCATGATTGTACTCATTTTACCCATTACAAGAAATTTAAACTGGTTCTAATTGAAAGATATTTCAAATGATAAAGTGTATTTAGATTGAAAAAAAAAAGAATTTTGAAGAAACGTTTATAGAAATTTGGAAATTACTTGTGACAAGCAATGCCTGCTTTTTTACAATCATTTCTTTATATCGATTTTTCTTCATTATGACAAAATGCAGGATAAGTTAAAAGTTAAGGTCATGATAAACAGAAAATCATAAAATAAACCCTCTTATATGCAACCTTGTAGGACTCATTTTATGAGAATCTGTAGTTCAAATTGTACACTAGTCATTTAATTCGCTGTTAAATCAACCATTTAACCCATTCCAACTCAATCCCTCCTTTTTACGCCCCTCAAGAAAATGGCTTTTGAAAACATTGTGGAGAATGAAGAAATTGCTTGTATCAAGCAATTTCTTCATTATCCACAATGTTTTCTGTCCAAAACGACGAAAAAGTTCAAAATTCCATCAACTTGAAATTGTCGTCTGCAGCTTCTTTCAATTTGGACCAGTCTAAAATTTTGCTGTGTTGGAATTGGTTAACTAGATAGCTTAAAGAACATTTTTACAGATTTACCTTTCTGGTGAGTAACTTAAACAGGAAAAATATCATACTTTAAAGTTTTGAATTGAAATTTTAAATTATAAACCAATCATGATCATCTAAGTGGCTGTGAAATTATCCAATCATCTAGATTACTTAATCCTTTCTTGTTCAATCCTTTGTTTTTACATCCCTGTGATTTTATAATTGAGAAAACATAGAAGAATAAGAAGAAATTGCTTGTTACAATATTTTCTACCCTACTGAATGGTTATCTTAAAATGGGTTAATGCACTTTTACAATGAACAAATTCACTTTAAATTTTCGTCTGTAAAACCTTTCAATTTGGACAGGTCTAAAATTTTGCAAAACAGGAAAGGGCTAAAGAACATTTCACAGATTTGCGTTTTAAATCCAGAAAGCTGTACAGAGATACTCTTATATTTCACCATCTGTTGTACGTATTGGTATTGTGGTAGAATTGGTAGTAAGTACATGTGGTAATTAATGCTTTACCAGATGACAATATTAGACTTGTCAATTAGAAAGAGGTTGCCAATCAAAAGGTGTTTCTAAATTGGGGGAAAAAAAGAAGTAGTATCAAATAGAAAATGTAACATTGTGAGAAAAGGAGAAATCACTTGTTATGAGCAACACCTGAAGAAAAGCTTTATATGTATGGTATGGCTGTTTTCTTGCAAAGACTTAAATGTATTTGTAAGCGCATAGATGCGAATATGCTGCATGTGCATCTGAAAATGAATGCAGCAATAACATTTAAACTTGAGAATCTAGAGCATGTTATGTTTAGTCTAATATGCAAGGATGTTTGGTCAAATAGTCCGCATGAGTACATACATGTATCAGACTGGTTCAAAACGAAATCTTTTAACCCATTGTTGGTTTATGGCAAAATAAAACTGTATCATCAGGTAAAAATTTCGCCAACAGCCATAGTGCAGTGGAAGCGTGTTGGAGTCTCAATCATGAGGTCAAGGGTTTGATCCTCGGTCACAGTAAATATTATTTCCAACATTTGTCTTCCACCAATGGGTGGATAATCATAAATCTGAGTGGGATGAGCTGCTGAAGGCTCTGAAAGGATTTAGTGGTATTAGTGGTGTGATGAATACCAGGAATCCATGGTTAGGTGCTTGAGTTGCTGTGATATGGCTGAAATACTTTTAACCCTTTCCTGGACAAATGCGGGATTTTACGTTGCTGTGATTTTGTACTTGTGAAAACATTGTGGAAAAAGAAGAAATTGCTTGTAACAAGCAATTTCTCCTTTTCCCACAATGTTTTCAACCACATATGATGGTTTTAGTTCAAATTGCATCCAATTTTCATTGTCGTCTGCAACCCCTTTCAATTTTGACCAGTCTAAAATTTCAAAAACAGGAAAGGGTTGAAGAGGTGTTGAACTCCATTCAAACAATGTAAATATATCTCGAGAATTTTCAGGAATTACATGAAACCAGAGTATTCTTCTTTTACAATATTCTTAAAGACTATTGTCTTCATATGTCACACTCGTTTGCTATAACCTTACATTCATTTAATCATACCATGAATTATATATTATCATAGTTATCATATTCTATTATCAAAGTTGTAAAATCATCAGCTGGTCATCAAATAGTCACTAAAATATATACAGAAAAAGGTTGGATGTCAAAATCAAAATATTGGTATTCAGATTTTGGTTGGTAATAAGACATGATAGTGGCTTCTGCTTCAACTACTCTTTGTATAAAATACATGTCGATTGTGGCTCTAATTGACCAATAGTGGCTGTCGATCAAATAATCAGACGACCAAGGAAATCATTCATTCAGAACTCTTGACATTGGCTCCAATTTTTGTAAGCCTTTATTGTTGGTTTGATGACTTGGACATTGTAAGTACAGCTTGAGTAAGCTTGACACTGTTTAGGTGGCCAACAAATCATTCTACTTTTTTGTAACATGCTACTGACCATAAATTTTGCAAAATAAGACTGTTTAACCCATTCCCACACAATGACGCTTTTAAACACCCCTCAATATAAAAGCTTTGGGAAACATTGTGGATAATGAAGAAATTGCTTGTTACAAGCAATTTTTCATTATCCACAATGTTTTCTACCCCAAAAGACAAATATTTAAAAAATTCCATTATCTTGAAATTGTCGTCTGCAGCCTATTTCAATTTGGATCAGTCTTAAATTTTGTCGTTTGGGAATGGGTGAAGGTGAAGATCAAAGTGGAACTTCCTGTTTGAGTCAATGGGCGGAGCCAACATGATAAATTGGCATGGTCAGAGATTGGTCAATTACGAAGGTATCATAGAAATGGGACATATAGGTTGCACTATAAGAGGTACTGATGATTCATCTCTTTACCACACTGTTTAATCCTGGTCATGCTAAATAAACTTTTTTTCAGAATTGCATTAACCCATTCCCACTCAATCCCACTTTTTTACGCCCCTCAAAGAAAAAGATGAAGAAAAACATTGTGGAAAAGAAGAAAATACATATAATTAGTAGTTGCGTCTTTTTCTACAATGTTTTTTAACTTTTCACACTTTGATCTGCCCTACTTACAATTTGAACCCGTCTTAGATTTTGTTGTTTGGGAATGGGCATATATCAAAGGGCTAAAAGCTTTGATTGTACTTGTTGTTCAGTTGTCAATACTTCCATATGAAATTAATTTCAATTTCAAAAAGGACAAACAGGAGGTATAGACTAAGATCCAACTGCACTTATATGCAGGGTGAACTTTGTCTTTACCCCCTGCCAAAACTAGAATATTTTGGTTTTATCATGACAAGGGTTTATAAGCTTTGTAAGGGTTGTTTTAACTTGGGTGTGCTTGGTTAAAGGATAACTTAGTGCAAGGCAAAAAGGTGTTGGTTTTGTTCATTGTAATAGTGCATTCACCCTTTCCCTCAAATTGACAATTTTTGATGCCCTTCAAGAAAAACAATTGCAAAAACTTTGTAGAAAATAAATTGCAACAAGCAATTTGTTTTTATTACAAAAATGTTTTCTACCCAGAAAATTTAAAACATCAAAAATTCATAAATTATAAATTGTCGTCTACAAGTCCTTTGAATTTGGACAGGTCAAAAATGTTTCAGTCTGTTAATGGGTTTAAAAACTATTATCCATAAACTTCATATGGAACAGGTTTTGTTAACTGCAGGATTGAAATTTTCAAATCTTAAATCAGAATAATCCCCTCTGTCTTGAACTCTTGGAAAGTAAGCAATTTATCCCCATCCAGATCAAATACTGACTGTTCCTTGTGAAACTAACCAAACAGAAGATTTAGAAATTGTTTTTTTTTGTGATATGAGTAAATGGAATTAAATGCTGAAAGCCCTGTTAATCAGTCCTATGAATTAATCTATCCCCTCACAACAAAATTTATGACTGGTCCAAATAGAGAAAAAAAGTTGCAGAGGGCAATTTCAATATCATGGAATTTTGAATTTTTTCGTCTCTTTGGACAGCAATTTTTTCATGATACACAATGTTTTCCAAAGCTTCTTCTTTAGGGAGCATAAAAAATGATATGTTCATTCATTATCAGCATTAGTCCTTTGCCTGCTTAGATAAACAATTAATTCAATGTTTCCTTTGATTGTTACTAATCATCCGATGTGTTCTTGAATAAGGGATATTAGGTTTTGACCTATTGATAAATCATTTCATTAAACCCTTTTGCATTATCTGTTTTAATAACATGAAATTCTACTGTGTAATTAAAAAGAACCATTGAATATCAGATATGTACTAATAATTCAAAACAAAATAATTTAACATTTGCTGTAGAATACAATGTTTCCTCTTCAGGATTTGATGTCCGAAATCAAGTCTCGACAACGAGAAGTAGACGTGTTTTCTGATGAATCTCAGACCCTCCAGCAGTTGACAGGAGAGGGTAGACTGACATCATCAATATCTCAACTCACATCACGGTACCAGTCTTTACAACAATCAGTCAAGGTCAGTGGCACTTGGAACTCACCTATTTTTATGCCCCTGCCATATAATGATGATGAGCATATAGATTCACCTTGTTCTGTGCATGATTGTATGTGTTAGTGTATGTGTATAGTTCTTGTCCAGACCATATTTTCTAGATGAATTCAAGGATTTCAAATTAACTTGACACTGTTGTTCCCATTGAAGAGAACTGGTTTCATGTGTAAAGTTGTGTTAGAAACCCCCAAGGACAAGGTCAAAAAGGAATGTCATGTGACAAGAAATAATGCATCTATTTCTGTGACACATTTCTAGTATAAAAATGATATCTAGTTGACCTGTAAGCTTACATAGAAAGAACATGTTTGAAGTTATGAAATCTCCATAAAATGAATCCCTTTCCTCACAAGGAGTAAACCCTGTCCCATTGTTTTTAAATTTTAGACTTGTCCAAATAGAAGCAGGTTGCAGATGACAATGACAATTGGATGGAATTTGAAATGAAATCGTCTAATCTCAGAGAAAATATTTTGGGAAAAGAAGAAATTGCTTGTCACAAGCAATTTCTTCTTTTTCCACAATGTTTTCTCAAGTATAAAATCACAGCAACATAAAATCCTGGGTTTGAACAGGAAAGGGTTAAAGTAATTATCCAGTGCTGTAGAAAACATCATATAGAGGAAATGTTTCGTCACATTAACAATTTTCCAACTCAAATATGATTATAACTACATTATTAAATTAATGGTATATAATCTTCTACAGGATATCTTAAAGAAATGTGACCAGAATGTGACAGATCATAAAGCATACAAAGACAAGGCAAGAGAATGTTCTCAGTGGTTAAATCGGGCAAAAGAAAGATTCTCTAACAATGCTGACACATCGGGCACCCGTCAGGAACTTGAGGAAAGACTAGAGAGAATACAGGTTGGTATTGTGCTGAGTTTAACCCTTTCCTGTTTCAAAATTTTTTAGACCTGTCCAACTTCAAAGGTTTTGCAGACGAAAATTTAGAGTGGATTTGTTTTGAGAAAAAACCATCCAGTAGGGTAGAAAATATTGTGGAAAAAGAAGAAATTGCTTGTTACAAGCAATTTCTTCTTTTCCCACAATGTTTTCTCTAGTATAAAATCATGAGGACGTAAAAACCAGTGATTGTACAGGAAAGGGTTAAATAAATCTAAAACTGAACCTTTATGAATCCCCGAGGTTTGGTTATTTAACATAGTCTTTAACAAAGGGGGAAAACAACCAAAACATAGATTAAAGAAATTACAACTTGTAATGGCATAAATGCACATGACATTTGCTATTAACTTTCCCCTACATCCTTTAACTCATTTAAACACAATTTGGCTTTTTGACACCCCTCAAGAAAAACAGCTTTGAATAATATTGTGGACATTGAAGAAATTGCTTGCAGCAAGCAATTTCTTCATTGTCCACAATGTTTTCTACCCTAAAAAGCAAAGATTTTTTAAATTCTAGATGAAATGTCATCTACAACTTCTTTCAAATTTGACCAGTCTAAAATTTTCTTGTGTGGTTACGGATTAAAGATGGTGCAAATTGAATCTTTTATTCTTGACAGTGTTGTAAAAAAGTTCTTCTGAGATGTTCAATATATATCATTATAAATTAACTTTACTTGCATAGGTTGGAAAAGATTAGTATAGAAAATGCCAACTTGAAGTTTCTTATTCTTTTTTGTTGTAATGTTTTCTTTTTTTTGTATTTCATAAATTCCTTGTTTAGCATTATTAAATAGCATCATTCAATTGTTTTCTGTATATTAATTTCAAGGAATTGATCAGTGAACGAGATACAGGTTTTGCCAAGCTGAATCAGGTCATTGAAGCTGGTGAGAAACTGTATCCAAACACAGCCACTGACGGACGTGAAAAGGTCAGACAAGAACTACGACAATACAAACTTACATGGGAAAGTCTGTTTGATGACTTGTCGTCTGCTCAGCGTAAACTTGAGGTGGCGCTTGTACAATGGACAACATTTGATGATAGTTACGGACAGGTTGAGCAATGGCTCAGAGATGCTGAAGTTCAACTCGAAGGAGCTATACCACTTAGGTCTACACTTGAGGAAAAGAAATCTCAGTTACAGAACTTTAAAGTGCTACACCAGGATGTACTGTCCTATCAGCGTGTGATAGACTCTGTAGATGATAAGGCTCGTACCTTGGTCCAAACAAGCAGCGATCCTCAACTATCCAACTTTGTATCTCAAACTGGAGCCAGATATTCAAAACTCTGTACTGCTGCAAAGGTATAGCCATTTATGACCTGCAACAACTTAATCCATTAATGGACAACAAAATTTTAGACTTGTCCAATTTGACAGGAGTTGCAGATAACAATTTAAAGTTTATGAAATCTTAGATTTTTCAACTTTCTGGGTAGAAAACATTTCGTAAAATGAAGAAAATGCATGTTGCAAGCAATTTTTTTCATTTTACAATATGTTTTCCAAATTAATTTTCTCAAAGGCGTCTAAAAGCGTCATTGATTGAGAACAGGTTAGTCTAGAGATTAAATGCCTTAACCTATTATTACAAAATTACACCCCTCGAAAGAATCTATGAAAAAAAAACCCTCAATGTTTTTAGCTTTAAAAACAGAATTTCAAAATTTCATCAAAAATGACCCAAAATGGTGGGAATATTTTCCAGTTTTTTCTGTTTGAAGAATTTTTACCTCATAGACCCTGTCATGTTCTCTTAACCATTTAACCCATTTCCAGACAGCAAAATTTTAGATTGGTCCAAATTCAAAGGAGTTGTAGATAAGAATTAAAAGCTTATGAAATTTCGGGGGTTTTGTACCGTTTGGGTTGAAAAACATTGTGGATAAGGAAGAAATTGCTAGTAACAAGCAATTTCTTCATTTTCCACAATGTTTTCCAGAGCTTTTATTTTCTTGAGGGCGTCAAAAAGCGTCTTTGAGTTGGAATGGCTTAAGTAGTCAAAATTTAAAGAAGCCATGAAGGACACATTCTAGTTTAACTATCAGTTTTTAATTTTGTTGGAGGTGTCAAAATCTGTATTTTGTGGTTTGGGGTCAAACAAATAATGTCTTAATTCTTCTTGTTTAGAGAAATTGATATAGTGATATTCTATTTGTTTTAAGAGGTAAAGTAAGTCTTAAATATCTGTTGTTGTTGTTTTTATTCCAGGAGCGTGTTACACAGTACGAAGGTTTTGTAGCTGATCACCAACAGTATAATGATGCATACAACCAGTGTGTAGAATGGCTGAACAGTATTCGTGAAAAACTGTCCCTGTGTGCAGACATTGCTGGTGATAGACATACCATTCAGAATAGACTTGATAAGATACAGGTAAATGTCATTGCTTTGTGTTTTTACATTAGGGCTTTATTAGAACCCTTCCTGTTCAATTGCACATACTCCTCAGTTAGTCCATTCCGATATAACAAAATTTTAGACTGGTCCAAATTGAAAGAAGCTGTAGAGGACAATTTCAAGTTGATGGAAATTTAAACTTGTTCACTTTTTTTGGATAGAAAACATTGTGGACAATGAAGAAATTCCTTGTTGAAAGCAATTTATTCATTTTCCACAATTTTCTCACAAGTTTTTTTCTTCAAGGGTGTAGAAAGGAGGGATTGAGTGGGTATGGGTTGAAATAAAGAATCTCTACTTTGGAGCTGAACATTTGTAAAAAGGTTTGATGAAAATCTGCATTCAGTTGGTGAAAGAAGAGAACAAAAAGTGGTGGAAAAATTGAGAAACACAAATGATTATTTATGTAAGAAAACTTTTCAATTGCTTCAGCCATGGTTAGGGTAAGAACTGTGGAGGAATTTATGCCAATTTTATGGGTTAGGTCTTTAAAGCCAATGTTATTGTCTCTCAGCTTATTTCAATTTTTTTGTCTTCATAACAGAAATCCTTCTGCTTGAATTATTTGGCTGTGTCACAGAAAAAGAAGGCTTAATGCAAAAGACCGACAAATATTTTCACTATGGCACTCCTACTTTTCTGGGGTGCAGCAATCTGCTGATTCTCTTGCAAATAAAGTATTTAACCCTTTCCTGTTTAATGAAATTTTAGACTGGTTTAATTTGAAAGAGGTTGCAGACAACAATGAAAAATGCATGCAATTTAAAATCTGACCATCCTATGTGGTAGAAAATACTGTGGGAAAAGGAGAAATTGCTTGTAACCAGCAATTTCTCCTATTCCACAATGTTTTCTCAAGTATAAAATCACAGTGACGTAAAATCCCGGATTTGTTCAGGAAAGGGTTAAAGTAACATCTAGATTTTTTTACTAAACATGGTATGATTTGCATGCTTTTTTTCTATTTCATACATTTTCATAATGGCATGCATAATATTGATGTGCAAATTATTATGGCATGAATAATATTGTCAAGTGAAAATATTTGGTACTTGTAACCTAAGTAGAATTTTGTAAATTGTGATGAAGTCTAAACTTAGGCACCTGACCTAAAACTGATACAAAAACACACTAGCATGGGGCACTTATTGAAATACATATTGAATTGTCCAACTTTATTACTTTTGTTTTATGTAATAGACGGCAATATTCCATATTCCATATCATTACAATATTCACAATCATAGTTAAAAATAATTTCATTGTCGAATTGTTTTGCAGTCAATTGATAGAGAAATATTGAAAAAAGTAAGATTTAGTCTGTAAATGTTGGTTTGTGGTTCAAGGTTACCGTACAAAATTGTGATACCTTGTTTTATGTGTTCCTGGGAATTATTCCTTTCCCATATTCCCATAACCAGACAACAAAATTGTTTTATTTGTTCCTGGGAATTATTCCTTTCCCATATTTCCATAACCAGACAACAGAATTAAGAATTAACAGGTCCATATTGAAAAAATATTGCAGATGACAAATTCGGATTCGTAGAATTTGAAATAACCTTATCTTTCATGGAAGAAAATAAAATGAAAATGAAGGTATTACGTGTAACAAGCGATTTCTTATTTTCAACTTCATTTTCTCAAACCTTTCACTGGAGGTGTGTGAAAAGGTGAGATTGTGTGCAAATAGGTTAACTTTGCTGCTCCCAACCAATGTTTCTTGTCAAGACAATCTTCACCATACTAAATGATATGGTTAGGGCCAAAGATTTATCCATTTTTCCCTTACTAAGGGTTAAGTCACTCACTAACCAAGTACTACAATTTACTTTTAACCCTTGTCATGCTGTAAAAATTTCCTCAATGAAACGCTGTAAAATTAAAGGGCTGAGGGCACTGATAGAACTTGTTGATCAAAAATCAAATTTTCTTTTAGAAATCAATTTCATAAATAACTCTGGTAGGAAAAGTACAAGCAGGAGGTTTAGACTAAGATCAGACTGCACTTATGTGCAGTCTGATCTTAGTTTGCACCTCCTGCCAAAGCCGGAATATTCCAGCTTCAGCATGACAAGGGTTAAAAGTGGTGTTAAATCCCATTCAAACAAACATTTACCAATTATCAGACAATAAAATTTTAGATTGGTCAAAATTCAAAGTGTTTCAGACAACAAATTCAAGTTGATGAAATTATGAAAAATCGTAAGTTTTTCAGGGTAGAAATCTTTGCGGGAATTAAGAAATTGCTTGTACAAGCAATTTCTTCATAATCCACAATTTTCCTATCCAAAAAGCCCCCCGAAATTCAAAATTCCATCAACTTTAAATTGCTGTCTGCAGTTTCTTTCAATTTTGACCAGTGGCTTAAACCATCCCCTGCTCGCTCCCCCAAAAATGTTACGTTGTATATTGTAACAGTGATCTAGTCTATCGCAATAATGTTGTTTTTATCTAACATGTTGTGTTTTCTGCTCTAATTATAACAGAGACGCTGTGTAAGTGCCTTGACTTCCCTTCAGTTGTCTTTCTTTTGGCTTTAACTTTTCTTTCATTTATAGTATTGTTTGATATCAAACTAGGAACATTATTCAGGTGGAAAAACTACTAATCAACATAAAAGGTACCTTCCAACATCTTTAATCCATTACCACATGACTAAATATTTTAGCCTAGTCCAAATTGAAAGATGCTGCAGACAATAATTTCATTTTTACGTCATCTTAAAAAATCTTTTTTTTTAGGCATAGAAAACATTGTGGATAGTGATGAAATGGCTTTCGACAAGCAATTTCTCATTTTCCACAATGTTTCCAGAGCCTTTTTTCTCATGGGTTGTAAAAATGTGGGAATATGTGGGAGTGGGTTAGGCAGTGATAGCCAATATTGTATGACTAGTGTTTGAAAAACATGTCATGAGAAAACATGATAAGTACCCATAGTACTTATATCATTTGTGGATCTCGATAGGCACAAAGTAGTCTTCACTTTAAGTTAACCCTTTCCTGGATAAACCTGGGATTTTACGTCACTGGGAATTTATACTTGAGAAAACATTGTGGAAAAAGGAGAAATTGCTTATAATAAGCAATTTCTCCTTTTCCCACAATGTTTTCTACCACATAGGATGGTTTTATTTGGAATTGCATCCAATTTTCATTGTCTTCTACATCCTCTTTCAATTTGGACCAGTCTAAAATTTCAAAAACCAGGAAAGGGTTAACCAAAACCAGATGTCAATAATTTAGACTGATCAAAATTCTTATAAGCTGCATGCTATAATTTCAGGTTGATAGAATTTCAATCATCTTTGTCTTTTTTGTAGAAAACTTTTTGGAAAATACAGTCCCCATTATTTCATGAATAAATTTATTGAAGGATGGGATTGTGTAGGAATGGGCAAATGGTTATACTGGTGTTTATCATGTTGTATTTTGTTGTACACTGGACATTACCAGTGCTCAAGTGCCATTACAATAGGGCAAGTGATGTTACCAATGTACAAATGACATTACCTGAGTGCACAAGTGCCATTACAAGTGGGCAAGTGACGTTACCAATGAACAAATGACATTACCAGTGCACAAGTGCCATTACCAGTTATATCTTCAGTTTAAAATATCTAAGGAAAATATGCAAAATGTTCCTAGTTTGATATATATATTGTAGATTTGAGACTTTTTGGATGATATATATTATCATTATTGATGGACAGATCTATTTATTGTATAGCATGGTGTTTATTTTAATTGGTTTGGCTAAGATAGAGTTAAATTCATGAGTGAAAGAACCTGCCTTTATAACACACAATCATTGCTTGTTATGGTTGATAAACAAGCCAACAATCATTATTATTCATTGACAATTATCGCAATGGTAAATTGCAACATGAATCTTAAGCTTGTAGATGCTTTTTACAAGCTTTTACAAACATGTGTTTTTTGCTAATGGATATAGGTAGAAGCAGCTTTGAGTCAGAAGCTAGATTAGTGAATGAAAACAGGATGATAAGGAAATATTTTAGACTTCATTGTTAGTACTGCACAATCATTATGGCCAACTGACTTTCGTTTGGTAATTTACTATCTTGAAAAAGATGAACATGTTGATAACATTGGTGACTAATAACTAATGTTTGTTCGCATCATGATCTAGAGTGAGAGGTGTAAATTAGTTACCTTTCCAGTTTTTTGAAACTCTAGTCTGGTCAAAATTTAAAGAATTTGTAGACAACAATAAAAATGGATGCAACTTGAAATGAAATCATCTTATGTGGAAGCAAATATTGTGGAAAAAGAAGAAATAGCTTGTTACAAGCAATTTCTTCTTTTTCCACAATGTTTTCTGAAGTATTAAATCATAGCAAATGTATAACCCCAGATTTGCACAGGGAAGGGTTTACTAGTCATGTGAGTTGTAATATCAATTTGTCTAGCAAAAGAGACCATGAAAATACCTTGATGATCTCACTTTTTGAACAAGGCAGTTTTCTTTACTGGTGCACTAATCCAAACTTGCCCAGTTGTTTGTATTCCATGCATGGGTATTGGTAATTGTAAATAGATCCTGTTTTATGATAGCATGATATTTTAGCTGAAGCTGACAATTCTAGAGTGTGAATTGGTAGGCCTTGTGTTGTCCTATATATATTATACATTCAAAATAATAAAGTTTGATTTGAGAGGTTACATTCAGTTTCAAAACCATTCCCTCTTCAGAAATTCTAGTTATCCAATGATAAATAGGATATTTTTGTGTTCTAACTAACTTTTGGTCATTACTCATACCTATTGCCTTTTAAGCCATTAACACAAGTAAACTTTAGACTGGTCCAAATTGACAACAATTTCATGTTAATGAAAATTTAAAAAATATATGTTTTTGTCCTTGGGGTTTATAAACATTGTAAATAATGAAGAAATTGTATATTCTACAATGTTTTCCAAAGCCTTTTGTTCAGGGGCTTCAAAAAGTAGGATTGAGTTAGAAAGGGTTAAAATTGTTCAGTGAGGTTGGAATTACCATGCCCAACTTGTCCAAGAACGGCTTTTGCAGACATGTACATTTTTCAAGGACTCTTGCAAATACCAGGGAAATTATGCCTTTCTTGTCTGGGGACAAGTGGAGAAAGTCTGTATTTCCACACAACTTAAGTTGAGACACACCAATCAATTTTCTTCTACATTCTTTAATCCATTACCACATGATGACATTAACATTGAAGAAATTGCTTTTTTCAAGCAATTTCTTCATTATCCACAATGTTTTCTACCCAAAAAGATAAAAAGTTAATTTGATTCCATCAACTCAAAAAAATTGTTGTTGGCAACTTCTTTCAATTTGGACCAGTCTGAAGTTTGACCAGTCTGAAAAATTGTCTAGTAATGGGTTAAGTTTCTTTTTTTTGTATTGGGTTTGGTCTAGTTGTAATGAGCTAGACCCTAGTACCAGGGTTTAATTTCCAAAGTAATTTCTTCTTCCCAGAGTGTTTTCCAAAGCTATCCTGCTTGGGGTCTTCAAAAGTGTTATTTTGTGGAATTAGGTTAATTATCTAGGTCAGAACATACTTTAGTGAATTCTTTGCAAATTTTGATTAAAAGAGAATAGTTTTAACAAGTATATGAACATTTTTATTAATATCTTTCTATCCATTTATATTTTTTCTCTTGATGTCAGTATTAACAGTTTTAAGCCATTACTACACAATGCTGCTCTTTGACATCCTGATCAAATATGATCTTAGAAAACTTTGTGGGATAAGGAGAAATTGCTTGCAGCAAGTAGTTTCTCCTTTTTATACGCCCGTCGAAGACGGGACATATTATGGGATCACCCGTGGTGTCCAGGCGTCCGGTCGTCCGGGCGGTGTCCGCTTCTTTGTCCGGAGCATAACTCTGTCATCCTAAGTCCGATTGACTTTAAACTTGGCAGTTATATTCTTCTTATCAATACGGAGTGCAGTGTGCAATAACCATAACTCTACCTGGCCTGTTTTTTGAGTAATTGCCCTTTGTTGTTTTTCATACTTGAATCTTGTCCGGAGTATATCTCTAAAAGTATTATAGCTAGGATCATGAAACTTCATGTGTGTATAGATCTCACCAAGGGGGAGTGCAGTGCACAAGAACCATAACTCTACCTGGCCTATTTTTTGAGTTATTGCCCTTTTTTGTTTTCATACTTGAATCTTGTCCGGAGTATATCTCTAAAAGTATAATAGCTAGGATCATGAAACTTCATGGGTGTATAGATCTCACCAAGGGGGAGTGCAGTGCACAAGAACCATAACTCTACCTAGCGTATATTTTGAGTTATTGCCCTTTGTTGTTTTTCATACTTGAATCTTGTCCAGAGTATAACTCTAAAAGTATAATAGCTAGAATCATGAAATTTCAAGGGTGTATAGATCTCACCAAGGGGGAGTGCAGTGCACAAGAACCATAACTCTACCTGGCCTATTTTTTGAGTTATTGCCCTTTGTTGTTTTTCAAACTTGAATCTTGTCTGGAGTATATCTCTAAAAGTATAATAGCTAGAATCATGAAATTTCATGGGTGTATAGATGTTACCAAGGGGGAATGCAGTGCGAAAGAACCATTACTCTACCTAGCCTATTTTTTGAGTTATTGCCCTTTTTTGTTTTCAAACTTGAATCTTGTCCGGAGTATATCTCTAAAAGTATAATAGCTAGGATCATGAAACTTCATGGGTGTATAGATCTCACCAAGGGGGAGTGCAGTGCACAAGAACCATAACTCTACCTAGCCTATTTTTTGAGTTATTGCCCTTTGTTGTTTTTCATACTTGAATCTTGTCCAGAGTATATCTCTAAAAGTATAATAGCTAGAATCATGAAATTTCAAGGGTGTATAGATCTCACCAAGGGGGAGTGCAGTGCACAAGAACCATAACTCTACCTGGCCTATTTTTTGAGTTATTGCCCTTTCTTGTTTTTCATACTTGAATCTTGTCCGGAGTATATCTCTAAAAGTATAATAGCTAGGATAATGAAACTTCATGGGTGTATAGATCTCACCAACTGGGAGTGCAGTGTACAAGAACCATAACTCTACCTAGCCTATTTTTTGAGTTATTGCCCTTTGTTGTTTTTCATACTTGAATCTTGTCCGGAGTATACCTCTAAAAGTATAATAGCTAGAATCATGAAATTTCATGGATGGATAGAGCTCACCAAGTGAGAGTGCAGTGTACAGGAACCATAACTCTACCTAGCCTATTTTTTGAGTTATTGCCCTTTGTTGTTTTTTCATACTTGAATCTTGTCCGGAGTATATCTCTAAAAGTATCAGCGTTCAATCTAGCTTTGTATCATAGGGGGCCCAATGGGCCCATGGCTCTTGGTCAAGGGGGTCATGCGATACAAATACATAGACAAACTATTGAATTACAAGGTTTTAAATGTAACAAACCATAACAATTTGATGATAGATATAATGTTTTGAACAAATTAAATCTACTAGAAATAGTTATGACATTATTTCCATGACTTCATTCAGAGAAGTCTTATTGAATGTGTGATTGAAGTGTGCCTTTTGGGCCCAGTCTTCCTTTAGAAGGGGGTCATTTTGGATTTTAGAGGGCCATTTTAGCCATGGCCCCCTCTAGATTGAACACTGAAAGTATACTAGCTAGAATCATGAAATTTCATGGATGGATAGAGCTCATCAAGTGGGAGTGCAGTGTATAAGAACCATAACTCTACCTAGCGTATATTTTGAGTTATTGTCCTTTGTTGTTTTTCATACTTTGTTTGACAAAAAATATTCATTCAAAATAACCTCAGTTTTATTCAAACCCCAGCTAATATTAAGCAGTGTGACGGGCGTATCTTGTGACAGTTTGGCACCTTGTCTCAAACTGTTTTCTACCTTTGGCACTTACTTTCCAATTTTAGTACAATTCCAAATGTTGTCTGCAACTTTCTCCATTTTTGACCAGTCTGAGAATTTGTTGTATGGCAATGGCATGGCACAAAACAAATATCTAAATTTAGAAGGAATCATCTGTTCAGTCATTTTTGAAATGTTTCTTGGTAACATTTAGTGCAGTTACCAGAATACAGACTGTTCTGGAACATAGTGGCCCTTTGCATACTTCAAATAAAACTGAAATGAACCAACCATCACATAAATATCACATTCTTTATGGTCTAATTTCTTGTCTTGATTGCACAGCCTTAATTTTCTGTCTTTTTTTTTGTCACATTTAGTTTCTTTTCACATTTTAGCTATAAGCAAATTTATTTTGACATGGCCAGAAAACATATGGAAAGTTAACTAAGCAGAGACTCTTTGTTCTTAGGTTGATAACAATAAAAAAGAAAATAACTCATTTGGATGTTTTGTGGGCATTTTGTTTCATTAACCCATTCCCACTCCGTGACGCCCCAAGAAAAAAAGCTTTGGAAAACATTGTGGAAAATGAAGATATTGCTTGTTACAAACAATTTCTTCATTATCCACAATGTTTTCTACCTCTAAAGTAAAGAAAATCCTAAATTTCATAAGCTTTAAATTGTCATCTGCAACTATTTTCAATTGTACCAGTCTAAAATTTTGTTCTGTGGGAATGGGTTAAAAGGGTTTGCATGTTGCATGATTTAGTTTAGCTATAGCGTTTAATTCATTATCACCCAAATCATTTTGATGATTATCAGCAAAAAGACTTACTGCATGTCACTCCTAGGTATGATATCTAAGTCATCTTTGTGAAAGTATCTCAAACTTGTGCTGTGTTTATTAAGAAATCTTGATAAACCTTTAACCCCAGTCATGCCAAATAAAACCTTCTCAGTCTTACATTTAAATCAAAGGGCTGAGAGCATTGGTAGTAGTTGTTTTGATTGTCAATACTTTTGAAGATTATTTTCATGAACAACTCTTGTTTGAAAAGGAGAGACAGGGGGTGTAGACAAAAATCAGAAACTGGAATATTTAGCACGACAAGAGTTAACCCTTGTCATGCTGAACCCGGAATATCCCAGTTTTGGCAGGAGGTGTAGACTAAGATCAGACTGCACTTATGTGCAGGCTGATCTTAGTCTACACCTCCTGCTTGTACTTTACCTGCCAGAGTTGTTCATGAAGTTGATTTCTAAAAAAAATATTGATTTTTGAACAATCAGTTCTATCAATGATTTCAAGCCTTTGATTTGACAGCAGTTAAGTAGGTAATTTATACAGCATGACAAGGGTTGAAATAGGAATAACTTTTTAATCAGGAATATTTACAATTGAAAAGTCTCCAGATCACTGGCGTTACCCATTCCCACTCAATTCTGCATCATCTTTCTTTCTTTATAAAAAAAAAAAAAAACGATTAAAAATACATTGTTACAAGCAATTTCTTCATTATCTTCAAAGCGGCAAATATTCTTTCCGACAATTGTCTCTCACCAATGGGTGGATAATCGTAAACCTAAGTGAGATAGCAGCTGGAGGCTAGGAAAGGATGTAGTGGTAGTACTGGTGTGAGAAATACCAGGAATCCATTGTTAGGTGCTCCAACCGCCGCGATATGACTGAAATACTGTTAAAAGCGGCGTTAAACCCCATTCAATCAATCAATCATTATCTTCAATGTGTTCTATTTTCAGAGAGAACAAAGGCCTTTCAGCAACTTGAAATTGTTCACTGCAAGGCCTTTCAGCTTTTACCAGTCATAAAATTTTGAAGTCTGGTAGTAAATGGATTAATGTATATTTTGTCAACTAGCCCCTAGAATAGGAGTTTGACTTGAAATAATTCAGATAATTTTATAAACTTCTTTAGAATCTAAATGGATAATTTAATACTTTATTCATTTCTGCATGTTTTTGTGCTTGTAGCTTCATTTTTGGTAGAAAAATAAATGGAAGCATGGCTATGAAATGTTCTAATAATTTAATAGAGAGTATGAGTTTTGACTTCATTTTGCAGCGAAAACACGATATGAGATTATACCTCTAGAGTCTGTTGACATGTTAACTCATTCCCACACAAGCATGCTTTTTATGCCCCTTCTAGAAAAGGGCATTAGAAAAATTTGTGGATAATGAAGAAATTGCTCGAAAATAGCAATTTCTTCATTATCCACAATATTTTATCTTCCAAATAAAAACAAATATTTTTGGAATTTCATTTGATATAAAAAAGTCAGCTGGAATTTCTCCGAATTTGGACAAGTTAAAATTGTGTTTTTTTGGTAATAGATTATTCTGTTGACAGGATATACTGGCCACCAAGATGGAAGGAGAGCCTAAAGTAAAGAACATTGTTGCACTAGCCGAGAAGGTTCTTCCAAACACCGCACCACAGGGCAAGGACAGTATCGTCAGGGAGACAGAGGCTCTCAGGGCTGACTGGGAGGCATTCGTAACAGCCCTACAAAAGGTAGGCTGGCATAATCAACAAAACTGAAAAAGAACAATTATTTAACTACTGCCAGACTAAGTAATTCTTTTCAAAATTGCATTAAAATCAAAGGACTAGAAGCACTAGTTGTTTGTGATTATTTTTTTGAAAATTAATTAAAAATTAGATCATATAAACAACACTGACTTGGAACATACAGGTGGTGTAGACTTGAAAATAAGACTGCACATATGTTTGTCTGTTTGTCTGTCAAAATGGGAATATTCTGGGTTTGGCATGACAAGGGTGTATTCACATTTCATGTAACAATGAGGGTAAAATGCCAGCTAATTGATTGTCTGTAAATTTTTGGTGTTGGTTTTCTTAGTGTCAATTTTTATTTGGGTGACAGCCAGAGTGAATTGCTATTATCAGGGTTGCAATTAAGAGGATTCATGTCTTTTTCATTTGTAGACCAAGAAAGATCTTGAGAACTGTATGGACCAATGGAAAGAGTTTGATTCTTGGTATGAAAGATGTAACAACTGGCTAAAGGATGTTGAGACCAAGGTGAAGGACACAGAGCTGAAAGCCACGCTGAAGGACAAACAGAACCAGCTAGACAAACTGAAAAAGTTACAAGAAGAGTTAAACACAAGACAAGGTGACATTGATGCACTGAGTGATGCTGCCCAAGATCTGGTTAGAATCAGTACAGATACTCGTGTTATCAGTCAGTCTTCACAACTAGCCACAAAATACCAGACTCTCAGGGTTAATATCAAGGTAAACAAACTTATAATTTTAACTTTAATTGATCTGGTTAGAATCAGTACAGATACTCATGTAAACAGTCAGTCATCACAACTAGCCACAAAACACCAGACTTTCAGGTTAATATCAAGGTAAACATTCTTAATTTTAGCTTTAATCAACAGATTGCTGTCCATTGAAAATCGATCAACCAATTAACTCTTTTTAAACATTTTTTCATACAATTTAAACTCTGAAATTTGCTGAGATATGTGATAAGAATTCAGTTGATTAAGCAACTTGAATAGCACAACTACAGCTTATTTAAGAAAAAATCTATTTGTACAAATATAGAAGTCTGATGTTCAACTGGGAAATTTTGACAGGTTTAACCCTTTCCTGTACAAACCCAGGATTTTAAGTTGCTATAATTTTATACTTGAGAAAACTTTGTTGAAAAAGAAGAAATTGCTTGTGACAAGCAATTTCTCCTTTTCCCACAATATTTTCTACCATATAGGATGGTTTCATTTCAAACTTTATCCAATATTCATTCTTGTCTGCAACCTCTTTCAATTTGGACTAGTCTAAAATTTAAAAAAAACAAGAAAGGGTTAAACAGTCTTGACAGGTTAGGTGATTATCATGTTAAATAATTTGTTGTCTTGTATAAACTCTTATTTTTTTATTACCACTACTGTAAATTGGTCTAATAAAAATTAAAATTTGCTGACATATGTGATAAGAATTCAGTTGATTAAGCAACTTGAATATCACAACTACAGCTTATTTAAGAAAAATTTATTTGTACAATTATGGTAGTCTGATGTTCAACTGGGAAATTTCGACAGGTTTAACCCTTTCCTGTCCAAACCCGGGATTTTAAGTTGCTATAATTTTATACTTGAGAAAACTTTGTTGAAAAAGAAGAAATTGCTTGTGACAAGCAATTTCTCCTTTTCCCACAATATTTTCTTCCATATATGATGGTTTCATTTCAAACTTTATCCAATATTCATTCTTGTCTGCAACCTCTTTCAATTTGGACTAGTCTAAAATTTCAAAAAACAGGAAAGGGTTAAACAGTCTTGACAGGTTAGGTGATTATCATGTTAAATAATTTGTTTTCTTGTATAAACTCTTATTTTTTTATTACCCCTACTGTAAATTGGTCTAATAAAAATAATTAGAACAACAGATACTGTTGGTCAAGCAATATAAATTATATTTGCTGTCATCAGTTAGCTTCCTCTGCAGTAATAGTCCACCAGTTAGTTCTAGATTTGTGAATATTTTATGTAAAACTTGTGTGCTATTGTGTGAATATATCTTAACCCATTACCAGATAGCAAAATTTTGGACTGATCCAATTTTGAAAGGAGTTGCAGACTACAATTAGAAGTTTATGGAATTTTAGATTTTTTCAACTGTCTCGATAGAAAACATTGTGTAAAATGAAAAAATTGCTTGTTACAAGCAATTTCTTCATTTCACACAATGCTTTCCCAAAAGTTTTTTTGAGGGGCGTCCAAAAGTGTCACTGTGTGGGAATGGGTTAAAGGATGGTTTAACCCATTTCCAGACAACAATTTGGAAGATGTTGCAGACTAGGCTAAAAATTTAGTGACATTTTGGATGAAAATACTGTGAGAAAAGGAGAAATTACATGAAACTTACATAAAACCTACATTTTTTTTTTAAAATGTTTTCCTCCATATAACCCTTTGGGGCCTAAAATGTTGTGATTGCTTGACAAAACCAGTTGAATCTTACATTCAAAAGAATTAGTTTTTGTGCAGTGTTAATTCATTTGTGCTGGAAATAGTACAGTATGTACCTGACCTCCAGGCTTAACCCATTCCCATGTAATCTTTTTTCTTTTTCATGCCCCTCAAGAAAAAAGCTTTGGAAAAGATTGTGGAAAATGAAGAAATTGCTTGTAACAAGCGATTTCTTCATTATCCACAATGTTTTCTTCTCAAAAAGACAAACTTTAAAATTCCATCTGCTATAAATTATTGTCTTCAACTTCTTTCAATTTGGATGAGTCTCAAATTTTGTTGTGTAGTACTTAGTTAAGTGGCCTCATTTGTGTGTTGTTTATCATGGAATGGGGCTGTGGCTAACGCGCAGTAGGACTCCTACTCACGGGGTCCCAGGTTTGATCCTGGCTGCGATGAATATCCTTTCCGACATTTGTCTCCCACCAATGGGTGGATAATAGTAAACCTAAATGGGATGATCAGTTAGAGGCGCTGAAAGGATGTAGTGGTAGTACTGGTATAAGAAATACCAAGAATCCACTGTTAGGTGCTCCAGCCATTGTGATATGACTGAAATACTGTTAAAAGTGGTATTAAACCCCATTCAATCAATTAACATGGTATGGTATTTATTCATTTATTCCAGGAACTGTGCCGGAGATGGGAGCAGTATGTTTTGGACCACCAGGCCTATGTGGCCTCATTTGATCAATGTAAGAATTGGGTGGGGAACATGAGGAAAAAGTTACAGTCTCAGAGTGATGTGAAAGGTGATAAACGGACAGTCCAAGAAAGAATACAGAAATTACAGGTTGGTGGGACTAAATTATAGTAACATTATTGGTTGTTTTAAACAGCAAACTGATTTAACTCTTATCTTCAATGCTTAGAGCTAATATACTCATAAAGAAATAAACTACAACACTATGTAGGACTCTTAGTCGATCCCCGGCTGCTGCAAATATCCTTTCAGACATTTGTTTCACACCAATGGGTTGATATTTGTAAAGTGGGATGAGCAGCTGGAGGCTAAGAAAGGATGTAGTGGTAGTACTGGTTTGAGAGATACCAGGAACCCATGGTCATGTGCTCCAGCCACTGCATTGTGACTGAATGACTTAAATGTGGCATTAAATCTCATTCATCTAAATACAAAATATTTTAAATCCGTATGTTCTGTCAAATATCATTTTTCGTTTTTCACCAGCCTTACGTATTTGGAGTCCTAAAATTGTAATTCTGCAAAAAGTGTAGGTTGTAACATCTCAATACTTATGAAAAAAGAAAAAAAGTAAACCTTATCATTTGTGTATTATCTAGGATCTTTGGGTAAGCATTTTTATTGTTTTATGAAGCTTAAGTGTAAGGCAATAGGGTATATTGGTAACTATGTTTTTGCAATATAATGAAGTAGTGGCTTATGTCTCCTGATAGTCTTGATTAACCCATTCCCATACAATCTTGTATTTTTATGCACTTATTTAACCCATTCCCACACAACAAAAATTTAGAGTGGTCCAAATTGAAAGGAGTTGCAGACGACAATTTAAAGTTTATGAAACTTAAGTTTTATTCAACTTTCTGGGAAGAAAACAATGTGGAAAATGAAGAAATTGCTTGTCACAAGCAATATCTTCATTTTCCACAATGTTTTCCCAATTGATAATCTTGAGGGGTGTCCAAAGGCGTCACTGTGTCGGAAAGGGTTAAAACACTGTGAGAAAAGGAGAAATTACTTGTAAGCAATTTCTTCTGTTCTTACAGTGTTTCCACCCTATCTCGCAATATTCTTTAATTTTACAAAATTTGATCTGTCGTCTGCAAATTCTTTTGATTCGGGCTGGTCTGAAATTTAGTCATCTGGAAATGGGTTAATGGTGATTTTTTTTTTTTTGTCAAGGTTGGGGAATTGTAATTTGATGTTTACCCATTGAAGAGTTTGGAAATTGATTTTATTTTGGCCTAATAAGTTTTTATGTAGATAGTATTTGTAGAATTAATAATTTTTGTTTGTAGTATTTTTGTCTTATGTGCATTTCTTTATTATGGCAAGAAATCTTTGATAAAAAATGCCTTGTGTAATTGTATTTTAAAGAAATGGACTTTCAATATTTTTGAATGTCAGTTTTTATACACCTAAAGAGTCATATTGTGTAATGGCCAAGGTTGTCTGTCTGTCCATATGTCTGTCTATTAGCAACTTATGTGTGTGCTTAACTCCTCCTGCAGTTTCAATAAAAATGAACTGAAATTGTCGCAATAAATCTCTATGTCTAGTTGTGCATAAATCTTGTCTAGTTTTGCATCCACTATCTGCCAGTGACGTGGCAAAATAGTCAGAAGTTGCAATACTTTGTGTGAGCAACTCCTACAATTTCAATTGGAATGTAAAGAAACTCACCACAATGAATCTGTATGTTGTCTAGTTGTGCATATTCCAAAAAATAAATCAATCCCTCTTTTCATTTTGGAGTTATTTGTCCTTGACTTAATTAACCCTTTCCTGGTTAATCCCTGGATTTTATGTCCCTGGGTTTTTAAACTAAAGAAAATATTGTGGGAAAAGAAGAAATTCCTTGTAACAAGAAATTTCTTCTTTTCCAACAATATTTTCTACACTGTAGGTTGGTTACTTTTCAAATTGCAAATTGCACTCACTTTTAATTGTCGTCTGTAACTTCTTTTCAATTTTTGAAAAACAAGAAAGGGTTAAGTAGCCTAAAGTTACTTTGTTTTTTTGTGTGTGCATATCTTACATTTTCCAGTGAAACTGATACTGAAACTTGCCACATTAAATCTCTATGATGTGAAGTTGTATCCCTTTTCAGCTCTTGACTTTGCAAAGTAGAATAAATATAGTGTTTTTTCACTGACAAGCCGTTTCAGGAGTATAGAAGCCACTCTGGAAAGCCCTTATTAGTCTATTTAAATATTGGACAGAATGTTGTTGATCTTAAATCCATTTCCATACGACAAAATTTTAAGCTGGTCCAAA
Organism: Fragum fragum; assembly: GCA_946902895.1. Lineage (NCBI taxonomy): Eukaryota > Metazoa > Mollusca > Bivalvia > Cardiida > Cardiidae > Fragum > Fragum fragum. The sequence continues at coordinate 10,056,497 of OX336366.1, forward strand.
TTGAAAGAAATTTCAGACAACAAATTTAAGTTTGTGAAATTTTAAAAAATTTTGTCTTTGGGGTAGGAAATATTGTGGATAATGAAGAAATTGCTGGTATTAAGCAATATCTTTGTTTTCCACAATGTTGTCCAAAGCTGGGGGGGGGGGGGCGCTAGGCATCCAAATGTGGAATTGTGTAGGAATGGCTTAATGATACATGTTATTCTGAGTGCATGTTATACTCTACTAAAGCACATAAGGAAAAAATAAGATCAAATCATTTTGTTAATACTTGAAAGATGTAATGCCCTGAACATTTTCTAGTTTCTAAAGAACATGAAATTCAAAATACTATGGTTGTTCTGTTTAGCTTAACAGAGGACTACTTATTTAACTTGTTAGGGTTTTGAATCCAAGCCGCAGCCTCTTGTCATACTTATGGGAATTACTTTTGGCAAGGTATTTCATAGCCCTTGCAATGATATACCCTTATTCAATTTTATGACTCATTTCTAGTTCACTAATATTTGGTCATTTGATATACTGTTAATAGCCTTGCTCTATCTGTTTCTTCAGGATCTGATGGCAGACAAGGAAGAAGGTATGCACATGTTACAGATTGCTCTAGATAATCTACAGATTGTATTACCAAACACTAATGTGGCAGGACGTGACAACATGAGGCGGGAGATGCAGACATTACAGGCAGAGTATGACACACTGTCAGCTGACTTGAATGAGACTCGTAACAAACTGGATGGTACCCTGTCACAATGGACAGTGTACGATGACAGTGTAGAACAGCTGCGGAGATGGCTGAATGACTTGGAGAACCAGATACATACAGAGACCCAACTTCAGAATACTCTACAGGAGAAGAAACTACAGCTGGAGAGGGTTAAGGTGGGTAAAATATTGAAAAAAATGTATACAAAAGTGCAATCAGTAATAAATTCCCTCTAATAGAAATGAGCTTGTGCCAAACATTCCTAATTATTTCACATGAGAGTAAAGTAAAGACTCAGATATGTCTGTACATTGGCACTGGAGAAACCTTGATTTAAACCGTTACCCCAAAATTCTGTTTAATTCTGTTATTCTACACATCTAAAGAAAAAAGCTTCTAAAATCATTGTGGAAAACAAAGGAATTGCTTGTCAAAAGCAATGTCTTCATTATCCATAGGTTTTCCACCCAAAAAGATAAAGATGGTTAAAATTTTCTGAGTGGAAATTGTTGTCTGTAACTTGTTTGAATGGACCAGGCTAAACAGTGTGTCGTCTAGTGATGAGTAAAAGATGAATTTCGGTTTGTTATGTTGAGAATTGACCAATCACTGGTCCCGCCCACTTACTTCATTGGCAACGCCCACCTAATCAAATAGGAAGTCCCGCCTTTATTTTTAACGGCATTATTTTGCAAAATTTATGGCTAGTAGCAAATTAGTTTGTTGGCTACCTAAATTGGTAATGACGGTTACAACGTTTTAGTTGCCAACCAACAAAAATGATTCACAAAAATGGCAGCCAATGTCGGAGTTCAAAGCTCAACTCCAGGCTGAATGGGTAATTGACTGGTTGGTTGATTCATTGATTGACAGCCACGATTGATCAATTACTGTTAACTTCATGAAATAGACTAGTTTCCAAAAAAGTATGTTACTATTGCAGGTGTTACAACTGAACATTGGATCTCAGAGATCCACAATTGACAACCTGAATGAGAAAGCTCAGACCCTCCAACAGTCTAGCAGTGATCCCAACCTTACAGGACAGATCAAACAGATTGTGGACAAATATTCTAGACTGTGTGATAGTGCTAAAGTAAGTGGTAGTCTAATTCTTCAATTTTGTTTAACCCATTATGAGACGTCAGAATTTCAGACTCGTCCAAATTAAAAGGAGAAGACGACGGCAATTTAAAGTTTATGTAATCTTAGATTTTTTCATCTTTTGGGGTAAAATGAAGAAACTGCTTTTTACAAGCAATTTCTTCATTTTCCACAATGTTTTCCAAATTGTTTTTTTGAGGGGTGGGGGCTTCAAAAAGGGTCACTGTGCAAGAATGGGTTAATCTTCAAGTCTTTATTTGTAGCCTGTAGACCATAAATGTAAGAAACTGTTGCATTTATTCAAGCATTTAAAAACATATTTTTTATACAGAATTTCAAAATTACAAGCATTGTTGAGAACTGCAAAACGTTTGTCACTTTCTACTTTTTCAAAGATACTTATAATTAAAATAAAATTTAATAAGAATTGGTAACCTTTCACCTCACTTTCATATTACACAATCATTATAACCAGAAAGTAATAATTTTATCACCCATTAAACAGGGCCTTCAGACAGACTGTGAGAAACGCTTGAAGAACCATCAGCATTACAGAGATGCATACATGGAGACCAGTGAATGGTTGGCAGCCACTGTTGACAAGATGAACTCTTGTAGTGATGTTAGAGGGGACAGAACTACAATAGAGGCACAGTTACAGAAACTTCATGTAAGTTATATTTATTAATAGTTGGCAGCCACTGTAGAAAAGATGAACTCTTGTAGTAATGTTCGAGTGACAGAACTAGATAGAGGCACAGTTTTAGAAAGTTCATGTAGGTAAAATGTATTGATGGTTTGCAGCCACTGTAGACAAGATTAAGTGATTCTAGAGTTGTCAGACCTACAATAGACACACAGTTACAGAAAGATTGCGTAATTATGAATTGTCTCTGTAGACTTGAAATCTTGTGGTAGGAGGAGATATTCATTTTACTTTATTCCTGGCTTTTTACCCTTAACCCATTACCAGGCGACAAAATTTTAGACTAGTCCAAATTCTAGGAAGTTGCAGATGGCAATTTTTTGTTGATCATGTTAGGAATATTTCTAGAAAACATTGTGGATAATGAAGAAATTGCTTTTAACAAGTAATTTCTTCATTTTCCACATTTTCCAACACTATCAAGAAGCATCATTGTGTCCGAATGGGTTAATCCTCTCACTTGTACTACTTCATTCTCTCCCCTGTTATAAACATTGTAATTGTATTGCCCTACTCTCTGGTAAGATTTTTATATAACTTATCTAACCCATTCCCACACAATCTCTCCTTTTTAAGCCCCTCAAGAAAAAAAGCTTTGGAAAACATTGAGGAAAATGAAGAAATTGCTTGTTATCCATAATTTTTTCTATGGAAAAAGATGAAAAAAATAAAATTTCACAAACTTGAAATTATCATCTGCAGCTTCTTTCAATTTGGTCCAGTCTAAATTTTTGTTTTGTGGGAAAGGGTTAGTACATATTTATAGTAATCTTTTGTCCTTAACATCATACCAAGCTATCCTAGTGGACATGGTAATAAAAAGTAAGATTTATGTACCTTGTTCCTTCAGGATATACAAGGCACTCTAGAAGCTGGACGACAGAAACTTGACAATACACTTACTCGTGGGGATGCAGTTTTACCAGAAACCTCAAAACAAGGACAAGATCTGATTAGAGAGGAACTCAATATACTGACGAATGACTTCGAACAGTTTGATACGGATATCAATGAACTTCAAGTTACACTGGGTGAGTTGATCACACTTGTCTAAAAAAAAAAGTGTAGTTAATTCATATTGAATTTCTGAGGGTTTGGGGGGTGATTATATATGAAAAAATATGTTTAAGACATTGGTGTTTGAAAGACCAAGTATTGTCTTTACCACTGTACTATGAGGAAGCTAAGAGAAGTATGCCAAAAGTATGGGACAAATAGACTTTCCGCTGTTTTGAAAGACTGAAATCTTTACCAGATGGCAAAACTTTAGAATGGTCCAAATTCAAAGAAGTTGGATATTACGCTTTTTAGATGGTGATGTTTTGGGGTAGAACATATTGTGGATATTGAAGAAATAGCTTGTAGGGACATTTAAAGAGGGATAATGAATGTATGGGTTCAACCTAGGTGAATGATTATCTGAATGCCTTGTTTGCTTTTATAACTTATAATATTTATTGTATATCTTGTGTGTAGAAAAACTGCGAGACGAGTGGTATACCTATGAAGAGGAATATGACCGACTTAACCAATGGATCAAGGATACAGAATCAGAAATCAAGTCCGATTCTGAACTAAAAGCTACTTTAGAAGAGAAGAGTATGCAGCTGGAGAAACAAGAGGTAATTTTGTTACATATCCTAGAAACTTTTTATTAATTAACAAAGGACAAAGTATAATGAACAAAGTTTCCTTTCATCATGGCCATGAAACTGATAAAAGTTGGTTAATGTTGACTTTCTGATGCCAATTCAAAGCATAGAATAAGGCGCAACTGGGGAAGGTCATTTCATCAAGGTCAAGATCAAAATTTTAACCCTTTTCCCTAAATCTTTACTCAAAAACTTAACCTGCCAACTAAACATTTTCCTATAACTTCAACCCAAATTATGTTACAATGCTTATATTTGGTATGTAGATAGGTCTAAACAAGGCGCAACTGGGGAAGGTCATTTCATCAAGGTCAAGGTCAAAATTTAACCCTTTTCCCTAAAAAATTACTCAAAAACTTAACCTGCCAACTAAACATTTCCTATAACTTAATCCCTAATTAAGTAACAATGCTTATATTTGGTATGTAGATAGGTCTCAACAAGGCGCAACTGGGGAAGGTCATTTCATCAAGGTCAAGGTCAAAATTTTAACCCGTTTCCCTAAATCTTTACTCAAAAACTTAACCTGCCAACTAAACATTTTCCTATAACTTCAACCCCAATTATGTTACAATGCTTATATTTGGTATGTAGATAGGTCTCAACAATGCGCAACTGGGGAAGGTCATTTCATCAAGGTCAAAATTTTAACCCTTTTCCCTAAAACTAAGCAAAAAAAAAAAAGAAACAATAAAAATCACCCGTTTCTAAAGAATTCCTGTTTTGTGGGCATAGTGTTTCACAAACACATCTTGTTTAAAACAGTTGTGGGAAAATGAAAAAATAAAAAAGAAAGAAATCGGGAAAAATTGATAAATCAAGAAAAATTGACCTCCAGATAAGTCATTCCTGATAAAAAATGTAGATTAACAGTTCCATATCGTCTTTACAGACGTTCCATGAAGAGGTGACAACAAAACAGACTGAGTTTGACTCCCTGACTGAGCATGCTCAGATTCTTCTACAGTCTACGACGGACAATCGTATAACGTCGCAACTCACACAGATGTCTTCCAGATACACATCACTTATATCTACATCAAAGGTAAGGTTGAAGCTATTTGTGACCAACTATGTGAAAAATATCCAACTGGGAACTCTCTTTGGAATAACTTCGAATAAGATATTAACCCTTTGTTGTACAATGCCTGGTTTTTACGTCCCTTTGTTTTAATACTTGATTAGACATTGTGGAAAAATGAGAAATTGCTTGTTAAAAACAATTTCTTCCTTTTCCACAATATTTTCTACCTTCCCTACTGAATAGATATTTTTCAAATAATTTTAACTTTAAATTGTTGTCTGCAAAACCTTTGAATCTGGACAAGTCTAAAATTTTTAAAAACAGGAAAGTTTTAAGCCAATCTTAACAGATTTTTTACGCCCCTCAAGAAAAAAGCTTCGGAAAACTTAATGGAAATAAAAGAAATTGCTTGTATCAAGCAATTTCTTCATTGTCCAAAATGTCTTTTCCCCATACAGACAAGATTTTGTCGAGCCCTCTTGTGGTGAGCGAGACATAGTTGTCACTATGACAAATCGGTGTATGCGTGTTAGTCCATTAGTCTGTCCATCTGAATTTGTCTGGACAATTACTCCTACATTTATGGATGGATTTCAAAATAACTTGGCACAATTATTCTCCATCATGAGTAAATGTGCCATTTGAAAGAACTTTTGGGATGGTGCTAATGTCAAGGTCACAGCTCAAGGTCAAACACTAGAATTGTGATTGTCAAGATCATTTCTCCTACAATTATTGAATAATTATTCAAAATAAATTGGCACAATCATTCTCAATCATGAGTAGATGTGCCATTTGAAAGAATTTTTTGGATAGCTTCAAGTTCAAGATCAAAGCTCAAGATCAAACACTAAAATTGTGCTTGTCCAGAGCATGATGTCTACAAAACTTTGTGGGCTCAACAGCAGTTGTCTTTGGACAACCATCTAGTTAGATTTCTTTACCAACTGAAAATTGTTGTCAAAACCAGTAAGATTTTTAAAGATTTTTCAAAATTATGAACTTGAAATAGTCATCTGCATTTTCTTTCTATCTGGTCTAGTGTAAAATTTTGCTGTCTTGTAATTGGCTTTTCAGTAAGGTAGAATATTTGTTCATTTTTCTGAAATCTATCTATCCCAGACTAATTAAAATATTGTAAATTAAGCTTCATAGATTTATCTTGACAATGTTTTTAATTTCAGGTATTTGTATGGATCCACATGTAAGAATATTATCTTTGTAACATAAGGTATATGTAGTTTAGACCCAAAATGATGTATTCTGTTATGCTTGATCCAAAGCCACTTACTGATGATTTTTGATGCCCCTCAAGAAAAACAACTGGGAAATCATGTTGGAAAAAGAAGAAGATGCTTTTGTAACAAGCAATTTCTTCATTTCCCACAATGTTTTCTACCAAGAAAGTTGAACAAAAAACAACATAAACTTTAATTTGTAGCCTGCAACTTCTTTTAATTTGGACAGTCCATAATTTTGTCATCTGGTATAAGATTAATCACAATTTTTAGGTTATTGATCGATACTCTATGTCTTCAGGACTTTTTAAAGCGGTATCATCAGCATGTTGAGGACCACCAACAGTATGCGGAGACATTTACAGAGGCTGTGACGTGGTTACAGGGTACCAGGGATAAACTGTCTGTCTGTGCGGATACCTCTGGTGATAAATACACAATACAGTCACAGCTGGAAAAATTACAGGTAACGATTTAAAGAGCGTATTTCTGTAGGGAAAAAAGGTTTATTAGTTTAAGCTTTTACTACATGATGAAATCTTAAGATTTCCAAAATGGTTTAAGTTGTTGACAGCATTGAAAATTTTGTGCAAACTAAAATTACAAAAGCAATAAATGGCAATATTATATTAGTAATACTGAAAATATGTTCCTTTATTCTACAGGAATTTTCAGTAATGAAGGAAGAAGGCCAGTTATTAATACACACAGCCCAGTCGTGGGGAGAGAAGACCATGAACAATACGTCTGTCGATGGACGTGAAATGATTCGACAAGAACTACAACAACTACAGCAAGAATGGGAAACAATGATTGGTATGTAGATAAATCTGACATGAAAGATAAATTTTTAAATTTTCTTATTAAGAAAATATTCTGTGAACAAGTGAAAAAACGGGTGGTGTAGACTAAGATCAGACTTCACATAATTATGTGCAGGCTGATCTTTGTCTGTACCTCCTACCAAGACAGGAATATTCTGGGTTAAGCATGACAAGGGTTGATATTGGAGATGGTATTTCTGTTACATTTACACTTAAAATTGGTTATTTTCATAATACAAATTATAAAATGCTGAACGAAGCAAAATTGTTGAAGGAAGCATTGTTTTGGTACTGTTCAAATGTGATGTGTAAATCTGTCCTGTCATGAAGGGGATTGCCTAAAACACATTATGAAACTATTTTTCAGAGACCTAAGCAACTAACTCATTACCAGACAGCAAAAATTTAGCCTGGTCAAAATTCAAAGATGTTGCAAACAACAATTTTAATTTGACTTTTTGATGTTCCTAAAGAAAAAGGCTTCGGACAACTAGCAACTTCTTCGTTTTCCACAGTTTTCAGTTCTCTGAAAAACCATAATTGTATGGGATTGGGTTAAAGTACACATTATATGAATCCATACGTGTAACTCTTATACTCTTTAACCCTTTACCATACAAGGTTTTCAAACCCTGTAAATGTTATATTTTTCAAGCATCATCCGTAGACAAGAAAATGGTGACAGTAATATGAAAAAGTGAAAAAATATCTTTTATTGAATTATATGTATGGAAGTAAGCATGACATGGATCATCCCACTATTTCAGGGGAGGTAACTGACACCAAGGTTATGTTAGAGAGTTGTCTATTACAATGGACTGACTTCAATGACAGTTACGAGCAGATCCAGAAGAGACTAAAGGAGATGGAAAAGAGACTTAGAGGAGCGGATACTAAATCTGATTTAGGAGAGAAGAAAGCTGAACTTCAGAGAGTCAAGGTACATATTGTATCTTCATTAATGATCAGATATTTTTGGACAGATTATTACAGCAGTATAATCTAAAACAGCTTACAGAAATAAATGTTTTTAAATGAAAGGTTTCTTTGGGATGTGAAGTAACAACGGATGTTTTATTAAAAGTTTGAACCCATTTTCACTAAATTATGCTTTTTGATGCCCCAAAGCAGATAAAGCTTTGGAAAACATTGTGAAAAAAGAAGAAATTGCCCCAATAGACAAAAAATATTAAAAAAATCTTCTTTACAATGTGTGTTACAGGGTATTTACCAAGATGTGATCTCATTTGAACAAATGGTGGAATCAGCTGGGATAAAGGCTCAAGATCTCATGCAGAAAAGTCCAGCAAGCAAGGCGTCTACAGATACATCACAGATCATTAACAAATATCACCAATTGAAAGATCTGGCTATGGTAAGTTTGACCTTTATTACACAACACAGAGAATACTACCAATTTGATATTCTATAATCTTTTTAATAGACAATATAATCTTGATTAGAGGTAGAGAATGTATTTAACCCATTCCCATTCAAGGACGCTTATAGATGCCCCAAAGAAAAAAGTGTTGGAAAACCTTGTGGATAAGGAAGGAATTGTTTGTTACAAGCAATTGCTTGATTATTCACAATGTTTTCTACCCCAACAGTAACAAAAGTCCAAATTTTCATAAACTTTAAATTGTCGCCTGAAACTTTTTTCAATTTAGACCGATCTAAAAAAAAATTGTGATAATGGGTTTAATTAGACAACAAAAATTTAGATCTGTTTCATTTGGAAAGAGGTTGTACTGACTAGTCAAAGTGCAGTAAAGTTAAAAAAAAATGAGTACCATTTGAAAAAATTGTGAGAAAAGGAGAAATTGCTTTCTCCTTTCCTTATTCTGTTTTTCTCCTTTCCTTACTCTGTTTATTATAACTATTTTTCTTCAGTGTGTTAAATATGAGACAATGTAGCAATGTGGTAAAATTTGCAGACAACATTATGGAAATGGCTTTAATATGATAATTAATCATCGTTTAGAGTATAAAGATTGAGGGAAAAGAAGAAAGGCTTGTAAGAATTAATTTCATCTTATCCTACAATCTTTCTAGAATATAATATTTGAAGATTGTACAAAAGCTGAACTGTTTGAAATAGGTTAAAACTGTATAACCCATTCCCTTACAGCAAGATTTTAGACTTGTCCAAATTGAAAGAGGTTGCAGATGACAAAACAAAATGTTGAATTGAAAATAAATCCCAACAACATATGAGAAAAGGAGTAATTGTATGTTTCTTTGTCCCCCCTTAAGCTATGTTTATGAATAAAGATGTGAGATTGAATTGGGATAAGAGATAAAAGTCTTTATATTTTTTATTCCAGGAAATGTTGGCCAAGTCTGAAGTGAATGTGGCCCAGCATCAGGCTTACCATGATGCCTGCAATAACTTTGTGTCCTGGCTTAGAACTGCCAGAGAGAAGCTGGCTACATGCTCAGATACCTTCGGTGAAAAATCTGCCATTGTGAGCAAGATAGAGAGGGCAAGGGTAGGTATTTAGACTTGCATATCCCTACAGGATAAACCCATTCCAACAAATCCTGCCTATTTAACCCCCTTAAGAATTTTATGAAAGAAAACATTTTGAGAAAAGTAGACCCGATTTGTACATGTCAAAGCAACTTCAAAAGTTGTCTGCAACTTCTTTCAATTTGGACCAGTTCAAAATTTTGTCATGGGTTCAAGGGTTAAAAAATTGCAAAATAATAGTGCAGACTTGCCCAAATTCAAATATGCAATTTCTTATTTTGCCCAAATTCAAATGAGCAATTTCTAATTTTGCAAAAAAGATTTATTCACTGTCATTCTTATAGGCTTCTAAATGATGGTTTATGTTGTGAAATGGTATGAAAGTTTTTCTACCTACAAATTTTAAAGTTCCATGTGTAGATATTCATTTTAAGGCTACTTAAGTTGATCCTTGTTATGAATTCAACTTTAACTATGAATTATCCTTAAAATGTCATATTTTTCCCCTCAAGGCCCTTGTTGAAGGTTTGAATGAGGGAGCCCAGAGACTTGCTGAAGCAACCAAATCAGGGGAGGCTACTCTGCCAAATACTTCACCAACAGGTCAGACCAAAATAAGACAAGAACTGAAGGCGATGAATAAAGATTTTGAAGAGTTTAGGTCTGAGTTGATGTCGGCTCAAGAGGACCTTGAAGAGTGTCTGTCGAGATGGACTGAGTTTGAGGACAGTTATACAGAGTTTAACAACTGGCTGAAGAAAACAGAAACATTCCTGCGCTCTGATCTGGAACATAAGTCAACCCTGGAAGAGAAGAAGAACCATTGGGAATATTATCAGGTATGCATTCACAGCATGATTGATTCATTGGAATTATTTGACCCCATTGAGCTGATCCCATTCACAGCATGATTGATTCATGGGAATTAGTTGACCCCATTGAGCTGATCCCATTCACAGCATGATTGATTCATGGGAATTAGTTGACCCCATTGAGCTGATCCCATTCACAGCATGATTGATTCATGGGAATTAGTTGACCCCATTAAGCTGATCCCATTCACAGCATGATTGATTCATGGGAATTAGTTGACCCCCATTAAGCTGATCCCATTCACAGCATGATTGATTCATGGGAATTAGTTGACCCCATTGAGCTGATCCCATTCACAGCATGATTGATTCATGGGAATTAGTTGACCCCATTGAGCTGATCCCATTCACAGCATGATTGATTCATTGGAATTAGTTGACCCCATTGAGCTGACCCCATTCACAGCATCATTGATTCATGGGAATTAGTTGACCCCATTGAGCTGATCCCATTCCCTCAGAATAAAAAATCGAAAAATATTTCAGACGACAATTTCAAGCTTGTGGTTTTTTTGTCTTTTAGGGAAGAAAACATAATGGATGATGAAGAAATTGCTTGATACAAGCAATTTCTTCTTTTTCCACTATATTTTCCTAACCTTTATTCCTCAGTTGTGTGAAAAAGCTGGATTGAGTGAGAATGGGTTAAGGAATTCCAACACAATCTGCTTTGATAAAACCTTAAAATAACCTTAGGAAAACATTGTTGAAAATGAAGAAATAGCTTGTATCAAGCAATTTCTTCATCATCCATTATGTTTTCTTCCCTAAAAGACAAAAAAATCACAAGCTTGAAATTGTCGTTTGACACTTCAAAATATTTTTAAAATTCTATCAGTTTTGAATTTGGACAAGTCTTAAATTTTTTGTCTTCTTGAACAAGGAATATTTTACTTCTTTGTTGTTATAGGATCAAAATCATTTAGGATATTGTTTATTCTATCAGATAAGTAGTAAACAGGGAAGGGAAAGGTTTGAGGCAAGATATTATTATGGAGTAGTAAAATAGGACTTGTGTGGGAATGGCTTAATGTATTTTCTACCCAATTGATACCTTGATTTGATCATTCTCTCTTAGTTCTAAAAGTTGTCAAAGCACTTAACCCATTCCCACTCAGTAATGCTTTTAAAGGCCCCCTAGGAAAAAAACTTTGTAAAAAAACATAGTGGAAAATGAAGAAATTTGTAAAATCGTAAACAACAGTAGACTAGGAAAGGATGTAATGGTGGTACTGGTGCAAGATATACTAGGAATCCATTGTTAGGTGCTCCAGCTGCTGCGATGTGATTGAAAAATCGTTAAAAGCAGCATTAAACCCCATTCAAACTCAAACAATACAATCAGGCCAATCTGAATCATGTCATTGGCCCACTCAGTCCTTGCTACAAACATAAATCAAATGCAAAGCCATCACATGCTGTAACATATTTTATTTATTCCAGCAATTTATGGAGGAGATACAATACAAACAGGCCAATCTTGATCATGTAAATGAGAAAGCCCAGTCTCTGTTACAGACCAATGCTGATGCTAAAACATCTCATGCTATAACACAGCTTACAACTAGATATCAGGGAGTTATAGCTTTATCCAAGGTTAGTACTTCAGTCTCAGGGTGGATCTATTTCTGCTCTTTATCATAAATTTTTAACCCATTGCCACATAATGATGCCTTTTATCTCCCCACAAGAAAAAAGCTTCGGTAAACATTGTGGAAAGTGTAGAAATTGCTTGTAACAAGCAATTTCTTCATTATCCACAATGTTTTTCTACCAAAAATGATAATGAATTTTAGAATCTCACCAAACAAAATATGTTGTCTGCGACTTTTTTAAATTTGAGCCAGTCCATAATTTTGTTGTGTTGGAATGGGTTCATGCTATTCCAAATTTCAATACAAGTTTAAACTGAAATTTAACACCTTATTGGATTTGATTATTTTAAAGAAAAATGTTCATTTGAAAGATCAAGTGTGCTGATAAATAGTAAAATAATTGGTACTCTTTTTCTCATACTTGCACATAAAACCTGTTTTTGGTCATCTTTAAAAGGTGCAATATATTTTTCTTTGTAATGCAAGCGTTTGATGTTTTGCTTCTTTCATTGATGAACTGGAAGATAACTTTTCTTAATTCCCACACAATTTAACAACCATAAAAAAAGGTTTCAGGAAACAATGTGGAAAATGGAGAAATTGCCTTTTACAAGCATTTTTTTTCCAATTTTCGCATTGTTTTCTACCCCATTTAAAGTAATATTTAAAATAATATGTACTTGAATTTGTCATCTGTATTGTCTTTGAACATTGTTGTTTGATAATCGGTAAACAAATTACATGATAAAATTTTTTAGATTGGTCCAAAATGAAAGAAGTTGAAGACAACATTTCAAATTGTACTAAAATAAGGAAATAAGTCCCAAATAGGGTAGAAAAATTCGTGAGGAAAGTAGAAATTGCTTGTTACAAGCAATTTCTACTTTCCTCACAAAGTTTATAATGATTGTATATCTTGTGGGTGTCAAAAAGCATCATTATGCAGACATGGATTTAATATGCTAAATGAGTCACACCTCTGTTGCAGGATATTGTGAAGAATCTCACTTCCTACTACAACAACCACTTACATTACAAGGACAGTATGAAGGAGTTCAACAATTGGTTATCAGAGACTAAGCTCCGCCTTCAAAATATTCATAGAACTGCAGGATCCAAGGAGGACATTGGTAGCAAACTGGAAAATATGGCTGTAAGTTTGGGTCTAATACTGCCTTCAAAATGATTGGGCTTTACTAGTTTCTAATGCTGTTTATGGAAATCTAAATCTCTTAGCAGAGACTATTTTGAAATATTGATTATAAAATTATTACTGAAAATACTTGGTCAAATTTTTCCAAAGAACATTAAACCTTGTTTGAAGCTACTACCTAACAACAATTTTATGCCCCGCTCCCCTCGATAAATCTTGGCATATTCTCTTACCTGTGTCTTTTTGTCTATACCCTGGAAAACATTGTGGAAAAAGTAGAACTTGCTTGTAACCATCAATTTCTACTTTTTATATGCCTGTTGAAGATGGGACGTATTATGGGATCACCCGTGGCGTCCGGGTGTCCGGTCGTCCGGACGTCCAGTTGTCCGGCAGTGTCCACTTCTTTGTCCAGAGCATAACTCTGTCACCTTAAGTCCGATTGACTTTAAACTTGGCAGTTATATTCTTCTAATCAATACAAAGTGCAGTGCTTAATAACCATAACTCTACCTGGCCGATTTTTTGAGTAATTACCCTTTGTTGTTTTTCATACTTGAATCTTGTCCGGAGTATATCTCTAAAAGTATTAAAGTTAGGATCATGAAATTTCATGGGTGAATAGAGCTCACCAAGGGCGAGTGCAGTGCACAAGAACCATAACTCTACCTGGCCTATTTTTTGAGTTATCGCCCTTTGTTGTTTTTCATACTTGAATCTTGTCTGGAGTATATCTTTTAAAGTATAATAGCTAGAATCATGAAACTTCATGGATGGATAGAGCTCACCAAGTTGGAATGCAGTGTACAAGAACCATAACTCTACCTAGTCTATTTTTTGACTTATTGCCCTTTGTTGTTTTTCATACTTGAATCTTGTCCGGAGTATATCTCTAAAAGTATAATAGCTAGAATCATGAAATTTCATGGATGGATAGAGCTCACCAAGTGGGAGTGCAGTGTACAAGAACCATAACTCTAGCTACCCTTTTTTTGAGTTATTCCCTTTGTTGTTTTTCATACTTGAATCTTATCTGGAGTATATCAATAAAAGTATTACAGCTAGGTTCATGAAACTTCATGGGTGTATAGATCTCACCAAGTGGGAATGCAGTGCACAAGATCCATAACTCTACCGTACCTATTTTTTGAGTTATTGCCCTTTGTCGATTTTCATACTTGAATCTGGTCTGGAGTATATCTCTTAAAGTATAATAGCTAGGATCATGAAACTTCATGGATGGATAGAGCTCACCAAGTTGGAATGCAGTGTACAAGAACCAGAACTCTACCTAGTCTATTTTTTGACTTATTGCCCTTTGTTGTTTTTCATACTTTAATCTTGTCCGGAGTATATCTCTAAAAGTATAATAGCTAGAATCATGAAATTTCATGGATGGATAGAGCTCAACAAGTGGGAGAGCAGTGTACAAGAACCATAACTCTAGCTACCCTTTTTTTGAGTTATTGCCCTTTGTTGTTTTTCATACTTGAAACTTATCTGGAGTATATCTCTAAAAGTATTATAGCTAGGATCATGAATCTTCATGGGTGTATAGATCTCACCAAGTGGGAGTGCAGTGTACAAGAACCCTAACTCTACCTGGCCTATTTTTTTAGTTTTTGCCCTTTGTTGTTTTTCATACTTGTGTCTTGTCGGGAGTATATCTCTAAAAGTATAATAGCTAGAATCGGGAAATTTCATGGATGGATAGAGCTCATCAAGTGGGAGTGCAGTGTACAAGAACCATAACTCTACCTAGCCTATTTTTTTAGTTATTGCCCTTTGTTGTTTTTCATACTTGAATCTTGTCCGGAGTATATCTCTAAAAGTATAATAGCTAGAATCATGAAATTTCATGGATGGATAGATCTCACCAAGTGGGAGTGCAGTGTACAAGAACCATAACTCTACCTAGCCTTTTTTTGAGTTATTGCCCTTTGTTATTTTTCATACTTGAATCTTGTCCAGAGTATATCTTAAAGTATTAAAGCTAGGATCATGAAACTTCATTAATGGATAGATCTCACCAAGTGGGAATGCAGTGCACAAGATCCATAACTCTACCGTACCTATTTTTTGAGTTATTGCCCTTTGTTGTTTTTCATACTTGAATCTGGTCCGGAGTATATCTCTTAAAGTATAATAGCT
The DNA here is from genome assembly GCA_946902895.1 of Fragum fragum. NCBI lineage: Eukaryota > Metazoa > Mollusca > Bivalvia > Cardiida > Cardiidae > Fragum > Fragum fragum. The sequence continues at coordinate 10,071,998 of OX336366.1, forward strand.
AGGATCATGAAACTTCATGGATGGATAGAGCTCACCAAGTTGGAATGCAGTGTACAAGAACCAGAACTCTACCTAGTCTATTTTTTGACTTATTGCCCTTTGTTGTTTTTCATACTTTAATCTTGTCCGGAGTATATCTCTAAAAGTATAATAGCTAGAATCATGAAATTTCATGGATGGATAGAGCTCACCAAGTGGGAGAGCAGTGTACAAGAACCATAACTCTACCTACCCTTTTTTTTTAGTTATTTCCCTTTGTTGTTTTTCATACTTGAATCTTATCTGGAGTATATCAATAAAAGTATTACAGCTAGGATCATGAAACTTCATGGGTGTATAGATCTCACCAAGTGGGAATGCAGTGCACAAGATCCATAACTCTACCGTACCTATTTTTTGAGTTATTGCCCTTTGTCGATTTTCATACTTGAATCTGGTCCGGAGTATATCTCTTAAAGTATAATAGCTAGGATCATGAAACTTCATGGATGGATAGAGCTCACCAAGTTGGAATGCAGTGTACAAGAACCATAACTCTACCTAGTCTATTTTTTTACTTATTACCCTTTGTTGTTTTTCATACTTTAATCTTGTCCGGAGTATATCTCTAAAAGTATAATAGCTAGAATCATGAAATTTCATGGATGGATAGAGCTCACCAAGTGGGAGTGCAGTGTACAAGAACCATAACTCTACCCACCCTTTTTTTTTGAGTTATTGCCCTTTGTTGTTTTTCATACTTGAATCTTATCTGGAGTATATCTCTAAAAGTATTATAGCTAGGATCATGAATCTTCATGGGTGTATAGATCTCACCAAGTGTGAGTGCAGTGTACAAGAACCCTAACTCTACCTGGCCATTTTTTTTAGTTTTTGCCCTTTGTTGTTTTTCATACTTGTGTCTTGTCGGGAGTATATCTCTAAAAGTATAATAGCTAGAATCGGGAAATTTCATGGATGGATAGAGCTCATCAAGTGGGAATGCAGTGTACAAGAACCATAACTCTACCTAGCCTATTTTTTTAGTTATTGCCCTTTGTTGTTTTTCATACTTGAATCTTGTCCGGAGTATATCTCTAAAAGTATAATAGCTAGAATCATGAAATTTCATGGATGGATAGATCTCACCAAGTGGGAGTGCAGTGTACAAGAACCATAACTCTACCTAGCCTTTTTTTGAGTTATTGCCCTTTGTTGTTTTTCATACTTGAATCTTGTCCAGAGTATATCTTAAAGTATTAAAGCTAGGATCATGAAACTTCATTAATGGATAGATCTCACCAAGTGGGAATGCAGTGCACAAGATCCATAACTCTACCGTACCTATTTTTTGAGTTATTGCCCTTTGTTGATTTTCATACTTGAATCTTATCCGGAGTATATCTCTTAAAGTATAATAGCTAGGATCATGAAACTTCATGGATGGATAGAGCTCACCAAGTTGGAATGCAGTGTACAAGAACCATAACTCTACCTAGTCTATTTTTTGACTTATTGCCCTTTGTTGTTTTTCATACTTTAATCTTGTCCGGAGTATATCTCTAAAAGTATAATAGCTAGAATCATGAAATTTCATGGATGGATAGAGCTCACCAAGTGGGAGTGCAGTGTACAAGAACCATAACTCTACCTACCCTTTTTTTTAGTTATTTCCCTTTGTTGTTTTTCATACTTGAATCTTATCTGGAGTATATCAATAAAAGTATCACAGCTAGGATCATGAAACTTCATGGGTGTATAGATCTCACCAAGTGGGAATGCAGTGCACAAGATCCATAACTCTACCTAGCCTTTTTTTGAGTTATTGCCCTTTGTCGATTTTCATACTTGAATCTGGTCCGGAGTATATCTCTTAAAGTATAATAGCTAGGATCATGAAACTTCATGGATGGATAGAGCTCACCAAGTTGGAATGCAGTGTACAAGAACCATAACTCTACCTAGTCTATTTTTTTACTTATTACCCTTTGTTGTTTTTCATACTTTAATCTTGTCCGGAGTATATCTCTAAAAGTATAATAGCTAGAATCATGAAATTTCATGGATGGATAGAGCTCACCAAGTGGGAGTGCAGTGTACAAGAACCATAACTCTACCCACCCTTTTTTTTGAGTTATTGCCCTTTGTTGTTTTTCATACTTGAATCTTATCTGGAGTATATCTCTAAAAGTATTATAGCTAGGATCATGAATCTTCATGGGTGTATAGATCTCGCCAAGTGGGAGTGCAGTGTACAAGAACCCTAACTCTTCCTGGCCTATTTTTTGAGTTATTGCCCTTTGTTGTTTTTCATACTTGTGTCTTGTAGGGAGTATATCTCTAAAAGTATAATAGCTAGAATCGGGAAATTTCATGGATGGATAGAGCTCATCAAGTGGGAGTGCAGTGTACAAGAACCATAACTCTACCTAGCCTATTTTTTTTAGTTATTGCCCTTTGTTGTGAAAAACTTGAATCTTGTCCGGAGTATATCTCTTAAAGTATAATAGCTAGAATCATGAAACTTCATGGATGGATAGATCTCACCAAGTGGGAGTGCAGTGTACAAGAACCATTACTCTACCTAGCCCTTTTTTTGAGTTATTGCCCTTTGTTGTTTTTCAACTTGAATCTTGTCCAGAGTATATCTTAAAGTATTAAAGCTAGGATCATGAAACTTCATTAATGGATAGATCTCACCAAGTGGGAATGCAGTGCACAAGATCAATAACTCTACCGTACCTATTTTTTGAGTTATTGCCCTTTGTCGTTTTTCATACATGAATCTGGTCCGGAGTATATCTCTTAAAGTATAATAGCTAGGATCATGAAACTTCATGGATGGATAGAGCTCACCAAGTGGGAGTGCAGTGTACAAGAACCATAACTCTACCTAGTCTATTTTTTGACTTATTGCCCTTTGTTGTTTTTCATACTTTAATCTTGTCCGGAGTATATCTCTAAAAGTATAATAGCTAGAATCATGAAATTTCATGGATGGATAGAGCTCACCAAGTGGGAGTGCAGTGTATAAGAACCATAACTCTACCTACCCTTTTTTTTTAGTTATTTCCCTTTGTTGTTTTTCATACTTGAATCTTATCTGGAGTATATCTCTAAAAGTATTATAGCTAGGATCATGAATCTTCATGGGTGTATAGATCTCACCAAGTGGGAGTGCAGTGTACAAGAACCCTAACTCTACCTGGCCTATTTTTTTAGTTTTTGCCCTTTGTTGTTTTTCATACTTGTGTCTTGTCGGGAGTATATCTCTAAAAGTATAATAGCTAGAATCGGGAAATTTCATGGATGGATAGAGCTCATCAAGTGGGAGTGCAGTGTACAAGAACCATAACTCTACCTAGCCTATTTTTTAGTTATTGCCCTTTGTTGTTTTTCATACTTTAATCTTGTCCGGAGTATATCTCTAAAAGTATAATAGCTAGAATCATGAAATTTCATGGATGGATAGAGCTCACCAAGTGGGAGTGCAGTGTATAAGAACCATAACTCTACCTACCCTTTTTTTTTAGTTATTTCCCTTTGTTGTTTTTCATACTTGAATCTTATCTGGAGTATATCTCTAAAAGTATTATAGCTAGGATCATGAATCTTCATGGGTGTATAGATCTCACCAAGTGGGAGTGCAGTGTACAAGAACCCTAACTCTACCTGGCCTATTTTTTTAGTTTTTGAACTTTGTTGTTTTTCATACTTGTGTCTTGTAGGGAGTATATCTCTAAAAGTATAATAGCTAGAATCGGGAAATTTCATGGATGGATAGAGCTCATCAAGTGGGAGTGCAGTGTACAAGAACCATAACTCTACCTAGCCTATTTTTTAGTTATTGCCCTTTGTTGTTTTTCATACTTTAATCTTGTCCGTAGTATATCTCTTAAGTATAATAGCTAGAATCATGAAATTTCATGGATGGATAGATCTCACCAAGTGGGAGTGCAGTGTACAAGAACCATAACTCTACCTAGCGTATATTTTGAGTTATTATCCTTTGTTGTTTTTCATACTTTCTTTGACAAAAAATATTCATTCAAAATAACCTCAGTTCTATTTAACCCCCAGTTAATATTAAGCAGTGTGACGGGTGTATCTTGTGACAATTTGGCACCTTGTTCCACAATAGTTTCTACCCTATTGAATGGTTATTTTCAAATAGAATCAACTTAAAATTGTCGCTTGCAAAACCTTTGAAATTGGACTAGTCTAAAAAATTCTAAAACAGGAATGAGTTAAATAAGTAGTTGCCCAAGGAAGATTTAACAGGGCCTTTTTACAAAGTTAAACTTGTCTATTTATACTCATGTTTTATTCATTTCAGGAGCTACAAACAGCGCTAGACATGGGACATGAGCTATTGAAACAAGTATTGGTGTGTTCTGAGAAAACCCTTCCAAATACCAACAGTCGTGGTGCACAGAGCATTAAACAGGAATGTGACAATGCCAAGAGTCAATATGAGAACCTTCTCACAGATATGTCACAGGCAAAGAGAGGACTCGAATCTGCTCTCAACCAATGGGGAGACTTTGACAGGTCACATGAACAGTTCCATGTTTGGCTCACGGCCATGGAAGCTAAAGTCAATGCTGATCCAGGTTATAAAACTGATCTACCTGAGAAAAGATCCGCTCTGGAGAAATTCAAAGCTCTATATGCTGATTGTTTAGGACACAGAGAGCTCTTGGAGCGTCTAGAAGAGAAGGCATCTAATGTGAATGATGCGCATCCTCAATCCCGTGTCCTTGACCTTCGATCTCGGTACTCTGCTGTTACTACGGCTATCAAGGAGCTGGTTTCCAAACTGGATAGTCAAGCCTCTAGTCATGAAGAATACAGAAAGGCATATATTGGTTGTCTTGATTGGATGGCTAATACTCGTCATCGATTACAGAGATTGAGTGATTTCTCTGGAGACAGACGGACATTACAAGACAGACTCCATCAAATTAAGGTAAGAATCATCTTAATAAAGTGTTTGTTGAATATAGAAGTAAAGTCTCTTAACCCATTCCTAAAGGACAAAATTTTAGACCTGTCGGGATTGAAAGAGTTGCAGAACATTTTAAAGTTTGAAATTTTAGATTTTTTCAACTTTTTGGGTTGAAAATATTGTGTACAATGAAGAAACTGCTTGTTATTTGTGAGGGAAATGGTTTAAGAAATTCTGCTCAAACAAGTTCACTCCAATTTACTGTTAGAATTTCAGCTCAACCAAATTACAGAATTTTAGACCTGGTCCAAATTGAAAGAAGCAGACAGACAACAGTCTGTGTAAATTGCAGGTAAAATACTATGAAGAGAAAAAACAATTGTTAGAAATGAAATTGCTTGTAAGAAGCAAATTCTTCTTTTCCTAACATTTTTCTTCAGGAGTGTGGAAACAGGGGTTTACTTTAACTGTTTAACCCATTCCAACTCAATCCCTCCTTTTTACGCCCCTCAACAAAAAAGCTTTGGAAAACACTGTGGAAAATGAGGAAATTGCTTGTATCAAGCAATTTCTTCATTATCCACAATGTTTTCTATCCAAAAAGACAAAAAAAAATTCAAAATTCCATCAACTTGAAATTGTCGTCTGCAGCTTCTTTCAATTTGGACTGGTCTAAAATTTTGCTGTGTTGGAATGGGTTAAACAAAATTCACAAAGAATCTACTAATAAGATTTTAACCCATCACCAGACAACAAAATATCAGACTGGTCTAAGTTAAAGAAGTTCCAGACTTTATTTTAAAGTGTGCTGAAATCAGAAACTAAGTTCCAAATAAGGTAAAAACATTGTGAGACAAAAAGAGGATGACAACAAATGGGTTCTTATGGTAAAGGTAAAAGTGGATTCAACTTTGACATTGCAATGATAAAACTGATTCATCAATTGACAAATTGCTGGCCCTGCCCTCTTTATTCTTTTGCTCCTCCCATTGACTCTGACAGCGAGTTCCACGTCAATCAGGCATTATTTCACAAAATTTATGGCCAGTATCATGTTACAAATGAGTGGAATGGTTGGTTGGCAACCTAAACGTTGTAACCGCAGCTTGAATAAGTTATAGTTACGATGTTAAAGTCTCCAAACCAACAAAAGTGATGCACCAAAATGGCAGCCAATGTCGGAGTTCAAACTGAACTTCCAGTATAAATGAATTATTTCAATGATCAGATGAATATATGATTGACAGCCACAATTGGTCAATTGGTTAACCCATTCCCACACAATGGAATTTTAGACCAGTCCAAATTGAAAGGAGCTGCAGACGACAATTTCAAGTTGATGGAATTTTGAAATTTTTCGTCTTTTGGGACAGAAAACAGTGTGGATAATGAAGAAATTGCTTGATCCAAGCAATTTCTTCATTTTCCACAATGTTTTCCAAAGCTTTTTTGTTGAGGGGCTTAAATAGGAGGGATTGAGTGGGAATGGGTTAATTACAGCTATTACCTGGATTTTGGTGTGCAAACAAGACAAAACAAAAAAAGATTATTTAATAGTATATATTGTATCTTATAGGATTTCAAAGGAGAGATGAGACATGGTCAAGATATGGTCAACAATGCTACACAGATGGGTGAGAGGGTCTGTCTAACTACTGCACCACGAGGTCAGGATGCCATTCATAAAGAAATACAAACACTGAAAGATGATTGGTCCAGTTTTGCTGGAGCCGTCAATGAGGTTGAGGAGAATCTGGAGGCGTGTGTTGGTAATTGGGTCGACCTTGAAGATGAACTTTCAGGCTTCACTCATTGGATGGAATCCATGGAGAGAAAGATGAAGAATCTCAATGATAGTAAATCCGACAGTTCTAGGAAGGAAAAACATCTCAGAGAAGCTGAGGTAAACTTAACCCTTTATCAAAGATTGTGAATTTAAACCTTATCATGCTGGACCTGGAATATTGCTGTTTTGGCAGGAAGTATAGACAAAGATCAGCCTGCACATATGTACAGTCTGATCTTAATCTTCACCACCTGCTTGTCACTTTTAAACCACAGTTGTTTATAGATTAAATTTTCTAAATCATAACTAACCCACAATTAGTTCATCCAGTGCTTACAGCCCTTTGAATTCAGTGAAACTCTGTAGAGGATTTTATTCAGCATGACAAGGGTTAATCTCATCTAGTACAAGATCCAAATACAGATCACTTGGAAAGCCCACTAGCCTCTGATAAGACTGTTTTGTTGAGATTTAAGATGACATTAGCTTTCATAAGTTGTCCTCAGGTTAATTAACCAATTACAACACAGCAACATTTAGGCTGATCCAAATTCAAAGCTGGTGCAGACAACATTTTTATGAAATTTAAATGAAATCTCTTTCTTTATAGCCCCATAAAACAAATGTTTTGGTGGGTATACTGGAATCAGCCTGTCTGTCTGTGTACAAAATGCTACAAATTTTGTGTCGCAAACGCCTTCTGTTTTGCTTCAATACCATTAAACTTCATACAAAGATTAACCACATGTTAAAGTATTGCAAGACGCTATTTTGAAGTCTTAATTCCCCCTTGTTTAAGAATTATCTCCCCTTGCTTTGTAGACATATACAGCTAATTATTCTACCAATTTTGTGTCACGAACTCCTCCTTCAGCTTTGCTTCAATACCATTGAAACTATATACGAAGATTAACCACATGTTGAAGTTTTGCAAGACAAAATTTTGAAGTCTTAATTACCTCTGGTTCAAAAAATTATTTCCCCTTGTACTTAGACATTATTTATGCTTTGTACACATATACAGCTAAATATACTACCAATTTTGTGTAGCAAACTCCTCCTTTCTAGAAAAGCAAAGTCAGTAGATATGTCCTTGTATTGTTAAAGCTCTCATTACACTGAAAGCACTTGCGGGGGAATTTAGTCACATACTGTGACAAGTTTAAGATTTGGTAGAAAAGATTGTTGATAATGAAGAAATTGCTCGCAACAAGCAATTTCTTCATTTTCTGCAATTTTTCTATTTGATTTTTCATGGGGTATCAAAAAGCATCATTGTGTGAGAATGGGTTAATACTGGAAGCAAGTAGTTGCAGAGATTCCATTTACGTCGTAAAAGTATCTGTATACGCATGAAAACCAGCTCGGACGCAAAATTTGAATAGTCGTCGCGTCCATGGGACACAAAATAAAATGAGTGGCAAAAACAATGTATTTTCATAAATCTTACGCAGAAACGTCAGATAACTAGCGAAAACAATCTAAAATCCTTCAAAGTACGACAGGTTTGAAGCAATGACACCGGTTTTCCAAAGTTACTATAAATAAACTTCGCCAACGTCTAACCGAAAAGTTGCGAATGTTGGGACTCCCGCTTTTTTGTCTGGTACCCGAACTGTCTGAAATATTGTTTTGTGGGCAATTTGATAGCCGGAAACCAACTGTTACTTTCATTTTGTAAATAATAATGGCTTCTCGAGCCAAGAAAAAGAAGCACTCACGGTCTTTTCAAGACCAGTGGCTTGCCGATCCGGCGTTCAAAGACTGGCTGATAAAAGTCAGATTCGTCTGCTGTTTGAATGAAGTGCAGTATTTGTTGTGAAACTAAGCAGAAGAACATTTTTACTACGGGCTGCAATGACTTTTGCAATGAAGCAGACGACAATTTTCATTTGACGTATCACAGCCTTAGTATAGCGACGAAAGGTTTTTCTTTGCTTGTAAGAGCTGCCGTAAATATTTTACTTTTGAAAACAATGTTAGGAAGCATTTCTTTTTGTCATATTGACTTCAAAGTAGATATTTGTTGATTGTTTGTTTGTTTACCTATTACCAGAAGGCTAAATTTTAGACTTGTCATTAATCGAACTTCACGAAGACCACAATTTCAAATGCCTGAGAATTTCACATTTTTTTGGCCTTCTGGAGTAGAAAAAATAAGGAAAAATTAAGGAAAATAAAGAAATTGCTTGTCACAAATAATTTCTTCATTTTGCACAATGTTTTTCTAACTCTTTATCTTGAACCTTAGGGGAATATAGGCAGCCTGTGCAACTAACAGGCTTTCATGGCTTACTCATACCAGTTCTCACAACTTAAAGCCTTATGCCATTGTTTCTAAACTAACCTTTCATTGAACCCTTTCCAAAATAACAAAATTTTAGGTTGGTCCAATATGAAAGCTGCTGCAGATCACAAAATTTGTGATTACTTAGGTATAAAACTTGAGAATATCTCAGAAAACATTGAGGTAAATTGAGATAATGCTTATTAGCAGTTTCTTCTTTTGCTTCAATGTTTCCCCAAGCCACTTTTACTGGGAATATCAAAACTAGGTCTTGTTTTGGAAAGAGTTATTAAGCCCATTCAAGTACACCAATTAATTTGAAGATGATTTGTGGAAGTCAAAATTGGAATCAACTGAAAGTGGTTGGGACTCAACTTTTTGTACGGCACTGGGTCCCAGGGACTCAATATTTTTTTAAGTAAATGGAAACACTGAGTTGGTTTGCTACCAAAATACCATAACTTCATCTTGAATATGCTATTGCTACTCTGTTAACCCTTTCCTGTTCAAACACGGGTTTTTACGTTGCTGCAATTTTACACTTGAGAAAACATTGTGGGAAAAGAAGAAATTGCTTGTAACAAGCAATTTCTCCTTTTTCCACAATATTTTCTACAACATATGATGGTTTCATTTCAAATTGTATTTGATATTCATTGTCGTCTGCAACCTCTTTCAATTTGGACTAGTCTAAAACTTCCAAAAACAGGAAAAGGTTAAAGCAACTAATTCAACATTTAAGTCGGAGGTCAATAATCAATTTGGGTCCATATTTTGACAATGGCCAACCATCATTTTTTCATCTGAGTGAAATTAAAGAATCAACATTGTCTTATATAAGGTTATAAAAGGGTTGAGATGAGAGGGTGAAAATGTTGGTAAAAGAAATATACTGATACATCCCAAGTTACTAGACATAATTTTGAAACAAAGGCAAGAGAAAGAACAATGATAATTGGATAATTATTTCTCAAAGGAAAATGGCACTGTATGTGGGGAAAAACTAAGTCTTTGTAAAATGAGTTCTTATTGTATTTTCTCCTATAATTATGATAATTACTCTGCTTAAAATTATGATTATTGAATCATCACATGTCAATCAAAGTGAGGTTTAGATAATTAGTAGTCATTGAGAAGGTTTTGTCCGAAAATTTAAGGGATTATTTGTTTTCAAATTTTCTACTTTGTGTATCATCTTCTAATATGGCTTTAAGACTGGTAAGTGTTTGTTTACTTATTCTGACCTCTGTTTCTGTAGGACCTCCTGGATGAAATAGTTAAGAAGAAATCTGCTCTTGAGCTTGTACGTGAGAAAGGAGAGGCTGTGGCCCAGCGCAGTACTGATCCTAGACTGAATAACAACCTGATGCAATTAGCAACCAAGTACCAGTCTTTAACTTCAGCAGCAAAGGTAACGTCCCTTGTTGAGGAAACATTTTTCTAGTGGATGGATAATGTATGATAAGTTCAAAGAGTTTCTCACTATATAGATTGGGAATTATGCAACCCATTCCCTTACAATAATGCTTTTTTATGGCCCTCAAGAAAAAACTGAAATCATTTTGGAGAATGAAGAAATTGCTTGTAGCAAACAATTTATTCATTGTCCAAAATGATTTTTTCTGAAAAGACAGATTCTTTTTTAATTTCAAAAGCTAAAAGTTGTTGTTCTTTGAATTTGGACCTGTCTGAAAGTTTGTCTCGTGGTAATCAATTAAGCAGAAAATGGAAATAACTTGCAAATGCAAAATTGATTAATAATGTAGTTATCTCTATCATCATTTGAGTAATATTAATCTTGTTTATAGCTGATGTTTGTTATATATCTTGGCTTTTAACCCATTACCACACAATGATGCTTTCTGACAACCTGAAGAAACACAATCATGGAAAACTTTGTGGGAAAAGGAGAAATTGCTTGTGACAAGCAATCTCTCCTTTTCCCTCAAAGTTTTCCACCTTATTTATCACTTAATTTCCAATTTTAATGCATTTTGAAATGTTGTCTGAAACTTTTTAAAACTTTGACTATTCTAAAATATTATTGTCTGGCTATGGGTAAAGGGTTGGTAGGCTCAATTTTGGTAAATAATAGAATTGGTCTGAAAAATAAAAATAACGCAAGAACTGGTTTGAATGAAAATACTGGTGTCCTTTAGAAACGAGCTAGTACTATGACAAGTAATGTGTTTAATATTCTATATCCAGAATCTAGTGTCTACCCTGGCTGAGAATGCGGAGGACCATAAAGCGTACAATGAGGCTTTCCATGAGGCCACTAAATGGTTAGCCCAGATGCAGGAACGTGTCCTAGATTGTAATGATACTGCAGGAGACTGGCACTCTCTTCAGGATAGAATGGATGCCATCAAGGTAGGGCTATCAAACAGAAGAATATTCATATAGAATGCAAATGAGAGTGGGAAAAATGGACTCTCTGAGTAAAACCCATAACAGTTTTTTATGCCCCCACATGGATAAGATCGGGGGCATATTGTTTTACCGGTGTCCGTCTGTCTGTCTGTCCGTCTGTCTGCCTGTCTGCAAAACTTAACCTGCCAACTAAACATTTTCCTATAACTTCAAACCTGATTAAGTTACAATGCTTATATTTGGTATGTAGATAGGTCTCAACAAGGCGCAACTGGGGAAGGTCATTTCATCAAGGTCAAGGTCAAAATTTTAACGCTTTACCCGTTTCTTAAGAATTCCTGTTTCGGGGGCATGGTGTTTTACAAACACATCTTGTTTCATTCTTTGTTTCACACTATCTTGAAATTTTTGGTCACTTGGTGGCATTGTGTTGTCCAATGGATATTTGTAAAACTAGAGTTTGGTTTTATGTTGAATTACCGAATTATTGCGTGGATATGGTCCAATAGAATTGTTTTTTCATGTAGTAAGATGGAAACGGATATCTGCAGAGCTCAAAATCAATCAGATGAGACAAAATTAAGTCATTGTCCATATTTGCTTTGGGTTTCATAGTACCAAAAAATAAGTTAAACTTGTTTCCTTTTTTAGCTCACCTGAGCACAACATGCTCAAGGTGAGCTTTTGGTATCACCTTTTGTCCGTCGTGCGTCGGAAGTCGTCAACAATTCTTTAAACATCTTCTCCTCAGTAACCACTGGGCGGAATTCAACCAAACTTGGTAGAAATGTTCCTTGGGTGACCCTTCTCAAAAGTTGTTCGCGGATTTTTGATTGACCCCCAAATATGGGCGTGGCAGGGCGTGGCAGTTTTTAACTAAGAAATCTTTAAACATCTTCTCCTCAGTAACCATTGGGCCAATTTCATCCAAATTTGGTATGAATGTTCCTTGGGTCACCCTTTTCAAAAGTTGTTCGCGGATTTTTGATTTATGCCCAAATATGGGCGTGGCAGGGCGTGGCAGTTTTTGACTTAGGAATACAATTCTTTAAACATCTTCTCCTCAGTAACCATTGGGCCAATTTCAACCAAATTTGGCATGAATGTTCCTTTGGTGACCCTTTACAAAAGTTGTTCATGGAATTTTGATTTACGCCCAAATATGGGCGTGGCAGTTTTTTACTTAGAAATCTTTAAACATCTTCTCCTCAGTAACCATTGGGCCAATTTCATCCAAACTTTGCATGAATGTTCCTTGGATGACCCTTTTTAAAAGTTGTTCGCGGAATTTTGATTTATGCCCAAATATGGGCGTGGCAGTTTTTTAACTTTGAAATCTTTAAACATCTTATCCTCAGTAACCTTTGGGTCAATTTCAACCAAACTTTGCATGAATGTTCCTTTTGATGACCCTTTTCAAAAGTTGTTCCTGGAATTTTGATTTATGCCCAAATATGGGCGTGGCAGGGTCAGGCACTTTTTTGACTTTGAAATCTTTAAACATCTTCTCCTCAGTAACTATTGGGCCAATTTCAACCAAATTTGGTATGAATGTTCCTTGAGTGACCCTTTTCAAAAGTTGTTCTAGAATTTTGATTGATGACCAAATAAGGGCTTGGAAGGGTAGGGCAGTTTTTACTTTGAAATCTTTAAACATCTTCTCCTCAGTAACCATTGGGCCAATTTCAATTTTGAATCATCTTACATTAGTCAGGTGAGCGATTTTAGGGCCATTCTGGCCCTCTTGTTTAAATATAAGACTGGTCCAAACTGAAAAAGGTTGCAGATGACAATTAGAATTTAATGCAATTTGAAATGGAACCATCCAACATGACAGAGGATATTATTGAAAAAGGCAAAATAGATTGTTTCAAGCAATTTCTTCTTTTTTAACAATGTTTTCTCAAGTATAAAATCATAGCAATCCAAAATCTTGGATTTTTTTTCCAGGAAAGTGTTTAAAAATACTTGACATCTTTTACAGAACATAACTGCCAACATGGATGAAGGACTGTTCAAGGTCAACAAAGTCTGTGACCTTGCTGAGAAAATCCTTCCCAACACATCGTCCGAGGGAAAACGGCTGATAGAACAACAGGTCACAGAGTTGACCAATGAATGGGAGAAATTGAATATGTCGATAACAGACTGCAATGCTATGCTGGAGGTACAGAGAACATTACCTAATATCTGTATACCAGTTTTTCTTTTCTAGACAATACAATCTTGGACTATTCAAACAAAACCCATTCTCACACAATGATACCTTTTCAACAATTGGAAAAATATTGTGTAAAATGAAGAAATTGCTTGAGACAAGCAATTTTTTAGTTTAAACCTATTTATTTTACATCGATTGGGATACAAGTTCCTACAACTTAGATTAATCCCACTTGATTCTTCTTCCTTGAAAGTTCACCAGTACTCGTGCCAAGTGTGTGGGCCAAGGAAAAAACCAAGATCAATAGCCGCTCCTGGGAATCTAACTCAGGACCTCTTGATAAAGAAGCAGACGCTCAATCTCTTGACCATGGACACCACATTTTTTCATTTTACACAAAGATTTCTACCTGGAAAGATGAAAAAATCTGAAATTTCATAAACTTTAATTAGTTGTCTGCAGTTCTTTTTATTTTGGACCAGAATTTTATCGTGGGGTAATGGAAGAAAAGCAGTTGAACACTAGAATTATCTTGAAAGATAGATCCAGAGTTGTGATAAATAGTTTATTGAGGGAAATTTTGATTCATGTGGTTTGAGTGAGTCAAAGATAGAATAATAAAACTTAAAAATTACTATATTGTTACTGGAAGCAGCCAGTCATTTAGAATGACAAATTTTGGCATTTAAGCTATTACCAGAGGACAAAATTTTAGACTAGTCCAAATTGAAAACAATTCCAAGTTTTATGAAATTGTAGATTTTTTCAACTAGATTGATAGAAAATATTGTGTGAAATGAAGAAATTGCTTATTACAAGCAATTTCTTCATTTTACACAATATTTTCACCATTGTTTTTCCTTGTGGGGCTTCAAAGAGCGTCATTGGATGGGAATGGGTAAACTCATTGTCACTCCACCCTTTTAATGAAAACACATTACTAGAACAGTTTAAGTAGTAAAGGTTAATTTCTTTGTTGTATTGATGTTAGAAGTAGTGTATTGATTCTGATATGTTAATGAGTGCATTTTTTTGTATAATTATGTAGGGTGTACAAGAACGTTGGAACGACTATGAAGAATACTATGGCAGCCTTGTTAAATGGTTGGCAGAAATGGAGAACACACTTGGAATGGACCCCGAACCTAAAGCTCAACTTGTTGAGAAAAAGACTCAACTTGATAAATATAAGGTACCATATTTCACGTTATAAATGAACTTGGCAAAACACCTAGGAGGAGCTCCTATTTTGTACCAATTTTCCTATATTCTGCTAGTTTATAAATACACTACCTGTATCTTCTAATCTATTTACAAACTGTGCTGATTTATTTCCCTTAGTTCAAAATGAAGTTGTAAATTGTACTTTCATCATTACATAATTTGATTGTTCAGCGCTTATAGACATGTAGGCAGTTACAACTGTTTCGTGCTGAACCATCGAATTATGATCTCTTTCATCATCTTGGTACAAACATCTGAAATAATGTGGTACAAGCGTCTTCTCAAGTCTTTGATAATATGCAGGTTTCTAATCAAGTTCTGAACTTTCAAGTGATGAAAACACATTGAAAGCCTCTACTAATTCCAATACGGCTGGACACTAGACTTAGTTTGATAATGTGTTTGAATTTTCTAGAATACTTTAAATTAATACAGTTTGGTGAAAAAAAGATGTAGATTAGAGCTTGAAATTTGTCGCTTGTAAGTTCTGGTGTATGTATGGGTTGTTCAGAGGGCTCTGACAATGGTGAAATATCAAGGGGGAGGGGCTTTATTTTTGTCTACAAATGGCAATTCCGAAACCAAGATTTCTATCGACTTCTAGGCAGGGACTTTGTGAACCTTAGCATTGGTTATATTGTAGGATATATTGTATAACCATAGTCTGACCATTTGTCAGTATGACTGTTCAAACCTTGACCTCTTACTGAAGGCTGTCATCTTACCTCAAACTTTAACTTACAATAGTTTTAGTATGAATCTCCATGGCATCAATTCCTAATTGCTGATGACAAGGTTGAAGCCATTTGATTAGGTCAAGGTCATAATTATCAAGGTCATATTTTCAAAAGTTTTCATAACCTGAGGGAAGTTAGATGTTGGAACCTGGCCTGCTGTTCACATGAGTATTTTCATGGGCAAGACATTTAGGAGCCCTGGCCTAATATTGGTGATACCCAGGAAGCAGATGAATTTTGCCGAGACATAACTGAAAGTTTGTATAAAGTGGCATAATATCAAGAACAAACAACCAAAAATATAATTGCTGTTAATGTTGGCTTTAATCTTTTAAACATCTTGTTTTTCTATGTCAACGATATCATTGTGTGAAGACAGTTATCAGACAAATTCCTTATATTGCTAGTTGATGATGGGAGATATAGACAATCACCAGAGATTAGTAAATGAGCTGGCAGAGAGAGTGGCCAATTTGGAGGCTCTAAGTGAGAACTCAGAAGTAGCTGAATCTCTACAAGATGTACAAAACAGATACGACAGAGTTAGACAGAGAAGCAAGGTATGTGTGGAGTTTATATTTATAGAAGCAACATAACACTCTTGTTTATTCACATTAAAATAATATGAATACATTAATCACTGCTATAACCTATTGCCTGACAACACAATTTTAGACTGTTCCAAGTTGAAGCAATTACAGTCAACCTTTTAACCAATTCCCGCACAATCCCTCCTTTTTACCCCCCTCAAGAAAAAGCTAAAGAAAATTTTATGGAAAATGAAGAAATTGCTTGTGTCAAGTAATTTCTTCATATCAACAATGTTTACTTTTTCAAAAGACAAAAAAAAATTTGAATTTCCATCATCCTGAAATTGTGATCTGCAGCTTCTTTCAATTAGGACCAGTCTAAAAGTTTGTTGTTAGGGAATGGGTATAGATTGATGAAATTTAATAACACTTTGCCTTTTTTAGCTCGGCTGTTTTTGGAGAAAACCCGAGGTATCACTGTAGCCTTGGTGTCGTTGTTGTCGTCGTCGTGTGAAAACTTTGACATTCTGTGATATTTCTGGTTTCTACTTAAGACATTTGCCTGAAACTTGACACTCTTGTTCACTTTCAAAAGAGCAACCTAGGGGGATAACTCTAGATGCATTTTGTCCTCTATAGAGCACTTAACAGTTGAGCGTAGGCATCCATAGGTGGTGCTCCTGTTGGATAGAAAACATTGTCTGAAATGAAATTGCTTGTGGCAAGCAATTTATTCATTGTCCACAATGTTTTCCAATCTCTCATTTCTTGTGGCAGGATTATGTTGGAATAGGTGAAGGCGAAAACAGATTAAAAACACTGACTTTAACTTTTAAATTGTTTGATTGTAAAATTACTTGTTGAACTCCATTTACTTAATAAATAGGTATGTTAGTTTTCAAACTGTCTTAACTGTAAGATATATAGGCAATGTTATTCTTATGGCAGACTTGATTATATCATTTGGATAAGCTCGGCTGGTAAAGCACTTGAGTATATACCTTAAGGTATCAGGTGTGACCCCTGCCAGCACCCCTACCCGCACATTACCCAGGTGCTGCATAAGTTTAAAAAAAAAAAATTAATAATAATAATAAAACTGATGGAACTGTGAGTAGTTTTACAAATATTGTCCCCCCCCTCCCCCATAACAACTAATGTCACTGGGGATAAGCACATCATAGCATGGTGTGTTGGTTCACTTTACCCATTACCAGACAGCAAAATTTTACACTGATCCTAATTGAAAGATGTTGCAGAGCTTATGAGCTTATGAAATGTTAGATTTTACAACTTTCTTAGCAGAAAACATTGTGTAAAATGAAGAAATTGCTTGTTGCAAACAATTTCTTCATCTTACACTATGTTTTCCCAATTGTTTTTTTAGAGAGGCGTCAAAAAGTGTGAGGAAATGTGTTAGCATCTGTCACTTTGTTTATCAAAGAAGCCAGAATGAATTCAATCTGGATTCATTACTATTATTCAGGATTACATTTGACATTTCATTTGTTGGTTCCAATTTTTTAATCAAGTGTCTGTTATATTACCAGTATTTTTTCTTGTTTATAGGAGCTTGTGAGCAAACTAGACAGAAACTACCAAGAACATCTTGGTTTTCACGAGGCCCAGCAGGAGAGTGAGAAATGGCTTCTACAAACGTCCTTTAGACTTATGAACCATAACTCTCTCAACTGTAGTACCATGGAACTGACTCAACGACAAATTGATAAACATAGGGTAAGGGACCTGTACTCTCATCATAGAGAGTTTTTAGGGTGACTAAAAGTAACCCATTACCAGACAACAAAAAATCAGACTGGTCCAAATTGAAAGAAGTTGCAGACAACATTTCAAAGTGTGCTTAAATTGGAAAACAAGTGCCAGATAGGTTAGAAAACAGTAAGAGAAAAGGAGAAATTGCCTTTTACAAGTAATATTTTCTTTTAAGACAAAGCTTTTCATTGATTTTATTTCCTCAGGGCATCAGAAAGTGTCATTGTGTTGTTATGGGTTAAGGGAAATTTGATGTGACAGATTGTATAATGTCCTAGTTTAATTCATCAGTTGAAAATTTTCATTAAATTGAGAATTTGATAGCTACCAGCTTTTCTTTTTCCATCTATGACTATGATTTCCTACGCATCCTTTAACCCATTCCCACACAATGACGCTTTTAAATGCCCCTCAATATAAAAGCTTTGGAAAAAATGGATAATGAAGAAATTGCTTGTTACAAGCACTTTCTTCATTATCCACATTTTCTTCTAACCCAAAATACTAAGATTTTTTTAATTTCATCAACTGAAAATTGTTGTCTGCAACTTCATTGAAAATGGACTGGTCTATAATTTTATCTTGTGGGAATGGTTTAAGATAATGTTTTTGTCACTCACTTGTCAGAGTAAGTTAGGTTCAATCTCTGGTTGCCCTAAATATCCTTTCCTACATTTATTTTCCACCAATGGGTGGATAATTGTAAACCTAAGCGGGGTGAACAGTTGGACGATCAAAAAGGATGTAGTGGTAGTACTGGTGTGAGAAATAACAGGAATCAATAGTTTGGTGTTCCAGCAGAGAAATGTGGCGTTAAACTTCAATCAATCAGTCAGGGTAGAGTGTTAACAGATCTTTAACCCTTTCATGTTTAAACCTGGCATTTTACGTTGCTGTGATTTTATACTTGAGAAAACATTGTGGAAAAAGGAGAAAATGCTTGTCCCAAGCAATTTCTCCTTTTCCCACAATGTTTTCTACCACATAGAATGGTTTCATTTCAAATTGCATCCAGGTTTCATTGAAGTCTGCAACCTCTTTCAATTTGGACTAGTCTAAAATTTCAAGAAACAGGAAAGGGTTAACATGTTATCAGAAGACAATTTTTTTCCTTACCCAAATCAACATAATTTACAGAAGACAGTTTTAGGTTAATGAAACTAATGGGGGAAAACTGTCTGTCATGGAAGAAAGCTTTATTGAATATTAAGTAAATGATTATTAAAGACATTTTTAAATAGCCTTTTTCTTGAGAGTTTTTGAAAAGAGAGATCATAGATTATTGGACTAAGAGATAAACTTTAATGTGTGGAATTTGATAAATGAAGTAAGCCTGTTTTGGATCTGCAGATGTTGCTGAGAGAGATAGAAGAATACCGGTCTGTATTAGATCGTGTCAATATGAAAGGTCGTCGACTTATTGACAATAATCCCCGAACTCCGAGACTCGCAGAACAAATGCAAGGACAGCTTCAGAACCTTGAGGAGAGCTATATCAACCTGCAGGCTACCGCAGAACAAATTAGGGTAGGTGTTCTTGTTCTCTTCATTCTTATGGAATTGATTATGTTTGCCATCAATGCTAAATCCAAGTATATCTTATGTATTTGCATTAACCAAGTCCCTTGACTCTTGTTACAAGCGATTTCTTTATTTTCCAAAGCTTTTATTTGGGTCATAAAAAAGCAGAATTGTATTGGAATGCAGTTTTTGGTAAATGAATTTCTATTTTTGTCATGTGGTCTTAAGCAAATTAAGAGAATAAGATTTAAAAGCCTAGTTGAAAGCAGAATTTATGGCGTAAAAAAAAGCTAACTATCTCATCTGATTAATGTATGCGTTAAACCATTACCAGACCACAAAATTTTAGACATGTCCAAATCGAAAGTTGTTGCAGAAGACAATATCAAGTTGATGGAATTCAAAAAAAATCTTTGTCTTTGTGGGTAGAAAACATTGTTAGAAATGAAGAAATTGCGTATCATGAGCAAATTTTCATTTTCAAAAATGTCTACATAAGCTGTTTTCTTGAAGGTATTGGGAAGGTTTGAGCCTGTTAATGAATTTGCTTTGAACCACATGACATCATTTTTACACAAAGTTTTGTTTTGTTACATGATTTCTGTTTTTGCAGATAGTAGATAAAAAGTACTTTGAATATTTCTTTACTTTTGGTTTTAACAAAAATGAGACCTGGTCAGGGGTTGCAGGTCAAAGGTCGTGCACTCCATCTTTGTTGCCATTGCCTATTGGTTGTATAAATAGATAAGAACATACATTGTGTTGTGTGCACAAATATTGATTTTCACCGAGTGATTCACATGCATATAGACTTACATGGACTTACAATACCAGATAACATTATCCAAGTGTAGTCAAAGAGTCATACAAATATTAATTCATCACACACAGCCAGATAACAGAGGTAATTCTTCAATGATATTAAAACGTGATTAAGATTGTTTGCTTGACAAGCCAAAGATAAAAGTGAGAATTGATCAATTGTGGCTGTCAATCAATCAGTCGACTAATTAAATTATTCATTTGAACTGGAACTTCAGTTTTAACTCTTGCATTGGCTGCCATTTTTGTGAATCATTTTTGTTGGTTTGGTAGCTTAAATATCGTAAATACAGCTTATTCAAGCTGTAGTTTAGACGTTTAGGTTGCCAACCAACCATTCAACTTATTTGTAACATGCTACTAGCCATAAATTTTGCAAAATAACCCTATTTGAAATTGAAGCGGGGCCAGCAATTGGTCAATTCTGTTTTGGCACATCACGAGATAACAAATTTTTGGACTTTTCCAAAGTCAATTCTAGTTGCACTTAAATTTTAAAAAAAAAGCGCCAAATTTGTTAGAAAACATAGTGAATAAACAGAGAAATTTAATTGTGACATTTTTCTCATGGCCGCCAAAATGTGGAGTCGTTTGTTAATGCGTAAAGTCTAGCATGTGTTTTTTTAGGAAAAGAACTGCACACAGAAGAGCTGTCATGTAGTTAATTTATTATCTATTAATGATATACAAAATACATCTGTTGTCTGGCATTTTGAGTACATCTAACATTCTGTGTGACCCTCCATATCTTTGTCCTTGTGAATACCAAGAGGTTTAACATATTCAAGATTAGATCATAGTTCATTTCAGAATTAATATCCATTAGGCTGATTAATTCACTGACAATTGCTTACTAGGAAGTTCTGTATGCTATAAACAATAAGTGAATGAAGCATGATTGCATGCTGGATCTATCATATAACATCATCTAAATGTTGTCTTTTCTCTGTGGTGTCTAGTGATGTGTTCTTTCTATACCTTAAATACTCAGTAGAGAGCTTAATGATGCAGTGGCCAACTTTGAGAACTAGAGCCTAAATTGAGTAAGAAAAGAAAGAATCTAGTAATTGAGTGTGTGTGAGTGTGTGTGAATGTTTTCAGATTACAGTAGGGTTAGTTGGAATCAATCTCTGACAAATATAGCTAACAACTTGATAAAGAAAGCAATGGATTGGTAACAGAAGAAAATAGACCAACAGTATTACCCCACTGATCAACACATTCTTGGATTTTAGTGCAGTATATCATTTAATGATTACCTCGCCAAATATGCTTGAACAGGCAAACTGTAAATACATTTTTGAAAGATAAAAGGAGACTTTTGTTTGGTAATTTATAGTGAAGTCTGTTTGGTGTAGGTGAGCACTTATCTTTGGTGTTAACCCATTCCCACACACTAACGCTTTTAGACATCCCAAGTAAAAAACTTTGGAAAACATTGTGGAAAATTAGGAAATTATTGCAAGCATATACAATGTTTTCTATCCCAAAAGTAAAAAAAAAACATAACTGTAGTCTGCAACTCCTTTCAATTTGAACTAGTCTAAAGTTTTGCAATCTGGAAATGGGTTAATGTAATTCCCATGGATTTTTTGTGCCAAGAGCAGTCCATTAGAAAGGTTCTGTATCATCACAGGAGGTAGCAAGATCATTCATTTTCTAACTATACAGTAATCTCAATTAGGGCCAATAACGAGATCCTTTAGCATAGATAATTCATGATCTTATATTGAAGAATTAGATGATAACCTGTTACATATTTGAATGCAAGAAAATATGAAATTGTTGCTAAAGGCTAACATACCAGAAATGAGAAGGGCTGGCATGATTTTCGAATACATCTGCTTGAACTAAACATATTGAGCATACAGAAGAGATCAAAAGAATCTAGTAAAGTTTTCAAGATTTCTCTTCATATTTTTCTCTATAGTGTCATATATTATGTTCATTAACTCTCATTTTCATCTGCTTTTGAGTTGCATTCCTGTGTTTTTTACCTTGAGACCTATTATGCCTAGTACTGAAACTTTTTGATAATCAGTACCTTTAAAGATTGTGTTGGATTTAACATAAAATGATAGTATAGAATCCGCCTTGATCATGTCTGTAGGAATCCTATACTGGTGCTGGGTCAGTGTGTTGGTCACTTTGAGTTGTAAACATAGTGGTACATTGTAGTTTGTGTGTGCTCAAAATGGAGTGCGAGAAATGGTTCTCAAAGTTACCTTGCAACTTCTGATCTAGGTTACAAAATTCGGGAAGTCAAATAAAGTGAAACAGTTTCAAATATATTTAGAAGTTGTATTAACATACTTTTGACATGTGTTTTTTTATTTTGTTGTGAAACAATTTTGTGGTATACTGATGTTTAAAAGTATTTGTAATCTTTGACCTGCATAGAACTATTTAACTAAATGATGGCTTTTACTCCACTAGTTCATTAGTTGTTCTTATCTTAGGAGGGAAAAGTAAGAGTTTTACATTTGTACAAGTTATGAGGTAAAGCTTACGGTTTGATAAATAGCTGGAATTTGAGGGAATGAAAAAAACCCAACTTATCTCTAAAAGAAAAGATAAATAAGGAGTGGATGATATTCTCAGTTAAAAGTCAATATGATGTTTACACCTTTTGAAAATAAGAGACATCATTTTGGTTTGAAATGTTCTAATGGAGTAAAAGAAAGAAAAGAATTAACATAACTATCATCTTGAGAGATCTAAAATTAAGCATGTTACTCTTGGTTAGGAATTCAGTTTGTAAATGGAGAAAAACTTTCCTTTAAATACCCTTTGTATTCATATGCAAAATTGAAGCAAATAATTTGACATTTAAGCCTTTATAAACTCATCCCTCTTTTGATGCTCTAAGAAAAAAGCTTTAGAAGACAGAAAATAAAGAAATTGCATGTTACTAGCAATTTCTTTGTTACCCACTGTGTTCACTACCCCCCAAAAACAAAGTTTTTTTTTAAAATTTCATTAACTAAAAAATGTTGTCTACAATTTCTAAAATATGGATCTGTCTGAAATTTTTGTCATGTGGAGATAGGCAAACATAACACTGCAGAGTAATAACCAAAAGTAATGGGTTAAGAGTATTGTAGATGATAGCTAAAAATGTATTGATTAATTTCTAAACAGAAAAGTAGTGCATGACTAAGAAGATATAGTGAATTATTTATTGAAGAAAGCTTAAAAGATAAATTGGTTCTTTAAAAAGGTAATGAGTTAATATAGCCAGTTGGCTGATGGAGACTGACCTTGAATTTTGCTTTATTTAATCTTCACAGGTAGTTCTGGATCATATAGATCTCTACTGGTACTAGGGTGAGCTCGTTCTTTTGTTCTGCGCTTACACCTGACTTATACCTAACAAAGTATCGCCAATGTAGCGTTGTCTGTGATTCATCTGACATTCATTCATCCTCAACTTGTCTCAGTGTTGTTTCCTGTAACCCAGGCAATGGAGAAAAGTGTTATTAGAGAAATGTTTATAAACAGTGTATTTATGTGTAATTACTGATATAAAGAAGGACAACAAAACATTTATGTGTCAATATGTAAATGTGTTGATGTAGTCTACCAAGTTAGAAATATGTGACCAGGAATAGAATTTCTGACTTGGCATCTTGAAATATAGACAAAAAAAGGGGCAGACAAAACTTCATGAGCCAATTCATATAATAATGGTTCTGACATTCCATACAAGTCACAGATTAAGAGTTTACAATTTTAGTGGTCTCATTACTGGGAACATTTTACTTATGAATTCGAGTATTTTCATATCTAGTTTATATTTTTGTCTGTGATATTTTACATTTATTTATTGAATATCTGAATTTTAGTAGTCTTAGCTAAAATGGGATTGTAGTTTAGACAAAACACACACCTAAAAGTATTGTGTCATAGAATAGACTAATTTATTTCTAATATTAGGGTTTCCGAGATAGATTAAACGTGTTGCCAGTATGTAAGTCATTTAAGAAAACATCATTGCTAAGTTATTGAATTTTAATGCATAGACTTGCAATAGGTCTGCATCAAACATGAAAATAAGAACAGAGCTCTTGCTTGGATGTAGATGAATCTTATAGCGCAGATCATTTTTATATATGATCAGTAACATCAAGTTCTCTTAAACCATTCCCAAATGATCCAGCTTTTTTTACGCCATTCAAGAAATGGCTTGTGGAAAATTCTCTCAAGTTAAAATCATCACCAGCAATTTGTTTGAATTTTGAGTGTGGTAATGGGTTAAACAGAATTTCAAAAAAAGAAGTTAGATCCAGTACTAGACAATAGGGCTGGTATTTAAAAAAAAATTATTAAACATTTTACAACCATAACATTTTTAAAGGCTTTGGACAAAAATGTTGGTCTATGCAATCAATTTAATTCAGAATTTATATTCACTATCAAAGGAGCAATCTATACCAATGAGAGTGATAACTCTAAATACATTTTGAATGAATTATTAACCTTTGTCATGCTGAACCTGGAATATTCCGGTTTTGGTAGGAGGTGTAGACTAAGATCAGACTGCACTTATGTGCAGGCTGATCTTAGTCTATACCACCTGCTTGTACTTTTCCTGCCAGAGTTGTTTATGAAGTTGATTTCTAAAACAAATATTGATTTTTGAACAAGAAGTTCTATCAGTGCTTTCAGCCCTTTTATTTGACAGCAACTGAAAAAAATGACCCACTATCAAGCACTTGAACAGCTGAGCGCTTGCATCTACATCTGGCGCTCTTGGCAAAATTTGTAAACAAAAAATCAAATATCTTTTGAAAGAGTTGACAGTTTTCAGTTTGCTTAGAACAGTAATGATGATAACCTTAACAATAATAGCAAAACAAAAACAAAAAAAAGGTTTGACTGATTTAACTTGGAAAGTATTGGAAGTGATGGTATAAAATGTGCCATTTCATACTTTAGTAAATGGTATATTGACTAGAATTTCTAAAACTACTTTTAAACATTGGTTACACATGCTAAGCATTAAAGCATTACCATATTTAAAAAAATTCAGACTGGTCCAAATTTAAAGGAGTTGCAGACAACAATCCTAATTTTTATGAAAAAAAAATAAGAGTTCATTGTTTTCTATGGGTAGAAGACATTGTGGATATTCAAATAATTGCTTGTTACAAGCAATTTTATCATATTTGGCTATTTTTTTGCAAAGTTTTTTTTTTCTTTAGGCTAGTAAAAAAAAAAAGAGGGATCGTATGAGAATGGGTTTAACTGACATTGTTACATAATATCATACTGAGTATATACAAAATAGTAGTGCCATACTTTAATGACTTTGTGTATGTACAAAGTATATTTTCGGTTGGTTAGTCCTTTTGTCTATTTTTATGCCACTACCATATTATTGCAAGAGGAATATAGAGTTACATCTGTCCGAATGTGTGTGTGGGTGGGTTAGTGTTTGTTTCCGTTATTTTTCCAGAGTATATCTTCTACATTAACCCTTGTCATGCTGAACCCAGAATATTCCGGTTTTGGCAGGAGGTATAGACTAAGATCAGACTGCACTTATGTGCAGGCTGATCTTAGTCTATACCTCCTGCTTGTACTTTTCCTGCCAGAGTTGTTCATGAAGTTGATTTTTCTAAAAAAAATATTGATTTTTGAACAATAAGTTCTATCAGTGCTTTCAGCCCTTTGATTTGACAGCAATTAAGTAGGTAATTTATACAGCATGACAAGGGTTAATTGATGGATTTCAAAATGACTTAGTATAGGTTTTCCCCTTGATGAGTACTGGTGTCACGGGTAAAGTTCTGTTGGATACTTTCAAGTTCAAGGTCATAGATGAAGATCATGTGACAAGCACTTTAGCAGGGGCATCCATGTCTGTGACACATACCTAGTTTTTTTTATTTTTATTTTTTTCCCCAGCAATTGTCTCAGGTTGGAGAAATTTCATAGTTAACTGAATACTTTAAAATCACTGAATACATTAACCCTTGTCATGCTGAATAAAAATCCTCTACAGAAATGCATTAAAATCAAAGGGCTGACAGTACTGGGTGCACTAATTCTAGGCTGATAACTATTTTGAAAAATAATTTTATAGACAACTCTGGCTTGAAAGAGACAAGCAGGTGGTGTAAACTAAGATCAGACTGCACATATGTGCAGGTTGACCTTTGTCTTTACCTCCTGCCAAACAGGAATATTCCTGGTTCAGTATGACAAGGGTTAAAATAACATTCAGCTAGTAGCTTGGCTGTTTGTGACAGCCAAGGCAACTCATGCTTACCACGGTCAAGTGAAAGTTGTTTCTAAATGTTTTCTGTGAAAACTTATACCCAAAACAAAAGTATAGAGGGCCCGAGTGCTTGTTTCACCACGTCTGTCCGTCTTGTTTATCATTCATCTGTAAACCTTTTTCGTTTCGATGCTCCAACTCAACATATTAAATTAAGACAATGAAATATTTATATAAATGTTGCCCATAACAAAGGAGATGCCTTTTCGTTTTCTTGTGTTATCTACATAATAAGTCAAGGTCATTGATCCTTTTTTGAAAACTGGTTCTGTACTTGAAAGCTGTTTGATCTAGGACCTTTAAACCTTATATACAAGCTGTCTATGACCAAACTTTTGTTCCCTGTTATTTTTGGTCACCTATGTCAAAGGATATTGCTACTTCAGCTTTTAAAACAGTTACTGTGCTATAACTCAGAATTCATTATACCTATGACCATTAAACTTTAATTTCTAACCCATTCCCAGACGACAAAATTTTAGACTGGTTCAAATTGAAAGGAGTTGCAGAAGACAATTCAAAGCTCATATAATTTTAGCTTTTTTCAAGTTTCTGAGTAGAAAACATTGTGTGAAATGAAGAAATTGCTTGTAACAAGCAATTTCTTCCTTTTACACAATGTTTTCTCAAGCAATTTCTTGAGGCATCCAAAAGCGTCATTGAGTGGGAATGGGTTAAGTCACATATGTCAAAGGCTCAGACTGCCTATCAACTTTGTGTTAGAAAAGGTAATTCTACAGTTATGACAAATTGTTGTTGAGGGGTAGTTTATCTGACGGTTCCAGTAATATAATGACTTGATTATACTTTATTCTATTGAGGTTAGGTTGTAGTATGTGGCCTTTTAGATTTCGATCATAGCTAAGCAACATAGTTCCTTATTGTCACTTGTGTCAAGTCCTTGGTTTGCTGTTTAATTCAAGTATTAGCTCATTCCCTCTCAGTGATGCTTTTAGACGCCCCCAAGGGAAAAGCTTTGGAAAACATTGTGGAAAATGAAGAAATGGCTTGTTACAAGCAATTTCTTCTTTTTCCACAATGTTTTCTACCAAGAATGTTGAAATCCAAAATTTCATAAACTTTAAATTGTCATCTGCAACTTCTTTCAATTTGGGCCAGTTTAAGATTATACCCTCTGGTAATGGGTTAATGACAACTCTAATAATAGGTTGATGCATCTGTTTAAAGCAGTCATTTATTGAAATACATCTGATTAAATTGCTAGTGCTCCTTACATCAGTCATACTGTTATGAATCATTGATTGGGGTCTGAAAGTAGTTTTTGACCACAGCTTTTCACAACTGACACCCAGGGGAAAAAGAAGTTTTATCTTTAGAAAACTCAAAATGTACACAATCATTTATCAAAATACAGAGAAATATTTCAACCTTTTAGCATACGACATTAACCTTGACCGGTCTGAATTGAAGAACTTGCAGACAATAAGATCTTGTCATGAGATTCTGACTTGTATTATCCATAAGACATGGACAATCAGAGAATCCAAAATAATGGAGGAGGTCATTATGATTTCAGGATTGCCATTTTAACTACACCTCAACTTTGATTCATGAATCCCTAAACTCCCATGAAAGTAGAGGAAGTGGGGGGGGGGGGGTTATTGAGATGTTTATTGTTTGGGGGTTAAGGTCATAACTAACTTTAGTAGGAGACAGTTAAATTACTTCTACTCTGACAAAGCTGTGGTGGGATTGTTTGTTGTTGGGGTTTTTTGGGTTTTTTTCTTTGAGATAGTTCTGTTTTGTATAATCTGCCAGAGACATATCAAAACACACATATTTCTTGAAAAAAAAGTACCCTCTCTTATCTTGAGCTTTGGAGGGTCAGCTTGACTGTCAAACATCTTCTGTCACAGATGTATTGTTGAAATAAATGAGCTGATTCCTGTCATCAAATAATAAATATGGTATCATTTTCTGGTGCTTTTATTGAAATCCATCCAAAAAAGAAAAGTGTAAAAAATGTTTTTTTCACATTTTATTGTTTGTACATTCCATTTGTTGTTATATCACTTTTTAAAATCCGTCCTTTACATAATTACGCACCACATTTTTGTTGTTAATCATTTTTGCATGCTCAGTTGTTGGTAGTATTAATACACAATTTCTTAATTGATTGTGAGGCAAGTGCTCTGTAAACCCTTAGATATGTAGAGAACAAAGTGTTATTCTTTCATTAAACTATCCATGTTATTACTATTATGCTAGGAAAAATAAAAAAAAAAAGCAGTCATGTTCTTTACCAATTTCCCTTTTAATCCTGCTTTTTTATGCCCAACAAGCAAAATGCTTTTGAAACCATTGTTGAAAATGAAGAAACTGCTTGTTACAAGGGATTTCTTATTTATCCACAATGTTTTCTTCTCAAAGAGACAAATATTTTTTCAAAATAACATCATTAAGAATTGTCATTTGCAACTTCTATGAACTTGAATAAGTCTAATATATTGTTGTCTGGGAATGGGTATCTCCTTTCAAAAGGAAAAATACCCAAGGAATAAACAAAAAAGGAATTGATTTCCTGCAAATTATTGTTCATTTGCAAAGATTAATTTTAGACCTCATTTGAGAGACCCAAATGGCATGTGTTGTGGTAGATTATGTGTGCTTTGTCATCATATTTTGATGCTGTGCTTTTCAAATTGTATATTTAACCCATTCCAACACAATGACGCATTTTTGATGCCCCTCAAAAGATATTGAGAAAACATTGTGTAAAATGAAGAAATTGCCTGCATGTTTTCAATCCAGAAATTGAAAAATCTAAAGTTTTATAAACTTAAAATTTTGTCTACAACCCATTTCAATTTGGAATAGTCTAAAACTTTGCTGTCTGGTAATGGGTTAAAGGTATGAATATATGATTGAAATTCAGTTTTGTAAACCTCTAAATCTGTCTTAAATTTGACAACTAAGATTTGTCACATTTGTCTGGTGGCCAAAGAAGATGGAGAACACTTTCTTGTTTGCAAAGGAACAATGTCTAGCTACTCCTGTCTAATTGTTTCCTAATGTTTCTTGTCAAATCTGTACTTTCAAGTTTTGACTTATTCCATTACTCTGTTCTGTTTACTGTGTCTCTTTGTTAAGATGTTAATGCTATACTAATTGAAGTGATTGTTCTTTACAAATTATTACTTCAAATGGTATAGCACGACTGATTCTACAATTCATTATTTGAATCATATGACAACCTGCATTAAGAATTTATCCCTATGATGACATTTTCTATGAAATCTTCAACACCATTTCTTGGACATGATGAATTTAAATGGACTGCTTATTAAAATGATATGTAATTATTTGATCGGTAGCATACCTTTTTTTCTATTGCTTCTAACAAATATGTTGCAAGCAGCCTTAGTTATGAATACGGGTCCTACCTAAAGGTTGTTAACCAATTCTCACTCAATCCCAATTTTTGATACCCATAAAAAAGCAATTTGGACAATGAGGAAATTACTTAATGTCAACAATGTCTCAACCCTAAATGGCAAAGATTTTCTAAAATCTTACAACTTGAAATAGTCGTCTGCAATATCTTTCAATTTTGACCAGTCTAAAATTCAGCCAAGTGATGATGGGTTAAACAGTCAAGGACTTATAAGAAAAATTGATAGACTAAAGATTGATGAATTTAATAGTACTGCAGACTATGGTCTTGGCTATGTTTTGACAATTAAAATGCAATGCCTAAGTATAACCATGTTGTACAGCCTTCTAACCATCTGGTACAGCCTTCTACCTGTCAAAGCAGTCCAAATCCCTATTTCTGACATTCTCCCTATATTTGACTATCTTCCCACCAAATTAGACAAAGCTTGACTCTGCACAGATCATTAGCATAATTCAGAAAATGACCAAAGCACACACTTGCTAGGAGAGTGAAAAGAAACTATTTATTTTTGGTTTGCAGTGTTTTATTTAGTGTACTTGTGTCGTGTACTTGTATACAGTGCCTAGTTTTTTGTGACAAAAAAAGGGCTTTTCTTAAAAAGAAAAGCTACATCAAACTATCAACTTGGACAATACATGGAAAAAGAAATACTTTGGATTAAAAGGCATATAGATGTGAAATTGTAAAAACTATGTAATGCAACCTTTCCTAAACAGTGCCTGTTTTTAGCTCACCTGAGCACAAAGTGCGAGGTGAGCTATTGTGATCGGTCGTTGTCCGTCGTCCGTCCGTCCGTCTATCCGTCTGTCCGTCCGTCCGTCTGTCCGTCTGTCCGTCCGTCCACAATTTCTTTAAAAATCTTCTCCTCCTAAACCAGTGGGCCAATCAAGCTGAAACTTTGCAGGGATGTTCCTTGGGTGAAGTTCTTCAAAAGTTGTTAAAAGAATTTAATTCCGTCAAAAACTCTGGTTACCGCGGCATTTGAAAATGGGAATCTTTAGTAATTCTTTAAATATCTTTAAAAATCTTCTCCACCTAAACCAGTGGGCCAATCAAGCTGAAACTTTGCAGGGATGTTCCTTGGGTGAAGCTCTTCAAAAGTTGTTAAAAGAATTTCATTCTGTGAAAAACTGTTGTAACCGCGGCATATGAAAATGGGAATCTTTAGTAATTCTTTAAATATCATTAAAAATCTTCTCCTCCTAAACCAATAGGCCAATCAAGCTGAAACTTTGCAGGGATGTTCCTTGGGTGAAGTTCTTTAAAAGTTGTTAAAAGAATTAAATTCTATCAAAAACTCTGGTTGCCGCGGCATTTGAAAATGGGAATCTTTAGTAATTCTTTAAATATCTTTAAAAATCTTCTCCTCCTAAACCAGTAGGCCAATCAAGCTGAAACTTTGCAGGGATGTTCCTTGGATGAAGCTCTTCAAAAGTTGTTAAAGAATTTCATTCCGTGAAAAACTGTTGTAACCGCGGCATATGAAAATGGGAAATTTTAGTAAATCTTTGTTTTTTTTATAGACTTCAAGGCCAAAGACCTCCACATTTTGTATAGAGCTTAATCATATGGTTCTCTACCAAGTTTTAAAATATTAAATCTCTTGGGTAAAAAATGACCCCGCCCCTGAAGTCCGAAGTTTGGAAAAATGCTTAATTAGAGCAATTTCAAAAGACTTCTCCTCTTAAACTATAAAGTCTAGGATATTCATATTGGGTATGTAGCATAACTAGATAGTTTTGTACTATATCACTTAAAGTTGTCCTCCCAGGGTCAAAAACGGCCCTGCACTAGGGGTCCAAAATTGGGTAAAAGTAAAATTTGAGTATGTGAAAAGAGTCTTCATTTTAAGGCAGAGGGCATTTATATTTTGAGTGTAGCATAGCCAGGCTGTTATCTATCAATTTTGATTAAAATTATGCCTGTAGGTTACCCTTGCCCTGGGTGTCCAGAGTTCGTAAAAATGCTCAATTAGACCATGTTCAACAGTCTTCTCCTCCCAATCTACAAAGTCTTAGGCATTCATATTTGGTATATAGCATGTACAGATGGTTCTTTACCATGTTAGCTAAAATCTTAGCCCTGGGATAAAACATGGCACTGCCCTATAGGTCCAAAAGTTTTGAAAACATCCAATTAAACATCCAGAGCAACTTTGAAAGACTTCTTCTTCTGAAATATATGGTGAAGGGCATTCATATTTGGTATGTAGCATGACTAAATAATTCTGTACTATGTTATAGGAAAAAATGCTCTTAGGATAAAAAACGTCTGCTCCTGGGGTCAAAAATTGCGTAAATCGCATTGAAAGACTTCTTAAATAGAAATGGAGAAATAGCTTGTCACTCCCTTTCACACAATGCCTTTTTAAACCTTTTTTTCCTGAGGGTGACAAATTGTGGGATAGTTTGGTAATGGATTAAACAATAAAGCCAAAAGCATTGTTTTTTTTGGAAAGCATTACTGGATTGTTTTGTACAAAGCCCAATATCTTATATGTGTTTTATTTATTTTTCTAAATTATTATACAAAAAAGGACTGTAATTTGCGGATGCCTCAGGTGAGCGATTAAGGACCATCATGGTCCTCTTGTTTAAAATAAACCACTTTGAATTATCATATGAAATGATTTTGACATTCAAATCTTGTCATGCTGATCCCAGAATATTCCTGTTTTTGCAGAAGGTAAAGACAAAGATCAGCCTGCACATAAGTGCAGTCTGATCTTAGTCTACATCACCTGCTCGTAACTTTAAAGCAGCATTTTTTTGTGAAATTTCATTTCAAAGGAAATACAGGCTCTCTGTAAGGGCTTCCAGTGCTTTCAATATTTTGAATGAAAAGCATCCTTGGAAACCATATTTTATGTAGCATGAGAATGGTTAACATGACTAAAATTTTGCCAACTTGATGACAAGTATTGAACAAGCAATTACTATCAATATTATTTCAGTTTCCCATTACCACACAATCCAGACTTTTTACGCCCTCAAGGCATATACTATGGAAAATATTGTGAAAAAGGAGAAATTGATTGGTTCAAGCAAATCTTCCTTTACTCACAATGTTTTTTTTCCCAATATGACTCTTATTTTCAAATTGATTGCCTTTGGATATGTTGTCTGGAACTTTTTTCAACTTGGACCAGTCTAAAGTTTTGTCATGTGGTTATGGGTTAACCAAATCTCACACAATGACACTTTTCAAGGTCCAAAAGAAGAAAAAGCTTTGGAAAACATTATGGATAACAAAGAAATTGCTTGTTATAAGTGGTTCTTCATTATCTACAATATTTTCTGCCTCAAAAGACGTAGAAAATTAATATTTCACCAATTTAAATTGTCATAATGCAACATCTTTGAATATTGACCAATATTATTTTGTCATCTGCCAATTACTTAAGTTGAATCTGATAGTTTTTAGGATCACAAAGGGGAACTTTTACAAAGAATCTACCTATTGATAGATCTATGTCAAAATGTCTTACTTTTATCTTCTGTTTTATATTCAATTTGTATTTTAGTATTATCTGTGATGTACCAATTAGAAGTCCAGAAAGCATTTTTGCCAGAACAGAAATCAAAATTTAGATTGATGTTCTTTGATCTGCTTGCTTTTATGTGTTTAACTTACAAGAAATAAAAGTATTATATTGATAACTTTTTTAGAAATTTGTTTTCTTTTGAAATACCAAATGTAGCTAGATCCTCCATTGGATTGCCCTTCAAATCTTATCCAATTTGCTGATTGGTAGCTATTAATAAACTCATACTCATTGGTTGCTATAAATAGTAGGAGGCATGGCAACAAAGGATGATGGGTCTCATATTTTGTAGCTTAGAAAATTGTCTCTAAAATATTTAATATGTACTATTATGTTAAATGTATGTAAATTTTGTAATATTTTCATCACCGTCTACTTTGATGTTACAAAATTATTTTTTTAAATGAAGCTTTTTTCACTCTAATTATATCCCTGCCTTTGGTACATTTAGTATAGTATGACCTTTTCATACATAACTATATTTAAATTTAACTAAAATGATATTTGTTTTATTTTTTTGCTTCATTGCTTACGATAGCTTTTTGGTCAAATATTTTGATTTCTCTAAAGTTATTTTATGACATTAATTATATTACCAAGACCACAAAAAATCTTTCCTAGGTTATCATAAAAGAATTAATGCTGTTGAAGTCATTTGATAATTTAACTTAATGCTTATTAAAAAGAAATGCAGGTCATGATTAATAAAGGGCAAAAATAATTGGATAAAAGAGAATTGATCAATTTTTAGCCCAAACCACTGACCTTCACTAGGATGTGTGAATAAGATATGAACCCTTTCCAACACAGTGACGCTTTTGGACGCCTCTCAAGAAAAACACATGGGAAAACATTATGTAAAATGAAGAAATAGCTTGTAACAAGCAATTTCTTCATTTAACACAATGTTTTCTTCCCAGAAAGTTGAAAAAATCTTAAATTTAATAAACTTCAAATTGTTGTCTGCAGCTCCTTTCAATTTGGACCAGTCTAAAATTCTGTTGTGTGGGAATGGGTTAAACAATGGTAACTTGCATAATTTATCGTCAGAAACAAAACTTTACGCAAGTCATTGGTAGGAGAACTAAATGTTGTAATTTTTGCTGGAGTAAGCTGTTTGAATGAACAGAGTTATAACAATAGGTCACAAATCCAACATTAATGCTTAACCCTTTCTTGGTTTTTGAAATCTTAGACTGGTCCAAATTGAAAGGGGATGCAGATGACAATGAAAATTGGATGCAATTCCAAATAAAACCATCCTATGTGGTAGAAAAGTTTGTGGGAAAAGGAGAAATTGCTTATTATAAGCAATTTCTCCTTTTTCCACAATGTTTTCTCAAGTATTAAATCACAGTGACGTAAAATCCCGGGTTTATCCAGGAAAGGGTTAATGTTATGTCAGAGATAAAAGTTCCTTTCTGGTCTAAATGAATGATTGATTGGTCAAATAACTATTTCATTGACAGTGGGTATTTGTCAGTTTGTGTCACATAGGTTTTCCTTTACCCACAAGGAATCCTCTGGAATTAGCCTGTCTGTCTCTGTGTCCAAATTACCAGTAACTTCATGCTTCAATTTTATACCTTTCTTTTGTTTGGAAAAAATTCAATATATTTTTGAAATTGCTTACTTCTACTTACTGAAGAATAACTTTCCCTTGAAGTTACACATTCAGCTTTGGCAGTTATCTCCAATGTTTCTGAAGTAAATAATTATACACAAAGTATAGAACAGGACAGTGTATTTTCTTCTTCCATGCTGAATGTCATCTAGCATGAATACAGGCTTTGTTCCATCCATAATTGTTAATTAATTTTTTCCATAATTTATGTTAAAAGCTTAAACTGGTTGATTATTATGAATATATCTCTATCTTTATACTGAAATGAATATCTTTTGAAATATATTGAATGATTACCACTGAAAAAAATTAAATCTTTACTTAACTTCAATTCAAGTTGAAGAAGCATGTTAGTCTTTTGGCAATTCACTTATTAGATCAACTTCTGTCTGTAACAATCGAGAAAAAAATCTGTGAGTGATATTTCCAACAATTTCATGTTGTTCCTCAAGTAAAGACTCCATTCTGCCTGTGTATAAGTACTGTCTTATCAGAGTTTGAACAGTCTGTTCAGAGTCTTCACTAAGTCTTCTGTAGAAATCTACTGAATCAAATTTTCTTGACCCATTCCAACACAACAAAATATTAAGCTGGTACATATTGAAAGAAGGTGCAGACGTCAATTTCAAGTTGATAGAATTTTTTTTTTTTTTTTTTGGAATGAAAACATTGTGAATAATGAAGAAATTGCTTGATACAAGGGTTTAGAAGATCAGTGAATATTCCTTATGTACTACGTGACTGTCCAGGCTGCTCATTTTCTTAGCTTCAGGCACATGAAATTGTTAGAAATATCGAGCACAGACTGAAATAAATGTAATTCTACAAAAAAAGTTTACCTTAGATCCTAAACATTTTCATGAGTCTTGAGACAATTAACTTCTGATTTGTTTGTTTTTACTGTATTTCCAAAGATAGATGTCCTTGATAACATTTCAAATGTTCAATTATCACCATACAGGATCGCTTGCAAGATGTCTTGAAGAGGTGGCAAGAGTATCGTGGTCACTTAGACTCTACTGACCGCTTCCTGAAAGAAGAGTTTCCTCATTGGCTGAAAGATACTGATGCTGATATACCCGATAGCAAAGCAGATGCACAGAGAAAATTAGATGGTGTCAAGGTTGGTGGTCACTCTTTGTTTTCTTTTGTCTCACGATAGACAATGATAGAATTCATCTCGCAAGGCAAATACCCTTTCAATATTTTAACACATAAAATAGCAAATGTAAAACGTTGAACATGTAAAATAGTTAAAAACCTCTCACAAACAAGACATCATTAAAGTCTTGCCTGGCAAAATTAATATGAATTACAATGTTTCCAAAACAGTGACATTAAGATTGCTGTACCTCTCTGTATAAGGTAGTAATCCACCAAAAAAATAAGTAAACAATTAGTGCTCAAGTGAGCTATTGTGATCCCCTTTTGTCCTGCGTCGTGTGTTGTGCGTCGTCCGTCAACAATTTCTTTATACTACATCTCCTCCCAAACCAGTGGGCCAATTTGAACCAAATTTGACAGATATGTTGCTTAGGTGGTCCCCTTCAAAAATAGCTAAAAGAATTGAAATCAGTTAAAAACTCTGGTTGCCATGGCAACAAAAGTGAAATTTTAAAATAATCTTTAAAAATCTTCTCCTCCTGACCCAGACGGTGTAGAGCCTCGATATGTTGCATGAAGCTTCAGTATATTGACCTCTTTCAGAATAGCTAAAATCATGATCCTAGGGTCCCCAGGGGCAGAGCCGCAGGGGGGTGGGGTTTATATAGAAATAAAGAACAATTTTTTAAATGACATCTCCTCCCAAACCACTGGGCCAATTTGAACCAAATTTGGCAGAAATGTTGCTGAGGTGGTCCCCTTCAAAATAAGCTGAATGAATTGAAATCTGTTAAAAACTCTGGTTGCCATGGCAACATAAGTAAAATTTCAAAATAATCTTTTAAAATCTTCTCCTCCTGACCCAGGAGGTGTAGAGCCTTAAAATTTTTCATGAAATATCAGTATATTGATCTCTTACAAAATAGCTAAAATCATGATCCTCGGGTCTCCAGGGGAGGAGCCTGGGGAGGGGGGTATAGGCATGAAGCATCAGTTCACAGACTTCTTTCTTATTTCTGAAATTATAACCCATGGATCCAGAGGGAGGAAAAAGTTTTTTTCTATCTTTGAAATCAGCACTAAAGTCTTGGAGTTTGTAATTTAGACTTTTTGATCCCCAGGTTCATAGTCTTTATATGTAAGTGTGGCCCACTTGTATCATAATCTTAACCTTGACTGTTGAAAGAAAAAGAGCCTTTATCTCAGGTGAGTGCCCCAGGGCCAACGGCCCTCTTGTACTGTTTAAGGCACTTATTTTATGATTCTAATACACTTTAGATTGCTTTCTGAATCCTTTCTTACTTTGGACTAAACTTTTCTGAATTCTTTTAGTAATGTTCAATCTAGAAAGGGCCATTGTGTGAATATTTCTCTTAAATACAAAATGTCCCCCATTTGAACTAACTCTTGGCCAATTGGGTGCACACTATTCTCATTGTCAAGTCAACTTTTGATGGAAACATGTAACAAATTAATACATGTTTACCAATTAATCTTTTTATGAACTTAAGTCTAGATTAAACTCTGTTATCTAATTCATTTTAGTTTAATTGCGACAAAAGCTGTAAGCTTGTAGATTCACTCTTGAAGACTCACATTTCAGATGTTTCCAGAGCCCTGAAAGAGAGGCAGTAATAACTTACCCTAGTGATGATGGGACTCGAACATGTGATCTTCAGATCACTGGCCTCACACATATACCTCTCTGCCATGGATCAGGCAGTCAAAATATGTTATCCTGCTGAAAAATAAGCTTATTGCATTTAATCTTTCATTGAAATAGTGTTTTGTATTGTAGCATTGAATAGCTCTTATTTTGGCCAAATGAACCCCATTTTCAAATGCTGTGGCACCTTTGAGTTCCCTGAAATGCAAAGCCAGTAAAGGGTTAAAGAGATGCTGAACCAGAGCTTTCACTTGCAACCATGCTCAATATTGAGACTGCAGATGGTGCTCATTTTTTAGAATGTGGTTTGCACTTATTATTTAGACTAAAGAATTTCTAGAAAAATTATTTTTAACATAATTACGTTGCCTTTCTTTGTAGGGAATGCAAGAGCGTTTAGCCACAATGAAGCAGGATATAGATATGTGTGCTCAAAGATGTGAAAATCTGGGGAGTGTGGAGAACCTAGAAGAGAGTGATCAACCAGCCAACACACCTATATATAAATTAGCTTCTACTGTGAATGAGGCTCTTCAACATGCTACAGATGAGGTGGGTGGAAATATAATTTGGTACCCTTGTATCAACCAAATGCCTCAAAACAAACTTTGGGCTGGTCCAAATTATAGGCTATGCATAAGACGATTTCAGGTTGGATAGAATCTTAAATATCCCTGTCTTTGGAGGGGAAAGGGCAGAAAGCATTGTGTAAAATGAAGAAATTGCTTGTCACATGCAATTTCTACATTTTTAGCTCATTTGAGCACATAGTGCTCAAGTGAGCTATTGTGTGATCACCTTTTGTCCGGAGTTCGTCTGTTGTGCGTTGTCCATCAACAATTTCTTTAAATGACATATCCTCCAAAAACACTTTGAAACAAATTTGGTAGAAAGGTGGTTCCCTTTAAAAATAGCTAAAAGAATTGAAATTCATTGAAAACTCTGGTTGCCATGGCAACAAAAGTGAAATTTAAAATAATCTTTAAAAATCCTCTTTTCCTGACCAAGAAGGCGTAGAGCCTTGATATTTTGCATGAAGCATCAGTATATTGACCTCATTCAAAATAGCTAAAATATTCATCCTCGGGTCCCCATGGGCAGATTCCCATGGGCGTTGGGTTTATATAGAATTGGAGAACGATTTTTAAATGACATTACCTTCCAAACCACTGGGCCAATTTGAACCAAATTGGTAGAAATGATCCTTAGGTGGTCCTCTTTCAAAAAGCTAAAAGAATTGAAATCCATTAAAACTCTGGTTGCCATGCCAACAAAAGTGAAATTTTTAAAATGATCTTTAAAAATCTTCACCTCCTGACCAAGAAGGCGTAGAGCCTTGATATTTTGCATAAGCATCAGTATATTGACCTCTTGCAAAATGGCTAAAATCATGATCCGCAAGTCCCCAGGGGCAGAGCCCCAGGGGGGTGGGGTTTATGTAGAAAAAAAGAACAATTTTTAAATGACATCTCCTACCAAACTAATGAGCCAATTTGAACCAAATTTGGCAGAAATGTTCCTTAACCCTTTCCTGTTTCTTGAAATTTCAGACTGGTCCAAATTGAAAGAGGTTGCAGATGACTATGAAAATTAGATTCTATGTAAAATGGACAAGCAATTTCTTCTTTTTCCAAAATGTTTTCTCAAGTATGAAATGACAGTGACGTAAAATCCCGCGTTTTTACATGAAAGGGTTAAGTGGTTCCCTTTAAAAATAGCTTAAAGAATGGCAATCCGTTAAAAACTCTGGTTGCCATGGCAACAAAATTGAAATTATGAAACAATCTTTGAAAATCTTCTCCTCCTGACCAAAAAGGCGTAGAGCCTTGATATTTTGCATAAAGGATCAGTATATTGATCTCTTGCAAAATAGCTAAAATCATGATCTGGGATCCCTAGGGGCGGAGCCAGGGTTGTGTTTTTATAGGCATAAAGCGTCAGTTCACAGACTTATTTCTGATATTATAACCCATGGATCCAAAGGGAGCAAAGGGTTTTTTCCTTCTTTCAAATTTGCCCTGAAGCCTTGGAATTTGCAATTTAGGCTTTTGGATCCCCAGGTACATAGTCTTTTTATGTAAGTTTGGCCCCCTTGTATCATAATCCTAACCTTAACATGAGATTAGATTGTTGAAGGAAAAAGAGCCTTTATCTCAGGTGAGCGTCCCAGGGCCAACGGCCCTCTTGTTCACATTGTTAGCTCAATTTACCCTTTTCTGTGTGATCCCTGATTTTACATAGAATTAAAGGAGGAAAACTTTAAAAATCTTCTTTTTCCAAACCATAAGGAATAGAGCTTTGATATTTTGAATAAATCATCATCTATTGACCTCTACTAAAATGCTTCAAAGAATTACTGTATCTTGAAAATTAGCCCTTTTCTGTGATCCCTGATTTTGTACATAGAAATAAAGAAGGAAAGAAATAAAGAAGGAAATCTTCAAAAATCTTCTCCCAAACCATAAGGCCTAGAGCTTTGATATTTGGTGTGTAATAATACCTATTGACCCTATACCAAAATACTTCATTGAATTACCATATTCTGCACATTGACCCTCTACTTGAATACCAGAGAATTACCGTACTCTTGAAATTAGCTCGATATGGTTGGATCTTCACTATACCTAGGAACAAAAGGAGAAAATCTTTAAAAAATCTTCATCTCCCAAATAATTAGGTGTAGGGCTTTGATATTTTGTATATATCATAAAGCCTTGAGCCATCAGACTCAGGGGAGGGATAAAGGAACATCATGGTCATCTTGTTTCATAGAAGTCTACTCTTGAGGGCATAAAAAAGTGGGATCGTGTGGAATTGAATGTATTAAAAATGCGCCTTAATTTGTGTACACCTTTAGTACATATGCATGTACAAAATGTTGGAGGATGTGAACTAACAAAGGTCTCAAAGTGTTTGAAAAGTGATTAGTAATTCAAAATGTATTGCTCTAAGGAGCATTTATTAGTTATATAGTAAGAAGTGTGGTATTTGTGCAATTATTGAGTATTGTATAGGAAAATTGCTGTCATTTTCTATCTATTTGAACCTCTCTATTGTTGACATTTTCTACTTGAAAACCTCTCCATTATTTACAGTGAACAGAAAAACAAACATTGTTAGAGATATAAGATGACTTATCCATGCCATTAACCCATTACCACACAACAAAATCTTAGACTGATCCAAATTGAAAATAGTTTCAGATGACTGTTCTTAGTTGGTGGAAATTAAAAACGTTGTCTTTTATGTTAGAGATCATTGTGGATACTGAAATAATTGCTTGTTACAAGCAATTTCTTCATTTTCCACATTGCTGTCAAAAGTTTAGGGTTTTTTAAGGGGCCTCAAAAAGCTTCTTTATGTGGGAATAATTTTAGAAACCTAATACAATTTGACTAAACTGTTTTTATTGTAACCCCTTAAACTCTATTAACCCTTTCCTGTATAATCACTGTTTTTTACGTCTATGCAATTTTATACTTAAGGAAATATTGTGACAAAAGAAGAAATTGCTTGATACAAGCAATTTCTTCTTTTATCACACTATTTTCTACCACATAGAATGGTTTTGTTTCAAATTGCACTCACTTTTCATTGTCGTATGCAAAATGTTTGAAATTGGGCCAGTCTAAAATTTCGAGAATCAGGAAAGGGTAAAGTGGTATATAGGAGTTAACTTGCCTGTCAGTTGGCTGGTTTGTCTGTAGCCTTTTCTTGTGTACCAATTTTCTCCTTAGTTACTTTATGTTTTTCATTCAAATTTTACATATGCACTTAGTATCAAGCAAAGATGCGCACTTTATATTTTGGTGCATCTGAGACTGGTAATGAAGAAACTCTTGCATTGCCTATACTTCTTTCTCATAAGAAATTACAGATGACAATTCTTAGGTGATAAAATTCTAAAAATCTTTCTCAATTTAGGTAGAAAAAATTGTAGATAATGAAGAAATTGCTTGTAACAAGCAATTTCTTCATTTTCCACAAAGTTTTCCTAAGCTTTTTTCTTGTGGTGTCAAAAGGCAGGATTTCATGGGAATGTATTAACATCAAATACATCATAGCCCATTATATTATACCTCCCTCCTATCATGTTTATCTTGCTTTGTTTTGTTCTGTGATTGTAGTGATTTAAAATACCTCGTCTACATTCTTTATTGCATCAGTTGTTTCCTAGAGAGACCTGATCATTTTATTTTTCCGTAAGATGATTGGTTTTCAATGGCATGCCCTCTACATTTTATAGAATGACAACCAATGTGCCAATTTTCATATTTGCTGTACATAAGAATGTGTTGAGTTGACACACTGGCAAATCTATCTTTTGTAGATTTCTCAACAAAGAGAAAAAAATCTTAACCCTTGTCATGCTGAACCCGGAATATTCCAGTTTTGGGCAGGAGGTATAGACCAAGATCAGCCTGCACATAAGTGCAGTCTGACCATGGTCTACACCTCCTGCTTGTACTTTTCCTGCCAGAGTTGTTCATGAAATCGACTACTGAAAGAAATATTGATTATTGAACAACAAGTGCTATCAGTGCCCTTTGATTTTACGGCAACTAAGTAAGGTAATTTATACAAGGGTTAATCTTCATGTAGAGGGCCATTTGAAATCCTCTCCTGGATTGCATTGTAATCAAAGGATGTGTGTGTATGTGTGCTTGCACACATGTTAGTGTTACACCAAGCCTTTCCATTGATATTTAAATATCTGCAAACATGTGCAAAGAGAAGTGTCTGCAATGTCTTTTATCTTTTTGGATCAGTCATAGCATATGTAATAGATTAATATATATACTAGACAAAACACATTTTGCTTTCCATTGACCTATCTGGATATTTTGTTACAAGCAATTCCTTTTTATTGCAACATCGTTGCAGCCCC
Source organism: Fragum fragum (assembly GCA_946902895.1). NCBI lineage: Eukaryota > Metazoa > Mollusca > Bivalvia > Cardiida > Cardiidae > Fragum > Fragum fragum. The sequence continues at coordinate 10,114,666 of OX336366.1, forward strand.
AAAAGACCAAGATATTTATAATTCTACCAATAGAAATCATTCTCTGCAACTTCTTTGAATTTGAACATGTATAAGTTTCTATCGTCTGATAGTGTGTTAAGGAAAAGGACATACATTTTTGAAATGAAAAAAGAGATATTGTAGCAGCTTTGTATAATTCTATTATTGTCCAGCAATTATGAAAAAGTAATTATAACCTCATTTACCATGCATTGTTCACTGAAGTCATTTCTTAAGAACTTGTTGGAGTTAGAGCTACAGGATATAGGATTTAAATCTATATTTCAACCATGGGACAAGGAGATTCAAAAATGGCACAGAAGAACTTAAGTGCAAAGAAACAAGTTGAAAAGGAACTTAGAAAAAAGGATAAGAAAAATAAAAAACTGAAAAAGAAAAAAGGATCTAAAAGTGTAACTGAAAACAAAGTAAAATTTAGAGAAAATAATAACTATCATGAAGATGAGAAGCTTCCAGCTCAGAGAGTAACTCCGAAGTTGACTAAAGGTGTAGTTGAAGAACAAGAAAAATGGGAAGCTGATGAAAATGACAAGCATCATGAAAAACTTGATTTAAATCATTTTGTTGGTATATCACAAGAAGGACAAGAAACAACTCAGAATGGCATTGCTAATTCATTAGACATGAAGGATTTTGAAGGAGTGGTGGAAATAGGAAGTGAACCCAGGAGTAACTTAACTAACAAGCCATCAAGTTACAAGCCAGGCATTAAGAAAAATGAAAATACTTACATGAAAATTTCAGACAACTTTGATGAAGGGATATCACAGGCTACCAGTACCATTAACATGAATGATGATGACAGGTACCAGGTGGATGAGTTTGATGATGAATACCCAAAACTTCTGAAGGAGAGGAACATTCAAATGATTATGGAAGCAACAAAAGAAAGAAGTATAGACAAAGCAAGGGTTTCTTCATTACCAGTCTCAGATACACCAAACCCGACAGTTGGTAAGGCTGATGATCAAGTTAAATACACACAAGTTGTTTCTGTTAGTTTGGAAAATGCTGATCAGGAAAATAATCAGAAAAAAGAGGTGGTTAACCGAAAACCTCTTCCTTTCATAGACGAAATTAATGAAAGAGTAATTTTACCTCCATCAAGTAAAGAAACTAAAAGAAATGATGAAAAATTTCCTTCACATCATAAGAATTCTACTGATTCTAGAGAGACTGCTTACAATGATAGGAAATTCATTGAGAAAAGCACAAGAACTGACAGTTCTAAATTATCTCCAAGAGTAAGGTTTGAACAGCAAAAATCAACACCCATACTAAGATCATCAGACTTCAAGCAGTTACCAGACCTGTACAAGGTTGAAATGAGAGAACAAGCTCTTCATCAGCCTGTCCCAGAATGGTACAAAAAGCAGCAGCAGAACCATATGAAAGCAGAAAGTAAGCGAGCAGTGATTAGGCAGGGAAATATCAAGTCAAAGGTATCAATTGATACACCTTCCAACCAAAATAACAGTAGAAAGTTTGTGACTAGAGATCCCTTTGAAGGTACAGCCATGGCTTTACCAAAATCTTTATCTGGATATGATGAACATTCACCAAATATTAGACTAGCTTTACAGGAGGTTCTTAATGAATTGGATGCCAGTGTAGAAGACATTGAAGCTGTAGAAGATGAGGGACCTGTGTTGACCAGCACCGCCAAATCTGATCATATTGAGCAAGACTGGAAAAATGATATGCATAATAAAGATTTTATGGACACATTGAATAGCAATGATACATTTGACCCCACTAGAGTACACAGAAGCCATTGGACTTTGGACAACCAAAGTTTGAAAAGCCCAAAAGATGTAAAATCCAGTCAATATACATTTATGGGGATTGACTCATATCAGCAGCAGAATACTATTGGACATGAAGAGATTCAAAAAGCTAAGCAAAAAAGATCTAAAAGTTTGTATATTGCTGACAGACAAAGACTGTTAGAAAATAATGGATCTCAGGATATGGTTTATAGAACAGGAAGTCTTAAATCTAGAAGGAATGTACCGAGTATGAACAAAGAATTGTACAAAGAAAATGAAAGAAATGCAAGAGTTAGAAATATTACCCAAAACCATCTTTTTAATAGGCCAGGTTTTAGAGTAGAAATAAGAAAACTAAATGATATAGAGGACAATAAAGCTGGTCAGAGAAAACAGACCCAGACAATTATGATGAACAAAGGACAACCAGAGAAACAGCAAGAAAAGGCTAATAATTATTAACCATTAAAGAATTAGTAAAACTAGTAGTTTTTGCTAACATCAATATTATTTACGTAGTGTTACAAATGATCAGTCGCCGCCGTCATAGCGCAGTTGGTAGCGTGTCGGACTGTCAATCTAGAGGTCCTGGGTTCGATCCCGACGGTGGCACTCATCCTTTCCGACTATTTGTCTCTCACCACTGGGTCGATAATTGTAGACCTATGTGGGATAGCAGTAGGATGTAATGGTAGTACTGGCGTGAGAAATACCAGGATTCCATTGTTAGGTGCTCCAGTTGCCACAATATAACTGAAAGAATGTTGAAAGCGGCGTAAAACCCCATTTAATCAATCAATCAACAAATGATCAGTGAGTTTCTAATTTAATAAATAGGGTCAGCTATTACCTTTACAGTAAAGTATCTGACAAAGCCATTGAAAGATAGTGTTTTGAGAATTGAGAAGTTTTCTTCCCTTTACATTGTTTATGAAATCCATTTGATTTCTTTTTCAAGATATTACGAATAAACATATATTGGAAGGCCATTAAATATTGACTTTGTTGTTTTTAAGGTTGACCAAAGACTGAACCAGATCCGTGAGAACATGCAACAATGGGACAATGTAGACAGAATGAGAGGGGACCTGAGATCCTGGCTTCATGACATGCAGGAGGAGATTGAGGAGATGGAAAAACAACCATCCAAACTTCATGCTGAAGCGTGTGAGGTGGACATAGCCAAACTACAGAATATCCGGGAGGAGGTACATGCTAGAGGTCCTGCTGTTGAAGGTCTATTAGCTCGCTATAGGGAACTGACACAACATAACCCAAACCTACAAGATCCTGTTATTAAGGCTGTTAAAGATGACTGGGAAGAACTCCTCGGTCAGATTGAGAACCTTATAGAAGATAAAGAGCATGCTCTACAACAAGCTAGAGAGCTTCAGGCCAGGGAGAATGAAATGGATGATGACTTAGAAAATTATATCAATGAACTGGAGAAGATAGAATCCTCTGCAACTGCTACTGTAGAAAAAGCTGCAATTCTCAAGGTAAGAGTGTGTTTATATACCATGTCTACACAGGTAAGAAGGAATGATGACAATTCAAATACAAAAAAAGGAAAATTACTAAATATACTGAATTTTGCTGGTAAACATAACAGGTCAGAATTTCCTAGCCTTTCTGTTATTACTCCTTCTTACACTGATTTTAATATCAGAAAATAGTTTAATAATGAGATGAGACCATAATTTGACAAACTCAATTTACAAATTTATGAAGAGATGGGTCAAAGTATGTTTTCATCAAGTTTTGTAAGGCCTACATCATTTTGCAGATAAAAGACTTACTTTTGAAACTTTTTGAGACATCAATTTGAGAGAGAATAGAGTAAAAAAGTAACATCTTTGAACAATTACAGTAAAAACCAAATTTGAGTTTGGCTCAAAGTTGACTAACATTAATTTTGAAATATGTTGATGAAATATATCCTCTGCAAATGGTGCTTGTCTCATAAATTCAAAATAATATGTAAAAGTTGTATTATTTGTAGGTATGACACAGGGTTGAATCGTTTTAGCATTTGTATTCTAGTGTCTTAATGCTAGTGTTGATTAATCAAGCCTATTTTGAGCTAAACAAACAAGTGTGTGCAAGTTAACTTGCTCGCTGTATCATCTCATTTCTCATGTTTGGATCATTGATTAATACAGTGTGTTTCACTTGTCATGGCCAAACACAAACACGACTCCAGACTCTAGCTGACAGAAAAGTTCAATTTGTTTATACATAGATACTGGTCTAGAAGGAAACAAAACATTGTGAACACAAAAGAGCAAATAGTTATTTTATGTTCTCCTGAGCATTCTATGGTGTGATCTCTAGAACCAAGGATTATTCAATAAAAATGTATACATGAGCAAGAAATAAACATTGTGTTTAATATATTTGTTCTTTGTTTGAATGAATAAGTGAGTAGAGAGTACCATGCCGAATGATTGACTTTTTATGAGTCCTTTTGATATGTCAATGACTGGGCTGTCCTAATCACATACAATTACATAATGTGACAAGAAAATCTATATCATTATTTTACAGCCATTCGTTTTTCATTACAGCTGAAATAGTTTGATTTTGAGGTTCTTTGTAAAAAACTTCCTATTCTACACTTTAAAAACTATGTTTGCATGGTTTTCAACAACTGTTGATACAAACAGTATCCTAGTTGCCTACTTGCTTTGCATGCAGCTCAAAAACAGTTTATTCATTTAAAACTTATTTTGTTATTTAAATTCTGTTCAGTGTTAACTTATTTTTTACATGTAACAAATTTTAGCAAATAGATTAGCCATGCCCAATGATTATTTAACATTATTCTTTTTTCTTCACCATTAGAATACTTTTTCTTTTGATTATCCACAAAGTAAAGATTGCCTTGTTTAGACCCTGAAACAAAAATTTCAGACATTTTAAACTTTGCGTTTTCAATGTCTGTATTGTTATTTCCTGAACTCCTCGCCCTAGTTACAAATTTTGATTCTTCAAACACAGTTATCATACACACTATTACCAACCCTTTTTCTCGCACTTTGTTAGTTATTTTTGCATTTCAGCTTTTTACCCATATTATAGTTGATTTCTTTCTCATTCTAGAAAGCTTACAATTTGAAATAATGTCCAAGCTATATCTGTAAAAATATTAGGACTTTCATCGTAGCAGTGTTTATAGAATGTCAGAGACCTTCGTTTGGTATTTCAAGAACGATACCTTTATTTTATGATGATATTGACATAAATACTGATATCAGTTCAGATAATAATAATGCTTTAATAATTTATTGATCATAATTTGACAGTAACTGTTATAAATATCACTACATTTAAAGCATTACTTAACTTGTTTTCAAAGTACTGACAGTACTATATGCCCTAATAAATGTTTATTTCCTCATCAGTTTGGTAATGGGATGTTATGTGTGACTATTGGCATTTAGCTGATAACTACATGGATTTTATCTTAGGATCATGTAAACTTTATTCACTGTTTGAAGTGTGAGGAGGAAGGACACTTTACGCTCACATTTACTTAATTAAGTTCTTATTACTTCTGCACATGTTTGTTTTTATGTTGAACTTAACAATATCGCGTCAGTTTAATCGGGGGAACTTATCAGCACTGTCATGATGTGATGGGAATTGGTTCTTTGTTTGTGTAAGTACTTTCAATATTAATCTGAATCAATAGATGACTTCATGTTCATGTAAAGGATATTGTACTTGTAACATTGTGGTAGATTTAACACCTGGTACACACCGTAGCTTTTGCACCTTCTGTTACCTATATATATCTTGTGCCAAATATATACCAAACCTGCTTACACAACCCTTGAAGAACCTTTGCGATAATTATTATAGAGGCTTTGTTTTCTTCCCCCGTACTGATTGTTGTATTTTATTGGTAGGTAGAAAAATGAACCTACTTTGCACCAAAGAAACCATTTGTCTAAAAGTTCTAGAATACATGCACTGATTTCTTTTGTCTTGGCAGTTATAAAGGTACATGTATTAACTGTTAACCCATTTCCACTTGACATAATTTTAGACTGGTCCAAATTCAAAAAGTTGCAGACAACAATTTCAAGTTGACAAAATTTTGATATCGCTGTCTTCTTGGGTGAATAACAAGGTAGAAAGTAAAGCAATTGCTTGTAACAAGCAATTTCTTCAATTTACACCTGGTTTTCAAGAACTCTTTTCTTTAGGGTTGTAAAAAAGCGGAATTTTGTGGGAATTGGTTAAGTTCTTAAAACTGTTTTGAGTATTTCAAAGGTTCTTCTTAACCCATTCCAACACAAGCCATCCTTTTTACGCCCCTGAAGAAAAAAGCTTTGGAAAACATTGTGGAAAATGAAGAAATTGCTTGTATCAAGCAATTTCTTCATTATCCACAATGTTTTCTATCCAAAAAGACAAAGAAAATTTAAATTCCACCAACTTCAAAATATTGTCTGCAGCTTCTTTCAATTTGGACCAGTCTAAAATTTTGTTGAGTTGGAATGGGTTAAATCCCTATCCTTATCTGGCTTTATCATTTCCTTTACCTTTGGAGTTACATATAAAGAGTCATCAGAAATTTCATATGAAAAATAAAAACACTATTAAACATTGTTTACTATTAGATAGGCAGTGCAATATTCAATTGGACAATTTAGAGACATTTTTTGGACTCAAGTATTTTAAAAATAAAGTACATTCAACTTAAATGAATTGTAAGTCATAGTAACTTGGGAGCTCTGAATTGTATACACCCTCCAGTTCATGATTATTTGAATAATTTACCATGGGTCAGAGTTGGGCAGATACTAAGATTATTAAAGATAGGATTACAATTTTCTGGCACATTTGTGTGCTGTTAATTATAGAATATAATAAATGAAGAAAATGGCATTTCATTTTAGGGAATGAAATCTATGTTCATCTTTTCTTCTAACCAATTCCCACACAACAGGCCTTTTTATCCCTCTCAATAAAAGCTTGGGAAAGCATTGTGAAAAAATAAGAAATTGCCTCTAACACACAACTTCTTCATTATATACAATGTTTCCTTCCCTGGAAGATAAAAATTACCAACTTAAAATTGTCATCTGCAATTTCTTTGAATTTGGACAAGTCTAAAGTTTTATTGTCTTGTAGTTGGTTAAGATACAAGTATGTTACTTCTTCTGCTTCTGCAGTCTGTGCAACCAGAGCAAACCCAGTCCTTTTCCTTGAGTTGTCTCAAATGTGAACATAGATAAAATTAGTCATAATAAAATAATAATAGTAACAGGCTTCATTTAAAACTATGGCTCTAAATTGAATTATGTGATACAGAAACAATTAACATGAAAATAACAACAGAACATTAAAGTAAATACTTCCCTCAACACAGATAGAATTATAAATAAAAGAAAATCGGGAACATTGCATATAATGACCAAGAGTAATTGAAAAGTAGTTGATAATTGCTTGAAATTGAAAAAATCAATTCATCAAATTATGTTTATTTGGTATTCAATCAATTGCCATAGCATTTAACCTTATAAAGACTTATATAGAAGTATTACCAGTAGTCTATTTACAACCCTGTTGAAATATTGCATTCATAAACCGTCAAAGATCAAACTTCAATCTTTTATACACCTATTGATCTATTGCTCGCAAGATTTTAAACCTCTGAAGTTATATACTCCATATTTGGCGGGGATCATGGACATGTCAAAGCATGACTGGTTACCTTTCGTTTACAACCCATACTACAATTTACCAGTTGAATAGAAGTTAACGACTTGTCGATCTACCTTTAAAATTGGCTATAAAAGATTAAATCAAGTAGCAGACGTATATTTGAGTCACATGACCTCACTTTGGAATACTTCTGCTTATTAAGCAAAATAATCCAATACCGTATTTTAGGTCAGGACAATTAATTTGGGAATTTCTCTTTTTTTTTAATAACTAGGTAAGGAATTTTAGTTATTTGAAAGTGTAGTTTTATTTGAACGGAAATAAATTGCACAAGGTCAACTTGAAAATCAAATAAATTTAGGATCTTGTCACATAACAACATGGTCTTGCCTTACATTTTTGATATGTTAAATGAAGGAAATATAAATAATTTAATTAATGAAGTATACAATTAAAATTCTGCTCTATGTGATCTAAGTAAGGACCTAAATATTTTAGATTATCAACCCTTATCAGGCTGAATTATAAATCTTCTACAGAACTGCATTAAAATCTAAGGGATGAAAGCATTGGTTCATTTGGATGTATCATTTGCAGATTGATTTAAAGAAAAAAATTATCCCGTAAACATCTCTGGTTAACAAGGGACCAGTAGATGGTGAAAATTAGATCAGATAGTACTTATATGCAGGCTAATCTTTGTCTCTTCCATCTGCCAAAGCAGGAATATTCTGGGTTCAGTATGACTAGGGTTAAGACATAAATATTATATTTATTGCCATATTTTATAAGTTTAGAAATGGTACTTTAAAGAAACCGCTTCTTAGTGCCCTTTTAAAGAATTCAAATCTCAAATAATAATTTTAAGAAAGACAAACCATTCAAAATAGTTGCAATCATCAACAGTTAATAAAAAAAAAAAAGAAAAAGAAGAAAAGAAACTGATAATGTATTGAGTAATCATTTATGATCATTACACCAAGTTACTGATAGACATCATCTACCATTAAAGGCTTATAATCATCTAACATTGTGTGCTGTGTATGCTTGTGTGTGTGTGTGCTAGCTAGGTAGTAAACAGGATTTGACCTTTAGGGTGACATTTCCAACTGTGTTACATGTGCAGGACGTGCACCAAGTGAGCAGCCTGAACAGCCACTTTGTGAATTAACCCATTACCAGATGACAAAAAGTTAGACTGGTCTTGTATAAAAGAATTTGCAGATGACATTTCAAAGTGTGCTTAATTTGGAAAATAAGTGCCAAATCAGCTGGAAAACGTTGTCAGAAAGGAGAAATTGCTTGTTACAATTGTTTCAATTTCTTGTTTTCTCACAAAGTTTTCAGTTACACTTTTTCTTCAGGGCGTTATAAAGTGGGAATGTGTGGTAATGAGTTAAGAATATTGACTGATCATCTATTAAACTTTGAGTAACTTATTACAGAGGGCATTGTGAAGACTGAGCAGACTGTGAATTGACTGTGAGGATGTTTTCAGGCTGATCTGAGTCCATAATAGGTCGATACATGTATGTTAAACTATTGGAAATGTCATGCTAATACTCATTTGTTGGAAAAAGCAGTCTTTCTCATAATAGTTAGAAGATTTTGCTAGAAATTTACAATTACCTTTCAAAATGCATTTTGATTCCTTTCAATAAATAAACCACAGCCAAAATGCCGTTGAAGCACATTGGACTTTTAATCATGATACCCTATAGCCTTTCAGATGATTCTTATATGTGTATTTACTCAAGTTAAGTCAGTTTGGCTCCTTGAATGCAAATGTTTGTTTACCTAGAGTATACATTGAAAGCGGAGAGATAAAATGAATTTTGAAAGGATTACAGAGTGTTTGTTTTCTTTGGAAATAAAACTAACCTATTGTGTAACTGTTCAATTCATGTCCTGTTCACCTGCTGTCACAGAATACTTATCTTGAAATCTGTAAGATTTATAAGTACAGCAAATAAAACTTAATTCCATACTTAAATACCAGTAGATAACATACTGTAAGGCAACAACATATTAACACAATTGGCATTAATTTGAATTGTTCTTGCATTGTCAATATATCATTAACCCTTGTCATGCTGAACCAAGAAATATGTAGGTTTTAGCAGAAGGTGTAGATCAAGATCAGCCTGCACAACAGTGCAGTCTGATCTTGGTCTACACCTCCTGTCTGTACTTTTCCTGCCAGAGATGTTTATCAAATCGATTTCTAAAAAAGTATTAATTATTGGACAACAAGTTATATCAGTGCTTTCAGCCCTTTGGTTTTATAGCAATTCAATAAGGGAATTTATACAGCATGTAAAAGGGTTAAGGATAGTTTAGTTTGTTGCAGCTCATAATTCTAGTTACAGGCATGAAACACATCCAAAATAAAACTTCTTTGTTGGAAATTAGAAGAGATTGAAGAAATAATTGTATGTGCTATCTACAAAGGAAAATGAGTTTGAATAATTTAGTGACACAGATTTCAAGATAGCTATTTTGTGTGTTTCCTGATTTGTAATTGCTTTATACCAGTTCATGGGAGACAAAAATGCTGGAAATATTTATAATTATTAGCTCCACTGGCTGAAAGTCATCAACTGACTATTGTCATGGTGTTGTGCCTCTTGTCTGAGTGTAAACTTTCACTTCTACTCAGGAATAACTGTACAGATTTCAACCAGGTCGTGGCAAATTTCCTGACATTTGTCTTCCACCGATGGGTAGATAAGTGTAAACCTTAGTGGGATGAGCAGCTGGAGGCTCGGAAAGGATGTAGTGGTAGTACTGGTGTAAGAAATACCAGGAATCTATGGTTAAGTGCTTCAGCCACCGCAATATGACTGAAATACTGTTAAAACCCGATTCAAACAAACAGATTTCAACAAAATTTCACAGAGCTGATCCTTGTTGGGTGATCCTTTATCAAATTCAAAGAAATTTGATTTGTGGCTTTCATTGACAAGGTCGAATTTCATATGTGGTATTCAGGGAAAACTTTGAAAATATTCTTTTTAGAAACCAAAAGATGGATTTCAACCATATTTTAAAAGAATGATGCAATTGGTCACCCTTTATCAGATTCCTTCCAAGACCATTACCATTTCTTTTCCAAAATGAAAAATTGAACTAGACCTTTCTATTGAACTGGTATGAAGTATTTTCCAATCAAGAACTCCACTCTGTATAATATCACAGATATTCCAATCAAGAACTCCACATTGTATGTGATATATCACATATTTGCCAGTCATGGAAACTCCCCTTTGTATGTGATATATCGCAGACACTTTTGAAGCAACTTTATCATTTGATGACTAGAAGGAAACACTTGATGGCTCATTTTAAATAATAGGGCTCTGAATTAAGGTTTCTTCTGTTAGATTTTATTTGGCTTTAGAAACAGAAGATTTGTCTTATATTTCCAAAATCACCTTTAAAAAAATGTGTATTTTTGTTATAAACAATTTTCTGGATTATTTAAAACAACTGTTGTGTTTTGATATAGGAACTTTGAATAATTAGAGTGATTATCTGAAGTTCCTATAATAAAACGCAACAGTTGCTTTGCATAATCCAGAAAATTATTTTCACAAAAATACAATTATTTTTCGTAATAATTATTAACTCAGGTTTCAAATATTTAGTGAAAGTCTGTTAATGATAATGAGAAGAAATCCAATTTAAAAATTGCATTAATTTGTATAAGTCTTGAATATGTATTTAAAAATGTATTATCTTGTATAAGTCTTGAATATGAAATGAAAAAGTTGCTTAACTTATGCCTTACTTGTCTTGCATTCCTGCTTTGCTTTATATGTATCACCAATATCATGCATATAATCAACCAGTATATTTGCCAGTAGTGTTTTTGTGGCATTAATAGCTGCTTATCATCTATCTGTTAAAGAGAAACCCTGTGCTATATTTGTACAAATACAAACATACAGTTTAATACTATATTCAGAGATGTAAATCAATATTTTCAATCATTGTCTTGTCACCTTTTTTTTCATATGGCTACCTATATCCTCTCCCAAACCCATGCAAAGCAAGTTCGCAACGGTGTGGTTTTAATGTTGTAGATGTTTAGATAATAATTATATTCATAATGTAACTCAGTAAAATTTGATAATGAAATCAAACAACATACTTGTTTGGTAATCTTAAAAGAATTATTCTGAAGAGTCACCCACTTATTGACATATAAATGATTATAACTGATCTTTATTATTTAGCTATTTACTTGCTAATACTTATTAACTGTGTTATATCATAAAGATATATAATAGGTTAATTAATGAACTTCATTTCATGACAGTCGCTGATTACTATGAAGCAAAAAAATATGGCACAAGTCTATGAATATAAGCATTCCCCTATTGCAAAAGCTTTTAATGTGTTTGCATGGTATAATGGAATGGGAAACTTATTTTGTATATCAATGCATGATGCAATGTAGTCCTTATTATCTATAATGCTTGGTTTGGTTGATAATTGCTTGCATTCAGTAGGTTTCAATGGGTTTACATTCTTCAGTTATATAACTGTCAAACTGGTTTTTATCCACAAGACATCTTATTCTAGATGGTGTAAGATTTAGAGGTTTCGTATTTCATGAATCTATACTTATGGTATTGCCTATCTAATGATATTCTCTGATAAACTTTGTTATCAATTTGTGACGTTTTCTTCTCTCTGGTAGCTTTTCATAGTTTGACGTCCAAATAGTAAACAATTTCTACACAATCCTGCTTTTCTACACCCCTCAAGAAAAAAAAAGCTTGGGAAAACATGATGGAAAATGAAGTTTCTACTCGTAAATACAAAGAATTTATATATTCCACCAACTAAAGATTGTCGTCTGTAACTTCTTTGAATTTGGACCAGTCTAAAATTCTGTCATGGGGTAATGGGCTAAAAGTTATAATTGCCTATACAGTGTTTAGGCACTTAAAACCCTTCAGCTCTTTCAAATTGCAGGATCTTTTCATGAAAAGCAATATAACCTGATTTTGCTCTATCACTTAGTTAAAAGGGTATGTTTTGTAAATCAATATTTCAAATTATTCGGCATGTTGAAATGGATTCCTTAATGTTATTCCTGTAGTCAGCCATAATTCTAAAGAATTGTTCTGCAGCTTTACCGGTCTCTATTTGAACTAACAAGCTATCTCTGGTATGTAATTAATTGCTTCATATGATCATAATGGTTGTGATAGTTGCCTATTGATTAATAATTCAAACCCTTTCAAATATAGATCTATCTTTTATTACTCTCTGAGGAACTTTTGAAGTATTTTGGGCATTTTGAGAGTGTTTGTTTCAGTTCTTTTGTTCAAAGGTCAGTCCTTTCTAGTATATTTCATTTTGAAATTCAAAGTTTTGAAATAATGGCCATTTTAGAGTCAGTTTGGTTTTGTTTGGTTTTCAATTAAGAGTATAAAAGGATATAAGAATTTAATAGAAAATACATATTCTTAAGATTCCATATATCTTCCAAGTATTTTCTCTATTCCATGTATCTTTCAAGTATCTATCTTTATGTTTGGTATGTCCCATATCTCAAACATATTCTAATAGTTAAGAATAGAAAATTTGACTGGAAAAAAGGTTAAAAGTGAATATAACGAGTCTGCCATAGATAGACCAGGAAAGGAGATTGATTAATTGGGCTTTCTCATCTGGAACATTGGTCAAATATGCCACACATTAATTGAACAAACAGCACACTTTTGTTTGGAAATAGAAATTGGGTTGCATATGATGTACTGGTTCCTTTGATTCGATGGTTTGAGCTATTTCCTGGTTAGTTATCTAGATACATTGCTCTTAAATGGAAGAATGTTTTTGAATTATCCAGAGATCAAGCAGTTGAATATTGGGGATAGCACAAAGGTACAGCTTTGGTTTGATTCTGAAATAGTTTAACTGAAAGGAACTTTTTTGTTTCATTTTGAATTGTTATCATTGTAAAAATTAGCATGTTTAAGTAGGCTTGTTGGATTTGATTATGGGTCATTCCTCTGGTAAAGTTTTTTTGATTGTCTTGGGTGACTGAAGTTTACAGTTTAATAAAAATCTTCTAAGAAGCACTGAGCATGCCAATAAAGCTTTTGCAATAGGATCATCATTATTACCTTAACCAATGGCAGTGTCGCTTTGTAATATACAGGCTTGAAATATTTTTTGTCATAGTTTACAAGTGAAATGGTTTATTTCAAAATTTTAAAAGCATTCTTTTGGCCTCTCTGTTCTCCATCTTTTCAAAAGAAGTCAAATTTTGTGAAAATGAAATAACCATGATGTGACAAATGAAATTCAAACCAGTTTAGAAACATATTAAAAATGAAATATTTTACATAGTAGTAAAGTGTACCAAAGAACTTATCAATCAAGATAATCCATCCCCACAAAATGACGCCCCGCAAGAAAAACAATTGGGAAAAGATTGTGTAAAATGAAGAAATTGCTTGTCACAAGCAATTTCTTCATTTCCACAATGTTTTCTTTACATAAAGTTGAAAAAAATATATAGAATTTCATCAATTTTGAATTGTCGTCTGGTATTTCTTTCAATTTGGACCAGCACAGGATTTTGTTGTCTGGTAATGGGTTAAACTTATAGTTCTTAGAATTTCTCTTTTGAGTGACACTGCCATTGATCTGCCTGATCACAGACACACTTTCAAAATTAGTTTGTGCAGAATGTTTCTTTATTTTCTGTTTCTTTATGCATGTTTGGTGCATGAATATAACTATTTTTTTTGTCCTTCCTCCTTCTCACAGACTAGAAAACCATGCCGGTCCACTCAAACACCCAGGGGCTCAGCCAGAAATCCAAACAGAAGTTTTCTTACTGGTGAATTCAGTGATGATGATAATGATGATGATAAATTCTTGTTTCCACCTCGTCCTCGACCTGGTAGTCGTGGATCTAGTAGCAATTCACTAAAGCGTAAACGTCCAAGTGGACCAAGAAGTCCATCTCGTACCAGTAGGCCTGGTTCTCGACCAGGCAGTCGTTTTGACGGATTAAAGAAACACTCTGGTGGTGCCACTCTTGAGTCAGAGAGTGAGGAGTCAGGTTATGGTGAAACTTACTATACTATGCATGCATCTAGTTTTGACAATAATTTAGATGATACTGAAGTATTCGAACAAGAACCAACACTGAACACAATGAGAGGTACACCACTTGCTTTAGAGAATCACTTCTCTGATGGAGAATCTACAGTTAGCTACCTGTCAACTCAAGCATTTGGAGCAAACCCTGATGATCTTAGAGATGCCACATCACAAACCCCAGGACACACTTCTACTCAAACTCCTGCTGGAAACTGGGGTAAGAATAAACCCCGCACCATGCAGACCCAAACAGCATCCAACACATCACTGCATTCTATAGGAAACCAAACTAGAAGGTCAAGTGGTTCTAGAGCAGATCTCTTGCGTAGTATTCTGTTTGAAGTGAAGGGAATGAAACAACAAAGAGGATTGGATAGCAGCTTTACTGGAAGTGAGGATGATGTTAACTCTGTTAGGAGTGACAACACAATTAAAAAAGAGACATTACAGACTGTTTTAGAGGATGTCCGTACCCTACGTGAAGCGGAGGCTACTGGCACTGCGGCTACTCAAACTGTACAAGAAGAGGGCACTCAAACATCTTTGAAACTGTTTCCTGAAGGTGACCCCATCAGGAATGCTAGACTGGAGAAGTTCAGAAATATTATGGATGATGTGAAAGGAATGCAAGGCAGTCGAGGCGGCACACCATCTGCTGCATCTCGTTCTAGACCAAGTTCTCGTACTGAAACTCCAGTCAATAGACGTCAACACAGAGGCACACCAGCCAGATTTCCCGATACCATGCCTGTACAAAATGGTTATGCACACCATCCACCTATATACCAACAGCAAAATCTGAATGCCACAGCTCCCGCAGTTATGATGCAGCCACAAATGTTACAACCTCCTCAACCAGTCCAGATACCTGGCCGTAGAATGGTATCACAGGATGACCTGAACAGCATCAGTCAGCGGCTAGAGCAGTTACAGAGCTTTGTACCACCAAGACGACCACCACCACCACCTAGACCAGAATATGTAATACCTGTATACGCTGCTCCACCCAGACGGGGTCGTGTTGAGGAAGATGCATATTTATCTGATGAAAGTGAATATGGTGAAGTTGAACCTCCGAGGCGACGAAGGATAAGATCAACTCTAGAAAATGCTCTAGAGGAGGCCAATAGATCAGCTTTACAACTCAAACATTTATCAAAACGTATGAAAAATTCACTCAGGGATGATATGCAGTATGATTTCTTGTAGTTTCATAAATCAGAAGCTGTGCATTTCTAGAAAAATGTAGGAAGTATAAAACTATTATATTGCCATAAACCAATTTAGGAAGATAAATGAATATGAAAGTGAATTAAAATGGATGAATGCATTGTGATATTAAAGTAGATGAATGCATTGTGATACAAAGGGATTTCTGTTGTCATTGTAAATGGCAACAGTTGATAAATACATATTTTGTGCTATTTGAACATGTGAATAGTGATACTTTGTTCAGATAGACTGTTGTTACTACTACACAATTTGACTATGGAATCCTGTGACAGTAAATATTTGAGGCATTTATATACATGAATGATCATTATTATTTCATTGTTTTCTTTCTCATTATTTTCTCATTATGATACCAGTTAGTTTTTATCATATTTTAACAATATGTTGACCCTTTCCTGTTTTGCAAAATTTTAGACCTGTCCAAGTTCAAAGGTTTTGCAGACAAAAATTAAAAGTGAATTTGATTTGAAAATTTATCATTCATTAAGGTAGAAAATATTTTGAAAAAGAAGAAATTGCTTGTATTTTCTCAATTAAAAATTCACGGGGACGTAAAAGCCAGGGATTGAATAGGATACGATTAATTGACTACTTCATCCTTGTATATGACAAATTGCTGACCATGCCCTTTGACCTTCAACTGGAAGTTTGACTTAGGTATTAGGCTATGTTATAATACAAAATTTAGGGCTAGCAACATGTAAAGAAAAAGTATTACTTTTGGATGGCAGCCTAAGCATTGTAACTAAATCTTGAATAAACTAGTTATCATGTTTAAGTTGTCAAATCAACAAAAATGCTTAGATGTCGTTCAAATTTCACTTTCAGTGTATATGATTTATTTAATTGATTGAATTTGGTTTAACGCCACTTTATCAGTATTTTAGTTATATCGCGGCTGGAGCACCTAACAATGGATTCTTGTATTTCTTGCACCAGTACTACCACTACATCCTTTCCTAGCCTTGAGCTGCTATCCAATTTAGGTTTACGATTATCCACCGATTGGTGAGAGACAAATTTCGGACAGGATATTAGCCGCCGCCAGGAAACCTGTTTTTGCAAGTGGTACAGACAAAAATCAGCCTGCACATAAATGCAGTCTGATTATAGTCTACATCACCCATTAGATCCATTTATGTCAGAGTTGTTTACAAAATTTAATTTTCAAAAATAAATTCTGCCCCACATCTAGTATTTTATTCAGCATTACAAGGGTTCAGGTTTGCACTGTCATTTGAAAACTTTAACAATTTTGTAATATCTCTAGTACTTCTGAATACATTCCTTGAAATTGGGAATACAATTTCACTATCACAATAGCAATCTATACCAACAACTCTAAATTCATTTTTTAATGAATTATGCCCCTTTTTGACTTATCAAGCCAAAAATGGCTAAGCATTGGCGTCCACATGCCTTGCTCTCATTCGAAACATATATGGAGATTAAGTAATGTTTGTTGTGATAATCAGCTCTAATGATTTATAGACCTAGTCTGAAAACCACTGGCTGATGAAAGGACTGATTCACTAAAACAAATCTTATGGCTAGCTTGGGGACTTGATATGGGTGGATAATCAAAGAACCTAGAATGAGCTGCTGGAGGCACAGGTTGTGGCTCTTGTGGTAATACTGTTGGTAGAAATACCAGGAATCCATGATTACATGTGTAAGCTGCCACAATATGACTGCATTCAATCGGAATTTGTGTGATGTTACTGAACCCATTACCAGATGATCTTTGACTGGTCCAAATTCTAGTTTGGAAATGTTTGAGTGTGTGTAATGGGAGAAGTTTCTAATTCAATGATTGTAAAATCAAAGGGCCATTTTTCAAGATTTTCCTATAGTATGCTATACGACTTGTATGAATTTGTTAACCCTTTCCTGTAAAATCCCTTGTTTTCATGTCCTTGTGAATTTATACTTGAGAAATCATTGTGGAAAAATAAGAAATTGCTTGTCACAAGTAATTTCTTCTTTTCCCACAATATTTTCTATTCTGTAGGTTCGTTACTTTTCAAATTGCACCCATTTTTTATTGTTGTCTGCAACTTCCTTCGAATTGGACTGGTCTAAAAAATCTAAAAGCGGGAAAGGGTATAGAACATCAAATGTCAATGTCTCACTAAAGAGTCAATGTCACACTGCAAGGTTTAACCCATTCCCACACAAGCCCTCCTTTTTACGCCCCTCAAGAAAAAAGCTTTGGAAAACATTGTGGAAAATGAAGAATTTGCTTGTATCAAGCAATTTCTTCATTATCCACAATGTTTTCTATCCAAAAAGACAAAGAAAATTTAAATTCCACCAACTTGAAAATATCGTCTGCAGCTTCTTTCAATTTGGACCAGTCTAAAATTTTGTTGAGTTGGAAAGGGGTAATATATGAGGGCCAACATAATTTTTTTATGAACAACCATTCTAGTTTACTATTTTTTGTGATAGATGTATTAATTTTGACTGTGATAAAAAATGATTTTTGTTTAACTCTATTTTGTGGTGTAAATTATATTTATTACTTGTTTATAGAAAAGAATTTATTATTTTATATTATTTTCTTAGAAAAAAGCTATATGTGATACAAGTAATTTATTTTTGAATGCAGGGTCAATTTTTTTGTCAACACAACATTTTATCCAGTTTTTATATTGTGCTTTGTTAGGTTTTTGCTTCCTAAGACATGCATTGAAATTATCAGTTAAAAATACACTGAGTTATCAATTGCTTTATTCCTATGAGATTTTTTTCAAAAGGCCCTAGAAAATTCCTTGAATTAACAGTTTTGAACATATTACTAAATTAAAGATTATTGGACTGAAAGTGAGCCTGCTCATTAACCCATTACCAGACGGCAAAGTTTTAAACTGGTCTAAATTCAAAGAAGTTGCAGACGACAATTCGAAGTCTATGGAATTTGAAATTTTTTACAACTTTCTTGAGGTGCATCAAAAAGCGTCATTGGGAGGGAATGGGTTAAGATGATAAAATACAAAATGTTCTCAACAAATGCCAGATATATTGCATTTAAGACCATAACTATTAAGGTGCTTAGATACTTCTATGGTTCTGAAACTTTTCATTATTTCATAAAAGATATTTTGTTTTCTTGGCACAAATGGAATAAACACAGTTAAGAAAATGTATAAATTGTCTTCACTATCATTGAATGAACCGTTACCGTCAATAAATAATTTTGTTTGTCAAAGGTAAAACTGCCATAAAACATTGTTGTATTTTATTAAGCCGTCCAAATTATAAAATAATTTTCATACATTTGATATAGTTGTTCATTTTTTTATACCAGGTATATGTTGATATATTGTTTTACTGTCTGTCTGTTCTTGCTAGAAATTCGCTGAAAATCCTAACCTACAAAGTAAATCATTGAAGAGGTTTTGTGTTCCAAATATTATAATAAAAGGAGGAATTCCTTTCTCACAATGTTTTCTAAAATGTTTGACTGTTTTTCAATTCATATATGCATTAAATTATTGTCTGTAACTTCTTTCAGTTTGGACAAGTCTGAAAAAAAGTTATTGAAATGAAAGCACTTCTTATCTATGAGTACCTTGTAAAGCAAAAAGGTAGCTCCTTGGAAGTTTGAAGGTTTCAAATTGGCTGTGCAAGCTGTGCAGGATAACTGAGGTCAAACCCTTTCCTCTGTAGATTTTCTTAATATTAAAGGCCATTCTACTTTAACCCATTACCAGAGGACAAAATTTCAGAATTGTCCAAATTGAAAGAAGTTGCAGACAACATTTGAAAATAAGAGCCAAATAGGGTAGAAAACTTTGAGAACAGGCAAAATTGCTTGCTATGAGCAGTTTATCCTTTTCCCATAGTTTTCTTTGATAGTATTTCTTCAGGGCATCAGAATGCGTTATTGTTAGATAAAGGGTTAAAAGATAATCATATCAAAAAGAGTGGCTGTAATTGACTTCTGCTGGATCCTTTCTCTTTTTCAATTAGTCATTTTATGGATCATCAGGCAGGTCCCATTCCATGTGCTTTGTTACATTGACAATTGATGTTAACATCAAGACAATGTCATGAAACTATCATCTTAACCCTTTCCTGTTTTTTGAAATTTTAGACTGGTCCAAATTCAAAGGTTTTGCAGACGACAATTCAAAGTTGAATTTATTTTATAAATAATCATTCAGTAGGGTAGAAAATATTGTGGAAAAAGAAGAAATTGCTTGTTACAAGCAATTTCTTCTTTTTCCACAATGTTTTCGCAAGTATAAAAACACAGAGACGTAAAAACCAGTGATTGTACGGGAAAGGGTTAAAATAAATTTTGAGAATGTTACGAGGCATCAGTGTTTCCTCATTTTTTTGGTCCAATCGGTTGTCTTGCTTTGTCTTGTTGAAATGTAAAGGTGAATTTGATTCCTCCTGTTTTAATTTGTTTAATCAGTGTCAAAATGCCTATTTGATACTTGTCATGTTGATTTAAAAGATACATTAAAATCAAAGGGCTGAAAGTTCAAGATTCAAAGTATTTTGGCACAGTTGTTCATTGTCATGAGTAGATTTGCCGTTTGATTTAATTATGAGATAGCTTGAAGGTCACAGGTCAAGTTGAATTCAGCTTATCTGTTGCATACCTCATAAAATAAATAGCACAGTAGCTATTGTTCTTAATTATGAGCAGCTCCTTATTTTTGCATAGATTTTATAATGAATGGCTCCTTTGTTGCGTATTCTGAGGATATTTGCCATTTTGAACAAATTTAGGATAAGAAACTAGAGAATACTTCATGGACAATGCTCATTTTGGTTTGATGAAGTAAATATTTTAGTCATTGTCATGTATTTTGTGACATTTTTGGTGTAACTGCAGATATTCACATGAAACTTGGAATACATAATTTCAATATCAAAAGAGTGATATCATCAGTGGGAAAACTAAATGTCGTGAATACAGCTTTTTCAAGCTGTTTTTACAGCACTTAGCTCGTCCCATCGATGACTTTAATCAAGAGGGCTATATCTAAATGCATTTTGTACAGCCAAGAGTTTGGCATAAAAACGGCTTGCTTGTTTCTTTTTGTCAGTAGCTTCTCTTGAAGAGAAGATAAGAAAGATATACATTTTAATTAGAATCAGTATTTTAAGAAGTATTTAGAGTAGCAAACATGACATTTGGTATGTGTGGTCTAAAAGGAATAGTTTTATTGGAGTGCCTTTTATTATTTTTCGTTAGAATGAAATGATATTGTGTGATTGTTCAGGTCCTTAAGAACAGATCCATAATAGCCTGAAATACAAATGTAACTATTCAGGCCAATAAGAACCTTCTAGGTAGTGTGATAAGCATTGACCCTGGTCAGACAGAGCGGACTGCACAGCATGACCAGAGTTGAAATGTTTTGCTCTGATGATTGACCAATTGCTGGCCTTGGACCACTTACTCCTTTGGCCCCATTTTTAAATTTTAGACTGGTCCAAATTAAAAGAGGTTGCAGACAACAATGAAAATTGGATGCAATTTGAAATGAAACCATCCTATGTGGTAGAAAATATTGTGGACAAAGGAGAAATTGCTTGTCACAAGCAATTTCTTCTTTTTCCACAATGTTTTCTCAATTATAAAATCATTGCAACGTAAAATCCTGGGTTTGAACAGGAAAGGATTAACTCCAACAGGAAGTTCCAATTTTATTTGAAACAGCTTTATTTTGCAAAATATGTGGTCAGTGGCAAGTATGGTTGATTGGTGACCTAAAAGTCTAAACTACAGTTTTAATAAACTGTAGTTACGATGTTTAAGTAGCCAAACCAACAAAAATGCTTCACATATACGGAGGCAAATGTGTACTTCCAATTCCACTTCTGATATAATAAATAATTTGATTGGCCTTTTTTCTCTAGATTGATAGCTGCCATTGGTCAATTTTCTTCTGAGTCAAAGAATGACCTCTTAATTTTAGAAAATCATTTTTATGAATGATTTAGCATTTGTAGTTTTTACTGTTAGAACTGAAGAAATTTTAGCAGTATGTGTTATCAATGTATTTTTAAGTAATGAGTTATATATGATAATAAAAAAGGTTTATAATAAATACATGTTTTTAATTATCATTTTATCCTTGAATATTTTTGTGCTTTGGTAAGTGATTTTTTAGAATGAAATTTATTAGAATGAACAAATGCATGTGTTATTCTATTTGGCATGAAATGGTATTTGCATGAAATTTTATCATTGACTCATGACAAGACGACATAAAGTTAGACTTTAAGCAGTTACTGACTAAT
Source organism: Fragum fragum (assembly GCA_946902895.1). Taxonomy (NCBI): domain Eukaryota; kingdom Metazoa; phylum Mollusca; class Bivalvia; order Cardiida; family Cardiidae; genus Fragum; species Fragum fragum. Next base: position 10,136,760 of record OX336366.1, read on the forward strand.
GACACTTTAACCCATTCCCACACAACAAAAATTTAGACTGGTCCAAATTCAAAGATGTCGCAGACGACAATTAAAATTTTATGAAATTTCAGATTTTTTTTATCTTTCTGGTTAGAAATAATTGTGGATAATGAAGAAATTGCTTGAAACAAGCAATTTCTTCATTTTCCACAATTGTTTTCTAAGGCTTTCATATTGAGGGACGTTTAAAAGTGTCACTTTGTTGGAATGGGTTAACCCATTACCAGACGACAAAATCTTAGACTGGTCCATATTGAAAATATCTGCAGATCTAATAATCAACAGTCATATCATGAACTGAAAAACACTTCATTTTATTATGCAATTAGATTTAGAATAAACAAATTAAAAAATCAACATTGTAAAAGACTCGTTGTTTTGACTAAAACATGGAAAAATTGGTAAATAAAAGCAACCTACTGATACTGGGAAAAAAATCAAACAAAACAAACTGTACATATTACCTATTTAACCCTTTCCTGTTTTTCAAAATTTTAGACCTGTCCAAATTCAATGGTATTGTCCTAAGTCAATTTTATTGGAAAAATTATCTTTCAATAGGGTAGAAAATATTGTGGAAAAGAAGAAATTGCTTGGTACAAGCAATTTCTTCTTTTTCCACAGTATTTTCTAAAGTATAAAATCACTTGGACTTACAAAGCAGGGATTGAACAGGAAAGGTTTAATAGGAGTCTTAAAATTGTGACAATTTGTGGATAAATTTTCAGCATGAGTGCTTTTCTCTTTATTCAAGATTTTTCAACAACGTCCAAAAGCGAAAAGCCAAGCATTATCCCAAAAGAACCATCAACCTGTACTAAAATTAGTCAATTAATCCTTGGGATCTTGTTAGTCCTTAAACCATTACCAGACATCTAGATTTTAGACTGGTCTAAATTGAAAGAAGTTGCAGATAACTTTTTCAGATAGTATCTGATTTTAGAAGAAAATGACATATAGAGAAGTAAAAGAATTAGAGAAAACAAACAATTTCTCGTTTTCCATTTTAAAAAAATTGAATTTCTTGGTATTATATTAACCCATTACCAGACATCAACATTTTAGACTGATCTTAATTGAAAGGTGTTGCAGATGACAATTTAAAATCAAAGAAATTTTAGATGTTTTTCAACTTTCTGGGTAGATATCATTGTGATAAATGAGGAATTGCTTGTTGCAAACAATTTCTCCATTTAGCGCAATGACTTGTCTATCTTTTCCATGGGGGCATCAAAAAGTGTTGTTATATGGAAATGGTTTAATGGTCCCACAACAGCACATTGTCAACTTGGTGAACAGATCATCTATGGTAATTTTTCTAGAATTGATGATGAAAATGTTTTTCATCAAAATAGTCCTAGAAATGTATGTCCTATTTCTAGGGAAAACCATATTTTCAAGGCAGATAACTCTCATTTTTGCCAAGCGCTTGAGATGAGATAAATATTGTTGTCTTAACCCTCTCCTGTTTAATCCCTGATTTTTACGTCCCTGTGATCTCATATTTGAGAAAACATTGTAGAAAAAAAAGAAATTGCTTGTAACAAGCAATTTCTTCTTTTTCTACAATATTTTCTACCATACTAATTTATTACTTTTCAAATTAAATTCATTCTAAGTTTTTCTCCTGCAAAACCTTTGAATTTGTATGGGTCTAAATGTTTGAAAAACAGGAAAGGGTTAAAGGCAGTTCAATGGATGTGTTAGTAGCCCATTACCAGACTGCAAAAGTATGGACTGGTCTAAAAAGAAAGATATTACATACAACATATCAAAGTGTCCTTTAGAATTAGTGCAAAATTAGGTAGAAAGACAGCATCATATCATAGACTTTGCAAGATGTGCAAGCCCTTATGGTTGTTACTAAAGATAAAAGCAACCACTTATTCAACCAATTCGAGCACTGTTAAGCTTTTTTGATGTCCCCAGAAAAGGCTTTAGAAAACATTGCGAAAGCAGTTTCTTCATTACCCACAATGTTTTCAACCTCAAAAGACCTAGAAAATAGAATTTCATCAACTAAAATAAAAAAGATAACCTGGTTTCATCAAGCATAGTTTGCTGTTAATAATTGAATAATTACTTCAAACTACCAATTTCTCCATTTGCAATTTCAAAGTAATTTGAAAAGTCACCTGTACCATCTTTCAGTTTGGACTGGTCAAGCATTTTGTCTTATTGTAATGGATAATGTTATGTCTATATAGTTTGATATCTCACAATTGAAATTTGCAATTATTAACTGTAAAACAATTTAAGGTTTTGAAAGTTTAAAGGATAAGTTAAGGTTAAGCCTAGAACTAGTTTGAACTGAAATATGATTGGCTGATAGCCAGAGGTCACCAAAAAATCTGGCAGGGAGCCACTTCTATTTTACAGTATTTAAATAGGATTTACATGATAGTTTTATTCACTTGCTCTAAACCATTTATCCAGAGTTTCAAGCCGTATTTAAACGTTCGTAACTGTCACTGACTTTTATGGTGTTTATCAAAGGAGAAAAGTGTTGATCAATAGACGAATTTAACCCCTTAGATTAGCGCTTACAATGACTTGTATGAATGTTACTGACCCAATTTAGTTGATGAAAGATACTTTTTATTGGTACTGTGAGTACTTTGACCCATTAGCATCATTCATCATTTTGGGACCAAATGAGAATCTCAACTACAACTTATCCCTTTCCTGTTCAATTCTTGGTTTTTAAAGCCTTGTGATTTTATGAATGAGAAAACATTGTAGAAAAAGAAGAAATTGCTAGTTACAATCAATTTCTTCTTGCTCCTCAATATTTTCTACCCTACTAAATGGTTATTTTCATCTCACTTGAGCACAAAGTGCTCATGGTGAGGTATTTTGATCATTTCTCTGTCCAACCAAATATGGCTGAAATGTTTCTAAGATGGTGCCCTTTAAAAATTGCTGGAAATATTGAAATCTGTTAAAACCTCTGGTTGCAATGGCAACGAAACTGAAATTTTATTATTATTTTTTTTTGTCGAGCCCGCTTGTGGTGAGCAAGACATAGTTATCAATATGACAATTTGGTGTATGTGCGTTAGGATGTGAGTCTGTTAGTCCATCTGAATTTGTCTGGACAATTTCTCCTACATTTTTCTATGGATTTAAAAATAACTTCGCACAATTATTCTCCATAATGAGTACATGTGCCATTTGAAAGAACTTTTGGGATAGTTCTAATGTCAAGGTCACAGCTCAAGGTCAAAATCTGAAATTGTGATTGTCAAGAGCATTTCTCCTACAATTATAGATGGATTTAAAAAAAATTGGCACAATTATTCTCCATCATGAGTAGATGTGCCATTTGAAAGATTTTTTTGGATAGCTTCAGTGTCAAAGCTCAAGGTCAAACACTAAAATTGATGATCATGGTCAAGTTGATGGTCAAAACTTTACGGGCTCGACAGCAGTTGTCCTGGGACAACCATCTAATTGTTTTTAAAATATCTCCTCCTGAACAAGAAGGTGTAGAGCCTTGATATTTTGCATGAAGAATCAGTAAATTAATCTCTTTCAGAATTGCTAAAATCAATACCCACAGGTCCCGGGGGGGGGGGGGCTTATGTATGAATAAAGAAGTATTTTTAGAACAACATCTCCTCCCAAACCACTGGAACAATTTCAACCAAATATGGTAGAAATGTTTCTTAGGTTGTGCACTTTAAAAGTTGCTAAAAGAATAATGAAATCTTATGAAACTCTGGTAGCCATGGCAACAAAACTGAAATTAAAAAAAAAATCTTTAAAAATGATCTCATTCTGAGGTTGAAGAGCCTTGATATTTTGCATGAAGCATTGATACATTCAATACTCAGTCAGAATTACTTAAACCATCACCCTCAGGGCCCCAGGAGCAGAGCCCAAGGAGGGGGGGAGGTTTCCAAAACTATGTGGCTGAGTTCAACCAAATTTGGCAGAAATGTCTCTTAAGTTGCCCTCTTTTAACCCTTTCCAACACAGCAAAATTTTAGACTGGTCCAAATTGAAAGAAGCTGCAGACGACAATTTCAAGTTGATGGAATTTTGAATTTCTTTGTCTTTTTGGATAGAAAACATTGTGGATTATGAAGAAATTGCTTGATACAAGCAATTTCTTCATTATCCACAATGTTTTCCAAAGTTTTTCTCTTGAGGGGCGTAAAAAGGAGGGATTGAGTTGGAATGGGTTAATGCTAGAATATTTGAAATCTGTTGAAAACATTTGTTTCCATGACAATATATGATGGTTTAAGTTAAATTTTAGATTAGATCTTCTCTAGACCCAGTTAGTATAAGACTTTGAAGACGAATAGCCTTATATCAGGTGAGTGCCATGACCTTGGCCCTCTTGTTCAAATTAAATCCACTTTAAATTTTCATCTGCAAAACCTTTTGAACTTGGACAGGTCTAAAATTTTGAAAATAAGGAAAGGGTTATTTAACAATTTCTTCATTTTCCACAATGTTTTCCAAAGGTCTTTTTCTTGAGGGCGTCTTGAAGTGACACTGGATAGGAATGGGTTACACCACGAATATAAAGGAGCTGTAACCATACTCTATAATATCTGTTGTAAAACACACAGAGATTTACCACTGCTCGGTACTCCACTGACCACTTACCATATTCTATCTTGAAACGAGAGTAAGCTATTTCACTCTTACATTTCATTGTGATTATCTTAAGATACAAGATTATCGAAGTTTTAAACCACTTTCCTTGTTATTTACGACAACTAAACAGACTGTGAGGATATGGCAAGTAACTTTTTTCTTAACCCATTCCAACACAGTGACGCTTTTTGGCGCCCCTCAAGTAAAACAATTGGGGAAACAATGATCAAAAATGAAGAAATTGCTTGTAATAAGCAATTCCTTAATTTTCCTTTCTACCAAGAAACTTGAAAAAATTAAAAATCTTATATGCTTTTGTTGTCTGCAGCTCCTTTCAATTTGGACCAGTCTATAATTTTGCTGTGTGGGAATGGGTTAATCAGTAATGTAACAAGATTGAGGTGATCACATAGATTTTCACCGCAAGTTTATAAACATGCATAGAATTGAGTGAAATTTACATCTGGTTTTTGGATCGACTTTAAAAGCAGTTTTGTATTAAAACCACTAAATATTACTTTTGGACTAGCCAAAGTTTTATCAATGCAAGGGAGATAATATTCTATTGCTAAACTGATTAACTTTTTATCATTTGCCTCCCTTGTTTGCTCTGTGTGGAGGGATACATGTGCTCAAGCACCTCTATGTCAAGAAATGAAGGGAATTGAAGACATAACTCGTGTTCTTTCTATATTACATATCACAAGACACTTTGAAATATATTATATTAGCTCACCTGATCACAACTTGCAAGGTGAGCTATCATAATTGCCTGACATTGTTCGTTGTCGAGCATCTGTTAACAATTTCTTTATGCATCTCAGTCTAGAATTTTAGAAATCTGACTTTTTTATGGCTTGAAGGTATCATTTTATTGCATGTGGTATCAGTTGATGACCCTCTACAACATTTGTTCCTTGTTTAACCCATTCCAACAAAGTGGAATTTGAGACCGGTCCAAATTGAATGGAGCTGCAGACGACAATTTCAAGTTGATTGAATTTTAAATTTTTTCGTCTTTTTGGATAGAAAACATTGTGGATAATGAAGAAATTGCTTGATCTAAGCAATTTCTTCATTTTCCACAATGTTTTCTAAAGCCTTTTCATTGAGGGGCGTAAAAAGGAGGGATTGAGTGGGAATGGGTTAAACTATTATCAAACAAACCCTCTTTATGATGCTTTAAAGAATAACGTTTGCTACAATTTTCAAATTTTATCGTACTTTGAAATTTTGTTTGCAACTTCTGTCCATTGTGAAATTATCGTCTTGTAATGGGTAAGCATTTCAAAACTTTGACCTACATGAGTGCTTAAAGGCCAATAGCACTCTTGTTTGTTATTGAGGTAGAAAACATTGTTGAAAATTTTCCATTATGTTTTCCAAAGCTTTTTTCTTGGGGTCATAAGAATGCAGGATCCTGTGGGAATGAACTTGCAACATGTGACAACATTGATAATCTACCCTAGGATCTGTCAAAATTTACCAAAGGAATTTTGAAACATTGATATCTTGCATTCAAGCTACCATGGTTGGCAATTCAGGATTCATTTTTATGCCCCCCTAAAATTTTTCGGGGTAGCATATGGTTACCATCTTGTGTGTGTGTGTTTGTCCTTCCGTCTGACATCATATCTCAGGAACCCTTGGGCCTAATTGGATGAAACATCATATATGATCTTCCTAGGAAATTTCCAAGACACCTTTTTAAATTTTCTCAATTCAAGAAGTGGCCTCAATGTAAAAATAAGTTTTTTGCCAATTTCTCCTAGTCTAATATTCAGAATTTTATGAAATTTCATATTTGAGTAGCAAATCAGATCCTATTGACCTTAAACTATCAAAAATTTACGTTTAAAAAACGTGTCATGGGAAGTGGGGCCTTAATGTTATTAGCTTTACGTAAGCTCTCTTTTTGTCCTGCAAAAACTTATATTGGCCATAACTTTTGATTGGTTACAGATATAGTCTTCATATTTCACATGTGCATTGCTTGTGACAAAACCTTTCTGTTGGTACTAAGTTCAGGGTCATGTGTCAAGGTCAGAATTTCGAATCTTAACTTTAATTTTGTCTATAAGTCTACAATGGTAAGTGATATAGCCTTCATATTTCACATGTGCATTGTATATGACAAAACCTTTCAGTTAGTATTAACTTCAAAGTCACCTGTTAAGGTCAAGGTCGTTTCTCAAGGTCAAAATTTAAAAAAAAAAAACTTTTATATTGTCCATAAGTTTACAATGGTAAGTAATATAACCTTCATATTTCACATGCGCATTGCTTATGACGTGACCTTTCTGTTGGTTCTAAGTTCAAGGTCATCTGTCAAAATCAAGGTCATTTCTCAAGGTCAAAAGTTGAAAATCTTAACTTTAACTTTGATTACAATGGTAAGTGATATAGCCTTCATATTTCATATGTGCATTGTTTATGACATGACCTTCCTGTTGGTTTTAGGTTCATGACCATCTGTCAAGGTCTTTTCTCAAGGTTAAAATTTCGAAAATTTTAACTTTAACATCGCCCACAAGTATATAATGGCAAGTGATATAGCCTTCATATTTTACATGTGCATTGCTTATGATATGGACTTTCTGTTGGTACTAAGTTCAAGGTCAGTGGTCAAGGTCAAATTGTCAAGGTCATTAATTTTCAAATATACCTCCTTTACAAATTGCCAAAATTTCTTGTTACTTTACATAAATGTTGTTTATTAAGTGCCCTAGGTAATGTTTATTTCAATTTTTGACCCAATGAACCTTACCATGCTAAAAGGGGGCTTAATGCCATGTAGCTTTAAATTTTGTATATTTCCTTCTCTAAAATAAATCAATCTATTGTTTCTGCAAGACTTCTCAAGTTAGAGTCTTCATTTTTTGTATGGAGACATTTTTCATTGATAACTTTGATGGTCAAGGTAAAATATTTAACCCTTTTCCATATAATGATATTGAATTTTACTAGAATAAGGCCTGTGAAGCCAAACAGATTCCTTCAATGTTTGTCAAACTTCCAAATTTCTTGTGAACTGAACTCTCAAACTATAGTTGCATTAAATAAGAAGTTTTTTGTCCAATAATGGCATACAGTTTTGTGACAAAAGCCTTATTCGGGAGCATAATCCATCTAGGACGGCTCTTGTTGTTGGTCAGCAACAGAATTATTTTTCTCGTAGGTAAATAGATTGCTCTCGGTCAAAATACCTTTAACCAATTACTTCATGACTAAATTTTAGACTGGTCCAAAGGAGTTGCAGACAACAATTTTAAGTCTATGAATTTTTTTATGTAACAACTTTCTGGATAGAAAAAATTGTGTAAAATTAAAGAAATTGCTTGCTACAAGCAACTTCTTCATTTCACACAATGTTTTCCCAATTATATTTCTTGAGGGTTGTCCAAAAGCGTCAATGTTTGGGAATGGATTAAAAGAATGAGGAAATTCCAATGTCATAAAAATTTTGAAATGTTGATATCTTGAATTCATGCTACCACAGTTGGATATTTTTGGTATGTTGGAAATGAAAATAAAAATATTGGAAAGGGAACTATTTTAATAGTTGGTAAATAAGTTGCTCTTGGTGATATCATCTTTTGAGAAAATAAGGAAATGCCAATGTCACAGAACATTGTCTGAAAATTGAGTTTAAGTGGTATATATAGTCCAGTCATTGTGAGGACTATCTCTATTCACCATTACAACTTAACCCTTTCCTGTTTAAACCCTGGTTTTTTCATCTCTGTAAATTTTAATTGAGAACAATTGTAGAAAAAGAAGAAATTGCTTGTACAAGCAATTTCTTCTTTGACAATATTTTCTTCCCTACTGATTAATTATTTTCCAAATAAAATTCACTTTGAATTTTCATCTGCAAACCTTTGAATTTGGAAAGGTCTAAAATTTTGGGGAAAAAGGAAAGGGTTAAAGCCTTATTTCTGATGCTCAGGGCACCACTGTCGTAAGTGCCTATCTTACAATAGTTTTGCAATAAGCACTAGATTTGTGGCCTAAGAAAATAGAATTAGTTACAGTATCATACTTTGAGCAGAAAGCATTCACAAGACCAAATGAAAATATAAAATTGTTAGTGTTCTATATTGTTTGATGTTGTTGATAATGAGATGCTTTAACCTCTTACCACACTTTCTGAAGCCCTTTAGAAATACAAGAATTGAAAACTTGGTGGGAAAAGGAGAAATTGCGTGTAAGAATTTAACAGGGTTTATTTAATGTTTTGTGTATTTGCATAGTTCTCTATCAGAAAAATTGATTCTTAAGTCACCTTTCTGAGAAAATGTTTGGAAGTGTTACATCTTTCAATGTAAATTTTCCTACATTGGTAAGGGAGATAACCATAAACATAATTTACCAATCAAACTTGCAGTTGATGTTCTTCAGTTAATAGGGATTTGTTTTGTTTGAATGGGGTTTTACGCCGCTTTCAACAATCTTTCAGTTATATCGCGGTTGCTGGAGCACCTAACAATGGATTCCTGGCATTTCTCACACCAGTACCGCCATCACATCCTTTCCTAGCCTCCAGCTGCTATCCCACATAGGTCTACGATTATCGACCCATTGGTGGGAGACAAATAGTCGGCAAGGATGAGTGCCGCCGTCGGGAATCGAACCCGGGACCTCTAGAATGACAGTCCGACGACAGTTAATAGGGATATATTTGACTTTATAGGCTTGCATGACACTTTAGAGACACTCCATGGGACTTTTATCCCATTACCACACAATTTTTATGCCCCTGCATCAAAAGATCAGGGACATATTGTTTTACCATTGTCTGTCTGTCTGTCTATAATTCAGTCTTTCCGTCTGTCTGCAAAACTTAACCAAAAAACTTAACATTGCCAATTACTACCAGCTTTTTCAAGATACAATGCTCCAATTTGGCATGATGATACATCACCATAATACGCATCTCCTCACGTCAAGGTCATGTGATATGGTCAAGGTCGCATACCAAGGTCAAACGTGTAGTCCTGTTGCGGCTGCGAGGGCATTGTGTTTCACAAACACATCTTGTTAGATAATGAATAAGTAAACAATGCTGAATTAAAAGTAAGAATTGCTTTAAAATCAATGGACTGACAGCTCTGGAAGGTCTTAATGAGGGTCAATATTTCTCTAGAAAATTGACTTTTTAAACAACTCTTGCTGAAAGGGGAAAAGCATGAGGTGTAGACCATGATCAGACTGCACTTATGTGCAGGCTGATCATGGTCTACAACTCCTGCCAAAATAGTAATATATTGGGTTCAGCATGACAAGGGTTAATTAGACTTGTGAAAGATTGGTCAATATTATGGCCAGTATGGTCATGGTCTGTTTCATTAGCAATATTTTCAATTCCAATTTTATTACATTTTATCCCCTAATACTATACAATCTGGTGTACTTGATTTCACATTAAGTGTTGGACAGCTCATTCAAAGTACTGTTATTATTGTTACATTTTATTGGGGTTTTATGAAGGGCTTTAGAGATCACATTAAATCAACTCTTCTTACATATAACTTAAAGTGAAGAATTTGAAAAAACTGAGTTTCATGTAACACAGGATGTAACTTTTGTGCACAATTTTTCAAAAATTCTTACAAAATCAGTCTTCTTTCACAATGTCATGGATTTTCATTTATTAATGAAGCATAATTTATATGGGTGTAGGTGTTTCATATCATACCCAGAAGTCTTTGCCATCTAATGAAAGCTATTTTGGCTATAAATCTGGAAAGGGTACAGAACAAATTAGCGACTTGTATACAATGAGGTGCTATTAGTGAGGGTTTTATCATTCTTTTATGGTTCTGATACCTGTGGTCAACAGACAAACTATTTTCCTAAATGTGCAAATAGACAAAACCTAGAGTCCCTTTCAGCTAAACAAATATAGGCAATAGGACTGATTCCAGTTAAAATCCCACTCAGTTGTTGGAAATAAGGGTTTATGTCTTCTAAATGAAGCTTCAAAACAATTTTTTGTTCCTCTCTGAAAGCAATATAAGGGAAGATTCAACCCATTCCCACTCGATCCCTCCTTTTTACGCCCCTCAATAAAACAGCTTAAGAAAACATTGTGGAAAATGAAGAAATTGCTTGTCACAAGCAATTTTTTCGTTATCCACAATGTTTTCTATCCCAAAAGACAGATTTTTAAAATTTCAACAACTTTAAGTTTTCGTCTGCAGCTTCTTTCAATTTGGACCAGTCTAAAACTTTGTTTTGTGGGAATGGGTTAAGTGCATAATAGTATTGCCCATTTTAGCAAACGAAGTTTAGAGGGGTAAACTGGCATCAGCAGGTCTGTTGATTGTTTGGTCAGACGGTTGGTCAGTCTGTCGGTAAAATCTTGTCGGGCTTTACTCCTCCTACAGTCTTACCTTGATTTGCTTTATATTTGGCAGAAGTGTTAAGTTGGAGCTGCAGACTTGCAAGACACAACTCTTTTGAAAAGTTCTTCAAGTATTATTGAGTAATCTTGCCTGATTTGACTGAAAACTCTTGTGCTGACAACTCCTCAAACAGTTCTGTCTGATTTGCTTTAACAGATTCCCACACAGTGACGCTTTTGGACGCCAATCAAGAAAAACAATTGGAAAAACATTGTGTAAAATGAAGAAATTACTCGTAACAAACAATTTCTTTATTTTACACAATGTTTTCTATCCAGAAAGTTGAAAAAATTAAAATTTCATTAACTTTTAATTGTCATCTGCAACTCCTTTCAATTTGGACCAGTCTAAAAATGTTGCCGTCTGGAAATGGGTTAAACATGGCTGAAGTGTTGATTATTAGTGGTAGATATGTCAGACCCAAGTGTCACGTAAATACCATCAACAGTTATTGACTTAACCCATTCCCACATAGTAAAATATTAGACTAGTCCAAATTGAAGGAAGTTGCAGATGACAATATGAATTTTATAAACTTTACAGTTTCTAGTCTTCTTAGAAAGAAATTATGGAAAATGAAGAAATTGCTTGTTACAAGCAATTTCTTCATTTTCTACCATGTTTTCCTGACCATCTTTTCTTGAGGACAGTCAGAAAGCGTCATTGAGTGGAAATGGGTTAATGCCCATAATTGGCTTAAAAAATGCCTGTAAAAATCTTCCCTTGATTATTACAGTTTCAATCCAGTTCACTTTAAACCCATTCCCCCACAACAAAATTCATTTACCTTTTTTGGTTAGAAAACACTGTGAAAAATGAAGAAATTACTTAATACAAGCTGTTTTCCAAAGCTTTTTTCTTTTGGGAGTCAAAAGGAGGGGGTTGTGTGGTTGTGTTAAATTTTGCAGAAGTGTTCATTCGGAGTGGTAGAAGTGCAAGAAGCATTTTTCGTGAAACTTCCATCTTGAATTACTGAGTTATTGTCCATCATTTTATTTGGATATCTCCTTCAACAGGTTAAGTCATCGAATTCATGGTAAGCTTTGATGTCCAACCTCCAGAAGTTGAAAAATTTAAAATTTCATAAACTTAATTTGAAACTTTGCAAATGTATGATTTCAACTCAGGAATTCAATTGTTACCACGTTTTGCATCCTATTCAAATTTCATCAAATTAATTTAATGGGGTTTAACACCATTTTTAAGATTATATCAGTCATATTGCAGCGGCTGGAGTATCTGACATGGTATGTCTTGCATGCAACATCCTTTCTAAGTCTCCATCCCACCTAGGTTTACTGTTATCCATCTATTGCTGAGAGATAAAAGTAGTAAGAATATTCGCTGTGGCTTTGGATCAAACCCGGGACCTTATGATTAGGATTCCTATGTGCTACCAATTGCCCTCCAGCAGGCCCTGAACTTCATGAAAGGAATAAACATATACTGTATACCACAATAATACTGTTTGGAAGTGAATTTCTGATCAATGTTAACCCTTGTCATGCTAAATTAAAATCCTAAACATTATTGCTTTAAAATCAAAGGACTGACAGCACTGGAAATCCTTAATGAGGGTCAATATTCCTTTTGAAATCTGATTATTTAAACAACTCTGGCTGAAAGGGGACAAGCAGGGGGTGTAGACCAAGATCAGACTGCACTTATGTGCAGTCTGATCTTTGTCTATACCTCCTGCTAAAACCGGAATAATCCGAGATCAGCATGACAAGGGTTAATGGAAGTATATAGTTATCAATGGTGAAAGACTATAAATTGGACAATGTTTTCCATTATAATGATAAATTCTCTAGTCTGTGTACATAGGCGTATTGTAATGGAATGAATTTGTGAATGTTTGATTTAGAATTCTAGTTAACAATCTAGGGTCAAATTTTAACAATGGGATACATTAATGTATAATTTTTTCATATTTAAACCTAATAAAGATAGATCTGAAATCATGGATGTGGGTTTTTTTGTTGTTGTTTTTAGTAAATATGGCGTTTTGTGAAAAACTTCCATCTTGTTTCATGCAAGTATGAAATTCGTATACAGTCGAAATTCAAGTAAGTTTTTAATGGAAATTTTGTTGATGTTATTTTAGAAATCTTTGTCTCCATTGGTAAAAAAACCATTGTGAATACTGAAGAAAGTGCTTTTCAAGCAATTTCTCCATTTTCCACAATGTTTTTCAAAGCAATAAACTTGTAACAAATGAATACATAGTTTAGTAATAATAGACTGCACAGATAGATGATTTACCTAATGAATTAACCCAATCCCACCCAATCCTGTTTTTACACCTGTCAACTGGAAAAAAGTTTTGAAAACATTGTGAACAATGCTGAAATTGGTTGTAACAGAGATATAGAATAACATGTATATTTATGTCTCTTGTTGTAACAAGCAATATCTCCATGTCATTCATTTTCTCTACTCTAAAAAGAAAAGATTTTTTAAATTCCACTTGCTTGAAATAGTTGTCTGCAACAACTTTCATTTTAGACTTGTCAAAATTTTTGCACTGTTGTAATATGTTAACCCATTCCAACTCAAGCCCCCCTTTTGACGCCCCACAAGAAAAAAGCTTTGGAAAACATTGTGGATAATGAAGAAATTGCTTGTAACAAGCAATTTCTTCATTATCCACAATGTTTTCTATCCCTAAAGACGAAAAACATTAAAATTCCATCAACTTGAAATTGTCGTCTGCATCTTCTTTCAATTTGGACCAGTCTAAAATTTTCTTGTGTTGGAATGGATTAAGTATGCAATGCAATATGATGTAGGATCATTATTGGTATTGTATGTCCAATTAGCAATTAAAATTAAGTCCATTTAAAGTCTAGTATGTAAAACTTTGCTTTGAAATTTTAAAAGCCTCACCAAACCTTTTATTTTATTTGAGAGAGAATTTGTGCAACAAATCTAGGACTTTTTCACAAGTGAGATAGTTTAATACTATTGGACATTATAACTGTATCAAACACCTAATAAGGGCTAATCTCTATTTAAAAGAGAGGGAGTTGTAATGTTAACTGGGGTAATAATTAAGAACTGTAAATCGTAAAGTTAAATGACATTTTAATCTCGACTTTGTATAGTATTATGTAGAAGTTTACCGCTATTTAGTCGAAACAATTAATTGTCAGTAATATTTTTACCCAGGGTGCAATTTGTAAATATACACACAATGGACAGTGCTATTAAATGGTTTTGAGGTTAACCTTTTCCTGCATTTATTGAGATTCATAGTTTTTGATGAAAGTGAGAGTAAAAAGAAACTGTCTGCAAAATATAAATATAGTAGAAAAAGAAGTGTTTTCTCTGTAAGAAATTGCTTTCTTTTTATACAATATTCTCTGTGTTAACAATTTATGTTCAATCCAGGCAGAATTGTTAACTCATTATCAGGAATAAAATTTAAGATGGGTCCAAATAGAAATATTTTGCCGTTGACAAATTTAGTTGATGAATTTTTAAAAACTATGCCTTCTTTGGAAAAAAATATTGTGGATAATGGAAGAAATTCCTTGTTAAAAGTAATTTCTTCATTTTCCACAGAGTTTTCAAAAGCTTTTTTTTTTTTTTGAGTCTTGGAGGTGTCAAAAAGTGTGACTGGGTAGGAATGGCCAAACAGAAGACTTATTTTGAAAAATAAGGAATATTGTTCTTAGAGTAAAGTGTAATGTAATAAATTCAATACTATTAGGATACAATGGAACTAATGAAGCACAGAGGAAAACACAAGTGATTGTTTCATGATATTGTCAGAACGTCATGAACACAGACAAAATGCTTATTAGATTTTCAATATGGAATTAATCGTATTTCTCCAAATAAATGTATGTGCAAAAATCAGGATATATACTGACGTAGTGTTAGGTGCTTGAGTTTATAAGAAATAAACCTGACAATTCTCTGTGATTTTATTATTTGTGTTAAAATAAATCAAATTATCAACATTTATCCCTTTCCCATACAATCCCTGATTTTATGTTCCTGTGATATTATACTTGAGAAAACATTGTTGAAAAAGAAGAAATTGCTTGTAACAAGCAATTTCTTCCTTTCCTATGATATTTTCTATCATATAGGCTGTTTGCTTTTTGTATTTTACACACTTTATAATGTCCTCTGCAACCTTCTAGAATTTGGACCAATCCAAAATTTTGAAAAATAATAAAGGATAATGAAGAAAGATAGCTGGGAATAATTAAGGTTGTAATGCAGAAACAATTGATACTTTCTAAAGCAGGTTTATTCTTTTGATTTGATCTGACAGCGTCAAGGTCACATGATTACAGTTTATTTTACCAATTCCCACAAATTGATGCTATTTTATGCCCAACAATCTGTAAAACATTGTGTAAAATGAAAAAATTGCTTGCAACAAGCAATTTCTTCATATAACATGTTTTCTACCCAGAAAATTGAAAAATCTAAAATTTCATAAACATTGAATTAAATTGTCTTCTGCAACTCCTTTGAATTTGGACCTGTCTAAAATTTTATTGTGTGGTAATGGGTTAAAGGTTCAAAATGTATTGTGAAAGCAAGAAAGAAGGTGAACTGAGACCAACCTGACCCATCTGACATAATATGATGGAAATCACATTTTATTCTCCTGTTCCGTTGTGACGTTATCTGGATTAAGATATAAATGAAGACACAAAATGGGAGGTGCTTCATCTGCACTAAATTGTACGTCTAAGAAAAAGGATAAGAATAAAAATAATATAGAGGCACCCATAACACCTCCGAAATCCATCCTGAAACAGAGAGAGAGACAACCGGCAAATAAGGTACAGTTTGTATGTAACAGAACTTATAATTATGTATGCTTCTTTAAAACTTTACCAAACACCAAATCTTAGATTGGTCTCAATATGTAACAGTTGAGGCACTGATTATGATCAAGAGGTACAATTGTACATTCTACCTTAGTTTATTCAAATTCAAAGATTCCTTTCATGATAATTGTTAACTTACAGATTGCATTTCGACTGAGATAATCAAACAATCTTAAATTGCACAACTTATGCTCAGGTATGTAAAGAAACACTTTGGTTGGAAACCTTAACATTTTAGCTAAAGCTTGAATAAGCTGTAATTAATCCATTCTAGTCACAAAACCAACAAAAAATTGATCTCATGTATGAAAAATTCTTGGACAACAATATGTTGGTTCAAATCATGTTGATCTAAATAATGTATCAGCTTTGTATGGTA
Source organism: Fragum fragum (assembly GCA_946902895.1). Lineage (NCBI taxonomy): Eukaryota > Metazoa > Mollusca > Bivalvia > Cardiida > Cardiidae > Fragum > Fragum fragum. The sequence goes on from OX336366.1 coordinate 10,153,034, forward strand.
CAAATTCAGTACTGGTTCATGTAAGGCTTACTTGTCCATCAGCTAATATATGTGAGAATGTTAAAAACTATCATGAAATATTTACTAAGTCTCATGTGTGACATATTACCAAAGTCATATATACTTTTACAAACATAATACTATTAAACACAGTGGTTCCAATCAGGACTTAGTTAAATTCTTGATTGGTCTTAAATTCGAATCTCAGATTTTTGACATCTAAATGAAGCTGTCTGATTTGAAAAGAAGCGACTGACAAAGGGAAGCAATGTTACTTTGCTCAAAAAGACTGTAATAGATTATCCATGTTTAATTTATAAATTAAGAAAAATAATACAGAAATGCATTTGCTTCAACAAACTTCTTTATATAAGCAACATATATTAATTATGAATTTGATACTGGTAAATGCTATAATCCTGTTATTTTTAGGCCATAATACATGCCTGGATATAGAAATAGGTGCCCTAAAATTAAACCTTAACATTTCCCTTTTTTGCCCCCTCAATGAAAGATGGGGCATATTATCTTACTGTTGTTGGTAGGTTACTATTGGTCTGAAATCTTAACCAAAAATCTTAACATAATGATTGCTTTAACACATTCCCACTCAGTGACGCATTTGTAACAAGCAATTTCTTTTTTTTACACATTGTTTTCTATCCAGAAAGTTGAAAAAATCTAAAATTTCATAAACTTTAAATTGTTGTCTGCAATTCCTTTCAATTTGGACCAGTCTAAAATTTTGCTGTGTGGGAATTGGTTAAACCTATTCAAGATACAGTGCTCACATTTTGGCTATTGTAAGGCAACAATAGGTGTAAGGTCAAGGTCATGCATCAAGGTCACTTATAAAGGTTCAGAAAAAAGGCTGATACAGAGGCATCGTGTTTCACAAAAGCATCTTGGTTTTTATTTCAGGCTTTTAAAAAGGTTTGTTGTCTTAAACAAAAATGCAAATAATTGCAACAGTTCTGTCAAGAAAATTTGATGTAATTTGTATACCCATAAATTGTTCATATAATATTGCTTTGATCCATCTAAATATAATCAAAGTTGTGGCAAATTTGTTATGACTCTGTATTCGGTATAAAGAAGAGTGCACTCAAATGCAAATTTTATTGAGAAAAAAATAGAGACTGCATTGGTACAAATTCAAAGATTTTGCAGATGAAAATCTCAGATTGATACACTTATAAATTTCTTTTTCTTTTCCTTGGAGTGGGGGCGTAGAAAACAGAGCAGACAAGGAAGAAATTGCTTGTTACATGGAATATCTTCAATTACCACAATGTTTCTGAAGTTTATTTTCTTATTGTTAGTTTTAAAAAAAAGTTTTAAAAATGGCATATCTGGTTATCATCGGGTGTTATTTCAAATTTGTTTTCATACTGCAGCGCAGGCTTATTGATGACATTTTTCTCCACCATTCCCACACAATCCCTCCTTTTTATGCCCCTCAAGAAAAAAGTTTTGGAAAACATTGTGGAAAATGAAGAAATTGCTTGTATGTTTTCTATCCAAAAAGATGGAAATATCTAAAATTTCAAAAACTTTAAATTGTGGCCTGCAACTCTTTTCAAATTGGACCAGTCTAAAAGTTTGCTGTACCGTAATGGTTTAATTCTAGTGTAAGAGAACTAAGTCTGTTATTATTGTTTTCAAAGACTAAATTTTGCATATCAGCTTAATCTAAGATTGAATATTTGCTATACAAGATATTTTGTTTATAAAAGGCTTAATATGTAGATAATTACACTATGAGCCAGGTTCAGGGTTGACTTTTAGTAGGCTCCTTCAACCCTTTCCTGTTCATTCCCAGGTTTTTACGTCACAGTGATTTTATAGAAACAATATTGCAGAAAAAAGACACTTGCTTGTAACAAGCAATATCTTTTCTTTCCTCAATGTATTGTACCCTACTGAATGATTATTTTTTAAATTATATCCATTTAAAATCTTTGTCTGCAAAACCATTGAGTTTGGACAGAAAAACAGGAAAGCGTTAACCTGTTACCACTTAATCCCACCTTCTTTGCAGCCCTTATATAAATTAAAGCACTGATAATACTGATGGTGGACTTCCCTTTGGCATATTTAGTGATATTACAAGTAGAAAATGGCATTTTTTATATAGATAATTTGATTTAAGCAAAACAGCTAGCTTGTCTATAGCCTGGCTAGCTTATTTGGTAGTACAGAACGTTTTTGATTTGAGTGTCATGACCGTAACCACTATTATAGCTTAAAATTGCCATTGCAACATTCATCATTTGTCTCCCCCTGACACTAACGTGCTGATCAGTGTTATGCTTATTAACCCATTCCAACTCAATCCCTCCTTTTTACGCCCCTCGAGAAAAAAGCTTTGGAAAATATTGTGGAAAATGAAGAAATTGCTTGTATCAAGCAATTTCTTCATTATCCACAATGTTTTCTATCCCAAAAGTCGAAAAAATTCAAAATCCCATCAACTTAAAATTGTCGTCTGCAGCTTCTTTCAATTTGGACCAGTCTAAAATTTTGCTGTGTGGGAATGGGTTAAGTTGGCTGAGCAGTTATTGGCTCAAATTTCACATTGTATGTACATGGACTTGTCCTAGTGAGAAAATTGACAGGAAGTCATGGTTAGCTGCATCTACCTGCCAAGTAATAACATTAAACCAAATTCAGTTAATCTCAGTCTAATAAGCTTCCAAGATCAATACTTTTAATATTTTTCAAGATGATCTTTTTTGCATGACATTCTGCAAATAGCTAAGATATCTGTTTGTCCAGCTGATCATAACTTCCATCTTTTCAGTTGCTGTGCTCTAACTAGTTTGGCCAAGGACCTTGAAACTTTACACAAGTATTGTCCTTGTCCTTGTGATAGATATCCCATTTTTGGGGGGATCCCATTGGTCAAAGCTCAATCACAGTAAAACTTGGTAAGAAAACTGTTTCAATGCTCAAACTGAGAAGCCACTTTGAACTTAAAACCTTGAAACTTTATATATATGTCAACCCTAACATAGAAGTGCCCTATGTTTTTATGCGAAAGGTCAAGGTCATAAATAAGTTTTGTATTCAAATCAGGTCCTATCTTTGAAAGCAATGCTAATGTCACAAAACACTGGTTTGATTATCTTTCATCTGCTTTGTGACAGTACTAGTTCAAAGTTGGTGATAAACCTAAAAAGATGCAAGTAAACAGCAAATGCTTAGCCTTAAATATCCGCTATGGGCAGCTCCATACCTAAGCTGAATACAAACCCTGCTGTTGGAACAGTAAGGTTATAGTAAAACACCAAGCTTAGTAAAATCTCACTAAAAATTGTATAAAAATGCAGCAATAGGATTACAGTGATCAAAACACCGAGTTAAAAAGTTGTCACGCTTTATTGCATTTGTTTGGAAAGCTTTTTAACCCATTACCAGACGGCATCATTTTAGATTGGTCCAAATTTAAAGTTTATGAAGTTTTAGATTCTTTCCAACTTTTTGGATAGAAAAACAATGTGTTAAATGAAGAAATTCCTTGTTACAAGCAATTTCTTCATTTTACACAATGTTTTCACAATTGTTGTTCTTGAGGGGCATCTAAAACTAACAATATGTAGGAATGGGTTAAGTGAAGTAGAATGGTTCCCATACTAAGAAAAAAAGTATCTCAAAATGACTGAAAACATGATGTGTTGCAAGCAATTTGTCACTGATGTCCTATCCACGCTGAAAGGTATTCGAAATGTTTTATTTGCACTTGATTTGACATGGCTATTTCAATTTGGTTTTCATAAACTTCTTGACATAATAATTACTCCAGACAAGAACAACAAAAGCAATAACTTAAAATTGAAACTAGCATGTGTAATGCTTCTAGCACAGTGCACTTTTCCTTGATAAGATCTATCAAATAGCCTGGAAAAAGCTCAAAGGGAAGTAATGTCAAAGTTAAACAGATGATGTGATGAGATCTATTCACACAAAAAGTTTTATATTTACACCTTTTATTGTTTTAGCAATATTGCATTTTTTCATCTGGTACCACTTTCCAATTCAAAGGACTAAAATTTGAATTTTTCAAATTGCACAATTTTTTATGCTAAATTCACATGTTTCATAAAAATCAAATATTCAAATATCATTATATGAAGAAGGGTAACTGGAATATAGCCATATCTCACACCCTATCTATAGTCTTTGTGTTTTAAAGATTTGATTTACATGATTGGAACCTTTAGGAATATTGATGCATAATTAAATTGCCTTCTTATTAACCTATTCAAATACAATCCCACTTTTTGACATCCTTCTTGAAAAGAGTTTGGTTAAATATTGTGCAAAAATGAAGAATTTGCTTATTGCATAGTTTTCTTCCCAGAAAGACAAGAGATATTTTAAATTCTATCTACTTTTAAAATATAAAGGACAAGAGATATTTTAAATTCTATCTACTTTTAAAATATATTCTGCAACTTGTTTGAATTTGAATCGGTTTTGAATTTTCTCGTCTGGTAATGGATAATAGTCTATCCCATTCCCACGCCTTTAGACGCCCCCAAGGAAAAAAGCTTTGGAAAACAATGTGGAAAATGAAGAAATTGCTTGATACAAGCAATTTCTTCATTTTCCACAATGTTTTCTACCCAAGTTGAAAAAATCAGAAATTTCATTAAATTTGAATTGTCGTCTGCAACTTCTTTCAATTTGGGCCAGACTAAAATTTTGCCGTCTGATATGGATTAAGATCTATAGTATGGAGGTCTTCTGCATTGAACACATCCTGTATCAATATTAACCCTTGTCATGCTAAATGAATAGTTTTCTCAGAAATGTATTGAAATCACAGGACTAAAATCTTTGAATGACTTAACCCATTCCCACACAGTGAAATTTTAGACTGGTCCAAATTGAAGGAAGTTGCAGATGACAATTTAAGTTAATGAAATTCTAGATTTTTTCATCTGTCTGGGTAGAAAACATTGTGAAAAATGAAGAAATCGCTTGTTTTAAGCAATTTCTTCATTTTACTCAATGTTTTCCCAATTGTTTTTCTTCAGAGGCGTCCAAAAGCATCACTGTGTGAGAATGGGTTGAGTGGAGTCAATATTTCTTTAAAAAAATGTGGCTCCAAAGGGATAGACATTTGGCGTAGACTAAGATCAGACTTCACATGAGGAATATTCAGGGTTCAGCATGAAAAGGATGGATATTTTGTCATAATTAAACCTTATGTACCCTTTATTGAGGAAAGATTAAATTCAAAATATTGAATATTACTAAAAACTTATGGGGCTTGTAGTAGCAAAATTCACAATTAACCAATTGCCAATTGCCAAAATAATGAGAAATGTTGGTCCTAATTCAAAATGGGTTGCAGACAACATTTTAGAGTGTGTACAGATACAGTGCGAGAAAGGAAATAACTTGCTCTTGGTTTGATACAGAAAATACCAGATTGTATGATAATTCTTTAACCCACTCCCACACAGTGATGCTTTTGGATGCCCCTCAAGAAAAACAATTGGGGAAAAATATTGTAGAAAATGAAGAAATTGCTTGTCTCAACTTGGAAAGTTGAAAAAATCTAAAGTTCATCACATTAAATTGTCGTCTGCAACTCCATCCAATTTGGACCAGTCTAAATTTTTGTCATGTGGGAATGGGGTGATTGATTGATATTGGCTTTCAGAATTAATGTCGTAATCAATAATGAGTGAAAATTTACTGTCCCTATAAAAAGACAGCATCCATTGTGGAGATACATCATGCTATAGACTAATTTATCTTGGGCATCTGATGCCTGATGCCTTTCACAATACATGTATATGTATTATGTGGTTGGGAATTGCACACAATTTTTGCTTTTTGACAGCTTTAGGAAACATCTTTATAGAAAACTTTCTGAGAAAGCTGGTATCAAGAAATTTCTTCTTTTCACTTAAATGTTTTCCATATTATTTGGTATCTAATTTGATATTTTCCATTTTGTCATCTAGTAATGGGTTAACCCATTTTTTTTTTTTTTTTTTTATAAACTGGTCCAAATGCATAGTGCAATCGGTAGCACGTCAGACTCCTAATCTTCAATCATGGGATGTCAACAGTATTTCAGTCATATTGCGGTGGCTGGAGCACCTAACAATAGATTCCCGGTATTTCTCACACCAGTACTTCCACTACATCCTTTCCTAGCCTCCAGCTGCTATCCCATTTAAGTTTACAATCATCCACCCATTAGTGAGACAGATTACTGTAAGGATATGTGCCGCCGCAGGAAGCCCTATAGATTGGTCAATATTTAACAAGATAAGGCAATTTCCTGGAACAATTGTTATCACTTAATGTATTTTGGTCCATGTTTTATTTATTGAATTGTGTTAGTTTTCAGTTAAATATTTATTTTGTTGAATCCATATAAACTAATTCTTTGCTGCCTCTTACTTTCTGTCCCCAAATCCAAGTTTCTAGTCCATGGTAAAGTTCAGTATATGGACATGGGAATCTGCAATTTGACTAAAATGTGTAAAATGCAAACTCAAGTATTGGGCTAATAGCATAGCAGACAAACAAAATGGGGTTCAAACTAAATATCAATGGATCTAGAGGTTTTGTCAAACTCGTTTTACTTTATGAACAGTTGTGCAATCTGATTTCAAAATAGAATTTCACAGATGCAGGTTTGACACAAGTTATGCTTCAAGGGCAACCATTCTAGTCTCTTTATCTTATTAACCCTTTCCTGGTTTTTGAAATTTAAGACTGGTCCAAATTGAAAGAGGATGCAGACGACAATGAAAATTGGATGCAATTCTAAATAAAACCATCCTATGTGGTAGAAAACATTGTGGGAAAAGGAGAAATTGCTTATTATAAGCAATTTCTCCTTTTTCCACAATGTTTTCTCAAGTATAAAATCACAGTGACGTAAAATCCCGGGTTTATCCAGGAAAGTATTAACTAAATACCTATATGATCAATGGTGCTTATGCCCCTAAAAGAGCCATTTTGAAAAACTCCCTGCAAGATTAAGGCAATTTGCTTGTCTCTTTTCAAAACTATTACCATAAGGGTATTGAACAAATCAATTGCATAAAGAGTAAGTTCATGTAATGAAATAATGATAGGAAATATAGGGTCTATGTTGACAGTACAATTTTAAGTTTAACCCATTATCAGACGGCAATATTTGAGACTAGTCCAAATTGAAAGGATTTGCAGACGAAAATTTAAAGTTTATGAAATTTTGGATTTTTTCAACTTTCTGGGTAGAAAACATTGTGGAAAATGAAGAAATTGCCTGTCACAAGCAATTTCTTCATTTTCCACAAAATTTTCCATAGCTTTTTTCCTTGGAGGCGTTTAAAAGCATCACTGAGTGGGAATGAGTTAAAGCTTATAATTATTGCAATTTAAGAGCACCAACCTGTTACTGATGATACCCAGGAAGCCATTGGATAACTTTGTTGTAATATAATTGAAAGATTGTTCAAAGCAATGTTAAACCCATACAAGAAAAAATACCATATGAATCAAGAACACTAAATAAGTGACTGAGCTGAGTGGTTAGAACAACACAGCCATCAAATTTGGGATTTTAACCCTTGTCATGCTGTATAAATTACCCTACAGAATTGCTGTAAAATCATAGGACTGAAAACACTGATAGAAGTGTGTTCAAAAATCAGTATTTCCTGTAGAAAACAATTTCATAAACAACTAAGGCTGGAAAGTACAAGCAGGAGGTGTAGACCAAGATCAGACTGCATTTTTGTGCTTAGCATGACAAGGGTTAATCATTGTAATGCTGAATCCAGAATATTCTTGTTTTGGCAGGAGGTGATGACCAAGATCAGCCTGCACATAAGTGCAGTCTGATCTTGATCTACACCTCCTGCTTGTACTTTTCCTGCCAGAGTAATGTATGAAATTGATTTCTAAAAGAAATATGAATAACAAGTTCTATCCGTGCTTTCAGCCCTTTGATTTTACAGCATGACAAGGCTTAATGATTCTTAGTTTTAATGTAATTGAGGTTGAGTGTTTGATTTCAATTAAGATGACTTTGAATTAACCATTGAAGTCCTAATACATGAATAATGAAGTAACCTTAGAAACCTTACCCAACTCTCACCTTTGTTTAATTTGCATTGAAATTATGGAAAATTGTCTTTCATTTAGAGTCTGTGGTCTTGTGGTAAAACTCATGCCTCGGGATCGATGGGGCTTGGGTTTAAACCCGCCCAGACCATGCAATTTTTTCTGATCAAAAAAAATAACTCCATTATGTCCTTGATCACCAGTGTTTAAAAAGTAGCCTGTTGGGGTTTTCACCCTTGTCATGCTGAATAAAATCTTTTCAGAATTTCATCTAAATCAAAGGCTGAGAATATTGATAGAAGTTGTTCAATGGTCAATACATCTTTTGAAAATTTATTTCATAAACAACTCTGGTTTGAAAAGAAAACGCAGGAGGTATAGACTAAGATCAGACTGCACTTATGTGCAGCCTGATTTTGTCTACGCCCCCTGCCAAAACCTGAATATTCCAGGTTCAACCTGACAAGAGTTAACCCATTCCAACTCAAGCCCTCCTTTTCACGCCCCTCAAGAAAAATACTTTTGAAAACATTGTGGAAAGTGAAGAAATTGCTTGTATCAAGCAGTTTCTTCATTATCCACAATGTTTTCTATTAAAAAAGACAAAGAAATTCGAAATTCCATTAACTTTAAACTGTCGTCTGCAGCTTCTATCAATTTGGACCAGTCTAAAATTTTGTTGTGTGGGAATGGGTTAAGCCAATGTGTTGTGGCTGCCAGGTGTATGTTAATAGTTGAATTGCAATTCATTGGTTGGGAGTTAAAATGCAAAGGTCGAATCGACTATAACTAGACCATTTCCTGTTCTACAAAATTTTAGACTTGTCCAAATTTGTGATGATTCAATAGGGTAGTGAATATTGTGGAAAAAGTAGAAATCGCTTGTTACAAGTAATTTCTACTTTTTCCACAAAATTTTCTCAAGTATAGAAACACAGGGTCATAAAAACCATCGATTGAACAGATAACGGTTAACTGTTTAAAATGAAAATTGAGAACTTACAGATTTGTAAACCTATATAATCAGAGGAACTGGTCTTACAGAATTTTAGCTAAAAATCAAACAAGCTTCATTCTCTGCTGTCACAATTTTATCAAGGTAGCAGCAACAACAAATTAACCCTTCTCATGATGATTTATAACTCCTCTACAGAACTGTATTCAAAGGGCTAAAACTACTGGAAAACCCAATTACAGGTTAACATTTACATGTATTTTAAATATTAATCCTATAAACAATTGTGGATTAATTGTGGACAAGCAGGTGGTGTAGACTAAGATCAGACTGCACATATATGCAGGCAGATCTTTGTCTATACCTCCTGCCTAAGAAGGAATATTCATGTTCAGCATTACAAGGGTTAGCAAGGGTCTCCTACAGAAAGGGCCAAATTATAAGTAAGAGATAATTGTTATTGGACTATTATTGGAGAAAAATTGAAATCTGTTTTGTAAGATCATGCAACTGTCTGCCACCAAGATCACTTATAATTTGCTGTTTTTATCACTATAAATGAAGGGCTAATAGCTTTGTATTTAAGAGAATTTAAACTCATTACCAGATGTTGAAATTTCAGACTGGTCCAAATTGAAAGATGTTGCAGACAACAATTTCAAATTGATGAAATTTCAAAAAACCTGTTTCATGGGTAGAAAACATTGGTGGAAATGAAGGAATATCATAAGCAATTTCCTCATTTTTCCCAAGCTGTTTTCTAGAGGGGTATCAAAAAGCAGGGACTTAAAAGAGCAGGATTGATATGCTGAGCAAATTTAGGCTACTGATAAAAAAGGGCATCTCTAATGGAGAACTTCTATTGAATGAAAACAATTTTTACCGTAAATATTTGCCTATTTAGAAGCCGTCTTCCATCGTGTGTCAACAATTTCTTTAAACGACATCTCCTCCCAAACCACTGGGTCAATTTGAACCAAATTGGCAGAAATGTTCCTAAGTGGTCCCCTTTAAAAAAAGCTAAAAGAATTGAAATCCATTAAAAACTCTGGTTGCCATGGCTACAAAAGTGAAATTTTAAAAAATCTTTAAAAATCTTCTCCTCCTGACCCAGTTGGCATAGAGCCTTGAAATTTTGCATGAAATATCAGTATATTGACCTCTTTCAAAATAGCTAAAATCATGATCCTCAGGTCCCCAAGGGCGGAGCCCCAGGGGGTCAGGGTTTATATAGAAATATAGGACGATTTTTAGCTCACCTGTGCACATAGTGCTCAAGTGAGCTATTGTGATCCCCTTTTGTCCAGCGTCCGTCCGTTGTGCGTCGTTCATCAGCAATTTCTTTAAACAACATCTCCCAAACCACTGGGCCAATTTGAACCAAATTGGCAGAAATGTTCCTTAGGTGGTCCCCTTCAAAAAAAGCTAAAAGAATTGAAATCCATTAAAAACTCTGGTTGACATGGCAACAAAAGTGAAATTTTAAAAAAATCTTTAAAAATCTTCTCCTCCTGACCCAGAAGGCGTAGAGCCTTGATATTTTGCATGAAGCATCAGTATATTGACCTCTTTCAAATTAGCTAAAATCATGATCCTCGGGTCCCCAGGGGTGAAGCCCCGGGGGGGGGGGGGGGGGTTAATATAGAAATAAAGAACAATTTTTTAAATGAAATCTCCTCCTAAACCAGGGGCCAATTTGAACCAAATTTTGCAGAAATGTTGCTTAGGTGGTCCCCTTCAAAAATAGCTAAAAGAATTGAAATCCATTTAAAACTCTGGTTGCCATGGCAAAATAGTAAAATTTAAAAATTCTTAAAAAAAAATTATCTCCTCCTGACCCAGAAGGTGTAGAGCCTTAATATTTTTCATGAGATATCAATATATTGATCTCTTACAAAATAGCTAAAATCATGATCCTCGGCTCTCCAGCGGTGAAGCTGGGGGAGGGGGGGGGGGGTATAGGCATGAAGCATCAGTTCACAGACTTCTTTCTGAAATTATAACTCATGGATCCAGAGGGAGGAAAAGTTTTTTCTTTCTTTCAAATCAGCACTTAAGCCTTGAAATTTGTAATTTAGACTTTTGGATCCCCAGGTTCATAGTCTTTATATGTAAGTGTGGCCAACCTGTTTCATAATCCAAACCTTAACATGAAATTAGACTGTTGAAAGAAAAAGAGCCCATAGCTCAGGTGAGCGCCCCAGGGCCAACGGCCCTCTTGTCTAATCAAGAAGTAGGTTCAAAATGATAGCATGTGCCTATTCTAAACATGCATTTATTTTGTTCTGTCCTCAACTTAGTCACAACAGAGTTAGTGAAACCCAGTCTAAGCATATTGGTTAGCCAATGCTGTGATAAGTAGGCAATGCTGTGATAGAATTGGATACTTTTTGAAAGTTTTTACAGACCATCAAGCTGAAACTATAAGATCTGTGGTACAAATACTTTATTGACAATGGTTAACCCAATACCAGACAACAAAATATTGCACTGGTCCAAATTCAAAGGGGTTCAGGAAATTTTGATTTTTTCAGTTTATTGGGTTGAAAACATGGTGTTAAATGAAAAAAAACAATGCTTGTTTCAAATACATTTTTCATTTTTCACATTATTTTCTCAAGCTTTTTTCTTGAAGAGTGTAGAAAGCAGGAATATGTTGAAATGGGTTAAAAGATATAGGTCATTACAACATGGTTTACAGTATGTTTATGTCCAAATTTGTCTATATTTAAATAGCATTCAAACTGTTCATCTATTGTAGTAATCTCAGTGGTGTGCCATTCATTAACCCTTTCCCGTTTTTCAAAATTTTAGACCAGTCCAATTTGAAAGAAGTTACAGACAACAATCAAAAGTGGGTGCAATTTAAAAAGTAACGCACCTACAGGTTAGAAAATATTGTGGGAAAAGAAGAAATTGCTTGTAACAAGCAATTTCTTCTTTTCCCACAATGTTTTCTCATGTATAATTTCACAGGGATGTGAAAACAAGGGATTGTACAGGAAAGGGTTAAACTAGAGATGCTTATCAGACAATTCGTCTTGCACAGATTACTGAATAGAACTTTAAACCTGTCCTAATTTTAACATTATTTATTGACTACCCATTCCCACATCCATTCAGACGCCCTCAAGAAAAAAAGTTTTGGAAAACATTGTGAAAAATGAAGATATTGCTTGTCACAAGCATTTTCTTCATTATGCTCAATGTTTTCTTGGCCAAAAGTTTTTTAAAAAATCCAAAATTTCATATGGTTTATATTGTCGTATGCAAAATCCAAAATTTCATACACTTCAAAATGTCATCTGCAACTCTTCTTTAATTTAGGCCAGTCTATATTGTTTGCTTTTAGAAGTACTGTAAAAGAAAATATAGGAGGTAAAAAGAAAATATAGGAGGTAACCATTACCAGACAACAAAATTTTAGACTGGTCCAAATAGAAAGCAGTTGCAGACGACAATTTAAAGTTTATTAGATTTTGGATTTTTTCAACTTTCTCGGTAGAAAACATTGTTGAAAATTAAGAAATTACTTGTTGCAAGCAAATTCCTCATTTAATAAAAGCATGATTGTGTAGGAATGGTTTAACCCATTCCCACACAATGACGCTTTTAAACGCCCCTCAATATGAGAGCTTTGGAAAACATTGTGGAAAATAAAGAAATTGCTTGTTACAAGCAATTTCTTCATTATCCACAATGTTTTTTACCCTAAAAGACAATAATTTCAATAGTTTCATAAACTATAAATTGTCGTATGCAATTTCTTTGAATTTGGATTGGTCTACAATTTTATCGTCTGGTAATTGGTTAATGATCTCTAAAGTGGATATTAACCCATTTCTAACAATACACTTATTTATTGATCTTTGAATATACCATTAAGAAAAACATAGGCGGAAAAGGATAATTTTCTTCAATTCTTCTCTCTTTTGCTCTCTGTTTTCTCAACATAGGTTCTGTCATAGATTTACTGTTCCATTCCATCCACTTTGAAATGTCTACAACTTCCCTCTATTTGGACCTGTCTAAAATTGTATAGTCTAATAAAAGATCAACCCATTACCAGACAACTTTTTAGACTGGTCAAAAGTGTAAAAAGTTGCAGATCACAATTTTAATTTGATAAAAGAAAGTAAAATCTTGGTCTTTCAGGTTAGAAAAATATTGTTGGAATTGAAGAAACTAGTTATAGAAAAAGATCTTCATTTTTTGAAATGTTCTCTTGAAGGTCATATAAGGTGTGGTAATTATTATACAAAATTAAACTTTCCTAAACTATACTATGGTTCTATGTTCAAAATGTATTCACTTCTTCTTATCCACAGAACCTAAAGAATGACATTGAAGGGTATGAAACTAAAGTTGATGGAATTCGAACACTTGGTGCTGAAGTTGCAAATAATGTTAACCCTACTGATAAAGAACTGGTGGACGATCAAATCAAGTAAGTCAATGAATTTGTTACCAGACAAAAAATTTTTTAGTATGGTCCATTTTCAAAGATGTTACAGAGGACATTTTTGAATTGATGGAATTCGAAAAAAATCTTTCCAGATAGAAAACAATTTGTACAGGGAAGAAATTGCTTGTAACAAGCACTTTTTTCATTATGCACAATGTACTGAAAAAATAAATATTTGTTGTGTCAAAAAATTTAATTGTGTGGAAAAGGGTAAGGTAAGTTGTTTCAAGGTATGAGAAATAACTCCTTTTAGTAGAATTTGAGTGAATATTGATAAGCTCCCTTCGATAGTAAAATTCTGCTTTTTGGCCATTGAAACAACCTTATTCAACCAATTACTCATAAGACATTTTAGACAAGCCTAAATTGAAAGATGTTGCAGATGACAATTTAAATTGATGAATTTAAAAAAAATGCCATATAGGGTAGGAAATGATCAACAATGAAGAAAGTGCTTGTTACAAATGCAGGCCAATGGTCTAAGTGAATGATATGATTGGCTGTTTGTTTCTTTGATTCACAGCTATGATCTGTTAGTCAGTACATCAGAAAAGATAAAATATCCTAATTCTTTTACCTTTGATTTCTTATAAAGGAAATATAGATCAATAGCAAAAAAGTCAAGAAGGTAAGTTCTTAAGCACTTGAGTGAGTTGAATATAGAAAGGTAATTTTAGTTTTTTTTTGACAAAGGCCAGTGGGCTATTATCATGGTGTTATACCAACCAATGTCAGTAAACTTTTCTTCATAAATCTTCTCAGATCTAGAAGTCAATAAAATGTTGTATTAATGTAGGAAAATACCCTAATGGAAAGTTTGAAGGTCCCCCACAGAAATTTGAGGGTTAATTGTGATACTGTTCAAAGAGTCTATACAATGTATAGACATTTAGAACAGTACCACAATTAACTCTTCAATGCTATCTGAGATATTTTTTTAGAGTTTCTTGGATGACCACTAAACCATTTTCTGGAAGATATTTACCCATTGAAAAACATAACAATATGGGAGGCGCTAATTTCCAAATAGTTTTTAGCTATTTACAGTGCAAAACTGTAGTAAGAGACAATATCAATAATGTACTTACAGCAATTTTGTACTAGTCACTTTATAATGAATAGGTCACTACATAGTGAATATTTCAAAAAGATTTTAATATGAATTTTACGCGAACTTTCCTAAGGGGACCTTTATTATTTTCATTTGATATATTTTGATTGGTTGAAAGATGTGAATTTTGTGGAAAGGCATAATAACTACACTAGATTTACTTAACCCATTCCCACTTGACAAAATTTTAGACTGGTCCAAATTCAAAGAAGCTGCAGACGACAATTTCAAGTTGATGGAATTTTGAATTTTTTTTGTCTTTTTGGATAGAAAACATTGTGGATAATGAAGAAATTGCTTGATACAAGCAATTTCTTCATTTTCCACAATGTTTTCCAAAGCTTTTTTCCTGAGGGGCGTAAAAAGGAGGGATTGAGTTGGAATGCGGGTTGACTGAGTATTTTGCATTAGATATCTCTCTTGTAAGATAAATGCATTTGTAATGCATTTACCTATACTGTGTCAAGATTTGCTCCCTTGTTCAAAAAAACACTTTTGATATTGTCTACATTTCAATAAATCCTCTCTGGTGAAGAGGTACAGCCTCTAATTGAGGTGTGAAAGAAGATGAGACTGAAATTTCAGGAATCCATTGATTACTGTTTCTGTTGTGAAAATATTTTTCAAGGAAGCACATGTACATTGTGCTGCAGAATGTAGTTTGAAATGTTTGTGAAAAGTTTGTGGTGAAAAAATGGTTGGTGGTGAAGGTTTTAAAGCGTAAAAGTGAATAATTCTTAAGAACATAAAATGATATGGACTTGTGTAGCAATTCAAGTTTTTGTATTAAAAAAAACTAAAGAAAACAGTCTAGATTAGGTTTTCAATAAAATATTGATGCTAGTTATGAATTAAAAAACAGAAAATGTTTTCTCTAATAGGTAAATAGAACCAGAATTTTGTTATTGCAAATAAAGATAATTGCCAAATCTTACCTATGTACGTTGATATTTTTTGCTTTCCTAAGTACAATGCGCTCACTGTTAGGACTATCCAATGTCGATCTTCTGTTGTTTGATGTTTGCATCATCTGTAAACATTTTTGTACATCCTCTCGTCCCAAATTGGCAAGAAATACCTTTAGAGAAGTTTTATAAAAGTTTTTGCAATAATTCAATGAAAGTAGAATTATGGTTCCATGTGAATAAAATCCTAAATAATGCATTAAATATTGAATGAAAACCAGTAAACTAAGGGGTTTTGTATATAGCAACTGGTGGCTAATAATGAAAATGATCACCCTAGAATCTAAAAGGAAGGCTGTGAGAATGCATATCAGCAGCAAAGTGAGGTCTAGCATCCCACATGAGCTAAAAACTTAAACCTATACATTGTACCACACAATCATGATTTTTGACACTTCTAGAGGATATAGCGTCAGAAAACATAGTGGAAAAATGAAGAAATTGCTTGTTTAAAGCAATTTCTTCATTTTCAACAATGTTTTCTACCCGAAAGGACAATGGTTTTAAAATTCTAGCAACATAAATTGTTCGTCCATGAATTCTTACAATTTGGTTCAGTCTAGAATTTTGTCATTAGGTAACGGGTTAACCCATTCCCACGCAATGAAATTTTAGACTGGTCCAAAATTCAAAGCAGTTGTAGATGACAGTTTAAAGGTTTGAAATTTTAGATTTTTTTACAACTTTCTGGGAAGAAAACATTGTGAATGATGAAAAAATTGCTTGATACAAGCAATTTCTTCATTTTCCAGTTTTCCTAAGCTTTTTTCTAGACATGCATAAAAAAGTGTGATTGTGAGGGAATTGGTTGCTATGAAGACATAAAAGACAAAGACTATTTGAACATTATAAATAGCTCGATGTTCAAGACTTGCTTTTCTTCACAGAAAGCGTGAGAAGAAGTACAGTGATGTCAAGGCCAGAACAGACAGGTTGCAGCAGGGTTATCAGACCTTGGAACTTGACCTTGGTGAAATACAAGGCAAAGTGGACCAGTATCTGGCCTGGCTGAAGAAAAAGGAGGAACAAGTCATGTTGACACAACCACAAGGATATGAAATCAGGGAAGCTGAAAACAGACTGCAATATATCAATGTAAGTATTCTACCCATTTACTACAGTTAGTCACAGGAATGTGGTATCTGAAAACAGGGCTACAATATATCAATGTAAGACTATGGCTTAGTGCAAAAATATCATAAGTGTCTATACAAATTATAGACACTTATGATGTTTTTACGCTAAGCTATCAAAGTGTTCAAGTGTTTTACCTTATGTTAGTCACAGGAATGAGTTGAAATTTAAGTCCGCTTTAAATCACTAACATGCCTTGTGTATCTTGTCTTTGTAGGCTCTCTGTTCAGATCTAGAAAACAGACAGTTTACATTGGACACAGTCAACAAGAAGGTAGCCGCAGTGCTACAGGACTTGACACCACGGGACAGAGAAGAAATGGAACATTCCGTTAAGGCACTGAGCACTGAACATGGTCGTGTTTACGAGGTTGCCGTCACCCAGAAGAACATGCTGGAAGAATCTAAGAATGCGCGTGAAGTTTTCCATGTCGGTGTGGACAGGGTTAAGGCATGGATAAAAGATAAAGAAGAAAAAGTGTCTAAATTAGAGAAACTTAAACTAGCAGCTGTTGAGGTGGAGAAACAAAATGAAAAGTCCAAGGTGAGTAATGTTAGCCAGATGACAGATCTTTACACTGATAAAAGTTGAAATTATTTGACTTAACCCATTCCCACTCAATCCCTCCTTTTTACGCCCCTCAACAAAAAATCTTTGGAAAACATTGTGGAAAATGAAGAAATTGCTTGGATCAAGCAATTTCTTCATTATCCACAATGTTTTCTATCTCAAAAGACGAAAAAATTCAAAATTCCATCAACTTGAAATGATCGTCTGCAGCTCCTTTCAATTTGGATTGGTCTAAAATTCCATTGTGTTGGAATGGGTTAACTATTAATTGGAAAAGGAGTCTAAAGGTAATCTTCACTTTACCCTTTCTCAGATGACAAAACTTTAGACGGGGCCATATACACCCATATCAAGATAGACCATGTTGAACCCTGTATTGTTTTTCAAAATTAAGACTTTTCCAAATTCTAAGGGGTAGCAGACTACATTATAATGTTAGTACAATTCAAAAAGTAGCCATCCTATATGATATCAAATATTGCAGAAAAAAAGAAATTCCTTTTTTTTGCAATATATTCTTGACTTATAATACCTCAAGAACATTAATTTCAGGGGTTGTACGGGAAAGTGCTAATGTTCAAATTCTCTTTTTTTTTTCAGAACAAGTATTGTAATCCCTTTAACTTCGCATTCTGTAAAAACAAATAAAACTTAGAGATTGTGTGGCCATATGTGCTAATAACTGAAAGCCTCTACCTTGAAAAGCATATGCAATGAGAGGGTCCATTTATATTGGTTTAAAAATATTATTACCTGGATAGTCCCTGTTTGCATGACAGGTTACTTGATGTGTATAAATATCAAGACAAAATGTTATAACACTTATCTTCAATCTGGAATTAGCTCATTGACTTTGAATGGCTAGAGTTGTAATTAAATCATCCATTTTACTCATAAGGAACATAGATGTTTGGTGTCATCATATGCATCAAACATTGAAGAATACTAAAAGATTTGTATAATTTCTCAAATGGAAGTCTTTAAGTAAAATCTTTGATACTGCAACTGTATTTGTTCATTCTAAAACTTTTATGATCAACAGAATGCTTTAACTCTTACCTCATCATTTCTATATTCTAATTTAACCTTTACCAGACAAATTATTTAGACTGGTCCAAATTCAAAGAAGTTGCAGACAACAATATTTTTGTTGATGAAATCTTAAAAATCTGTTCTTTTTGGGTAGAAATTGTTGTGGATGATGAAGAAATTGCTTGAAACAAGCAATTTCTTCATTGACCACAATTTTTCCAAAGCTTTTTTCTGGAGGGGTGAAAAAAGAGTGGTTGTATGGGAATGGAAACCTACTTTCCTACATTGTGTTATACCATCTTCATTCTGAGCTACATCTCACATGTATTTTCCTTTAGGGCAATGGGGTGCTTTAACCCTAGTCATGCTGAATAAAACCCTCTACAGACTTGCATTGCTTTTAATTCAAAGGGTTGACAGCACTGGATACACTAATTCTGGCTTAATATATATTTTTTTAATTCATTTTATGACAAACTCTGGTTTAAAGAGACACTCAGTAAGTTTAGACTAAGATCAGAATGCACATTATGTGGTCAGCTGATCTTTATCAATACCTTCTGCAAAAACAGGAATAGTCCTGGCTCAGAATGTCAAGGGTTAAATATGTAAGCAAATGTCTAGGACCAGTCAACAGAATAGATTGCTATCTTTTTATTGTCTCATGTATTTGTTCTATAATATGATACTTGCATCATGATTATAGCTCTACAACTATTAAGATCATATTTAAATGTATATGTGTTTCTTACAAAATATAATTGTTTGAAAGACATTTACTTAATGCAGATACACAGTGTACTTCCTAAATACTGTTGTAAAAAATATTTGCGTTAAAATTTTAAAGATACCAGGACTTTGGATATGCATTTAGAAAAATGATGCATTTCAGTGAAAGATCACACTAATTATTATTATGGATGGTGTCAAATTTGGGGATAGGAATAAGGAATTTATGGTTATTTGTGACTAGAGATTGTTCCTTGGGTGAGGATTGCCATATATTGAAAATACAGAAACTTATAGTCATGGAAATAATTTGCCATAAGGAATATAGCAAAATTAGAATCCCTAAAAATATGAATTATTTAGATCTGAACAGTATTTTTTTTAAAACTTTTTAATCATTTGTAATAGCTAAATTTTTGTATTTGCACTTTTCTTGAAAGATAATGCTTCGAAGAAATGAAAATTGCTTATATGATAAGACAATATATCATTACCAGTTACCATTTTTTCTTTATTTTCAAATTTCATGATCCTTTCGACTTTCCCCTTGGCATGCTGAATCCACAATATTCCCATTTTAGTATGAGGCATGGACAAAGGTCAACTTACATAAATATACAGTCTGATCTTAGTCTGAACTAACTATATCATACTATTAACTTATTTATAGAATTGATATTCAAAAGACATGTTTAACCATAATCAGGCCTTCTAGTGTTTTCAGGTCTTTGAAATTGATACAGTTCTGGAAGAATAAATTTTATTCAGCATGACAAGGCTAATGTTTAGTTTAAATTTGCCATTTTTTTTTATCAGTGAATTAACCAAATCTGAACTTAATTGAACTTAATTGAGCAGAAGTATTAGAGGGATTATTTGAGTCAAAGAAAAGTTAGATTCAAAATTGAAGCAGTCACCAGTCTTAATGTTTTTCTTTAACCAAGGTATTAGTACAAAAGTAGAAAAAATCTATCCATCATCTATCTTTTCAATTTTTGTGTTCTGTGAAACAACAAATATTCTTTTATGGGAGGAGGGGGGGTCTCTTTGTAGACTGGCCTCTTGTATCACTGAAAAATGGAACAGGTTGTGTCCAAAAAAATAGCACAGTTATAGTTTAATTAACCCTTCCCACATGATTCCACTTTTTGACAGCCCTTAAAAAAAGCTCTGAAAACATTGTGGAAAATGAAGAAATATTTTTGACCCAAAAAGACAACAATATTTTTTTAAAATTCTATCAACTAAGAATTTCCGTCTGCAACTTCTTTCAATGATGACCAGTCTCAAATTATGACATCTGGTTATGGGTTAATGCTTTATTGTTTGTTTAAAATTCTTGTATTATTAAAAAAATATCTGACGGTCTACGTTTTAGCAAAACAGTTATCTGTAAACAATTCATTAGGACTCCGCAAAAGTATTTTTAATAAAGTGAGATTAAAAGTTGTCTACTTCAAAATTAATCTTATAATGATTGCAGTGCAACTTTTAAGTATTTAAGTAGTGTTATTAATGGACATTAGCTACCTTTAAATGATTTCTGATACATATAATGCTAAATGAGTGCTGTTCTATTGGGTGATATCTGAAAATATAATTTTAATTAGTGCTGTTCTATCGGATGATTTCTGTGATTCTAAATGAGCGTTGTTCTATTATAATTCATCAAGATGATAAGTGTGAGGGTAAGAAATTTAATATTTATCCTTTTATTCCAATGTTAACAATCTGGCTTGTACTGACATGTATTTGAAGTGAGTTTGTTGATTGTAATTATGATTTAATATGTTGATTAAGTTAACCCATTCCCACACAATAATGCTTTCTGACACTCTTAAAGAAAAAGGCTTTGGAAAACATTGTGGTAAATGAAGAAATTGATTGTCACAAGCAATTTCTTCATTATCCACAATGCCCCAAAAACCTAAGTTTTTAGAATTTCACCAACTTGAAATGGGTTAAACAACAAAAGCCTAAAGTAATGCTCAAATTTTATATTAACAAAATTGAATCAAGCTTTTTCTCCTTCACCAATAACATTACTTCATTGCCTTATAAGTTCACCAATGAGCAAAGAGCTCTGGAGGTTAGCTGATCTGATTGATTAATGTCTATCCTCTCTCTGTCCATCCACAAATACCAAAGGACACTTCTACTACCCATTTAACCATGCAACTTTGACCAAACTTCATAGAAATGATCCTTAGGTCATGCTCTTTCAAAATACCTCACTGTATTGGATTCTATGAAGAACTCTGGTTTGCATTACAATCAAATGAAAAAAACTCAACTCATAGTACCGGTAATAAATATATGAAACTAAGTTTGACATAGTCAATATGTAGCTAATATACTATATGCAGCGGACTCCGACTTAAAGAAATTTTCGTCACAAACGGAAAACCTATAGAGCTTTGATATTTTCCAAAGTACTGCATATCATTCTGATACAGTGAAAATTATTGCTATGTTGTGGGATCCTGGATTTCTTTTATGGCAATAGATAAAGAAATATTTAAAGATCTTCTCCCCTTAAACTAAGAAAGTATTTAAAAATCCTCTTCTTTTAAACATTTTGTAATATCTCTTGTATTACTGAACAGGTAACTAAATGTTCACTGTTAAAACAATGTAAACTATACCAACAAGGGCGATACCTCTAATAATGCTCCTTTTTCAACTTAGAAATTTTACCCACTATCAAGCACTTTAACCCATTCCCACACAGTGACGCTTTTGGATGCCCCTCATTAAAAATACTTTGGAAAACATTGTGGAAAAATGAAGAAATTGCTTGTGTAAAGCATTTTCTTCATTTCCGGAATGTTTTCTACCCAGAAAGTTGAAAAAATCCAAAATTTCATAAACTTTAAATTGTAGTCTGCATCTTCTTTGAATTTTGACAAGTTTAAAATTTTGCTTTGAGGTAATGGATTAGGAGTCAAGTATTGGCATCCAAATGCAGTGCTCTTGTTGAAATTGCCTGCTGGTCCTGTTTTAACAACAGGTCAAAGGTACAAATTTTTTATTTGATGGCACTCACAACTCATTCATTAAAGACACTTGATCTCACGTGAATCCAATTTTGACCAATCAGATTTGTGCATTTCTGTATAGATTGTAGATCAATGATATTAAGACAAGTCAACTGTTTCAGATGTAGCTGTATTAACTCATTTCCACATAATTCCTCCTTTTTACACCCCTCAAAGAAAGCTTGGAAAAACATTGTGGACATAAAAGAAATTGCCTGTCTCAAGCAATTTCTTCTATGTCCAAAATGTTTTATTCATTTTATTCGACAGAGAATTTGAGAATTTCATCAAACTTTTTTTTGTTCATGCTTAAGGCTTAAGGCTTCATTCATATTGGGACGACTGGAGCAGCTTATGATTACTGGTATACCTCGCACAAGTACTACCATTACATCCTTTCCTAGACTCCAGCCGCTATCCCACTTAGGTTTACAATTATCAACCCATTGGTGGAGAGATAAATGTCGGAAAGAATATGTGACGCCATGGTGCGAGATATACCAGGAATCCATTGAAAGGTGCTCCAGCCGCTGCAATATGACTGAAAAATGTAAAAAGTGACTTCAAGTAAGAACGGGAAAAAAATAGCTTGATGAAATTCTGAAATTCCTTGTCTTTTGAGTTAGAAAACACTAAAATTGTCATGTGCATTTTATTAAAATTTTGGCTGGTCTAAAATTTTGTCAAATGGGAATAGGTTAATCTTAGGAAGAGAAATGTTCCTTGCAGGATAGCTTGACTATATTTTCTCTCTAGTACTGTGATATTAAGTACTTCATTACTAAAAGGCTGAATTTGTTGTTTTGACAGTCTTTAACGTTTGAGGTCGAGAACTATGAGCCCAACATAGAACTTGTAGAGAGCAGAGTCAAGGAGCTTCAGAAAGATTGTAACCCAGAACAGGCTGCTGAATTGGACCAAATTTATACAGGTGAGTTCAGCTACCTCTAAGAAAAAACCCACTCAGTGACGCTTTTTGATGCCCATCAAGAAAAACAATTTGGAGAACATTGTATAAAGCGATTTGTTTATTGAGCATCATGTTTTCTACCCAGAAAAAATATAAAATTTCTTGAACTTTAAATTGTCATCTGCAACTCCTTTCAATTTGGACCAGTCTTAAATTTTGCCATCTGGTAATGGGTTAAAGAGCTCAGTTTTCATATGGAGGATAATTGTTTATTCAGTGTAAGATCAATTCATCTTTCATTGAGTGATCAATTAATAAAAGGCTTAAGCTATATTTTCACATGTGACCTTGCCTTTCATAAAAATATAGCTTTTTATTGTTCATGGAAAACAAAGGATTGTTCTATTTCTTTAATGCAAAAAGAGGCAATTCAGAATTTTTTCGTTCCAAAATCTCTGAAAGAGCATCATTACGCACATGAATTACATAGCAATATGACATCATCAGTGTACTGGGTCCTGCAAAGAAAGCGTGTGATTGTATTCCCCAAGAAAAGAGTATGTGAAAACGGTGTGGAAAAAGAAGAAATTGGGTATTTGCATTAATTTCTTGATTTCCCAGTGAGTTTTCTACCCAGAAAGAAAAAGATTTTCAAAATTTCATCAACTTCTGTTGATTTGGACAAGTCTAGAATTGTGTTGATTGGTAACAGGTTAATGTGTGTTCTAATTGCAGATCTAAAAGAGAAGTTTGATCACCTAAAAGATCACATTAAAGATGTACATACTAGAGTACAGACAGGTCTGGCTGCTCGTAGAATCAATGAATCAGATATTCAGAAAATAGAGAGATGGTGTAAAGAGGCGGACATGAAATGTGCTGTACAACCTGCACTGGATTGTGCCACAGAAATACTGCGAGCACAATACAAACAGTTTAAGGTCTGTTTTTTTATTAGCTCACCTGAGCGCAATGTGCTCAAGGTGAGCTATTGTGATCAGTAATTGTCCGGCGTCCATCTGTCCGCCTGACCATTCATAAACAATTATTAAAAAATCTTCTCCTCCTAAACCATAAGGCCTAGAGCTTTGATATTTAGATCATATCATCACATATTGACCCTCTACCAAAATACTTCAAGGTTTAAATGTACTCTTAAAATCAACCCTTTTCTGTGCGATTCCTGATTTTACGAAGGAAATCTTTGAAAATCTTCCCTTGCTTAACCATAAGGCCAAGAGCTTTGATATTTGGTATATCTCATCACCTATTGACCCTCTACCAAATTACTTTAAAGAATTATCGTACTCTGAAAATTAGCCCTTTTCTGTGCGATCTCTGATTTTACAAAGGAATAAAGCAGAAAATCTTTGAAAATCTTCTTCTCCCTAACCATAAGGCCTAGAGATTTGATACTTGGTACATATCATCATCTATTGACCCTCTACCAAAATATTTCAAAGAATTACCGTATTCTGAAAATTAGCCCTTTTCTGAGCAATCCCTGATTTTACAACGGAATAAAGCAGGAAATCTTTTAAAGTTTTCTTCTCCCAAACAATTAGGCCTAAAGCTTTGATATTTGGTACATATCATCAACTATTGACCCTCTACCAAATTACTTCAAAGAATTACCGTATTCTGAAAATTAGCCCTTTTCTGTGAAATCCCTAATTTTAGTTAGGAATGAATAATGATATCTTTGAAAACCTTCTTCTCCTAAACCATTAGGCCTAGAGCTTTTATACTTGGTATGTTTTGATATCTATACTTCAATGCATTACCATATTCAGGAAATTAGTGCTATATGGTGGGATCATCAATATATCTAGGATTAAAAGAGAAATCCTTAAACACCTTCTCCAAAATAATTAGACAGAGGGCTTTGCTATTTTGTTTATAACATAAAGCCATGAACCATCATGAACAATTTAGGACCCCCATGGTCCTCTTGTTATCTCTGCTTGCAAACCTAACTCTTTCCTACAAATTCCAGCTTCTTTACACCCCTCAAGAACCTTGGGAAAACATTGCTGGACATGAAAAAAATTTATGTAACAATGATCCAACAATGTTTTCTACCCCAAATGACAAAGATTCTTAAAATTTCATTAACTGAAAATTGTTGTTTGCAACTTCTTTCAATCTGGACATGTAAAAAATTGTGTCATTTGGTAATGGGTTAAACGATATTGTATGTTTTAGTGGCAACAAGCTATTTCTTCTGACTGTTATTAGACGGTTACTCTTCTTGATAAATGCTCTAATTTTTTAGATTTACCAGTAAGCCTTTCTTGTATTCCTGAATTTTTAAACTTGAGAAAACATTGTGGGAAAAGAAGAAATTGCTTGTAACAAGCAATTTCTTCTTTTCCCACAACATTTTCTAACCAGAAAGTTGGTTTCTTTTCAAATTGCACCCACTTTTAATTGTCATCTGCATTTCCTTTCAATTGGACCAGTCTAAATTCTTGAAAAACAGGAAAGGGTTAAATCAAAAGTTGACTTACTACTTGTTCTAGTCATTTAAACCAAACCCACACATTTTTGATGCCCCTCAGGAATTGAGGGTTTGAAAAATATTTTGTGTTATGTATATACAAAGAAAGTACTTGTGACAAGTTAATTTCTACAATGTTTTCTACCCAAACAGGCAATAAGATTAAAATTCATATATTTCAAATTGTCATTCCGCAATGTCTTTCAATTTGGACCATTCTAAAATTTTGTTGTTAGGTTAAACTAGAATCTGATAAACTAAATTACATGTAATTCCCCTTTGAATTTTGAGTTATGGACAGTTCAGGTGATGATTGCATATACATTAAATCTTCCTGGAGCAACCACTTCTGTTAACCCATTCCCACACCATAAAGTTCTTTATCAATCTAAATCCAAAAAAGTTGCAGACGACAGTTATTACTTGATGAAATCTTTAAAATCTTTATCTTTTGAGATGGAAAACGTTTTGGATAACTAAGAAGTTGCTTCTCACAAGCGATTTCTTACTTTTTCCACAATGTTTTCCAAAGCTTTCATATTGAGGGACATTAAAAAGGGTCGTATGGGAATGTGTTTAGTGACCACATCCATAAAAATATAGATGAAATCCTTTTTTTAAAAGCAAAAGCTCTATAAAAATGAAGGCAATTTGCTAAAAGGTAAATCATAACTAAGTCCTATGTTGTTGGACCTCATTATAATAGTCTCTATTAGATGATTCTAATGTGTTCCAACAACATAGGATTAAGGGAGAGTGCTGTAATGATTTATATATTCTTTGTATCCTTTTGTGAAAAAAGTGTATAAAGCAACCAAGTGACCTCTTTTCTGTCCTCTATTGATTGGTCATTGTAACAAATTATTTCTTCATTATCCACAATATTTTCTATCCAAATGGACCAAAAAAGAAAATTACATTAACTTAGAATTGTTGTCTGCAATTTCTTTCAATTTGGATCAGTCTAAAATTTTGTCATCTGTAAATGGGTCAATACAACATGAACTACATTCTGTATCTATAATGTACTGTATATCTCTGTTCAGACATTAGATACTAGTGCTCAGATGTTTGACTCTCTACTGCGTGAAGTTCAGGATAGATCACAGACATTTACACCAACCATGAGCGAGGCAGACACCATGGCCCTGCAGCAGGCAACAAAAACTGTACAGGATAAATATGAAAGGTAAGCCTTGTAAGAAAAAAACTAAAGGGCAAAACCTACATGTATTTTCACTACTTTTAGCCAATATTGTGAGGAAAAACAATCAGACTATTTATGGCATATGCATCTGTCTGTCTTTCCAAAATGTCAATGTAATGGATAACTGATTCATAAAGTGGACCATTCTTTGTGATAAATTATGGTAAAAGAAATACCAAAATTATAGAATAGCATTAAAGTTTAATGACCAAAATAAAAAAAATTTGAAGTTAGTATGAATATCAGGTTATTGTATGCTCTTCACTTTTATTCATGATATAGACTGGCTAGAACATCAGATCTGTAATGTTTTCTGCTTCTTATTTTAAAAGAATTGAGACCAGCTTATCATAAAATTCTATTCAATCCAGGTTATCCAAGATAATTAAGGATAGAGTTCACTCCCTTGAGGAAGCTCTCCAGACAAGAGATGAAGTTGGTGATGGTGTCATGGAGGTTTCTGATTGGATAGAAGCTATTCAAAATGATCTCAAGAAAATACCCAAATCTATTGGACCAACTGTCAATGATGCTGAAGAAACTCTCAAACAGTATGAGGTAAAGATTCTGGCATTCATTTTAAAACTCAGCCAGTTTTTGAACAAAAAGTTGAGATATTGTCATATTGCTCTCTGTTGTTATAGGCATTGGTTTGGTAAATTTTAACTTTGCTAATATCTCAATTGATACTAAAGATATTTGCTTGAAACCATCACAAGAGCTTTCCATACATTTAAGATAGAAAAATTCAAATACATTTTGCTAGAACTATACCTATTTTCTCACTATCAAGCATTACAGCATGTGTTTGCCAAGCTCAGGTAAATGAATGTGTATATTTTTAACCCATTCCCACTCAATCCCTCCTTTTTACGCCCCTCAACGAAAAGGCTTTGGAAAATATCGTGGAAAATGAAGAAATTGCTTGGATCAAGCAATTTCTTCAATATCCACAATGTTTTCTATCCAAAAAGACGAAAAAATTTAAAACTCAATCAACTTGAAATTGTTGTCTGCAGCTCCTTTCAATTTGGACTGGTCTAAAATTCCACTGTGTTGGAATGGGTTAAACTGTGTCAACTCAGTATATATTCATACTTGTGATCCATTGATACCTGTAATTCCATGAAAAAAAATGATTACATTTTTGAGACATATTTTGATACACTCTTGCAAAAAATGGTGTTTATTATTAGATCAGCTGGATCATTGAAATTACCTGTATCATTGAAATGTTATCTGGTAATTATTCTTCAAGAAGACAGTTATACTATGCTTCCTTATCTAGGATGTTGGTGAAAAGATAGCAAATTATCAACCAACCATAGCTCAGCTGAACCAGGCAGTAGAAAGACTACGCAATTTAGGACAGAATTCAGAGGCAGACGAAATCTTACGAGTGACATCACAGTATGAGATGTTGAGTGACCAGGTGCGTCAACAGACCCAGAAGTGTCAACAGTCAGTGGCATCTCGTCAACATCTGGAGGATCAGATGAAAGAGATTGACGTGTTAGTGAAGGATTGTGAGGACTCGGCTGACTCTGTGATAGGACTACAAGTACCGGTCCCGGAAAAAATAGAGAAACTCAAGGTCAGTGAGATTGTAGGATTTTCTGTGGTTTTGAAATAAGTCTTGAATTAACTCAAAAAAACATGTCAGGCTTACTAATTGACCTTCCCCACTTGTTCCTTGGCCCCCCATTGACTCCGACAAAAAGTTCCACTTTGATTCTAACGACGTTCTTTTACAAAATTTATGGCCAGTAGCATGTAAGATATAAGTGAAATGGTTGGTTTGTGACCCGAACATTGTAACTACAACTTGAATAAGCTGTAGTTACAATGTTTAGCTAGCTAAACCAACAAAAATGTTTCACAAAAATGGCAACCAATGTCTGAGTTCAAAGCTCATTTCTGGGCTGAATGAATAATTTGATTGGTTCCTTGATTGAGAGCTGCAATTACTCAATTAAAAACGAATTTAATGAAAATATTTGTAACTTATTCCAAGATGACAAATTTTAGACTGGTCGAAGTTAAAAGTAGTTGCAGACTTATATATTTGATGTGTAAAATAAGCACCATTGATGGTAGAAGCATTGTGAAAAAGGAGAAATAGCTAGTAACAAGAAATTTTGCCTTTTCCCACATATTAGTTTCATACCGATTTTTTCTCAATGACTTTACGATACATAAACCATGAGCATCAAGTTCTAAGCTGGCTGTTAACAGATTGCACATTGGCTTAAAACCCTTGCATGTACCCATTTATGCATCTGGGTGGAGAGGAGTAGCATTGAATGATATTTTGCTCAGGGTGGGATTCAAAATCTGGCCCAGGCGGCGGCACATATCCTTTCCGACATTTGTCTCTCACCAATGGGTAGATAATCGTAAACCTAAGTGGAATAGCAGCTGGAGGCTAGGAAAGGATGTAATGGTAGTACTGGTGTGAGAAATACCAGGAATTCATTGTTAGGTGCTCCAGCCGCTGTGATATGACTGAAATACTGTTAAAAGTGGCGTTCAATCAATCAATCAAACTCTGGACCCTCCTGTCCCAAGTCCTGTGTTTTACTACTAGACCATTGATATTGGTATTATCACCTCCATCTGTCTGTTCCCACATACATCCAGCAGTCTGTCTATCCGTACGTCAACATCCAGTTGTCAACATAAGATAATTTTGAAATTTACTTTCAGATAATTTTGAAATTTACTTTCGTTTTCTGTTTGGCAGAAGCTTTTCATGTCGGGCTTTTGACCTATTCTGAAATTATTCACAAAGGGGTCTATAAATATTTTTAAGGAAGATTTTAGGAATCATAGCCATAGAGCCTTTAACCCATTCCCACTCAGTGACGCTTTTTAACGCCCCTCAAGAAAAGGCTTTGGAAAACATTGTGGAAAGTAAAGAAATTGCTTGTAACAAGCAATTTCTTTATTTTCCACAATGTTTTCTATCCAGAAAAAGGAAAAAATCTAAAATTTCATGAACTTTAAATTGTGATCCACATCTCCTTTCAATTTGGACCAGTCTAAACTTTTTCTGTCTGGTAATTGGCTAAGTGAGCATAAAGTCTCAGATTTCTTGTTTTTTGAAGTTGATTACAGAATATCTCTTTTTATTACAGTCAGTATCAGTACAGTTACAATCTGCTGGTCCTAAGCTATTCACCATGGGAGATAAAGCCCAACAGATCGGTATCGAAGGTACTAGTAATGATGCTAGAGCTGTCTCTAACATGATTGATGATATCAAAGCTCGTGTTGACAACCTGAAAAAGATCTCAGACAGGAAGATCAAACAATGTGAATCCATACAGAAGAATCGTGAAGACTTTGAAGAGTTTGTGGCTGAAACCATTACATGGCTAGATACTAAAGAAGAGACCCTGGCTAATTGTGGTCCTCTTGACCTAGATCCTGTCAAGGTTAAATCTGCGCTACAGAAGCATCAGGTAGGTCACATGACCAATTATATCATCTACTGCTATTTTGTCAGCTTTAACCCTTTCCTGGTTAATCCCTGCTTTTTATGTCCCTATGATTTTATAATGGAGAAAGCATTGTGGAAAAAGAAGAAATTGCTTGTGACTAGCAATTTCTTCTTTTTACACAATATTTTCTACTCTACTGAATGGTTATTTTCAAATAAAATCAACTTTTTCACTTTTGTCTGCAAAAGCTTTCAATTTGGGCAGGTCTAAAATATTGCAAAACGGGAAAGGGTTAAATCCATTTCGAGATGAAAATGTCTATAACTGTGTAATTGTAGACAACATTTTTGTGTAGATAGAATTTTAATTGTCTCTGTCTTTGTTAGTACAAAACTATGTGGATAGTGAAGAAATGGCTGCTGACATTACATTGTTTTTCAGATCTCTTTTATAAGTGCTTATAAAAAGTGTTTTGTGGTGTCAGACAGATTGTTTGAGAATTTTAACCCGTTACCAAATGACAAAATTTTAGACTGGTCCTAATTGAAAGGAGTTGCAGACAACAATTAGAAGTTGGTGAAATTTTAGATTTTTTCATTTTTGTGGTAAGAAAACATTGTGGAAAATGAAGAAATTGCTTGCTGTAAGCAATTACTTTGTTTTACACATTTTTTCTCAGTTGTTTTTTTAGAGGGGCGTCACTGTGTGGGAAGGGGTTAAATACATTTGTATTTTGGGATAGAAAACAGTCTTGTAATTGAAGAAATTTCTTGTAAAGGTAGATTTTTATATTATGAAAATATTTCTGATTGCTTTTCTGGATTTTCTTATGACATGTTTATTTATACATTTAACATATTGTGGTTGTCAATCAAATTATCTGTAAGCCAATCAAATAATTCATTTAGACTGGAAATGAACTTTGAACTCTGAAATATATGTTGAGCATTTTTGTTGGCTTGGCCACTTATTCAAGCTGTAGTTACAATGTTTAGGTTGCCAACCAACAATTTTAATCTTTTTGTTACGTGGCATGAACAGATTTTGTGAAATAATACTGTTTGAGTTAAATTTCCTGTCAGAGTCAGTTGGGGATCTGTTTACCCATTACCAGACAACAAAATTTTAGATTGGTTCAAATTGAAGAGTTGCAGATGACAATTAAGTTTCGTGAAATTTTAGATTTTTCAACTTTCTAGGAAGAAAGTATTGTGGCAAATGAAGCAATTTCTTCCTTTTCCAAAATGTTTTACACAATTATTTTTCTTGAGGGGCGTCCAAAAGTGTCATTGTGAGGGAATACCCGATAGGTTAATTAAAAACCTTATGTTTTAATAATTTCCATAGAAAATGGGTCAAGCCTTGATGGACACAATATATAAAACTAAAGCCAAAGCTAAGGTTAGATTAAATATCTTGTGAAATTTTCTAGATGTTATGTTTAATATTCACATTTTGTTAAGATCACATCTAACATTGTTAAAAAATGCTGAAGATTCTTTCTTCATTTCTCATCAACAAGATCATATTTACTTTGGTAATTCAAATATTCTTTTATGAATATTGTCTGCTTGATGTTGGTATTGATGCTATTTCTAGAAAACTCATGGACATCAAATTTCTTTTAACCCATTACTAGACAACAAAATTTTAGACAGGTCTAAATTGAAAGAAGTTACAGACGACAAATTCAAGTTTGATTGAATTTAGAAAATCTTTGCTTTTAGGGTAGGAAACTTTGTGGGCATTGAAGAAATTACTTGTTAAAGCAGTTTCTTCAATGTCCACAATCTTTTCAAAAGCTTTTTCATGGGGGTATCAAAAATTAGGGTTGTGTGGGAATGAGTTATCATACCAATGACCTTAGGATTTATTTGGAATCATCAATCTCAATTATACGAAGCTGATTGTTTCTAAATAGTCTGTGTTGTATCTGATTAACCCATTACCACACAGTAAAATTAAGATTGATTGATTGATTGAATGGGGTTTAACGCCACTTTTAACAGTATTTCAGTCATATCGCGGCGGCTGGAGCACCTAACAATGGATTCCTGGTATTTCTCACACCAGTACTACCACTACATCCTTTCCTAGCCTCCAGCTGCTATCCCACATAGGTTTACGATTATCCACCCATTGGTGAGAGACAATTGTCGGAAAGAATATTTGCCGCCGCTGGGGATCGAACCCATGACACCCATGATTGAAGATTAGGAGTCTGGCGCGCTACCGACTGCGCTATGACGGCGGCTACGTAAAATTAAGACCAGTCCAAATTGAAAGGAGATGCAGACGATAATTGAAAGTTTATGAATGTTAGATTTTTTTAACTTTCTGAGTAAAAAACATTGTGTAAAATGAAGAAATTGCTTGTTGCAAGCAATTTCTTCATTTTACACAATGTTTTCCCAATCGCTTTTCTTGAGGGGCGTCAAAAGGTGTCACTGTCTGGAATGGGTTAATTCTTTTAAATTTTCTCTTGTAATAAGATCTATAATTTTTATACGCCCGTCGAAGACGGGACGTATTATGGGATCACCCGTGATGCCCGGGCATCCGGGCGTCCGGGCGGTGTCCACTTCTTTGTCCGGAGCATAACTCTGTCACCGTAGGGCCGATTGACTTTAAACTTGGCAGTTATATTCTTCTCATCAATACGGAGTGCAGTGCACAAGAACCATAACTCTACCTGGCCTATTTTTTGAGTTATTGCCCTTTGTTGTTTTTCATACTTGAATCTTGTTCGGAGTATATCTCTAAAAGTATTATAGCTAGGATCATGAAACTTTATGGGTGTATAGATCTCACCAAGGGGGAGTGCAGTGCACAAGAACCATAACTCTAACTGGCATATATTTAGAGTTATTGCCCTTTGTTGTTTTTCATACTTGAATCTTGTCCGGAGTATATCTCTTAAAGTTTTATAGCTAGGATCATGAAACTTTATGGGTGTATAGATCTCACCAAGGGGGAGTGCAGTGCACAAGAACCATAACTCTACCTGGCCTATTTTTTTAGTTATTGCCCTTTGTTGTTTTTCATACTTGAATCTTGTACGGAGTATATCTCTAAAAGTATTATAGCTAGGATCATGAAACTTCATGGGTGTATAGATCTAACCAAGGGGGAGTGCAGTGCACAAGAACCATAAATCTACCTGGCCTATTTTTTGAGTTATTGCCCTTTGTTGATTTTCATACTTGAATCTTGTCCAGAGTATATCTCTAAAAGTATAATAGCTAGGATTATGAAACTTAATGGGTGTATAGATCTCATCAAGGGGGAGTGCAGTGCACAAGAACCATAACTCTACCTGCCCTATTTTTTTGAGTTATTGCCCTTTGTTGATTTTCATACTTGAATCTTGTACGGAGTATATCTCTAAAAGTATAGTAGCTAGAATCATGAATTTTATTGGATGGATAGATCTCAACAAGAGGGAGTGCAGTGTACAAGAACCATAACTCTACCTAGTGTATATTTTGAGTTATTGCCCTTTGTTTGGTTTATATACTTGAATCTTGTCCGGAGTATATCTCTAAAAGTATTATAGCTAGAATCATGAAATTTCATGGATGGATAGAGCTCACCAAGTGGGAGTGCAGTGTACAAGAACAATAACTTTACCTAGCCTATTTTTTGAGCTATTGTCCTTTGTTGTTTTTCATACTTGAATCTTGTACGGAGTATATCTCTAAAAGTATCATAGTTAGAATCATGAAACTTCATGGATGGATAGAGCTCACCAAGTGGAAGTGCATTTTACAAGAACCATAACTCTACCTGGCATATATTTTGAGTTATTGCCCTTTGTAGTTTTTATACGCCCGTCGAAGACGGGACGTATTATGGGATCACCCGTGGTGTCCGGGCGTCCGGTTGTCCGGCGGTGTCCACTTCTTTGTCCGGAGCATAACTCTGTCACCTTAAGTCCAATTGACTTTAAACTTGGCAGTTATATTCTTCTCATCAATACGGAGTGCAGTGCACAAGAACCATAACTCTACCTGGCCTATTTTTTGAGTTATTGCCCTTTGTTGTTTTTCAAACTTGAATCTTGTCCGGAGTATATCTCTAAAAGTATTATAGCTAGGATCATGAAACTTCATGGGTGTATAGATCTCACCAAGGGGGAGTGCAGTGCACAAGAACCATAACTCTACCTAGCCTATTTTTTGAGTTATTGCCCTTTGTTCTTTTTCATACTTGAATCTTGTACGGAGAATATCTCTAAAAGTATAATAGCTAGGATCATGAAACTTCATGGGTATATAGATCTCGCCGAGGGGGAGTGCAGTGCACAAGAACCATAACTCTACCTGGCCTATTTTTTGAGTTATTGCCCTTTGTTGTTTTTCATACTTGAATCTTGTCCGGAGTATATCTCTAAAAGTATAATAGCTAGGATCATGTAATTTCATGGATGGATAGAGCTCACCAAGTGGGAGTGCAGTGCACAAGAACCATAACTCTACCTAGCCTATTTTTTGAGTTATTGCCCTTTGTTGTTTTTCATACTTGAATCTTGTCAGGAGTATATCTCTAAAAGTATTTTAGCTAGGATCATGAAACTTCAAGGGTGTATAGAGCTCACCAAGGGGGAGTGCAGTGCACAAGAACCATAACTCTACCTGGCCTATTTTTTGAGTTATTGCCCTTTGTTGTTTTTCATACTTGAATCTTGTCTGGAGTATATCTACAAAAGTAAAATAGCTAGAATCATGAAATTTCTTGGATGGATAGAGCTAACCAAGCAGGAGTGCAGTGTACAAGAACCATAACTCTACCTAGCCTATTTTTTGAGTTATTACCCTTTGTTGTTTTTCATACTTGAATCTTGTCCGGAGTATATCTGTAAAAGTATTATAGCTAGAATCATAAAATTTCATGGATGGATAGAGCTCACCAAGTGGGAGTGCAGTATACAAGAACCATAACTCTACCTGGTCTATTTTTGGAGTTATTGCCCTTTGTTGTTTTTCATACTTGAATCTTGTCCGGAGTATATCTCTAAAAGTATTATAGCTAGGATCATGAAACTTCATGGGTGTATAAATCTCACCAAGGGGGAGTGCAGTGCACAAGAACCATAACTCTACCTTGCCTATTTTTGGAGTTATTGCCCTTTGTTGTTTTTCATACTTGAATCTTGTCCAGAGTATATCTCTAAAAGTATAATAGCTAGAATTATGAAACTTCATTGATGGATAGAGCTCACCAAGTGGGAGTGCAGTGTACAAGAACCATTACTCTACCTGGTCTATTTTTGGAGTTATTGCCCTTTGTTGTTTTTCATACTTGAATCTTGTCCGGAGTATATTATTACAGCTAGGATCATGAAACTTCATGGGTGTATAGATCTCACCAAGGGGGAGTGCAGTGCACAAGAACCATAACTCTTCCTGGCCTTTTTTTAATTATTGCCCTTTGTTGTTTCATACTTGAATCTTGTCCGGAGTATATCTCTAAAAGTATAATAGCTAGAATCATGAAATTTCATGGATGGATAGAGCTCACCAAGTGGGAGTGCAGTGTACAAGAACCATAACTCTACCTAGCCTATTTTTTGAGGTTTTGCCCTTTGTTTTTTTTCATACTTGAATCTTGTCCGGAGTATATCTCTAAAAGTATAATAGCTAGAATCATGAAATTTCATGGGTGTATAGATCTCACCAAGGGGGAGTGCAGTGCACAAGAACCATAACTCTACTGTGCCTATTTTTTGAGTTATTGCCCTTTGTTGTTTTTCATACTTTGTTTGACAAAAAAAATTCATTCAAAATAACCTCAGTTCTATTCAAACCCCCAGTTAATATTAAGCAGTGTGACGGGCGTATCTTGTGACAGTTTGGCACCTTGTTCATACTTTGTTTGACAAAAAATATTCATTTAAAATAACATCAGTTCATTCAAACCCCTAGTTAATATTAAGCAGTGTTATGGGCGTATCTTGTGACAATTTGGCACCTCGTTCTCCTGTTGTAATAATATCTATAATGTTCACTTAGTGTTTGCTTTATTCACAGCTTTCATTAAAAATGGGATCAACGCATTGTGGTTGTCAATCAAAAGATCGATAGATCATTCAAATGAATCACTCAATTGGAAGTGAACTTTGAACTCTGAAATTGGTTGACATTAATGTGAAACATTTTTGTTGATATAAAGATAACTACAGCTTGACAGCTTATTCAAGCTGTAGTGACAATATTAACCCTTTCCTGCACAATCCCTTGTTTTTACATCCCTGTGATTTTATACTTTAGAAAACATTGTGGAAAAAGAAGAAATTGCTTGTAACAAGCAATTTTTTCTTTCCCCACAATATTTTCTAACCTGTAGGTTAGTTACTTTTAAATTTGCACCATCTTTTAACTGTCGTCTGCTACTTCTTTCAAAATGGACCAGTCTAAAGTTTTGGAAAACAGGAAAGGGTTAATCTTGCCAAATAAGCATTGTACTTTATTTTACATGTTACTGATCGAAACTTTTGTTAAATGACATTGCTTCACCTCAGTCAAACTTCCTATCAGAGGCAGTGGGTAGGGCCATCAATCTGTCAATTCCATGGATGCTATTGACCAATTGCTTAATACTCAATACTTAATTTAGAAATTAATCTTATGGAAATATCTGGCTTAAAAGAACTAGCAGGTGGTGTAGACTAAGATCAGACTACACATATGGGCTGATCTATGTCAAAGCATCCTGCCAAAGCAGAAAAATTCCGGGATTGGGATGACAAGGGGTAAGATATTGATTAAATCCAACAGTTTGTATGTGTTTGTGTTTAACCCATTACCAGACAACAATATTTAAGACTGGTTCAAATTAAAAGAAGTTGCAAACGACATGGAATTTTAAATTCTGTTGTCCTTAAGGATAAAAAACATTGTGGAGAATGCTTGTTACAATATTTGTCAATGACCATTTCTTGAGAGGCATTAAAAGTCAAATTATTTGGAAATGGGTTAACATTTAAAATCTGGCTATTTAATATATAATTTGTTAAATTACAAGATGTATTATCATTTCTTTTTGCAGGCTCTAGCTAGAGATGCATTAGACAAACTTGATACTATAAAGATGAAAGCAGATGTAGAGAAATCCCATTACAAGTCAATGGAAGAACCAATTCCTGATGTACTAAATGAGAAACTAGAACAGATAGCAGTTCTAGAAGATAGCATCAAGGTATGGATTGTATTTATCACCTTGTTAACCCTTTCCTATTTTGCAAAATGTAAGACCTGGCAAAATTCAAAAATTTGCAGAGGAAAATTTAAAACGAATTTAATTGGAAGAAAATCCATTCAGTAAGCTAGAAAATATTGTGGAAAAAGAAGAAATTTCGTGTTACAAGCAGTTTCTTCTTTTTCCATAAAATTTTCTCAAGCATAAAAATACAGGGACGTAAAATCCAGGGATTGAAAAGGAAAGGATTAACTTTCCCTAGGTTTGATAACTTAGATTATCTTCTTAGAATCGAGATATATAAGTAGCCATGGTCATGGCACAATTGGTAGAGCGTTAGACTCTCAATCATAGAGTCCAAAGAGTTGTGGCAAATATCCTTTCTAACATTTGTCTCCCACCAATGGGTGAATAATCATAAACCCAAGTGGGATGAGCAGCTGGAGTCTAGGGAAGGATGTAGTGGTAATACTGTCATGAGGAATACTGAGAATCATGGGTAAATTATAGTTAGGGTTTATAGTCTTTTTAAGCCTCGCTTATTTAAACGACTTTACACTTTAACCCCCTGATCATTGAATTGCAAGTAGGCTGTTAACAAATGGTGCACATGGCAGCCACAGCACATTGGCTTACAACCCGCACAGGTACCCATTTATACAAGGAGAGGAGAGGAGCAATGTGGAGTAAGTTTTTTGCTCGGAAAAATTCTGGGCGGGATTCAAACAGGGGACCCTCCAATCCTAAGGCCTGCGTCCTACCACTAGATCACTGAGCTAGTTAGGCACTATGTGACTGAAATACTGTATAAAGTGGGTTTAATCCTTATCTAAACAATTAATCCATTCCCACACAACAACCCTTTTAAACGCCCCCAAGAAGTAAGGCTTTGGAAAACACTGTGGGAAATGAAGAAATTTCTTGTAACAAGCAATTTCTTCATTATCCGTAATGTTTTCTACCCCAAAAATGAAAAAAATCCAAAATTTCATTAGTTTTAAATTGTGGTCTGCAACTCCTTTCAATTTGGACCACTCTAAAATGTTCCTGTCTAGTAATGGTTTAAGCAACCAAAAGATATAGATATAGAAAGGGAAGAAAGTATTTTAAGATATTTCATTAAAGTGAAATGTGTATTTTCAAATACATAATCAAAATTCACACCCTGCCTAAATGTGCCAATGAGTCACCTGCAACAGTTTTGTTTCAGTGCATGTATTATTTTTATATGAATAGATTTAATAAATATGTATGAATAGCAACTGACTCAAAGCTTTTATATACATTAAGGGGTTGATTCTGTACAAAATAAATGGATATATTCGTATAATTGCTGAATGAGAAACTAGGATAGAAAAGCAGCTTTTGAAGATAGCATTAGTGTAAGAATTGCATTATATTTTTCCTTTGAAGTATACATGTACTGCTATAGGTAATCTCTTGGCTTATATGAGGTCTAATTAAAATGATGAAATTTAATTTGAAAATACAGAAAATGGTTTGAAAACTATCCTTGCTAATGAAGTATTGTATGTAACTTTCAAGAAATCTATTGCATTGTTCCTCTAGGGTGCCATTTCCAAGAAGGAACAATACCTTACTGAAGCTTCAGCTGACAGAATGCAGTTAGAATTATCCATGAAGCAGATTAATGATTGGTTACATGGTGCTGAAGAGATGTTAGACTCAGGATATGAAGGTCTAGATTATGACACACTCAATGATACAATCAGTGAACATAAGGTCAGTATACATTACAAATGGTGCTGAGAACTTAAACTCTAGATATTAACCCTTGTCATGCTGTATAAATAACTTCAATGAATTGCTGTAAAATCAAAGGGCTGAAAGCACTGATAGAACTTGTGATTTAAAAATCAATATTTCTTTCAGGAATCAATTTCATAAACAATTCTGACAGGAAAAGTACTAGCAGGAGGTGTAGACAAAGATCAGACTGCACTTATGTGCAGGCTGATCTTGATCTACACCTCCTGCCAAAACCAGAATATTCTGGGTTCAGCATAACAAGGGTAAAGGTCAATCATTGTAAATAATGCCATAAAAGTTGTACACAGTGTTGAACAGATGTTAGACTCTGGATATCAATGTCTAGAGATTGTTAGACTCAAGATGATATGAATTTCTGAGTTTTTAGACTCCAGATAATAAGGTCAATCATTGTACATAAGGTCATAAAATTTGTACATAGTGTTAAGCTCTGGATATGAAGGTCTAGATTATGACACACCCAATTACACAATAGATAATACATAAGGTCAGTATACATTACACATTTTCCTGAAGAAATGGTAGACTCAGAATAGGAAGTAACAGATTATGACATATGTAATGATACAATCAGTGAACATAAGGTTGTTGTACATTATACACAGTACTGAAGAGATGTTAGAGTCTGAATATGAAGGTTAGACTCATTGGCTGGTGCTTTTGTTTTAGTAAAATGTTGCCAAAGTTTGTTGTCCTTTATGTCTCAGCTATTTAAATGCTTTTATCTTTGATCTAGGATTCGCAAGTATTTAAAGCTAATAGATTTGAGCACAGGCTAAAGCTCTTAGCCACTGTAACATGCCACTTTATTGTGTCTCATTTTAAAACTAAGCTCTTCAGCACTCTCTACTTTGATTTATCTAAAAAATATAAAGATAGACTTTCTAAAGACGTGGAAAATCATACATGTAAATTGACCCAATATCAAGAAACTTTTTTTTTTGAAAAAAAGAATTTCCCATACAACAAAAGAATAGGAAAAAATATAGTGAAGCCACATCAGAAATGTCCATGTACTGTTGACTTAATTTTTAGGTCACCTGACTGAAGGTCATGGTACCTAGTACAATCGCATTTTGTCTGTCGTTGTGCGTTAACGTCTTACATTTTTGACTTCTTCTTAAGAACCCTTGGACAGATTTCAACCAAACTTGGCAGGAAGCATCCTTATGGGAAGGCGCTTCAGATTTGTTCACATCATAGACTTATCTCCCCTTTGGGCCCCAAAAGGGGCCAAAAAGGGGCAAAAAAAAGGCACATCTTTAAAAGTATTCTTTTAATGAACAGCTGTCAGATTGGAATCACTTTTGGTATTTAGAGTCCTTAGGGCAAGGACTATCAAGTTTGTACAAGAAAATAAATGGCCTTGCTGGGAGTGGGGGAGGGCAGCAAAGGTGTGTGTGGGGGTGCATAAGCTTACATATTGACAACTTTGGAAATCTTTTTCTACCAAACCAAAGGTTTTACAACTCTGATATTTGGTATGTGGCATCATCTAGTGGACCTCTATCAATATTGTATGAATCATAACTCCAGGGTTAAAATTAGCCTTTTCCTAGACGTCACAAGTTTAGCATAGGCTTATAATTTCAAAATCTCCCAAATTAGAGGGCCTAGAGGTTTGATATTTGGTATGTAGCATCATCTGGTGGATTTCTATCAAGATTGTATAAATCATGGCCCAAGAGACAGAATTAGCCTATTCCCGGACATCACAAATTTAACCTAGGCTTATACAGTGAAAATTTCAAAAATCTTCTTCTCCCAAACTAGAGGGCCTAGAGCTTTGATATTTGGTGTGTAGCATCATCTGGTAGATCTCTATCAAGATTGTACATATTATGGCCCAGGGTCATAATTAGCTCATCCTCAGACATCACAAGTTTAACAAGGGGCTTATATAGTGAAAATTTTAAAAATCTTCTTCTCCCAACCAGGAGGGCCTAGACTTTGATATTTGGTATACAGCACATCTGGTGGACCTCTGTCAAGATTGTACAAATCATTGCTCCAGGATCAAATCTGGCGGATTTATAACCGTTTTTGTTCTCTTTGAACTTGATAGACTGATAAGGCCCTATGGGCCTCTTGTTGCTTTAAATTGTCTTTAGATCTTGGCTATATGAAACTGCCCTATTTGTCTGAGGCTTTTAGAATAATGAACAAATAAAATTCCCATATGACCAAAACCAAAAAAGTAAAATGGTTGCTTTAT
Source organism: Fragum fragum (assembly GCA_946902895.1). NCBI lineage: Eukaryota > Metazoa > Mollusca > Bivalvia > Cardiida > Cardiidae > Fragum > Fragum fragum. Next base: position 10,194,379 of record OX336366.1, read on the forward strand.
GACCTAAACATCGTAACTACAGCTTGAAGAAGTTGTAATTAGGACAATTAAGTTGCCAAACCAACTAAAATATTCACATAAATGTTAGCTAATGTCAAAGTACATTCTGGTCAACTTGATTGACATCTGCAATCCTTCATTTCCTTTCAGGACTACTTCTCTGAGGCCAGTATGTGTCAAGATGAGATGGACCAAGTTATGGAACTATCGGAGAGATTACTGCCTACACTTGACCTGAATGACACCGAGACACTGCGACAATCACTGAAAAATACGAGTCAAAAACTGTCTGAAATCATGGCCTCGTCACAACGTCAACAACAAGAAATGGAGGACAGAGCTAGAGAATGGAATGAATATCAGGTACATCTTTTTTGTTTTCATTCATGTTGTAGTATCATTTTATCAGGAAGCAAAATGGTAGAAAGCCTCCTTCATAGTTTTGGACCACTGGGAATCAAGTTAACGCTGGGTCCCTGACTATCAAGGAATATTCCAATTTCTGACAGCGTAAAGAGAAATGTGAGATGGAACAAATAGGCTACCTCTTTCAATATGGTACAGTCTAAAATGTTGTGGTCTACTAATGGCATAAAATGTCTCTCTCCATTTTGTTTGGTTACAGGACATGGTAATACAGATGACCCATGATGGGTCCAGTCTAAAATGTTGCGTTCTACTAATGGCATAAAATGTCTCGCTCCATTTTACTTTGTTACAGGACATGGTTATACAGATGACCCATGATCTACAAGATTTAGAAGAAGAATGGGTGTCGGTAGAAAATGTGCCATTAAACACACCATCCAATATCAACAAACAACTCATACAGACAAAGGTATGGAATTAACCCAGTACCAGACGACAAAATTTCAGGCTGGTCCAAATTAAAAGGAATTGCAGACAACATTTTAAATTTTAGATTTTTTCAACTTTCTGGGTAGATAACATTGTGGAAAATGAAATCGCTTGCTACAAGCAATTTCTTCATTTTACACAATGTTTTACAATGTATTTCTTGAGGGGCATCAACAAACATGACTGTGTGGGAATGGATTAAATTGATGTTTATATGTTGTCAAACTGCAAGTTATTTTTATGTGAACAGTCTATAAAGATTTTGATTTAGATATTGGTCAATGACCCAATTCAGTCCATTACCACAAAATGATGCTTTCTGCAGCTCTGAAGAAATCCAACCATAGAAAACTTTGTGTGAAAAGGGAAAGTTGCTTGTAACAGTTACAAGCAATATCTCTTTTTCTGAAAATGTTTTCTACCCTATTTGGCTCTTATTTTTCCAAATTTTATTGCAGTTTGAAATGTTTGTGACTTATTTCAATTTGGACCAGTCTAAAATTTTGTTGTTGGGAATTAGTTAGATATGAAAGGTTGATATGTAGGTTATGTAGTAAAGGGTGTAGTTTTGTGAAAACCTCCAGTTTCATTTGTTTTTATTGCTGTAAGTTATATCATGCCTTTAGAATTATGTTAATCTTTCAGCATTTCATAGAGAAAGCTGAGAGCCTCCGTCCAATGATGAATGAAGTCAATGATAGATCACATGACCTTGATAAAGCAGCGTCAGAGAGGAGCCGATCATTTATTCATCAGTTACTGGGAGAGGTGAACGATAAATGGAGCTCACTCGTCTCTAAAACTGAGAGTAAACAAATGGCACTACAGGTAGTTAGTTCTTATTTTCATACCCATTTAAATTTTTATCCCATTCCCACATTAACTCTTTATAGTGGAAAATGGGGAAAAAATTGCTTGTTTAACCTTTTCCAGTACAAAACTGAGATTTTAAGTTGCTGTGATTTTAAACTTGAGAAAACATTATGGAAAAAGAAACAAATTGCTTGTTGCATGCAATTTCTTTTTTTTCTTTTTTTTTTTTCCTATAATATTTTCTTTTATACAGGATGGTTTCTTGTTGCATTGTGCTTACTTAATGATGATGTCTGCTACCCCTCTGAATTTGTACAAGTCTAAAATTTAGAAAACAGAAAAGGGTGAAAGCAATTTCTTTGTTATTCACAATGTTTTTTACCTCAATTTGATTGCAGACCAGTCTAAAATTTTGTCATCTTTTAACAGGTTGATACATTTCCTTTCTCAACTACAGATCAGTTAATATTTGATATGTTTTAATATTTGACCATGAGAAAGCATACTAATTGACACACAGCTTAACCCTTATTTATCTATTTTTCAGACTGGTCCAAATTGACCAAAATCCTGGGTTTGAATAGGAAAGGGTGAAATTCACCCTTTATCAAATACTTTGTTGCTGTGACAGTGTCTCATAATTAGACGTTGGACTGTTAATCTAGAGGTCCTGGGTTCGATCCCCGATGGCGTCACTCATCCTTTCAGACTGTTTGTCTCCCATGGATCGATAATTGTAGACCTATATGGGATAGCAGCTGGAGACTAGGAAAGGATGTGATGGCTGTACTGATGTGAGAAAAACCAGGAATCCATTGTTAGGTGCTCCAGCAGCCGCGAAATAACTGAAAGATTGTTGAAAGCGGCGTAAAACCCCATTCAAACAAACAAACAAATCATAATTAGACTGATAGCTGGATTTAAAATTAACTGATTTTTTTCGAAGTTTAATGAAAATTACTTTTGTCTCACTCAGATATTCTAAGTGGACTGAGCACCTTTAACCCATTCCCATTAAATCCCACTTTTTCATTGCCCTAAAGAAAAAAAACTTTGATAATACTTAGTTAAATGCAGAAACCCACAATTTTCTTTCTTTAAATAAGGACTTTTGTAAAATCTTATCATCTGATAATAGTTAAGAAAAATATATGTGTTTTTTTTTCTGTATTCATAGGACCTTGAGGCCCAGTATGAAGACTACAGTACTCTATTGAACACTGTAGACCAGGCCCTTGATGAAGCTGATGGTAAATTACCTACACCCATTGATCTAGATGCTGCCAAATGTCCCGAGCTTGTAGAACAGTTGGATAGAGCACAGGTATTGTTATTATCTCCTTGTACATACATAGCCCAACCCAAATAAAATTTTTGTAGACTGATCCTAGTTGCACAATCTTTTAAATATTGATAAAAGTCACATGAAATATCAATAAAAGTACAGTGTCACATGAATATTAACCCTTGTCATGCTGAACCCGGAATATTCCGGTTTTGGCAGGAGGTGTAGACTAAAATCAGACTGCACTTTTGTGCAGGCTGATCTTAGTCTACACCTCCTGCATGTAATTTTTTTCCCAGAATTGTTTATGAAATTGATTTCTAAAAGAAATATTGATTTTTGAACAACAAGTTCTATCAGTGGTTTCAGCCCTTTGATTTTACGGCAATTCAGTAAGGTAATTTATACAGCATGACAAGGGTTAATACAAGTCAAGTGTCACATAAACAATTAATAAAAGTTCTAGGACAGATGGAACATCAATAAAAGTACAGGGTCACAGGAAATATTAATAAAAGTACAGTGTCACAAAGTATTAATAGAAGTACAGTGTCACATAAACTATTAATAAAACTACAGTGTCACATAATCTATTAATAAAACTATTAATAAAAGTAAAGTTTCATATAAACTATTGATAAAAGTACAGTGTCATAGAAGATATTGATGAAAGGACAGTGTCACATGAAATATTAATAAACCTATTTCAGGAGGTGACAGATGTTCTAGAGACAACAGAACCCAAAATTGTGGCTCTGAAGAAGTGTGCTCATCAGTTACAGAAGAACTTACCTACAGCAGAGGCTAAAGTACAGTCACAGGAGATTGTCATGGCCATGTTAGAGAGATTTGAAAGGTAGATCACTCTGATAAACCTGTTCTAACAAAATGATGTTTTTTTGACACACAAAGAAAAAAAAAAACAGAAAACAAAGTGGAAAATTTTAAAAAATTGCTTGTTCCAACATCAAAAGATAGAAGAAATTTCATCAACTTTAATTTTCTTCTGCAACATGTTTTTGTTGTCTAGTAATCTGTTAAAGTGTTGCAAAGCTAGTATTAAAGAAATCAGAATTCAAATAACAAAACATCAGATTCAAACATGATACTGCTGAATGAAATTTTGATATGCAAGATTTGTGAATAGTTTGTTTCAGTGTAACATTAATTTCAAGAAAACCTAGCATGGCAGGGCTGGGCTTATTAGACTTAATCAAATGATAATTCTTTCTAAAGTCTTCTCCTCCTAAACAAGTTTGCCAATTCAGACCAAACATGGCAGGCATTGGGTGACTATTTTCAAAACCTTTTGAATGAAATTTCAAAATTGGAGTGTGGCAGGACAGGCTTATCAGAGAGAGAGAATTCATGAAATAATTGTTTAAAATCTTCTTTTCCTAAACCACTAGGGTACTTTGAACCATCTTGGCAGGAATGGTCTTTTGGTGACCCTTTTCAAAGATATTTTGTGAAATCTTTATTTCAAAAGATTGAAAAAATCATCAACTTAAAATTGTCATCTGCAAAATTTTGCTGTCAGTTAATGGGATAATGATATTTCCTCTTAGGATTGGAGATGAAGTGAAGGAGCAGAAACAGTTGTTACAGGAAGAGATAGATGACAGAGAAGGGTTCAACACTGAGGCCAAACAGACTGTAGATTGGCTGACAGAGACAAAAGCAGAAGTACAACTACTTACACCTAGTATGGAGGGACAAGAACTCATGGAGAAAATGGAAAGATTGAAGGTTAGAAATATGATTTTGGCTTATAATATTCAACTCTTATACCAAAAACGTTTAAATTTTTTTTTTTGGAAATGACATGTCCAAACAATGACACTTTTTGATGCTTCCAAGAAATAAAACTTAAGAAAACATCGTGGAAAATGAAGAAATTGCTTGATACAAGCAATTTCTTTATTTTCCACAATGTTTTTTACCACAAAATAATGTAGACTTTCATTAGCTAAAATTTATCATCTGCAATGTCTTGGAATTTGAACTAGTCTTAAATTTGGTTGATTGGTGATGAGTTAAAATCAATAGGATTTTGACTTACAATGTATAATTCTAATTCTCAATTGTGTTAAAATAATCTAACACATCAAGTGTGAAGTCAGTTTGTAAAAATTGGCAGCACAGGCATATGGCATTGAATTTTAATCCATAATCACATGAGAAAATTTTAGACTAGTCAAAATTAAAAGAAGCTGCAGACGATAATTTCAAGTTGATGAAATTTTAAAAATCTTTGTCTTTTGGGGAAGAAAACATCGTGAATTTCTTCATTTTCCACAATGTTTTCCAAGGTGAAGGTGTCAAAAAGCTGGATTGTGTAGGAATGGATATATCATTACATGAATCTATTTCTTGCGCATTCTACAACTTAAGTTATCTTACTGTAGCCGGGTAGTGTTAAACCCGTCCAAATTTAAAAGTTTTGCTGACAAAAATTTAAAGGGGATCTAAGTTGAAGAATAACCATTCAGTCTGGTGTGGTAAAAAAAAAGAAATTGCTTGGTAAAAGCAATTTCTTCTTTTTCTACAATGTTTTCTCAATTCTAAAACCAAAGGGACTTAAAATACAGGAATTAATCTGCAAAGGGTTAACCCATTCCCAGACAGTGTCGCTTTCTGAAGCCTCTTAAGTTAAACGGCTTTGGAGAACATTGTGGATAATGAAGAAATTGCTTCATAGGTTCAAATACCTGTGTATTTTTAATTGACTTACGATCTAGGAAGAAATTATTTTAAATGTATTATGATTTTGTACTTTTGCAGCTTTCTGAACAAGAGATAGCAATCAGAATGGAGCAGATGCGACACATGGCCCAGCTACAGGAGACCAAGTTTAAATCCCAGGGGAGAGAGATCCCTAAGGAGCTACAGGAGCAGATAGCACAGATGCTAAATCTGGAACATGATGTCACAGTTACCATGGCAACCAAGGAGGAAGAGCTATTACATCTGAAGGCAGACAGACAGGCATACAACACAGAACATAAATTAGTTACAACATGGTTGACCCAAGCTCAAGAACAGCTTCATGAGAGAGTGAAAGATCTACCAGAGGCTATCTACAGACACGAGGTTAGTATTATACTTTAGCTAGGGATCAGTATCCAATTCTAGGAAAGAAGAAATGCTTGTTTCAGTAAAAAAACTTCTACATTTGAGATAAATATTACATTATTTTGTAATGCCCCCCTTCCCCCATGTAATGGTGACAGATGTATTGAGTACCTCTGTCCATGTGTGAATGGGTTTATGTGTGTGAAGGTGGGAGTTTGTGGAGAGATGTGTTAGTGTGTGTGTGCATTTCTTGTCTAGACCATAAATTGATGGATTTAATAACTTCTTCTTGAATAGTATTAGTGTCATACATAAAGTTTTGTTGGTTTCTCCCAGGTTCAAGGTCACAACTGAAGGTAATGAGCAAGCAATTATATGAGGGTATCCGTGTGGGACACATTTCTAGTTTTCTTTATTTTTCCAGTACTGTCAGATTTAGGCAGTCTATTGTTGACATACAAGTAACTATATCTCTTGATAAGACATTGTATCTATCTTATCCCAACTTTGCCTCTTCTTTATATCATATGAATTTACATTTTAATATCGAACCTACAATATCAATATTCAATGATAAGTCAAGCAAATGCATTTAAGCCTTTTTAACCCTTAAAGACCCTTGTCTTTACCATTTTTATTGAAACAAACACTGTTAACCCTTTCCTGTTTCCAAAATTTTAGTCTTGTCCAATTTGAAAGAAATTGCAGATGACATGAAAATTGGGTGCATGAAATTGAAAAATAACCAGCCTACGGGGTAGAAAATATTGTTACAAGCAATTTCTTCTTTTCCCACAATGTTTTCTCAAGTATAAAGATTGTGGGGGAAAACCAGGGATTGTACAGGAAAGGGTTAAAGCACATTTCTGACTTAAGGTGTGAAGATTATCACTTGTTACTTCCTAACTCTGGGTTACTATGCAAATTGAAAATATAGAAACCTCCAAGCTTACTTTTTAATCAAATTTTGGTTTTTGCAAGACTCAAAATTTTAAACAAAAAGTTTACACAGTATGTTCATGTTTTGACCCCGGTGGCGGCACATATCCTTTCGGACATTTGTCTCTCACCTATGGTTGGATAATCGTAAACCTAAGTGGGATAGCAGCTGGAGGCTAGGAAAGGATGTAATGATGGTACTGGTGAGAGATATACAGGAATTCATTGTTAGGTGCTCCAGCTGCCCCGATATGACTGAAAAAAGTGGCATTAAACCCCATTTAAACAGATCATGTTTTTGTAAAATTTTACCTGAAAACTTGTGTAAAATCTACAAAATTAATGACTGTTATTGTAAACTCATCAAGAAAAATGTGAATTATAGAGTTGTCTCCCTTGTATAAAGGGGTTAAATAAGATCCTTAACACATGGATTTTAAAAGATTCAAAAGTTGTCCTTTTTGATTGTTAGTCAATAACAAAAGCTCATAACCAGACAGCAGGATGTTAATTTTATCTAATTTGAGAGAAGTTGCAGACAAATATTTTAAGTTGATCTAATTTTAAATTCTCTCTCTTTTTAGCTCACCTGAGCACAAAGTGCTCATGGTGAGCTTTTGTGATCGATGAATGTCTGTCGACCGTTGTGCCTCGTGCGGCATCAACAATTGAAGTGTTTACAATCTAGAGGCCACATTTTTATACCCCCCACAACGAAGTTATGGGGGGTATACGGGAATCAGGTTGTCCGTCCGTCTGTCCGTCCATCCGTGGACATAATTTTGTGTCCTCTTCTCCTCCCACATTTTTTTACCAATTTTGCTGAAATTTTATCAGGTTGTTTCCTATCATATGAAGTTGTGCACCTGCAATTTTCATCTTGATCCAGTTGTTAGTTTCAGAGTTATGCCATTTTGAACTTTTTAATGGGGGGGGGGGAGTAGTCAAAATTTAAAATTGCAAAACTCAGTAACCATAAGGGGAGTTACCAAATTTGGTAAGTAACATCATCTTGTTGACCTTTACAAAATATCGAACGGTTTATTTCCTGAGGTCAAATTTGACCCCACCCCCGAGGGTCAAAAATTTAACATAGGCTCATATTGACTTTTTGTGGATATAATTTTGTGTCATCATCTCCTCACACAGTTTTCTTTAACATAGGCTCATATTGACCAACCTTTCCTAATCAGTCAACTCTAGCAACAAACACAAAATCAGAAAGAGGTGGAGGGTTGGCAATGTTCATCCACCATGACATGCATGTGATTAAACAGCTTCAAATTCCACTCCTTCATAGAAAAGCCTTTTTAGCGGTGTGGGGGGTATTCTTGTCAGCCCTTGAGGGCGACAGCTCTAGTTTACCCAATCTTCATGAAAATTGGTCAGAATAACTGTTAGGTCATAAAGATGAATCCTATTGATTATGGGAGGGTTCTATTAAAAAACACAGGAAAAGGGGCCTTAATGACAATTTCTTTGTTTACACTACAAAGGGCACAAATTTGGCTCAATCTTCATGAAACTTTACCAGAATAGTTATTAGGTCATAAAGATTAACCCTATTGATTATAGGTAGGATCATTGCCAAAATACAGGAAAAGGGGCCTTAATGACTATTTCGTTACAATTTTGACTCGATCTTCATGAAACTTTGCCAGAATAATTGTTAGGTCATAAGGATGAACCGTCTTGATTATAGGAAGGTTCTTTTGGAAAACACAGGAAAAGGGGCCTTAATGACGATTTCTTTGTTAACACTCCAGAGGCAATAATTTTGGCTTAATTTTCATGAAACTTGGTCGGAATAATTGTTGGGTCATAAAGATGAACCTTAAAGATTATGGGAAGGTTCTATAGGAAACACAGGAAAAGGGGCCTTAATGACTATTTCTTTGTTTACAATATAGAAGTCACAGTTTTGGCTCAATCTTTATGATACTGGTTATAGTTATGTCTCTAGTTGCATTTTTTTAACAGCAGACAATTCAGGTGAGCAATCTAGGACCATCATGGTCCTCTTGTAGTAATTTAGTAACAAGTTATTTCTTCATTGTCCACAATATTTTTCTAAGCTTTTTTCTTGAGAGGTGTGAAAAGATTGGATTGTATGGGAATGGTTTTAAATTAAGAGAGAAAGAAAATGTTAGTAAACTGAGAACAGAATGATCGGAATGGACTGTTGTGCTGCTTAGTAGATCAATTGTGAGAGCATTAATTGGCAGATGTAAAACTTGATCCTTTAACTTATTACCAAATGATGATATTGTAAACTGGTCAAAATTCAAAACAGTTGATGATGGTAACTTATAGTTTATGAAATTTTGAATCGCTTAAACTCAGGAGGTAAAGATGATGATGATGATGATGAAGAAATTGCTTGTTTCAAGCAATTTCTTCGTTTCTGTAATGTTTTCATAAGAATTTTCTTCTAGAGGGGCATTAACAATGGGATTTTTTTGGAACGGGAATGGCTCTTGATGTACTGAACCCAAAATATTTCTGTTTTGACAGAAGGTACAGATAAAAATCAGCCTACACTATATATGCAGTCTATTCTTAGTCTACTCCACTTATTTGTCCCTTTCAAGCAGGAGTTGTTGTAGAAGTAATCAAATACTGATCCTTAACCCATTCCCTTATAATGCTACTCTGTTATGTCTCTCAAGGAAAAGAAACTTTTGAAAATGGTGTGGCAAATGAAAAAATTGCTTGTTAAAAGCAATTTTGAAATTAATTTGCAGAAAAGTATTTCTTTCTAAAATTAGTTGCCATCTCCATTAACCCATTTTCAGATGGCAAAATTTTAGAATGGTCCAATTTGAAAGGAGTTGCAGATGACAAATTAAAGTTCATGAAATTTTAGATCTGTTTAACTTTCTAGGTAGAAAAGATTGTGGAAATGGAAGAAATTGCTTTGTTCAAACAATTTCTTCATTTTACACAATGCTTTCCCAATGCTTTTTCTTGAGGAGCGTGAAAAGGTGTCATGGTGTGGGCATTTGGTTAAAAAGAACTTTAGCCTATAGGAAATTCAGGCCAGTAGAATAATTTAGGCGTTCAAGTACATTTAGTTCCTTTTTGTCGAGCCCTCTTGTTGTGAGCGAGACATAGTTGTCACTATGACAAGTCCGGACAATTACTCCTACATTTATGGGTGGATTTCAAATAACTTGGTACAATTATTCTCCATCATGAGTAGATATGCCATTTGAAAGAAGTTTTGGGGATTGTTCTAAAGTCAAGGTCACAGCTCTAGGTCAAACACTAAAATTGCCTTTGTCTGGACAATTACTCCTACATTTATGGACGGATTTCAAAATAACTTGGCACAATTACTCTCCATCATAAGTAGATGTGCCATTTGAAAGGATTTTTTGGGATAGTTTTAATGTCAAGGTCACAGCTCAATGTCAAACACTAAATTTGTGATTGTGAAGAGCATTTCTCCTACAACTATGGATGGATTTCAAAATAAATTTGCACAATTATTCTCCATCATGAGTAGATGTGCCGTTTGAAAGAATTTTTGGATAGCTTCAAGTTCAAGGTCAAAGCTCAAGTTCAAACACTGAAATTGTACTTGTCCGAAACATGATGCCTACAAAACTTTGCGGGTTGATAGCAGTTGTCCTGGTACAACCATCTAGTCTTACAATGTTTTCCCTTATTCACAGTATGAGGGTCATCAAAATTAATTTTGTAGAATCAAGGGATTACTTTAACCTATTACCAGACAGTAGAATTTTAGAATGGTCCAAAGTGAAAGGAGTTGCAGATGACAATTTAAAGTTTATGAAACTCTAGATTTTTTCCAGTCTCTGGGTAGAAACATTGTGGAAAATGAAGAAATAGCCTTTTACAAGTAATTTCTTCATTTCACAGAATGTTTTCCCAATTGTTTTTCTTGAGGGGCGTCAAAAAGCGTTATTGTTTAGGAGTGGGTTAATTCAGCATGAAATGTACATGACAGGGACCTTTTGGGTAGCTTTACATTATTTAACATAATTTTCATCTTTATTGAAAAGATTTCTCCAGGATTTAATCCTTTTATAATGTGTGAAGAGTTTATGGTAGTGTTTGAAATATTCACCTTGAAAAATAGAAAAACAAACAGATAGAATAAATTTGCTCTCCAACTGTGAAAGCTATTAGCTATCCCTTCATTTAGCCCATTACCAAAGAACAAAATTAGTCCAAATTCAAAGGAGATGCAATTTTATAATTCTTTTTCTTTCTCAGAAGAAAACTTTGTGGGAAGTGAAGAAATTGCTTGTTACAAACATGTTTAAGGTGCCAATGCTTACCTGCAGGTGCTGGATGGAACAATGACCTTTTATTACCTTGCCTTTGGCAGTGCTCTAGCTCATATCAAATGGCACACATATTTTTTTAATCCAATAATGGGATAAAAAGATTCACTGGCATTGTAAAATTTTTGAGATTTGACCTTTTGGTGTGACCTTGATTATGAAAGTAGGAGCCTGACTCAAAATTAGCTCATTTTGTATCATCAAGATGTACAAGTGTGAAAATTTTATGAGTATCAAAATATAGGATATAGAGATATCGGGAAGGTCAATATTTGATTATTGACCTTTGGCTGTGACCTTGGCCTTAAAAGTAAGAGACTGAGGACTTCACATTTGTCCTTTTTAAGATGTACAAGAGAGTAAAATTATTTTAGTATTGTGCTGTGGGATCAAGAGATATAGGCAATTTCAAAATATGACCTTCAACCTCCTATTACAATCTCTAGAGTAATATACTGAATTGAGTATGCAGGACTTGCTCTTATAAATATTGTGAAATAATACGAGCTTTGTTTCAGAGATTTCACAAAATGTCAATGTTTTTGCACAACAACAATCATGATATGGACTAAAACAAAGCTATAAAAAGTCACTATAAACTGCTGACCTAAAAATGATTCAAATTCAACAAACATGCAGACTAGAAAATGATATGGATTCTAAAGGAAATGAAGGGATTATGAAGGGGGAGGGGGGTAACAAATCCCCACAGAAAAAAAGTACACTGGTCAAAATTGAAAATGGTAAAACAAAATTGGTTTGAATTGAAATTAGGTAGAAAACATTGTGACAAAAAGAGAAATTGCTTTTCACAAGCAATTTTTCTTTTTTCACAAGGTTTTCCATGGCTAGATTTCTTGTTCAGTAAAAAATGTGGGATTGTGTGGTAATGGATTAACATATTTCAATACCCTTGTTGCTGAAATTTGTTTCAAAGAAAAAAAAAGAATTGCTCTGGCTCAAAAGTTCAGCCAACCAATTATAAGAATGGATCAAATTCAGAGCAAGGGAACCTGAATGGTGCAGTGGTTTGTCACCTGAATGATGTCCACAAATTTTCATCATGCTGATCATGTGGATTTGATGATTTTAACCCATTTCAAGATGGCAGTTTTGTAGACTGGTCCAAATTGAAAGGGGTGGCAGACAACATTCTAAAAGTTCTGAAATTTTAGATTTTTTCAAATTTCTTGATAGAAACATTGTGTGAAATGAAGAAATTGCTTGTTACAAGTATTTTTTTCATTTTACACATTGTTTTTCAGATTGATTTTCCTGAGGGGCATTCAAAAGCGTCACTGTGTGGGAGTGATTTAACCAATTCCCACTCAGTCCTGCCTATTTCATGACTCTCAAGAAGAAAAAGAACTTTGAAAAACATTGTGGAGAAATTTCATTTTAGTTTGATTCTGATGAAAGTCTTTTAAGCTTATAGTCGCCTGCTCTATGTTTTCACGTCCCTGAAAGGGAGGCAGTGACTTTTCAAATCCCACGTGACAAAATATTAGACTATTCCAAATTCAAAGGAATTGCAGATGACAAGATTTTTCAACTTTCTTGGTAGAAAACATTGTGAAAATGAAGAAATTGCTTGAACCAAGCAATTTCTTCATTTTACACAATGTTTTCTCAAATGTTTTACTTGAGGGGGTCAAATGCGTCATTGTATAGGAATGGGTTAAACCCACTACTACAGAATCAACCAGCGGGCTAGACTGGGGTTGGTTATTAAGTGTCTTGTCCATGATCAGCCCCCTTAGACATTGGAGCTGGAACCTATTTCCAAACACCATAATTCTAGTCTTGTCCAAATTCAAAGAAGTTCCATCATATGGTGAAACCTTTAAAAATCTTCTTCTTGGAAACCAATTGATGGATTTCAGCCAAATTTCACAGAAAGGATCCTTGGTTGCGACTTTATCAGATTTCTTCAAAGATTTTTGAAGGGATGAAAAATATGGCTTTAATGGTCGGGGCTAATTTCCATATATGGTGAAACCTAAAAATCTTCTGCTCAAAAAACAGTGAATGTATTTCAAATTTATTTTACAGGAATGATCAATGGGTGATCCTATATCAGTTTTTTTCAAAGAATTTTGATCGGATGATAAACATGGCTTAAATCATTTCCATATATGGTGAAATCTTAACCCATTCCAACTCAACAAAATTTTAGACTGGTCCAAATTGAAATAAGCTTCAGACGATATTTTCAAGTTGGTGGAATTTAAATTTTCCTTGTCTTTTTGGATAGAAAACATTGTGGATAATGAAGAAATTTCTTGATACAAGCATTTTCTTCATTTTCCACAATGTTTTCCAAAGCTTTTTTCTTGGGGGGCATAAAAAGGAGGGCTTGTGTGGGAATGGGTTGAATAATCTTTTTCTCAGGAACCAGTTGATGGATTTCACCTAAATTCAACAGAAAGGATCCTCGGGTGACACTTTATCAGATTTCTTCAAAGATTTTTGATGAAAGACATGGCTTTAATTGGTGGGGCTAATTTCCAAATATGATGAAACCTATGAAAATCTTTTTCTTAGAAACCAGTCGATAGATTCCAACCAATTTTCACTTGAATGATCCTTTGGTGACTCTTTTTCAGATTTGAACAATTAATTTGATTTGTTGAAAATATGGCTTTTAGGTTGTGGCTTATGCCCATATGTGGTATCTAGTGATTTTTTTTTTAAAAAAAAAAAATATTTGAATACCCTTTTCATCTGATTGGTTAAATGATTTGACTTTTATTAATGAAAGAAAAGGTTGAAATGTTAAAAGATTTCATTGACATGATTTTTCAGTACAATCAGGCCTGTGGAGCAATACAGGCACTCAAGTGCCTCTTGTTTTACTCAGTGTTTACCCAAACTTCATTTGTGAAAAGGGGGACTGTCTGTTAATAGGTTAATGTAAGTAAAAGATAATGTATAGCTATATACTTGAGGTCTGGTTTGCAATTAATAAGTTCTGTTACGGGACAAATTTTATACTGAAAAAAAGGTTAATATCTTAACACTATTTCTGCCTATTCCACATTCTACTATTGACATTCTGTATGCTCCATTTGAGTGTACTTGAATGGGGCGGCAATTTATATCCTTGCAGACGACAAACTCTCAATCACTCAATTCTTCATTTTATCGAACTGGGTTGATTTGTATTGGAAATATACTGAATGGATTGATAAAAAGGATTTCGTCTCTCTTTCATTTGTAAGCGTGATTTTTCTCATACATCTTGCATGAATAAAGATTTTTGTTTAGATCGAGCCTTGAACTTATTTCTAGCAGGGTAACTGTAAGCAAATGACAGTTTAAATGAGACACATAAGATCAACAAGTCGTACTGGTGCATTTTTTATGAGATTGCAAACACTAAAATATAGATGGAAACAGAATGACAGAAAATTAGATATATAGAAGAGGGAGAATAAATGATTTAGAAATATCTTATCTCATAATGTAGACTGTTCCAATTTCAAAGATGATGCAAATGACAATTTTTAGTTGATAAAATTTTGGGTTTTTTCTTACTTTTTTGGTAGAAAAAGTTGTGGAAAATGAAGAAATTATTTGTCACATGCAATTTCTTCATTATCCACAATGTTTTCCAAAGCTTTTTGTCTTCCGGGGTCCTAAAGTGTCACTGAGTGTGAATGGGTTAAGGACAAAAAGGGAAGGTATTTTTTTTTATTACTTTCTTCATTTTTTCCCCCAAAATAAATGTAAATCACTTTTTGAGTCCATAGGTTTATAGAGAGTTGCAATAGATTTGAAGTGTGCTTCTTGATTCAAACTGTATAAGGAAGTAACAGCATTGTAGAGCAGAAACACTTTTCTAAAGAAGTTAAGATCAATATTGTCAATGAGCTTTTAAAACATTTTAACTACAGCTCTAATTCAAGCCATAGATTCAATTTTTTAAGCCATTGATAAATGTTCATCGATATTTCATATTCTTTCTACTAGAACAAGGTCCCCAGAATGTAACCATTACCCGAAAAGATAATTTTAGACTGGCCCAAATTGAAAGAAGTTAGAGACAATATTTTCAAGTTGATAAAATTTCAAAAACTTTGTCATTTGGAGCAGAAAACATTTTGGATAATGAAGAAATTTCTTGCAACAAGCAATTTCTACATTTTATGCAATTTTTTTCCAAAGCCTGTTTCTTGAGGAGTGTCAAAAAGTGGGATTTTTTTAATGGGTTAATGATGTATTGTGATATATATCTGCAGGCAAAGTACAGTTTTCAGCTCAATTTCAAGTTGAGGTGTTTATTTAAGGCTTTAGTGTGCCGATAAACTGTTGTAAAAGGCATGATCAATGGTTTGAATGGCTATTTAAATATTTTCAAATTCAGCATTATCCTAAAATTATTATTCTTGGCTGACACCCAAATTTGTAGAGATTTGCTCACCCAATAAATAAGACAATTATACACTAAGATTTTAACTGTATGTACAAGGGTTGATCAGGTGTTCTAAATAGTGACAACTTGTCTGTTTGTCTTTCTGTCTGACTGCATACCTTTTTGAACAGAAGCAGCTTTATGAATTATCAGATGATTAACCCATTCCAACGCAAGAAAATTTTAGACTGGTCCAAATTGAAAGAAGCTGCAGACGACAATTTAAATTTGATGGAATTTTAAATTTGCCAGTATTTTGGGGTAGAAAACATTGTGGATAATGAAGAAATTGCTTGATACAAGCAATTTCTTCATTTTCCACAATGTTTTCCAAAGCTTTTTTCTTGAGGGGCGTAAAAAGGAGGGCTTGAGTTGGAATGGGTTAAGATCAAGCAGCATCATGAATAATCTGATGATTAAGATCAAGCTTTATGGAGTGACACACAAAGTTGTCACAATAACAGCTGGGTTTATGTGCATCCCAATTTGAAAGATTTTATGAAACCGTCATTTCTACAATTCTCGTGGATAGATTTGAAAATAATATCGGTTCATTTATTGTCCATAATACCATTTGAATAATTTGTTTAGTTATATCCAAGGTCAAGGTCACAGTTGAAAGACATTTTTTGCATCCCATACCTCATTCATACATGGGCAAATTTGAACATAATTTGGCATCAGAATCGAATTCATTAATTTGTTTTAGGTACATTTTGATGTCAAGGTAATGCTAAAACACTTTTGGGACCATAACTTGTATATCCATGGTGCGCAAGCAAAATGTCACAACTACAGATTTAATAAAGCTGTAGTTACAACATTTTTATTGCATGCCAACAATATATTGCAGGTAGATTTCAATAACTGGTTGTGCTCCAACACCAATACAAGTGCCATTACCATCTGGGTTATGCTTTGATGTCATAAACCTTTGGTCTTGACACAAGTTGTTCTCAAAATCCATTCTGGCTTGATTTTATCACTAACCAATTCCTAAATGACAAAATGTTGGGCTGGTCCAAATTGAAAGAACAACATTTTAAAGTGTGTCTAATTTGAAAAAAAAATGGACTTAATATGGTAGAGAATATTGTGGGTAAAACAGAAATGGCTTGTTACGCAATATTTTATATATTTTCCCGAAATATTTTCCTAAGGATTATTTTACCAGGGTGTCACAAGTCGTTATTGAGTAGCAATAGATTAAATGCTTCTAAACAAGTTTGAATGACATTGCTGATTTGTCACCTAAGTACCTGAAGTGTATTCCATTCAAGAGATCACTTTTGTAGATTTACTCATTAAGGTCGAGAGCTAAATAAATATTGAACATACTCTGTAAACTTTGAGACTGACCTCTTCTGGTCATTTGTTTTATATGAATGTCATTCCAAGCTTGCAGGTCCTGTTGAGAAGAAAAAATCAATGGGTCAGTGCAAAACAGTTGTAACTGCCTGCATGTTTTAAAGGCAGTAATAACTGTTACAAGTTGACCCATCGATAGGTAGCAAGCTGGGCTTGGTCAGAAATTATTAAAAATGGAAATAATATCAAACAAATACATGTCAAACTTGGGTTGATCTTTGAAAAAAATATTTGAATTCATATTAGGAAGGATAAACATTATACCGGTAGCCATTAACCCATTACCAGATTACATAATTTTAGAATGGTCATAATTAAAATAGTCATGATAATACTGTTAACCCATTCCCACACAAGCCTTCCTTTTTACGCCCCCAAGAAAAAAAACTTTAGAAAACATTGTGGAAAATGAAGAAATTGCTTGTATCAAGCAATTTCTTCATTATCCACATTGTTTTCTATCCCAAAAAAACAAATAAAATTAGAATTCCATCAATTTGAAATTGTTGTCTGCAGCTTCTTTCAATTTGTACCAGTCTTAAATTTTGCTGTGTTGGAATGGGTTAACCCTTGTCATGCTAAATTTTAAATCCATGACAATATCGCAATAAAATCAAAGGGCTGAAAGCACTGGAAACCCCAAATTATGGACCAATATGTATATGGAAAGTTTATCTTTTAATTATTTCTAGCTTACATGTATAAGCAGGTGGTGTAGACTAAGATCAGACTGCACATATGTGCAGACTGATCTTTGTCTATACCTCCTGCAAAAGCAGGAATATTTCAAGTTCAGCATGACAAGAGTTAAAAAGTGGCATTTAACCCTAATCCATCAATAAAATTTTCTTGTAGTATAACACACATACTGTAATTTCCCTTCGAAGTGTCCTGATGTCCTTATCTTCTTTGACATGTCTTAAAGTAATAGTAGATTTTCTTGATTAACAAGATGGAATTCTGACCTATTCTCAATATTTACAGACTGTTATATTTGACACTAATTTCTAATTCAGTATCAAGTGACATTCCTATGTAAATAGGTAGAGAGGAAACATTGCTAATTGAATGCGTTCCCTGTTTGGTTTTATTTATGATATTTTTATATGTTGCCCTTCTTTGATTCAGTCTTAACCATTTACCACATAATGAAATTTTAGACCAGTCCAAATTCAAGGAAGTTGTAGATTTTAAGTTGATGAAATATTTGAAATTTTTGCCTTTTGGGATGGAAAACATTGTGGATAATGAAAAAACTACATGTAACAAGCAATTTCTTTATTTTCAATCATGTTTTTCAAAAGCTTTATATTGAGGGGGTATTTAAAAGCATCACTGTGTAGGAATGGGTCAATAAATTGGTAGTGAAGTGAATACAGGGGATTCTGTTAATTGCAACATCAATTTGTCAAAACTTTTGATGCAATTAACCAGAAGTTGCTATTGACCAAATCCCACACAATGACACTTTTAAACATCCATAAATATGAAAACTTTGAAAAACATTGTGAAATGAAGAAATTGCTTATTGCATGCAATTTCTTCATTATCCAAGATGTTTTTACCATAAAAGACAAAGATTAATGTAATTTCATCAATAAAGAATTGTTATCTGCAACTTCTTTCAATCTCGACCAGTCTAAATTTTTATTGTGTGGTAATGGGTGAAAAGGAGCTATTCTATAAATCTAATGTTTTGTTCAAAATATGAGTTGCTTTTAACCCTTTCCTGTTTAAACCTGGGATTTTACGTCACTGTGGTTTTATAATCAAGAAAACATTGTGGAAAAAGAAGAAATTGCTTGTTACAAGCAATTCCTTCTTTTCCCACAATATTTTCTACTCTTTGGGTTGGTTACATTTCATATTGCACTCACTTTTCATTGCCGTCTGCAACTTTTTTGCATTTAGATCGGTCGGAAATCTTGATAACAGGAAAGGCTTAACCCTTTCCTGTACAAACACAGGATTTTACGTTGGTGTAATTTTATACTTAGGAAAATATTGTGGAAAAAGAAGAAATTGCTTGTATCAAGCAAATTCTCCTTTTTCCACAATATTTTCTACTACATAGGAAGGTTTCATTTCTAATTTTATCCAATATTCATTGTGGTCTGCAACCTCTTTCAATTTGGAGCAGTCTAAAATTTCAAAAAAAGGGAAGTAGTGAATTGCTATTATCAGGGTTGCAATTAAGAGGACCCCCCCTTCACTGGCACTCTGTCCTCATAGTAAAGATCCAGAAATGACTATTGAAAAAGGGAGAAATCAACTTTTTATACCCCAGATGGTAGGCACAATCAAAACTAGACCATCTACCTTTCTCTCCGACAAAATTGTGCCTACTCCAAATCTCTTACATAAATGGATGGTTTTTGATATAACATGAAAGAATTGTTCATTGCCATGAGATTTAACCCATTCCCACATAATGCTGCTTTTTGATGCCCCTCAAGAAAACAATTGGTAAAACTTTGTGTAAAATGAAGAAATTGCTTGTTTCAAATTAACAGTATTTCAGTCATATTGCGTCAGCTAGAGCACCTAACCATAGTTTCCTGGTATTTCTCACACCAGTACAGCCACTCCATCCTTTCAGAGCCTCCAGCTGCTCATCCCACTTAGGTTAACAATTATCCTTCAATTAAAGGCTGATTTTAGGCATTCTTATTCCACAATTACATCTATTTTCAAAGAGTGTTCAATAGTTTCAAGCTAGAGACCAATTTGGAAGCTTGAAAGGATGTTTTGTTCTTCACATTAATTCTGTAAATATTTACTTCTAAATCCACAAAGAATTTGGCTTTCAAATATCTTGCAGATAAATGCTATATATTTTACCATTATCTCGACAAACTTTCCCAAATTTGATAAGAAGGACTAGACCTTACTTTTGTTGTATTTTATATGAGACCAAAGACCAGGGGAATTTCTTGTAACCAGCAGACACAGTATAAAGAATTGAATCATGGACTTAAAGAATTATTCTAATGAATTTGTATAGATTTGATGTTGGGAAGCTGGAGTTGATCAGTTAATATGAATGTTGTTAATTTATTTTGGGTTATTTTTGGCTTTGTTCTTTCGTAACAAGTTTCTAAGTGTGATTAGTGTTGTTTTTGGAGTACTAAGTTAAACTTCAATCATATCTTTGTTAATTCCCACAGCATTGATAGTCATAGGAATGGCCTCTATCTGTCAGCAGTTTCTTGTCCCCTCTGTATTTCCTAAGTACTTTGTCCAGTTTTTCATAATATTTGGCACAATGGTGTATCTTGTCATGCTGAAACTGGAATACTCCTGTTTTGGCAAGAGATATAGACAAAGATTAGCATGCACATATGTGCAGGCTGATCTTAGTCTACACCACCTGTTAGTCCAAGTCAAGAGTTGTCAGAGTTGTTAATGAAATCGAATTTTAAAAGATATTTTTAAAAGACATCAGAACACTTGTAAAAAAACACTGATCCACAAGTAGTGCTTTCAGCCTTTTGACTTTAATGCAGTTCTGAACAAGAATTTAACTCAGCATGACAAGGATTAATATGGAGAACTCAAGATTTGGTGACCTACCTTGAAGGTCAAGGTCTCATTTCAAGATCAAACGACCAAACTCACATTGTTATATCAGAAAATATGCTGTACTGTTCATGTAGTTAGAAATATGTGTGTAAAAAAAGGACCATTTAGAAGTGTGAACCAGTAACATGACTTGTATATCTCAGTAGTCACGAAACTGAATGAAATGTATGCTTGATATTTACTTTAAGACCCATACAAAAAAGCATGGTCTGAATTTTCGTTCATTTGAATCCATAAGCAATTTTTAAGATCACTGAATAAATAAATTTCCTCGACTTAGACCTATTGTTTCATTTGAGATAATATCCAAAAATTCATTCTGTACTTTATACTTTATGCTTTAGTTCTACCGCATGAAGTTTAAATTGTTGTCTGCAAAATCTTTTAATTTGGACCAGTGTAAAATTTTCTCATGTGGTAATGATTTAAACTACACCTGTATATACAAGAAGAACAAAAAGAAACAATTCAATATTTAGTTTCGTCTATCAAAAACTGGCGTTCTGATTTGTAAAAAAATATCCATAACTCCATAAACAAATTTTTGAGCATGCAGCAATTTTATATACTTCCGTACAAAATAGTCCCATACAAAAAGGTATCAAAATTTATAAAATATTTGCTTTTTTTGCTCGATGCTATTAAATTATAAGAAATGAAAAGAATTCATTCCCACACAATCTTGCCTTTTTACAACCTTCAAGAAAAGGCTTTGAAAAACTTTGTGGAAAATAAATAAATTGCTTGTTACAAGCAATTTCTTTATTATCCACCAAAAGGCAAAAAAAATTTGAAACTTCTTCGACTTAATATTTGAAACTTGAAGCAATTTTTTCAAATTAGACCAGGTTAAAGTTTTGTTGTGCTGGAATGGGTTGATAGAAGTTACTAAAAGAAATTATTTACTACTTTCAGGAGTTGATCAGTGAGTTTGAGCCCTTCAAAAAGAATCTAGACAACCTGCGTACAAAAGGTGGGGACCTCATAAAACATTCCAGCGACCCAATTGAGAAACAGGTTATACAGAAACAACTAGCAGACACCAACAAACTCTGGCTAGCCGTGCAGTCTGGGGCAGGAGAGAAGACCAGACAACTCAGAGAGGCTGATGCTCTATCTAAGGCTTTCACAGAAACAGCCGATGCTGTAGAACTATGGCTTGGTCAAGCAGATGCTCAGTTGATAGCAGAGCCGGCCTGGGTTGACTTTGAGAGGGTGCAAGAACAACTAAAACATCACAAGGTAGGCTTTTGTCCTGAAAGAAGAAATATATATTTCAATATGTAAGGATTTATTGTCAGACTGTTATAAGTGTCTATTCAATTTATGGATCTATTTGTTGATTTACAGCAGAGATCCATAAATTGAATAGACACTTATAACAGTATATTCATTTAGACTGGAATTTAATTTTGAATTCCTACGTTATATTCTAATATTTTCGTTGGTTTGATGACTTGAACTATCCCATTCACACAATCCCTCCTTTTTATGCTCCTTAAAAAAAAGCTCTTGAAAAGATAGTGGAAAATGAAGAAATTGCTTGTTTCAAGCAGTTTCTTCATTTTCCACAATGTTTTCTATCCACAAAGACGAAAAAAACTGAAATTCCATGAACTTGCAGCTTCTTTCCATTTGGACCAGTCTAAAATCTTGTTGGATTGGGACTGGGGTATTTAGGTCACTAATAAATGATTTGCCATGAATTTCATGTCCCTGACCCCTTGTACAAATGATATTGTTTATTACCTCAGTCGAGCTTCTATTTTGGAGATCAGAGGGTGTGCCCAGTGATCGATCTATCATGAACTTCCTTACAATAGCCTTTCAATAACCTTTCAGTTATTTTATTATATACGTATAAAAGATATGGATTTAAAATCTGGCTATCTAATACAACTCAACAGAAAAAAATCCGTATTCGGCGTGAAGCAGATGAGTTCTTGTTTTTAGGAAATATTCAATGTATGTCATGGAGACTTGAATATCATGTATATTACAACTTCGATTATAAAGACTAGGATAGAATACAGAAGTCATTATCTAGTTGAAATCAAGGTTGTAATAGATATTATATTGAACAAGCTTCCAGTGTTATACATTCTGTACTTTAGAAAAATATTAAACAGGAAGCATAAATCACTTCAACAATCTACTTGGCTATCATAAAAGGGGACACTTTGGCATTTCATTCTGTCAAATCTAACAGTATAGTTGATAAATAATAAATCTTATTTTGTTAAATCTGTATCTTTCATTAGCCCATTCCCACACAACAAAATTTTAGACTGGTCCAAACTGAAAGAAGCTGTAGGCGGCAATTTCAAGTTGATGGATTTTTAAATTTTTTAGTCCTTTTGGATAGAAACATATTGGATAATGAAGAAATTGCTTGATACAAGCAATTTCTTCATTTCCGCAATGATTTCCAAACTTTTTTTTTTCTTGGGGGCTTTTAACAGCTTCATTTAATGGGAATGGGTTGAAGAAACATGGTATTTCAACTTAGAGTGGGACTACAGTGGGAAGGTAGATAGATGTTTAGACAAGTCCTTTATGGTAGAAAAAAATAAGAAAGCTTGTATGTAGCTATTTCTCCATTTTCCACACTTTTTCCTGAACATGATGGTTATAAAAAAGACAGGATTTTGTGGGAAAAGATCAAGAACAGAAAAGTCATATTAAAGATTTAGAGAGGTACTTTCTATGAGGGTTAAGTTTATAGGTCTATAGTATATCATGACAAGGGTTCAAATGTTGAGATTGATTGTCAATTTGATCTTTAATAAAAAGAAATTAGATTTTTGATAAGAGTGATATATGGTGATTTATGGCTTTTTAGACCTATTTAACCCATTATCTGATGAAAAATCTTAGACCGGTCCAACTTGATAGAACTTGATAGAAGTTGCAGACAACAATTTGAAAATGATAAAATTTCAAAAATCTTTGTCTTTTAGGGCAGAAAACATAGTGGATAATAAGGAAATTGCTTGTAAAAAGCAATTTCTTTTTGTTCAAAAATGTTTTCCAATTTAAAAAGGCCTTAAAATTTAATGTTTTGTCTGCAACTTCTTCTGCTAGTCTAAAATTTTGTTTTATGGTAATGGGTTAATCTACGCTAAGTATTGTTGTAATAAGTTCACAAGAAGGAACTGCGATTTGCTTGCAAAGAAACATAAGCTACCAAATTCCATTATGTTCCATAATCATTGAAATGCAATATTTACTAATCTTCAGTTACTTATTTACTAACTTCTTTTACCCGAATCCAACCAAGTCTGTTTTAACCCTTGTCATGCTGTATGAATTACCTTACTGAATTGCTGTCAAAGGCTGAAAGCACTGATAAAACTTCTTGTTCAAAAATCAATATTTTTTCTTAGAAATCAACTTCATAAGCAACTCTGGCAGGAAAAGTACAAGCAGGAGGTATGGACTAAGATCAGCCTGCACATAAGTGCAGTCTGATCTTAGTCTACACCTCCTGCCAAAACCAGAATATTCCGGGTTCAGTATGACAAGAGTTAAGATGCCCCTTAAGAAAAGAATAAATGGAAAACATTGTGGAAAATGAAAAATTGCTTGTAGCAAGCAATTTCTTCATTTCCCACAATTTTTTCTATCCAAAGAGACAAAAAATTGTGAAACCTCATAAACTTATCATATGCGACTTTTTTCAAATTAGAGGAGTCTAAACTTTTGTCATTTGTGAATGGTTTAAACCATTAGCATCCAATTCTGAACTTAAATACACTTGATGATCTATATATAGGAAAACATTGTGCCAAAAGTAGAAATTGCTTGTTACAAGCAATTTTTACTACTCTCAGAATGTTTGCTACCCTATCTGACACTTAGTTTTTAACTTCAATGCACTCTGAAATGTTGTCGTTATCACTTTGAAATTGGACTTTTCTAAAATATTGTCATCTAGTAATTGGTTAAGAGGGTTTATAATAGGAGGAAAAGGTTGAAATATTACATTTATTATGTAGAATTAAAATTTGGGTGTGTCTTTTTCCAAATTACATCGACTCATGATTCAGAAGGGTTATAGAATGAACCTTTTTTACCCCAATGTGTCTTATTTCAGTCAATCTATTGTGGAATATGTGTTTAAGTTCTGACTGTTATTAATAAAAAAAAAGAGGAGTGGATAAAACAATGAATTATAAAATTGCAGAAACTGCTGAAGGACACAGAGTCCCAACAGAATAAACTAGACCAGCTCAAGACCATAGTGAAGCAGATGGAGCCTCTGTGTGAAGTGGTACCACAGATGGAGAAGCTGCAAGAGCTCAATCATAAGGCATTTGATGTCAGAGCCAAGACAGGAGATAAGGTCAATGAACTAGAGGATGTGAATGAACAGATACAAGACTTTGAGGTGGAGTTAGGTGAACTGAAACAATGGATGGAGAAAACAAGAGCCCACCTCACAATGAGAGATGATAGTCTGACACTGAAAGATCAACTGCAGATGCAAGAGGTGAGAATAGGAGCTTGAATTTGAAGTTCTAAATGTTTTGCCAAAATTTTGGAAAATCAGTTGAATTTAAAACTTGAAAACAATGAAAGATGTTTATTTTGTAGAGCAGAACAGATATTTCATTTCAGACATTAGGCATAGAATCTTGAATAAGGAAATGACAGACTGTGGGATAATAGTCACATAAAATTAACAATCACAAACATCAGGATAAATATTGTAGTATGAAAAGAGAGTATCTCATAAAACTACATTAACTCTTTCCCATCCAATCCCTTATATTTACATACCTGTGATTATACTTAAGAACAAAAGAAAAGACTCTATTTTATACAGTATTTGTAATAGAAAATAAAACATTTATCTTTATTCACATACTGTAATTAGCTGTCTGAAAGATTTGTTTGAATATTTCAGAATCTGATATCAGATATTGAAGCTCACAAAGGCAAGGCCCTGTTTGTACTACAAAAGCATGCTGAACTTCATGCTAAAGTAGGAGAAGAGTCCAGACTACATAACACAAACCTTGCAGCTGAGATCAATGAGCTTCTAGGTCAAGCGCATGAGGATAGAGATGAGCTGAGAGATGCAGTAGCACAACAGGAGAAGTACGAGGCAGAGATGCGGTCCCTGACTGCCTCAATTAGTGAAGCACAAGAACAGCTGATTGGTTCTCCTATACAAGCTAGCAGTGTGGAGGATCTGAAACATCAAATAGCGGAGAGAAATGTAAGTTCATGTGTAGATAGGTACATAATTATGTGGTACATGGTTTGAATACTTTTCAGCCTTCAAACTTAAGGTTGTTTATTGATCTATTTGAATTTAAGTTTTACAATTTAACCTATTTAAATGCAAGCCTGCTTTTTACATCCTTGAAGTAAAAAAAGCACTGTGAAGAATGAAGAAATTACTTTTTACTAGCAATTTCTTCATTATCCACTATGTTTTTTATCCCAAATGACAAAAAATAAATAAAATTCCATCAACTATAAAATTCTGTCTGCATCTTCTTTCAAATTCGACCAGTCTAAAATTTTGCCATCTTGTAATGGGTTAAAGATCAATTTGATTATCACTTGTCACCCCAAATAATGTCCTATTTTAGAATTGCATTGAAATGAAAGGAAAGCTTGATTTTTGGTTAGTCTTTCTTTTGAAAATCAGTTTTGTTAAAAAACTCTTACTGAAAAGGATGAAGCAGGTGCTATTGACTAGGATTAGACTGCACATATATGCAGGTTGATCTCTTTCTATGCCTCCAACAAAACAGGAATGTTTCTGATTCAGCATTTCGATGGTTAAGACATTTAAGATATTAGCAAGCATCTATTTCAGTTTAAACTTAATGACAATGAATTTTCTGTTACATATTTTGTATTTCATAGTAGTTTACTCATGTGTTAGACTCGCAGTCAAATTCAGAATGTTTAGTTTGAAATTGTTTCAGCTTGCTTGACCCCTTCCGCTAAAGTTGCTCTAGCACTTATAGACCTAGCCACCCAAATCTTTTTATATCATCCCTTTACACAACTTTTCAGATTAACATGTTATATTTCTGTAATTATTTTTCTCCCTGTCAATTTTTTAACTGACTTCACATTTCCATAACATCATGAAATAATCCAAGTCAAATCCTACGAATATAAAGGAGATGAATTGACCTACACAAAGCCGATATAAAAACTAGATACTACTGGTAAAATGGGATACAATGAAAATATCAAAGTTCAAATTTAACCCATTCTCCCAAATTTCTCATGCCCTCTAGAAAAAGGTTCAGGAAACATTGTGGAAAATGCCATAAGCAATTTCTTCATTTCCCACAATGATTTCTACCTTAACCCTTTCCTGTTTTGCAAAATTTTAGATCTGTCCAAATTCAAGGTTAAATGGCAGGCAAAAAGTTAAAATGTATTTAATTTGGAAAACAACCATTCAGCAAGGTAGAAAATATTGTGGAAAAAGAAGAAATTGCTTGCTACAAGCAATTTCTTCTTTTCTACAATTTTTCTCCAGTATAAAATCACTGTGACGTAAAATCTCGTACAGGAAAGGATAAAAAGACTAAGATTTTCAAGTTTTCACCAACTTGAAATTATCATTGCAGACAACAATTTAAAGTTGATGAAAGTTAAGACTTTTTTAACTTTCTGGGTTAAAAAACATTGTGGAAAATGAAGAAATTGCTTAATTTTACACAATGTTTTCCAAATTGTTTTTCTAAAGGGGCGTCTAAAAGTGTCACCTTGTGGGAATGGGTTAAAGTGTAATACATTGTAGAACTATTTGAACTCCAAGGGTTCTCACATTGAACAGTGGTACAATCTCAATCATAACAATCATAAAAATTTAGGTAATAATTTGTTGGGTCGATGTAAATCTATTGTAAGTACATATAAATATATAGGCATTTGCCATAGTTTTGCACTGACCCATAGAAATAAGAGTACCTAATAATGACAATTCATCTAACAATCATATAAATGATGGACTATGTATAGGGTCAAATGACTTTAACCTTATCCTTTTTTCATGAAGAAAAAAATAATGTGGAGAAAACTTGTATAATTGGACTCTTCAGAGCATAGTAGAAACAAGTTTTGCATCTATTTTTTTATTTTCATCTTGGGAACAAATGTTATTCTGTTTTATTTGTTTGTTTGATTGTTTGATTTTTTCCAACCCTTTTGAAATATGATTTTGGATATAATAATGCATCATCTTTTTTGAAAAGGGTACATTTTTGTGGGATTGATAAGATTTTAACACTCGGCAATTTTTTGCTTTATTGGACAAATTCTATTGTCTTTTGCTAAATCTATTTAGATATCTAACTATTTATTCAAACAGTAGGGTTTATCTCCGGAGATGTAAAACAATCCTGAACTTTGTCTTTTGAATAATTTACAAAAGGTGACTTAGGTTTTGAGAATTATGCCAATGAATTGTAATAATATAAGATGACAGTTTGGTTAGATATAGACTGTGTCTTGGGGTTTTGGCAGTCTAACCAAGATATTAATTAGTTAAATTATGCAAAATTACAAATTGGACACTGTCCAGAGTTTCTTGTTACACTCTGTGTATCTATGGAGCACTGATATGTATTGTTTCATGAGAGGTTTGGTGTTTTTTTTTGGGTAAAGTCTGGTCCAGTGTCAAAATAGTGGATGTGATTGTTTGGTTAGTTTAGTATTTGTGTTACTGTGGAAATATTCTGGAAATAATGAATTTGAGTGTGAAGATATAAAGCAGGATAATCTATGTTACCATAACAACTGTCTCTTGTCTGGAGAATTGTTTTCAAGGATTTTTGAAACATACCGGCTCCAGGAAATAGATAACATGTGGAAACCCAGCTATGTTCCTGTAAGTGTTTCATAAACTTGATTGAGTTTTTTTTAAGTGATCCTCAAAATAGGCTAAAAATGAACTGTATTCATAATAGAATTATTATTCTGAATTTTCACACCATCTTGGATTTCATAAAATTTCAGTTGTGTTGAAATAACATTCTAATATTAATATGCTATTAACATGTAGAATACATCATTGGTCATTATTTTTGTTGTAATATACTAACAATGGTTTAGTGTAAAACTGTTTAGTTAGTCCACACAAATCTTACAGGTTCCTAGCTTAACCAGTTCCCAAACAACAAAATTTTAGACTTGGCCAAATTGAAAGATGACGCAGACAACAAATTTAAGTTGGTTGAATTCAAAATATCTTTGCCTTAATAGGATAGAAAACATTTCAGACACTAAAGAAATTGCTTGTTACAAGCAATTTCTTCATTGTCCACAATGTTCTCCAAAGCTTCTTCCTTAGATTGCATAAAAAGGCATGATTGTGTGGGAATGGGTGTACTAACTTCTAATTTTTGCTTATCCTTTCGAAAAAAATGTTTGGTTTATGAACAAGTTGCAACAAAACAATACACAAAAAATAATAGAAGAAAGAAGAAGAATATCCGTGCTTTCTGATGAATATTAACGCTTACCTGTTCAATCCCTTGTTTTTACGTCCCTGTGATTTTATAATTGAAAAAATATTGTGGAAAAAGAAGAAATTGCTTTTAACAAGCAAATGCTTCTTTTTCCACAATGTTTTCTTCCCTACTGAATGGTTATTTTTCAAATTGTATCAACTGTAAATATTCGTCTGCAAAATCTTTGGACTGGTCTAAAATTTTGCAAAACAGGAAAGAATTGCATGAAAGAAAAAAGTGGCTCAAAATAATAACTTATCAGGGTTGACAGAGTTTTTCGAGTGAGTCAAAAATTTCATTTGATAGGAGTTAATGAAATTAAAATGTTGGGACTTGGTATTTCTTTGACACACCCCTTATCTTACTTATTGTGATGTCAAGACAACAAGTGTCGACTTATACAAAGCCAGAGCCCATACAGGTCACCAAGCTTCCTTGTGCATCTGACTCATCCTCACCAATAAATGTAGTATTCTTTTTAGAAAATAGATATTATCCCTTTCCCGCTTTTTCTAGATTTTGGACTGGTCCAAATTGAAAGAGGTTGCAGGAAACAGTGAAAACTGGATGCAATTTAAAATGAAACCATCTGATATAGTAGAAAAATATTGTGAGAAAAGAAGAAATTGCTTGTTGCATGCAAATTCTTCTTTTTCTACAATGTTTTCTCAATTATAAAATTGCAACTACAAAAAATCCTTGGTTTGTCCTGGAAAGAGTTAAACAATGATCAATCTTATCCCAAGAAAGTATAGACAAGATCTGACAATATATCTGGAAGTTTATAATGATTTTGCTAACAGGAAAGATAACTTTTGCTAGTTATTTTCTTGTATAGAATGTTTCTTTGTAGTGCTTCCCCTTTACTTGTGAAATGCTAGTTTGAAATACTAATGCTTGCATGAAAGACTATGGCTATTAACCCTTGTCCTGGACAGATCCAATTACCAACATGGATAGATGTAACAGAAGACTTAAGTTAACCCTTTCCTGTTTTTCAAAATTTTAGACCGGTCCAATTTCAAAAGTTTTGCAGACGAAATATTAAAGTGGATTTACTTTTAAAAATAACCATTCAGTAGGGTAGAAAATATTGTGGAAAAAGAAGAAATTGCTTGTTACAAGCAATTTCTTCTTTTCCCACAAAGTTTTCTCTTGTATACAATCACAGGGACGTAAAAACAAGGGATTGTACGGGAAAGGGTTAACCAATTCCTACACTATCCTGCCTTTTTAACCCCCTCAAGGAAACATTGTAGAAAATGAAAAAATTGCTTGTTACAAAAAATTTCAAAAATTCAAAATGTTTCATACCCAGACAAAGACAAAGACTTGTTAAATTCATCAACTTGAATTTGTCCTCTACAGCTTCTTTGAATTTGGACTGTGTATGAGGTAAATATTCCGAAGGATGAAAGCAGATACATGTTCAGTATTTTGTAAATTTTGTAAGTGGCAAGTACAATCATCTTATTTGTGATTTGTAGAATTCATTAAAATATGTCTTGTCAGTAATAAAAATTGCTACCCATTACCACTCAATACAGCCTTTTGACATTCTAAAAAAGTATAGCTTTGGAAAACATGTGTGAAAAGAAAAATTGAAGTAATTTTTATTTTCTCGCAATACTTCCTACACTGTTTGGCTCTTCTTTTGCAAATTTTGAACACTTAAATTGTTGTCTGTAAGTAATTTTAATTTGGGATCAGTCTTATATATCTCATCTGAGGTGCGTTCTTTTCGTCGAGATGAAAAATCCCGCAAAATAAGATTTTTTAGGCGTTTCAAGAACGATTTATGTTATTTTAAGTGAAAAGATTCGATGTCGTCAAGGCTACTCGTTTAAGCCAATGCCGAGTACGCTTAAATTCCTCATTAAGAATTCTTAAGATTCTTATTTAGCCGCTTAAAAATCTTAATCTAAAGAACGCTTTATCTTAAAAATCTAAATAAGAATCTCGACGAAAAGAACGCACCTCCGGTAATAGGTTCATAGAGAAGTAGACAGTAGTCTGCATCGACAATATGATCATTTAAGCTTCATGTGCTTACTTAACCCATTCCCACACAGTGACACTTTTGGATGCCCCTCACAAAAAACCAATTGGGAAAACATAGTGTAAAAATGAAGAAATCGCTTATAACAAGTGATTTCTTCATTTTACACAATATTTTCTGCCAAAAAAGTTGAACAATTTTGAAATTTCATCAATTTTGAATTGTCGTCTGCAACTCCTTTCAATTCAGACCAGTCTAAAATTTTGCCATCTGATAATGGGTTAACCCATATGACATGATTTTAAACTAGTCCAAATTGGAAGACAGCAATTAATAGTTTCTAAAATTTTTAAAATCATTATCTTTTGGGGAAAAACATTGCAAATAACAAAATAATTGCTTTCACCATGCAATTTCTTCATCTTGCACAATGTTTTCCCAAGCTGGTTTTTTTTGGGGGGGGGGGGGCATGGAAAAGATGGATTTTGTGGAAATGGGTTAAACACTTCAACTTTTTCTTCTAGTAAATGGTCTTGCTGGAATATGTACTTCTAATACAAGGACATGGGTTGATTTGAAAGATTGCTAAAATGAATGTAGTCATGATGGTTTTGGGAATTTATGCTTTATTTGCACTGTGCCTTTAAAACTGCATGTTGAATGTTGTGTGTTGTTTATTTTGCATTGGGGCTTTTTGCAGGAACTTGCTCAGCAGCTTAAAGTATATCAAGCTAGAATAAATGAATTAAGTGAGAAAAGCCACAACCTAGCTGAGAGGAGTGCTGACCTAGGACCGCTGTGTGCTAGAAAGTTGTATCACTCTGGGGATAGGGAGACTAGAGTTATGGACCTTGTTAATGCACTAAACGCACCTCTGGAGCCCTATATCTCACCCTTATCTTCACCAAACTCACCTAGACATACTGCCAAATATCATTATGAAAACCCTCTGAAATTGTACAAAGGGGAAGATATTGGACCTATTACAGCATCTTCAATAGAACCAAGTTATGAATCTGCAAGACAAAGTGTTCAAGTTAGTGCCAGTAATCCAGAACTAAGCAGAGGTAGCTCCAGGCCAACCTCTTTGGCTCTACCTAAAGTGGAGAGATTGAAACCTTCTGTAAAACTAGAAACATCAAACACCAGTAGGATCAAACCAAGTGTTGTGATATCGCCACCTACCATGGACAGAATCAAACCTTCAGTACAACTCATGACCTCTATATCTTCTCCAAACGTAGGTAAAATTGGTGATGACAAAAATCCAATGGGTCACGAACAAGCCCCTCATTCACAAAAGTTAGAGAAAGGATATTTACATACTGACAGTGGAGTGAATTTCTCACCAAGGTTACAGAAAGGTCAATCTCATACTGATAGTGGAGTGAACTTCTCACCCAGAAGCTCAGGTAGGAGTCTGGATGGAGCTAGAGAACCTCTGTCTGAATTATCTCTTCCAAATTCAGATTACACTCAACTGTCAATTGAGATACCACAAAACTTCGTATCAGTACCAAAGAGAGCCCATACATCAGACCAGGAAGATGATAAAGTTATGTCCAGAACCCCCAAATCATTGCGATCATCTGCAGATAGAGCTTCCAATCTAAGTCTAGATGTAGGGAGTGTTTTATCAGGGAGTACAGATGACCCTAAATCCAGTGTTTCCCATTGGATGGACACAGACAATGCAGAGACAACCTCTCTCTCATCATATCCACTCAGTATTGATAATTTGCAGCATACAGACAATCAAAATGATTCAACAAGACCAGAGAATAACAATGATATAGACAACTTTAAAATGGATCCTGTAGGTGATCAGCCAGAAGTTGTTGAAGATGAAATGGTAGCGTTTATGAGAAGGAAAGAAGAAGCTCTAAAGCCATTCAAACCAAAATCAAAATACATGGCAGGTACATATGGACATTCAAAACCAACAGAATATGATCTGGAAGGACAGATTTTAGATTCAACTTTCTTAAACAAATATTATCCATCAGATCATGATACAAAACAAACCAATACTGTACTAAAACAGAAGCCATCTACAACAGCACAAACAAAAGGGCCAATCAAAGGAGATCACTTTA
The DNA here is from genome assembly GCA_946902895.1 of Fragum fragum. NCBI lineage: Eukaryota > Metazoa > Mollusca > Bivalvia > Cardiida > Cardiidae > Fragum > Fragum fragum. Next base: position 10,227,610 of record OX336366.1, read on the forward strand.
GTATTTTACACAAAGATGCACGGGAAGTCTATCAAAAACAGCCTCTTCAACAGGAAGGTAAAATTTTGTATAGTCCAAAGGCTCCTTCTACTTTAACCTTTGACAGACCCTCAAGGTCAAGGTCAGCAGATATTGGAGAGAACAATGCCAAAACTGACTCAATGGATAATGGATTACAGAGGCATTCTAGATCTGTATCTCCTAGAACAGTTGGAAATGGTGATGAAGATTATCTAAAACAAGAGAATAAAACCCAGCCCTCATCAAGCCCTAGAAAGCAAAATGAAAAGGATGGTCTTTCAAAGTCTCTAACATCCTCTCAGCTACGTTCCATGTCACTAGCCAACAAACATCTTAGACCCAGTGGTGTGGGATTTAACTCGGTGGGTGGTATTAACTTTTGCTTTTATTGTTGTTTTAGTTAAAAATCATAATCATAACACCACTCATATTGTCTTGCGCTTAAAATATACATAAAAAAGTGGTCATGTGTTCAATTGAACAGGCATAGAATATACTATTATTATTTGTGCATGTACATTATACAAAGTCAAGAATAATGCATGCATAATACTCAAGATTTATTACTCAAGATATCTAAGTATCATCTATAACATATCAATTTACGAAAAACATGTCAATGACATACGTTTGCAAAAAGGAGGAAGTTGTGTGGCACATGACAAATTTGCTATGAAGATTGATTCAAACAAATTGATGGAAAAATCATCTGAAAGGTCAAAATTCTTCTTATAAAACAAATTTAAATGTCTGATAAAGCTATAAAATCTTATCAATTCACACTTAAACAAATAATGATTTGAATGTATAGTATCAAGGCACAACATACCATTTGCTAGGTGATGGCATGCTACAGTTTAAATCAATTGAAGGGCCTGGGAATTTTTTTCTGTTCCACTGTTATGACACAGTTATCCATATCAGATAGTGCACTTTACCCTTTTACCGAGCCTGGTTTGCTCAGTTGGTATCTTACTGTACTTTCAATCCTAAGGTTGAGAGCTTGAACCGCAATATTGCCAACATTCTTTTCCACATTTAATATGACTAGCATCATTTGTCTCACACCTACATAGAGTACTTAACCCGTTCCCACACAGTGATACTTTTAAAAGCCTGTCAAGAAAAACAATTGGGAAAACATTGTGGAAAATGAAGAAATTGCTTGTAACAAGCAATTTCTTCATTTTCTACAATGTTTTCTACCAAAAAAGTTGAAAAAATCTAATATTTCATAAACTTGAAATTGTCTTCTGCAACTTCTATCAGTTTGGACCAGTCTAAAATTTTGCCGCCTGGTAATGGCTTAAGTTGGATGAGCAAATAGTAACACCTATTATTTTTTTGTAGTTGTACTGTTGGGAGAAAACCCCAAATCTGTTAATACTTTACCCAATAAGCCCATTTTGTTATGCTTGAAGGTTTGATTTAAATTTACATATTTGGCAGTCAGGCATCAAATAGGGATAAATAATTATCGATATCAATTTCTTATATTGGGCTGAATATTTCCTTCATATTCAAAACTCCTCAAAGATAAAAGTATAACGAAAACAATAAAAAAGTATACATGGAACCAGAAAAATGCTGTCATATCAAAAACTTTACTTTAATTGTTTTTTTTATGATTTTAGAGAATTCTTTTACAAGCATTAATATGAGAATCGAACTTTTTCTAAAAAAAAAGTTGATGCTGTTAAGGATTTAAGCATGTGTATTTGGTAAATAGGGATTATGTATTGGTGTAAGAATTTGGCTTTGAAGCATCTTGTGTATAGGTGGCTTAATTTTGTTTTTGACTGGATACTTAGGGACTAGATAAGAGGGCTGTAACAGACTCATTATATTTTCAATAAAACATTAGTTGTGGCTAATTATTGAGATTAGTTGACATATTTCTCACTGGCCATCCATGTCCAGTCATATCTGTCAAGACATTTTGACTGAGATGCCAAAAGATTAGTTTGAAATTCATGTTCAGGGATGTAAAAGGAATCGCTGGTTGGTGATCTAAACTACTCAACTACAGTTTAATCCATTCCCACACAATTATGCTTTTGGATGTCCCAAAGAAAAAAAGCTTTGGAAAAGCATTGTGGAAAAATGAAGAAATTTGTTATCCAAAATTCTTTTTCCTTTAATGAAAAGTTTATATAAAGTTACATCAACTGAAAATTGTCATCTCCAAAATTTTTGAATTTTGACCAGTCTAAATTTTTTGTTATGGTTAAATAAGCTGTAATTGTTAGTTCCAAGTCACCGAATCAATCAAAATGAATTACAGAAATGCGGAAAGTCACTATTCTCTTTCTGTTGAAATGAATACAAATGTAGTTGTATTGGTCAATCAATTTTTTAGCTCACCTGAGCACAAAGTGCGAGGTGAGCTATTGTGATCGGTCGTTGTCCGTCGTCCGTCCGTCCGTCTGTCCGTCTGTCCGTCCGTCCACAATTTCTTTAAAAATCTTCTCCTCCTAAACCAGTGGGCCCATCAAGCTGAAACTTTGCAGGGATGTTCCTTGGGTGAAGTTCTTCAAAAGTTGTTAAAAGAATTTAATTCCGTCAAAAACTCTGGTTGCCGCGGCATTTGAAAATGGGAATCTTTAGTAATTCTTTAGATATCTTTAAAAATCTTCTCCTCCTAAACCAGTAGGCCAATCAAGCTGAAACTTTGTAGGGATGTTCCTTGGGTGAAGTTCTTAAAAAGTTGTTAAAAGAATTTAATTCCGTGTAAAAATGTTGTAACCGCGGCATATGAAAATGGGAAATTTTAGTAATTCTTTAAATATCTTCAAAAATCTTCCCCTCCTAAACCAGTAGGCCAATCAAGCTTAAACTTTGCAGGGATGTTCCTTGGGTGAAGTTCTTAAAAAGTTGTTAAAAGAATTTAATTCCGTCAAAAACTCTGGTTGCCGCGGCATTTGAAAATGGGAATCTTTAGTAAATCTTTAAATTCTTCTCCTCCTAAACCAGTAGGCCAATCAAACTGAAACTTTGCAGGGATGTTCCTTGGGTGAAGCTCTTCAAAGGTTGTTAAAAGAATTTAATTCCGTGAAAAAATGTTGTAACCGCGGCATATGAAAATGGGAAATTTAAGTTAATCTTCGTTGTTGGTTTTTTCATAGGCTACAAGGCCAAAGACCTTTATATTTTGTATAGAGCTTAATCATATGGTTCTCTATCAAGTTTTTAAATATTTAATCTCTGGGGTCAAAAATGGCCCTGCCCCTGAATGTCCGAAGTTTGGAAAAATGCTTAATTAGAGCAATATCAAAAGACTTCTCCTCTTAAACTATAAAGTCTAGGATATTCATATTGGGTATGTAGCATTACTAGATGGTTTGTACTATATCAAAGTTGTCCTCCCAGGGTCAAAAACGAGCCTGCACTAGAGGTCCAAAAGTTGGGAAAAACACAAAATTTGAGAATGTTAATAAAAAAAATCTTCATTTTAAGGCCGAGGGCATTTATATTTTGAGTGTAGCATAGCCTGGCTGTTATCTATCAATTTTGATTAAAACTATGCCTGTAGGTTAGAAAACACTCCTTCCCTGGGTGTCCAAAGTTTGTAAAAATGCTCAATTAGACCATGTTCAACAGTCTTCTCCTCCCAATCTACAAAGTCTAAGGCATTCATATTTGGTATATAGCATGAACAGATGGTTCTTTACCATGTTAGCTGAAATCTTAGCCATTGGATAAAACATGGCACTGCCCTATAGGTCCAAAATTTTTGGAAAACATCCAATTAGAGCAACTTTGAAAGACTTCTTCTTCTGAAATATATGGTGAATGGCATTCATATTTGGTATGTAGCATGACTAAATAATTTTGTTCTATATTATAGGAAAATATGCTCTTAGGATAAAAAACGTCTCTGCTCCTGGGGTCGAAAATCGCATTGAAATAATTCTTAAATAGAAATGGAGAAATGGCTTGTCACTCCCTTGATGATAATGCTTTTTTAAACCTATTTTTCTTGAGGGTGACAAATTCTGGGATAGTTTGGTAATTGATTAATCAATAAAGCCAAAGGCATTCATTTTTTTGGAAAGTATTACTGGATTGTTTTGTACAAAGCCCAAAATCTTATATTTGTTTTATTTATTTTGCTCAAGTTGTGTCTTTTTTATACAAAAAAGTACTGTAATTTGCAGATGCCTCAGGTGAGCGATTTAGGACCATCATGGTCCTCTTGTTTTGCATTTACAAGAGCAATTAGGGAATTTAATGGCTATAACTGAAAAGGATTTTGTTTCAATTTATTTAGGTGTCCCTGAATCTTATCTAGTTCTTAATGTTATTTGATGGCTCCAATCAAATTTTATTTGTATCTTCTGAAGTTATTTGGTTGATACTGCAAACTTTATTACTAGCTTATAATGAATGTTCAGAGATTTATAATGATAAATCTGTTACATGCATAGGACATGATAATAATTTAAGCTAAGGTCAAGAGGCACCAACATGCATCAAACTATGTCAGACTGAATTTGAAAAGACTTATGTATTTAATGAATGAATGCAGGTTCCATGATACTGTGATTGAATTATAAATTGATTCATATATATTCAAAAGGTAAAAACATTTTTTACTTATTAACCCTTGTCATGCTAAACCATGCTTTAGCAGGAGGTATAGACAAAGATCAGCCAGCACAAATGTACAGTCTAATCTATGTCTACACCATCTGCTTGTCCCTTTAAACCAGAATTGTTTATATGATAAATTTTCAATAGAAATTTTAACATACAAGTGGTGCTTTCAGTCCTTTGATTTTAATGAAAATCTTTAGAGGATTTATATTTCAGCATGACAATGATTGAACATTTTCTTAGTATCTGAAAATAGTATGCTAGCTCTGACAGTGTTTTAATTCCAAACTAAAAGCTTTAGTTGTATTGGTGTGGATTGTTGGTGTTTTGACTATCTGCTTTAGTATTGCTTGATTTGCTGTGATGAATGTATGTGTTATATCTTTGAGTGCATTATCTATACCTGCTGTGTTTATTTCACCTTGGTTCTAGGATTTATCACGGAGTGTGCCCAGCTTGCTAGATCCACAGCTACAGGGATTAAGGGACCGCAGCTCATCTATAGGGTCAAGGTCACGGTTTGGTGGTTCGGGGTCATTCTTTGGCTCACGTAATGCATCTCGAAGCTCCAAGTTTGATGAATTAAACTCTTCATGGCAAAATTTACAAAAACAGGTATGGGGTGACTTTTGTAGTGTACTAACAAACTTTGAAACAAACAAAGACACACAAAAAAACTAAGATTATGAACTTGTTTAAACTTAATTGTGAGTACCTTGTATGAAATGGGATAAAATCCATGGTAACTAATATTGTATTTAATCCTTTCCCACACAACATTATTTTAGATTGGTCCAAATTGAAAGAAGCTGCAGACGACAAATTCAAGTTGAAGTAATTTCAATTTTTAGTCATTTTTGGATAGAAAACATTGACACAAGCAATTTTTATGCCCCCGCATCAATAGATCGGGGGGCATATTGTTTTACAAATGTCCGTCTGTCTGTCTGTCCGTCTGTCTGTCTGCCTGTCTGCAAAACTTAACCTGCCAACTAAACATTTTCCTATAACTTCAACCCTGATTAAGTTACAATGCTAATATTTGGTATGTGGATAGGTCTCAACAAGGCGCAACTGGGGATGGTCATTTTGTCAAGGTCAAAATGTTTACCCTTTTCCCTAAAACAAAGAAAAAAAACAATAGAAATCACCCGTTTCTAAAGAATTCCTGTATTTGGGGCATGTTGTTTCACAAACACATCTTGTTTTTCAATACTTTCTCTTGAGGGGTGTAAAAATATGGGATTGTGTGGGAATGGAGTAATGATGGTGCAAATAAAGAAATTATTTTTTCTATAATATAGAAAATTATTGGGCAAAAAATATCATTAATTAACTAACCATGAACTAACCGTTATTATCTTACATCGGTCTTTTGTTCTTAATACAAGTTAAAACCCATTACCAGACAGCAATATTTTCGACTGGAATTTTAATATTTTAGACTGGAATTTTAAGTTGATGGTATTTCAAAAAGCTTTGTCTTATAGGGTAGAAAAGGTTGTGGATACTCAAGGGCTTCAAAAAGGGACATTGTGTGGTAATGGGTTAAAGCAACTCCACCTCAAAAAGAATTTGCAAAGTTTTTTATGTGCTTTTACTGACGTGCTGTGCAAGACATATCATTTTGGTTTCATTGTTAGTTGTACTGCCAGTATCTTCTGTCCACATATTAACCCTTGTCATGCTGAACCCGGATTATTCCGGTTTTTGCAGGAGGTGTAGACCAAGATCAGCCTGCACATAAGTGCAGTCTGATCTTGGTCTAGACCTCCTGCTTGTATAAAGAAATATGGATTATTGAACAAGTTCTATGAGTGCATTCAGCCCTTTGATTTTACAGCAATTCAGTTAGGTAATTTATACAGCATGAGAACGGTTAACCCATTCCTACAAAGTGGCGCTTTTGGAAGCCCCTCAGGAAAAGCAACTGGGACAGCATTGTGTGAAATGAAGAAAATGCTTGTGACAAGCAATTTCTTCATTTTACTCAATGTTTTATAGATCTACAAAAAAAGTTGCAAAGACCTGAAATTTCATAAACTCAAAAATGTCATCTGCAACTCTTTTCAATTTGGACCAGTCTGGTACTGAGTTAAGATATAAATATCTCTTCAAGCTTTGTCATGAAATCCCACTTTTATACAACCCTCAAGATAAAGATCTACTGAAAACACTGTGGATAATGAATAAAGATTTTCCACAATGTTTCTGCCCACACAAAGTCAATGATTTTTATAATCCACCTACGAAAAAGTAGTTGTCTGCAACTTCTTTGAATTCAGACCAATCTGAAATTTGTCGTCTGGTAATGGGTTCATTGACATAATTAGCTGAGATTTGCTGATAGTGTAACTGGGTTAACTAGAAGGATCAAACAACGTCTTGTGTAAGTTTTGTTAAGGGCTATTGATTGATTTTGCGGGCAATCAAATTTGTTGAGGTATTAAAGATAAGCTGAGGATTTGAGAAATAAAAACTTAACATTCAGCAAATCTTTAATTATGTTTTTGCATTGTGTGTTTAACTATTTATAGCAACATATGTTCCAATTCTTTGTAAGAAAATGGTCCAAAACTTCAAAAAGAGAATGACTAAATGATTTTAACCTTTAAAACCATCACAAGATGGCAATATTTTAAACTGGTACAAAGTGAAAGGAGATGCAGACAAAATTTAAAGTTTGTGCAATTTAAATTTTTAGACTCTCTGGGTATAAAATATTGTGTAAAATGAAGAAATCAGCCCAGGCTGATTGGAATCTTCATTATGCATTTACCTGAATTTGTTAACAATCTCAGGGATAAGCCATGATATGCTTGAACCAATTCCTGCACAATCACACTTTTTTATGTCCCTTAACCCATTCCCACACAATGATGCTTTTGGACGCCCCTCAAGATATCCAATTGGGAAAACATTGTGTAAAATGAAGAAATTGCTTGTAACAAGCAATTTCTTCATTTTACACATTTTTCCTAAAAAGAAAGTCGAAAAAATTAAAAATTTCATAAACTGTAAATTTTCGTCTGCAGCTCCTTTCAATTTGAACCAGTCTAAAAATTTGCTGTTTGGTAATGGGTTAAGGAAATTGCTTTGGAAAATGTTGTGAAAATGAAATGGCTTGTTACAAGCAATTTCTTCATTATCTATAATACTTTTTTACTTAGAAAATCAAAGATTTTAAAATTCAAATATCTAAAATTTACCATCTTGTAGTGAGTTTAACCCATTCACACAAAATTCTGATTTTGGATGCCTTTCAAGCAAAAAGCTTTATAGACAAAGTGTCAAATGAAGAAATAGCTTGTCACAAGTAATTTCTTTATTATTAATGTTTTCCACCACAAAAGACAAAGATATGTAAGAATTCATGAGCGTAACATTATTGACAGCAACTTCTTTAGATTTGGACTAGTTTAAGATTTTGTCATTTGGTAATAGGTTTAAAGACAATCTTAGATCCCCGACGGCATCAATCATCCTTGCCGACTATTTGTCTCTCACCAATGGGTCAATAATCGTAGACCTATGTGGGATAGCAGCTGGAGGCTAGGAAGGGATGTAATGGTAGTACTGGTGTGAGAAATACCAGGATTCCATTGTTAGGTGCTCCAGCCGCCACGATATAACTGAAAGATTGTTGAAAGCGGTGTAAAACCCCATTCAAACAAATTTAAGACAATCACTTCATCAAGTATATCAATAAGGAGTAATACTGCTCTTATCTAGCGATAGATTTTGAATTAAAAAGAGCTTTTAAAGATTTATCTCTAGAACTCAATGAGTACCCAGTGTATGTAGATTAGGAAGTGAATGAAGTATAGATGTTGAAAATCAATTAAAGAAACTTTAAACGAGTGTTTATGGAATATTTGATGGCAGAGGATCAATAAGTTGATTTGGTTATGTTTTTGAATCGGGGATTTATTGAATGGTTTATAGCAAATGGTTGATATATAACGTATATGATACTTCTATGGAATGTTTATTGCAAATGTGTCAACCCTTACTTTTTCAAAAAGTGGATAAAAAAAACATGAATATTGTGATATCTTTTAATCCAAATTTATCTCAAAGGGGTGTTAAGATGTCCTTAAATTCCTTCCTGTCTTTGGAATAATTTTACTTGAATTCATGTTTGTTTGAAAGTACAAGATTCATCTAAATTCCAAGTCATAATTTGTGAGGAGATCATTTTGCATCATAAATTTCTTGACACAGATGAATATCACAAATAACACAAATTTAGTTTAACTAAGATTGTACTGAAAGTCTGCTTAACCCTTTCCTGTTTTTTTTTAAATTTTAGACTGGTCCAAATTGAAAGAGGTTGCAGACTACAATGAATATTGGATGCAGTTTAAAATGAAACCATCCTATGTGCTAGAAAATATTGTGGGAAAAGGAGAAATTGCTTGTTACAAGCAATTTCTTCTTTTTCCACAATGTTTTCTCAAGTATTAAATCATGGCAATGTAAAATCCCGTGTTTGTACAGGAAAGGGTTAAAGAAGTTTACATCATAATCCATCCTCAAACCATGGGGGAGTCTGTTGGTCAATCCAGTGGTTGATCCACTAAAAGTCAATCAGTTTGCTAGTCTGGCTGGAAGGCTTTAAAAGTCTTGTTGAGCCTACCTTTACTGTTTTTTCAAAAATTTTGACTTATCCAAATTTATAGGGCTAGCAGATGACATTGTAAAGTGAGTACAATTCAAAAAGTAACCATAATATATGATAGAAAATAGTGTGGGAAAAGAAGAAATTGATTATTACAAGCAATTTTACTAGCAATTTCTTCCTTTTCATCAATATTTTCTCGAGAATAATATGACAAGGACGTAAAAATCAGGGATTATAACGGAAAGGATTCTTCCACATGCAACTCTTCCACATGGACAAAATATCACTTAATCTATGTAATAATTGAGAAGTAAAGATCTATATGTCTAATGTTGCCTGAGGAAAAAAAGAAACTTTGTTATATAAATAAGTATTTAAAGTTCTAATAACAATATGAAGGAGATTTGGCTCTTTTACAATAACATTTTCAGTGCACTTCAGCTGAGTTTGTGAGAATGTCAACAAATATTGTATGAATGGATTTAGAAAAGTTTTATATATAGATAGATGTGTAGGTTTACATTCATGATGTTAATTTAACTCATTCCCACACAATCCCTCCTTTTTACGCCCCTTAAGAATAAAGCTTTGGAAAACATTGTGGACAATAAAGAAATTGCTTGTAACAAGCAATTTCTTTATTGTCCACAATGTTTTCTACCCTGCAAGATGAAGAATTTTAAAATTTAATCTACTTAAAATTGTCGTCTGCAACTTCTTCCAATTTGGACAAGTCTAAAATTTTGTCATTTGGGAATGAGTTAAGATGGCACTTAACTTTTGGTCATAGATTCTTTTCTAGGAGCTGACAATTAATTTGTTAGAATAATGCTGATTGGTTATTACAATAGGAAAGTGTGTTTCAGGAGTACTGCATCTTGTCTTTTTCTGTATATAGACTGCTAAATCCAATACTGTTCTAAGTTATAGTTTGTGTAGAAACTTGGAGTGTAGTCTTGATCATGCCGGGATATGGCTTGCTAAAATTATTTTTTCCCTCAAGTCATTTCAGATTTATCTCCCCTTGACTTGACAAAATAAACTAAAATTATATCAACTTTTAAGTGTGCAACTCCTGCATTTTCAAAAAGAATGAACTGACACAATGACTCTATGATATGCAACTATAAATTCAAATATGCATATACATGTATTTAATATTCCTTTAATGTTTAAACAGTCTACCTTTTGTCAACAACAAGAGGTTCTTTCATCTTAAAATTATGCAGAGGGAATGCACCATAATAAGTTTTGTTTAAAAAGACCTCTCAGTTAATATTAATCCCATCAAAGCACACATTTATTAAGGACACAAAACATATGACAAGTGATTCTCTATTTATTCCTTTAATGCACTGATTTCATTCTCAGTACAAGTTACAACCATCTCAATGTATATTCTGCATCCATGATAAATTGATTTGGGTGACCCTCCCCCCCCTTCACACACACATGTAAAATGAGAGAAAAGAAAAATGAATGTCTATGATGATCTATTTTGCTCACTTTGACATATAGTGCTCAACGATTGTAGAAATGGTTTCAAATGATTATCTTGATATTAGGGCTCCGGAAATTTTGAAATATGAATCCGTCGAGGACAATGCCAACCCAGCACCCAGCCCCCTCAATCCGCATGAATAAAAAAAATCCCCCCCTTTTGCCGACAAAAACAAATACCCCCTCCTTCTTTTTCACCTTTCCTGTACGTAAGGGGATTCATCATTCATCATTGGTTGCTGTCCTTGTCAAATTTTCCCATGATTATTTTAATCTTCAACAAGTGGAAGATAGATGAAAATAACCAACAGATCCTACTTTCGTTTTGTTTTTTAAATTTTTTGTATAAATTGCACTTTTGGCAATGCACGGCTGTCCACTAATTCATATTTTTTTTAAAGTTGATAATGTTTAGGTAAAGTTGTAAAATAAGTCAGGCCAGGTAAACAGGTAGGTGTTAGGTTGAATCTTTGAAAACTCTTGTTTATGCTCTAGAGGTCACAAGTTTTGCTCATTTATCATACAAATTATTCAGAATATTTATCTTGATATCTAGGTCAAGAAGAAGAACTTGTCATGCTAGATCAAAAAGTAGGTTACTTGGTCAGCTCTTAGAGAAAAATGAAATATTCAAAAATGTTAAGATGCATATTTTGTTTATCTATGTCAACTGAATACAAGTTTTGTAAGTTTTAAAAACTAGGTCACTAGGTCATCTTAAAATCCCTGTTTAGGAGGCTAAAATTTTTGCCCAATTATTTCTAAATTGCTCAGAATGGCTATCTCAGTAAAATTTAGATTGAATTTGCAAATGGGTAGGCCAAGTCAAAAAGTAGGACTTTTTGTCAAATCTTAGAAAAAATATTGTTTATACTGAAGAGGCCAAAATTTTGCTAATATATTTTTGTAGATTTATAGACAATAGTGGTATTAGCATTTATTTGAGCAATGTAGGATCTACTGTTTTACTTAATTCATAAATTAGGGCTTACCCTTTGACCACAGAATGTTTGATTAAACAATAACAACAAGAAAAAAGCTTTTTATAAAGAAAAAAAATAGAACAATATTCATCTGTCATTATCTTCATTTTGTTTTAAAAGTCGATTGTTTATTAGGGAATAAAATGTTTACTGCATCAAAGAAAGGACAAATATTTGTGTATTCCATCCATTGTTTACCGAGGATCTTAAGGACAATAAACTTGTTATAATGAAAACAACCAATTGCTCCTAGTCCAACAAAGGACAATAGACATCTAACTATGAAAATGGAGTGAGAGCAATTATTTGCTTAGGAATTCATATTCAACAATGAAACAATTTACATATTATCGAGGGTTGAGCAAATTTTGACAATGTTAGTTAGCGGCCGTAACCTGGCCAGGCGAACAAGGACGCTTCGTCCTAAAGGTCATGGTGATGTTTATGTGGTAAGAAATGATTCTATGGATGTTAATGTGCTTCCACAGAAAAGTTATATTGATCAGAATGTGGATTTTAAAGTAGATGTAAGTGTTCATAACTTTAACCTTTACTGTATAGCAAAGTTTTAGCCCTGTCCAAATTCAAACATTTTATAGACGACAATTTAAAGCTGATTTTATTTGAAAAATTATCATTCAGTTAGGTAGAAAATATTGTGGAAAACAGAAGAAATGGCTTGTTAACCCTTTCCTGTTTTGTGAAATTTAGGACTTGTTCATAATCAAAGAGGTTGCAGACTACAATGAAAATATGATGCAAATTGAAATTAAACCATCCTATGTGGTTGAAAACATTGTAGCAAAAGAAGAAATTGCTTGTTACAAGCAATTTCTTCTTTTTCCACAATGTTTTCTCAAGTATAAAATCACAGGGACGTAAAAACCAGGGATTGTACAGGAAAGGGTTAAGATCAAATTTTTCCTTTTTCACAATGTTTTCTTAAGTACAAAAACAAAGGGACGTAAGAACCAGGGATAGAACACGAAAGGGTGAAAGGAGTTTAAATAACTCTTGCGCTATCTATTTTAGTGGTCTGGTTTATTCTTGAACAATAGGGATCAAATATGAATGGAAAGTGATAGATATTTCATAATGTGTATCTTGCCCAAAATAAACTTTTGTTTAGTCTTGGTCATGCGTGGGTCTCTATCAAGGTCAAGTGTCAAGATTGCATTAAAATTTGCTGTAATTTGCAAGAGTTTTAAATCCTTTCTTGTACAAACCCAGGATTTTAAGAAGCCATGATTTGAGAAAACATTGTGGAAAAAGAAGAAATTGCTTATTACAATATATTTCTTCTTTGCCCACAATATTTTCTACCACAATGGATGGATTTATTTCAAATTGCATCCAATTTTCATTGTCGTCTGCAACCTTTTTGAAATTGGACTTGTCAAAAATTTTAAAAAAGGGAAAGTGCCATCCTATGCATTATCTTTCATCTGTTAAAACTCATGGCACCTGGGATCATTTTGTCGATCAGTCAGTTGATGAGTGTAATGGCTGGGATTGACTGTCGTGGTTGTTCTTGCTGAGAAATGCGTAGAAATGGGAACTGGATAAAGACTTGAGATTCTACAACATAAACTTGTATAACAAAAGGAACTTAAACAAACTCATTTTGTTCGCTTTGTAGGCAATATATTGTTTTCTCTAGTATCCTTATGTAAGGTTAATCCTGTGTCATGTTTGCTGTTTTCAGAATATTTAATCATTAACATTTCTCTCACCAGTTGGGTACTAAAGAGCGAGAGTTACAGCTGACGTTACAGAAGCAGGAACGGTACCAGTCTACAGTACAGGATGTGACGGCTAGAATGGAAAGGGTACAACAAAAACTATCAGGTGTCGGCTCGTCACCCTTCAAAGATGTTGAGAAACAGATCAAGGACCACAAGGTGAGCTGAGAAATATTTATGATCCCCTCAAGAAGAATGTTCTGGCAACTCAATCAATTTCTGCATTGCCCATATTGTTTTCTAACTAATAAATCAGAAAATTGTGAAATTCTATCAACTTGAAATTATTTCAATTTGGACCAGTTTGAAATTTTGTTGTCTGGTAAATAATTTAATCTTTCGTTTCGTCTTTCAAAAACGGGCATTCTGATTGATCGAAAAAATTATTCATAACTCCATCAATAAAATTTTGAGCATGCAGTCATTTTGTATGCTTCTGCATGAAATAGTCCCATACAAAAAGGTATCAAAATTTGTAAAGTTGTTGCCTTTTTCGCTCAGTGCTATTAAATTATAACAAATGAAGAGAATACTTTTTGTTTTCATGGAGTTATGAACCGAAAAACCTAATCACACTTGTGTATGAATCCGCTTCACCTATTCATACAGTGTGATTAGTTTTTTCGGTTCATACCTCCATGAAAACAAAAAATATTCTCTTCATCTCTTAAATGGGTTATGGTGCCATCTAACAATTACTGGTAATCAGTTGATTCTCTGATCACTGATTTAGTGATATAGAAAATAGTTCTTGAATAAATAAATGTCTGCACATAAAGGCTCCATGTTAAGTAAGCATCTACCTCATTTATATCGGGGATCTTTTCCTTATAAGAATAAATTACCGTGTTTCCTTGGAGTTTACTATGCCAACAGTAGCTATTTTGCCAATGATTTGTATATAAATTGAGTGCGTCAGTAATATTTGGGAAAGTAGTAATAACTGCACAAAGAAAAACAAACATGCTATATCAATCTTGCAGTATTTTTGAATATTTCTGTGTTCAATTTTCATCATTTTTGACATACAATTACTTTCATTAAAATTGGCTTTTGTCCCCTGTTCGCTGTCTGTGCCCATAATCTGGTTCAACTTGACCTTTGGCCAACCGAGCTCAGATCAACATGGCCTAGTATAGAGAAAGTACATTATACATACAGTATCAACTCAAATGGTGGAGCATTGGACTTCAGTTATCTAGGTTGTTGACTATAATAATAATAATAATAACGACTTTATTTAATGAGGCTACACATTTGGTTTCCCAATCTTCCATGTGGGCCTCTAAATAAGAATACAAACAATTTACAAGCATTACATATTAACAAACATTATATACATTCAAACAAGGATTAAGACTCTATCCCTAAGGTCTGTCTCACTATCTCTCAAAGCCTTTTCCTGTTTTTTGAAATTTTATACTAGTCCGTATTAAAATGTTTTGCAGACAACAATTTAAAATCAAATTTATTTGAATTTTTTTAGAAGGGTAGAAGATATTGTGAGAAAAGTAAAAATTCATCTTGTTCCACAATGATTTCTCAAATATGAAAAATACAGGGCCTTAAAAACAAGGGATTAACAGGAAAGGGTTAAGTAGTTTCCTGGACTTAAAACTTGCAAAATTCTATCTCTGCATATAATAATTTTTAAACGTTTTGTAGTTGCTATCTTTTAATTCATTCCCACACAGAGACACTTTTGGACTCCCCTCAGGAAAACATTGTGTAAAATGAAGAAATTGCTTGTTACAAGCAATTTCTTCATTTTCCATAATGTCTTCTACCAAGAAAGTTGAAAAAATCCGAAATTTCATGAACTTTGAATTGTAATCTGCAACTTCTTTCAATTTGGACCAGTCTAAATTTTGCCGTCTGGTAATGGGTTAAGCCAATGGATATTTTCAATGGCTTTAGTTCTGTGTTTGTACAAGACATCATGTCCTTTAACAGAGACCTATTGCCTTTAAACCAATTCCTACACAATGTTGCTTTTGGATGCTCCTCAAGTAAATCCATTGAGAAAACATTTCAGAAAATAAAGAAATTGCTTGAAACCAGCAATTTCTTCCTTTTTCACAATGTTTTCTACCAAGAAAGTTGAAAAAATCTAAAATTTCATCACTTTTGAATTGTCATCTGCAACTCCTTCCAATTGGACCAGTATTAAATTTTGATGTCTGGTAATGGGTTAAAAAATACTTCAGCATTTTAAACATTAGAGAACAAGATAAAAGTCTTACAAATTAGTTGCACCTACCTATCAGAGAATGTATTAAATTCTTATACCAAATGCTGATATTCAGTCCTAGCCATACTTTAGGCCCATCAGGCCTTTTATTACTTGTTGTAGTCTTGTGTGTAGTTCATTATTTTATCCTAAACTTTTAACATTAAGGTTTCATTTTAGAAGCTAAATATCACATGAGCAAAAAACTAATTTCAAAAATTATATTTACAAATATAGCTATTTAGACTTGTAAAAATGTTTCTGACATATAAACTACAGGAAGCTGAACAAGAGATTGAAGCTATCCGAGAAGATATCGCCAGGGTGAAAGAACGAGGTTGTCAGATCATGGAGACGTCTGATCCAGAGGGGTACCAGGCCATGCAAGCCACTCTTACAATGTTAACAGACAAGATTGAAAACCTACAAACAATGGCTGATGATAAAGCTAAACAATTACAGGTAATACCAGACAACGAAATTGTAGACTGGTCCAAATTATAGACGTTGCAGACAACTATTTCAAGTCTAAAATTTTGGGCTTTTGAGGTCAAAAACATTGTGGATAATGAAGAAGTGTATCAAGCAATTTCTTCAATTTCTACAATGTTTTCATTAGTCTAATTTATCAGGGTCATCAAAAAGCATGGTTTTATTGGAATGGGTTAAACCTTTCCTATTCAATCCCTGGTTTTTACATCAGAGTGTTTTTATACTTGAGAAAACATTGTTTAAAAAAGAGAAATTGCTTGTAACAAGCAATTTCTTCTTTTCCACAATATTTTCTACATTATTGAATGATTATTTTTCAAATAAAATCAACTTTAAATTGTGGTCTGCAAAACCTTTGAATTTGGACAGGCCTAAAATTTTGCAAAGCTGGAAAGGGCTAGCAAAAAGTAAAGCTATCCTTCAGATATGGTCCTGGTGTTGTCTGTGGCATTATGTGTCTGTAGCCAGAATGGATCAAGGCTGGGTTACTGGGGATCTGACTGGCTGGCTGTCCATCTGTCTTTTCTCTAAAACACCTGGGAAAAAGTTGAATAAACTATTTCCATGTACACAAACTTACTTTTGCCCTTGTTTTTAATTGAACCGATTTCACTCAATCATGCTTTTTCAAAACATTGAAGAAATTGGTTTCATCAATCAATTTTGTCATTTTACACAATGTTTTCTATCCTAAGGAATTATCATTTTATGAATTTCAACTGAAAATTGTGCTCTGATACAAGTCAAAAATGTTGTTGTCTGGAAATAGATTAAATGCAGTGCTTCAGTGTAGGGATCATTTTAGGTACGATAGTCAACTAGAACTGGATATCATTTAACCCTTTAACAGATTGCAATACACTTGTACATTTTGATATGTGCGAGTTTTATACACTTGATGCAGATTTCTCTACCTGGAGTCAAGGTCATAGAATTTAGAAGATCAAATGACCCAATCTTTGTTTTCATCTTAATGTAGCTGCAACCGATTATTGGTATCTGTTTTTTATGTTGATAAAATTTTTGGTGATATTTGTATTTTGGTGTAGAAAAAGTGTTGGAATTTCAGCAATTTCTTCTATTTCCACAAAGTTTCCCATAAAGTGTGGGATTGGGTTAACCCATTACCAGATGAGAACATTTTATACTGGTCTCAATTAAAAGAAGTTGCAGATGACAATTCATAATTGAACAAAATTTTAAAATCTTTTTCTTGTAACAAGTAATTTCTTCATTGTCCACAATGTCTAGAAAGCTTTTTTTATTTAGGGGCATGTAAAAGTGGGATTATGTGGGAAGGTTAACCCTTTCCCGTTTTTGGAAATTTTAGACTAGTCTAAATTTAAAGAGGATGCAGATGACAATTAAAATTGGATACAGTTTGAAATGAAACCATCCCATGTGGTAGAAAATATTGTGGAAAAAGGAGAAATTGCTTGTTACAAGCAATTTCTTCTTTTTCCACAATGTTTTCTCAAGGATGAAATAACAGGAACGTAAAATCCCAGGTTTGAACATGAAAGGGTTAAATGAAATAGCTAAAAATACCATGATCTATATTCCGTCCCATTTAGAATGCCATGAAGGGTAAAGAACGCCACAAAATTGCCATGACAGCGTACAAGAAGCATGTTAAGGATATTGAGGACTGGATGGAGGAAATGAAAGTACGACAAGCTGCCACACCTCTGTCTACTGACACAGTCCCTGCTTTACAACAACAACTACAGGAAAATAAGGTCAGGGTTGTCTCTATTTTACAGTTGTTATTTTGTTTCTATTTTGGTACCCATATCGATTGCAATATGTTACTGTTTGTTGGTCTGACCCATTGCCACACAGTCTTGCATTTTAACATGCAGTAGAAAACGACTACTGAAAACTTTATGACAAAAGGAGAAATTTTACTTTCACTACTTGGTATTATGACCCAGCTTGTACAGTTATTTTGTAAAATGGCTTGTTAACCCATTACCACATGGCAAAGTATTAGACTGGTCAAAATTCATTGAAATTGTAGACAACAATTTCAAGTTGAGAGAATTTAGAGCATCCCAGTCTATTTGTCACAAGCAATTTCTTCATTTTCAACCTTATTTTCCTCATGCCTTTCTTGAGGTGCGTAAAAAAGCAGGATTGTGTTGGAGCTGGTCTTTGCTTGGAGAGAGATTATAGGTTGCTCAGAAACTTGTAAAAATATAGCTTTTGTTGTGCATTCAATAAGAGATGAAGAGAATATTTTTTGTTTTCATGGAGGTATGAACCAAAAAGGCTAATCACACTGTATGAATACTCTAGATTGTTACATTGGTGTGATTAGGTTTTTCTGTTTTTCCATGAAAACAAAAATGTTCTCTTCATTTCTTATTTGATCAAGCAAAAAAAGCAAAAACTTTACAAATTTTGATACCTTTTTGTATGGGACTATTTTGTGCTGAAGCATTCAAAATTGCAGCGTGCTCAAAATTTGGACCAATCGAATTGCCCGTTTTTGAGAGACAAAATTGAAGTATTGACAGATAAATCAAGACATACTTTGAAAAAAACAATTATCCTCTAGTTTGTCCTTTATGTTCTTTTTAGGATCTCCAGAATGAACTGAATCTCCGACTACAGCATGTTGCAGATCTTGCCATACAGTGTGATAATCTATGTGAAATGGAGACTCCAGAATCTGCGGATAAATTACGATCTCAACTTGCAACATTACAACAAAACCTCGGTAATTTGAAACTTGGGGCTATAGAGAAACAAGCACCATTACGGTCAGCCATCAAGGAGAGCGAGAAGAGAACAAGAGAGATGTCAGATTACGAGAGTAGCGTAAAGAATTTACAAAAGTGGATAGCGGACACCAAGATGATGACACAAGCCCCACCCACAGAGACAACGGTTTCCATGACACCACTACAAAAACAAGAACTTCAGCAGGTATGTCTCTAGTTCAGATTATTAGTTTCAGCTTCTTTTGGCCTTCTTTATCAAATTTATTGAAAAACACATCTTAAGATAATACATCTATTTGAATATGTAGACACCTTATCCAATCAGTAAGCCTAAGTTAGGTGATGAATGCATGTAATCAAATTAGTGAAATTGGACATTTATCTTTATTTTAAAGAATGACATGAATGAAATCTCGATCCATGTCAAGGGTCAATTGCAACACTGTATAGACACTTAGAACAGTATTGCAATTAACCTTTGATGTAAGTCTTTCATTGCAGATTCCTTAACCCTTTCCTGTTTTGTACAATTTAAGACCTGTCCAAATTCACAGGATTTGCAGACGACAATAAGATATCGATTTTATTTGATAATAATCATTCACTAGGGTAGAAAATATTGTGGAAAATGAAGAAACAAGCAATTTCTTCTTTTTTTCGCA
Organism: Fragum fragum; assembly: GCA_946902895.1. Classification (NCBI taxonomy): domain Eukaryota; kingdom Metazoa; phylum Mollusca; class Bivalvia; order Cardiida; family Cardiidae; genus Fragum; species Fragum fragum. Next base: position 10,247,186 of record OX336366.1, read on the forward strand.
ATGTTTTCTCAAGTATGATAACACAGGAATGTAAAAACCAGGGATTGAACAGGAAAGGGTCAAGGCTTTTAGATCATCGATATGGAACCTTTGGAAGAAAATAATCTTTATTGATTTTATTGTATTCTTATGTCACCTTGACATCACAATTATGTTCTAATGATATTTTAGCAACTCCAGTCGGACTTTTTCTTTGTAGATTCCTTAAGGCTTTTAGATCATCGATATGGAACCTTTTCAAGAAAACTATCTTCATTGATTTCAATGTAGTATTCTTATGTCACCTTGACATCAAGATTATGTTCTAATGTTATCATTTCAATAATTTTAGCAACTCCAGTCAGACTTATTCCAACACAAGAACTTGGTTCGTCAACTGAGCACAGAAATGAAAACACGAGACAGACCAACAAGGGAGGTCACTCTACCTTCAGCATTTACACCATTGAAAGAAGAAGACATCCATCCAAGATGGGAGGCTCTCTCTAAACAGCTTGAACAGAAAAAACATGGTTTAGAAGACATTATTGATAAAACTAAAGTAAGACTACTCTTCATTTTCCACAATGGTTTTTACCCAGAGAGTTGAAAAAAGTGTAAAATTCCATAAACTTTCGAATTGGGCCAGTGTTGAATTATGTCTTCTGGTAATGGTATATACAGATAATTGACATCATGCTTTTGAGAAAAGATATAGACTAATTTTGCCTCAAGATAAATGTTATCAGTCAGGCAAAAAAGGACCTGCTTGGAAGTGCTTAACCCTTTCCTGTTTCTTGAAATTTTAGACTGGTCCAAATTGAAAGAGGTTGCAGACATCAATGAAAACTGGATGCAATTTGAAATGAAACCATTCTATGTGGGAGAAAATATTGTGGGAAAAGGAGAAATTGCTTTTTACAAACAATTTCTCCTTTTTATACGCCCGTCAAAGACGGGACGTATTATGGGGTCACCCATGGTGTCCGGGCGTCCGGTTGTCCGGCGGTGTCCACTTCTTTGTCCGGAGCATAACTCTGTCACCTTAAGTCCGATTGACTTTAAACTTGGCAGTTATATTCTTCTTATCAATACGGAGTGCAGTGCTTAATAACCATAACTCTCCCTGGCCTATTTTTGGAGTTATTGCCCTTTGTTGTTTTTCATACTTGAATCTTGTCCGGAGTATATCCCTAAAAGTATTATAGCTAGAATCATGATACTTCATGGGTGTATAGATCTCACCAAATGGGAGTGTAGTGCACAAGAACCATAACTCTACCTGGCCTATTTTTGGAGTTATTGCTCTTTGTTGTTTTCATACTTGAATCTTGTCCGGAGAATATCTCTAAAAGTATAATAGCTAGAATCATGAAACTTCATGGATGGATAGAGCTCAAAAAGTAGGAGTGCAGTTTACAAGAACCATAACTCTACCTACCCTTTTTTTGAGTTATTGCCCTTTGTTGTTTTTCATACTTGAATCTTGTCCGGAGTATATCTCTAAAAGTATTATAGCTAGGATCATGAAACTTCATTGGTTAATAGATCTCACCAAGGGGGAGTGCAGTGCACAAGAACCATAACTCTACCTGGCCTATTTTTTTGAGTTATTGCCCTTTGTTGTTTTTCATACTTGAATCTTGTCCAGAGTTTATCTCTAAAAGTATTATACCTAAATCATGAAACTTCATGGGTGTATAGATCTCACCAAAGGGGAGTGCAGTGCACAAGAACCATAACTCTACCTGGCCTATTTTTTGAGTTATTGCCCTTTGTTGTTTTTCATACTTGAATCTTGTCCGGAGAATATCACTAAAAGTATAATAGCTAGAATCGTGAAACTTCATGGATGGATACAGCTCACCAAGTAGGAGTGCAGTTTACAAGAACCATAACTCTACCTAGCCTATTTTTTAGTTATTGCCCTTTGTTGTTTTTCATACTTGAATCTTGTCCAGAGTATATCTCTAAAAGTATTATAGCTAGGATCATGAAACTTCATAGTTGTATAGATTTCACCAAGGGGGAGTGCAATGTGCAAGAACAATAACTCTACCTGGCCTATTTTTTAGTTATTGCCCTTTGTTGCTTTTCATACTTGAATCTTGTCCGGAGAATATTTCTAAAAGTAGAATAGCTAGAATCATAAAACTTCATGGATGGATACAGCTCACCAAGTAGGAGTGCAGTTTACAAGAACCATAACTCTACCTAGCCTATTTTTTTAGTTATTGCCCTTTGTTGTTTTTCATACTTGAATCTTGTCCGGAGTGTATCTCTAAAAGTATTATAGCTAGGATCATGAAACTACATGGTTGTATAGATCTCACCAAGGGGGAGTCAGTGCACAAGAACCATAACTCTTCCTGGCCTATTTTTGAGTTATTGCTCTTTGTTGCTTTTCATGCTTGAATCTTGTCTGGAGTATATCTCTAAATGTATAATAGCTAGAATCATGGAATTTCATGGATGGATAGAGCTCACCAAGTGGGAGTGCAGTTTACAAGAACCATAACTCTACCTAGCGTATATTTTGAGTTATTGTTCTTTGTTGTTTTTCATACTTTGTTTGACAAAAAATATTTATTCAAAATAACCTCAGTTCAAATCCCCAGTTAATATTAAGCAGTGTGACGGGCGTATCTTGTGACAATTTGGCACCTTGTTCCACAATGTTTTCTCAAATATTAAATCACAGCAACTTAAAATCCCGGGTTTAAACAGGAAAGGGTTAAAGTATCGACCTTGGTCAGACTAAGGAGATGGAAAAGGCAGACAGTTTCCTGAATCTAGAACTACCATTCCACCTTACTTTATAATTATTTTTTGAAGACGAGCTTTGACTGACCTCAGCTGAACCCAATCTCATTTTAACCCATTCCAAAACACCAAAATATGGGACTGATCCAAATTGAAAGAAGTTTCAGACCAATTCAAAAAATAAGGACTAAATTCAGAAGAAAAGCATGAACTTAAAATAATTACTTAATTCGGCAGAAAAGCATCAACTTTTTACAACTTATTTATCCTTTTTCCCAAAATGTTTTCTATATTATTACTTTGCAGGGGTGTCAAAAGACATTTAATTTGGTAATGGGTTAAAGTATTAATTTCATGGTATTTCCAGGAGGTTCCTTTCACTTGATGGATAATAATTATATGCGTTTAGATTGAAATCGTTATCGGCTTGTAAAGGGAATTTGATATAGGTGTTGCAAAAAAAAAAGTTTAATTTCTTCATTTTCCACAATGTTTTCTAAAGCCGTTTTCTTGAGGGGCATTAAAAGGAGGGATTGTTTGCGAATGGGTTAAGCTTCATATGCTTACTTAACCCATTCCCACACAGTGACGCGTTTGGACGCCCCTCCAAGAAAACAATTTGGAAAATATTGAGTAAAATGAAGAATTGCTTGTAAAAAGCAATTTCTTCATTTTACACAATGTTTTCTATCAAGAAACTTGACAAAATCTATAATTTTATTAACTTTAATTTGTCGTCTGCAACTCCTTTGAATTTGGACCAGTCTAAAAATTTGCTGTCTAGTAATGGGTTAAACATTGTCTCCTTTAGTTTTAATTAAATCAATTTAAACAGCCTTTTATATCAATTACATATTTAACCTTGTTACATATTATGAAAAAAATAATAAATTTGTGAGACAAAGTTTACACAAACTTAGTTTAGAATTAACTTTTTCATTCCAATAGGATCTGATAGGGCCAAACAAGTATGGCAGACGTAACTATGGTATGGATACCAGTCCACAATTAAATGACATTCGACGTCATCTGGGTCAGCTGAATGATCTGTGGAAACAACTTCAAGTGCAAGTTGATGATAAACAGTTCAGACTGGAGAAAGCCCTAGAATTCCAGCAGAGATATCAAGATGCCTTACAAAATGTCTCAGGCTGGCTGGATATAGCGGAACAAAAATTGTTTGCTCCTGATTCTACAATGAACTCCGAGGAAAAAGTCAAAGAGAATGAGGTTTGTATCCGAATGGCTTGGTTTTGAATTTTAAACACCTACCATATTTCTCCTAAATAAACGCTTCCCCTGACATTTACCATTCACAGTGGCATCATAGACTTTACCTTGACAGTGGTGACATGTTCCAGACTCAAAACTAGATCCAACTTCACCAAACTTCATTAGAACTATTTGAGGAATTTAAAAAGTTCATTATCAAACTAGGTCCAGTGTTTGTCACTTTTGGGATCAATAGAGGCTGAAAACTTGTCTTCACTGGACTAAGAACTCGTTTCACCTTCAGAAATCTGCACATTATCATAGAATTGGAAAATTGGTAGTGTCTTTAGATGTTTGTGCCATGATGATAGCAAAGGAAATCATATATAATAATTTGTATGAAAATGAATTAATATTACAATTTACCCACATCATTTTGAAATAAACAGTTTGTAAATAGACTATATGATACAAGTAGTGTATTTATAGACTGGTAGAATAAAGGAAAATATGTATTGTGTGTCAACATTTTTTAGTACATAACAGGATTATGCAATTTTATACTTGTCCAATACTAGAGAAGAATCAGATGACAATTTCAAGTTGGCAGAGTTTAAAAATTATTGCCATATGTGGTTGAAACATCGTGGATAATGAGGAAATTGCTTGTAAGAAGCAAATTCTTCATTTTCCTAAATGTTTTCTATAGCTCTTTTCTTGTAAGCAGGATTGAGTGGTAAAACAAAATGTCCTCCTTAACTGTTAGCCCAAATTCAGGAATGTTCATTTGGTAGTCCTTTACAAAAGTTGTTAAAAAATTTGAATTCTATAGAAAACTCTAGATGCTGTGGCAACCCTAGTGAATGAAAAGAAAGGCCTAAATTTATATAATTGACTTAACCCGTTCCAACTCAAGCCCTCCTTTTTACGCCCCGCAACTAAAGAGCTTTGGAAAACATTGTGGAAAATGAAGAAATTGCTTGTATAAAGCAATTTCTTCATTATCCACAATGTTTTCTACCCCAAAAGACGAAAAAAATTAAAATTACATCAACTTGAAATTGTCGTCTGCATCTCCTTTCAATTTGGACTGGTCTAAAATTTTGTTGTGTGGGAATGAGTTAAATGGTATAATTGAAGTGCTTGTATTAATTTCAGGACATACAAAGAGAGATCAAGTCTCTACAGGGTGAGATATTATCCATGGGTAAGGCCGCCCAGGAACTGTTGACTGTGACCTCATCTGACAGTCATCACCTTATAAGACACAGTCTAGGGAACCTGAATGACAGAGTAAATATACTAGAGAACCAGGCCAGAGAACAAGGGGACAAACTCCGATCTGTAGACAGAAACTATAAGCTATACAAGGTACAATTTTTTAGCTGCTAACGCAGGTTTGATTAGACTGTCAGAAAATATTCTACATGTGCTAGATGTTGAGGCGCATTTCCACACAATCTCTCCTTTTTACCACTCACAAGAGAATAGTTCTGGAAAATAATGTGGAGAATGAAGAAAATGCTTGTTACATGCAATTTCTACCTTTACCACATTATTTTCTACCCAGAGAGACAAAGATTGTAAAAATGTCAACAATTTGAAATTATCGTCTGCAACTTCTTTAATTTAGATCTGTCTGTAATTTCACTACATGGGAATGGGTTAATGTCTTGCTCACACACACTTGAAAATATTAAACATGGGCTCAAACTAGTTATACCAAGCTTGATAATGAAAGGGAGTGAATTCGTTCATGACTGTTTTGTTTGAAAATAAATTTGTCTTTCCTAGTTCAATGTAAACTCACAACTAATGATTTACAGTGGAATTTCCCTTAATTGAAACCCTAATAATAGCAATTCACTTCTTAAGTGCAACTGACTTTTATGCACAAACATTAGATTTAAAGAACAAATAAGTTCTTTTAATAGCAACTTCTGGTTAAATGCAACAAAAGTGTTGACATGTTGCTATTACAATTAAGAGGATTCCACTGTATTATATTTAAGAAAGATTGTAAATAGGTGAGAGAAGGAATATTTTCTTTCTCAGCATAAGTACCACTTAGAAATATTTGATCATGGCTTATTGATGAATGGCTTGAAACAACAAATTGAAACAGAAATTTTAAGAAAAATAATTGAGAGTATTATAAGAAGGGTGCTTTTTAATGTTAAATGGCGTCATTTGCAAAATTTAATGTTGAGTAAAATGTAACAATAACTAAAATGGTTTGTTGGCTACCTAAATGTCTTTACCTGTAGTTATGATAAGTTGTCAAACCAACAAAACTGTTTCACATAAATTTCTGCCAATGTCTGAGTTCAAAGTTCACTTACTATCTAGATGATTGATTTGATTGGTTGATTGATTCTTTGATTGACAGCCAGATCCATCAACTGACTAGATATATTTCTTTGATTTTTGCTTCACAGGAGGAAGTACATAACCTTGAATCAAAGATGCTGGAAACCCGAGACATGATGTCTATACCAGGACCAGCAGCACCACTACACCAGAAGGTCAACCAAATGCAGGTATGTACATTCAGTGTAGAAACTTGTAGTATGCTACATTCAATAAGGGCTGCATTCATGTGAAAAGGGGGTCTTTATGCATTAGGGTACCTATCTCAAGACAATTAGACTTTACGTTGGCCAAAATTCAAAGAAATTGTAGATGATTATTCTTAGTTCATGAAATTTTAAAAGTCTTTGTCTGTGATGCCACTTACTGAATTTAGATCAGCAAATAATCTGGTTTAAAATTGGCTGTTTTTGGACATAAAACCAGTATATTGGTATCTTTTTGTTTCGTTTTCCTTAGAAACTATAAATAGTATCCACTTGAAACTTGGTCTACATGTTTAGGTTGCACTCCTACATAGGGCTTACGGAATTCAGGGTCGCAGGTCAAGTAGCTTATTTTAGGACATTACCAGGTGGGGGTATACTCACTAAGTTTTGACTCTCTGAGTGCTTGTATTAAAGAGCAGAAAATCTTTTAACCCATTACTACATAGCAAAATTTTAGACAAGTTCAAAACTAAAAGAGTTGCAGACGACAATGTAAAGTTTATGCAATTTTAGATTTTTTAATTTTCTGGATAGAAAACATTGTGTAAAATGAAGAAATTGCTTGTAACAAGCAATTTCTTCATTTTACACAATGTTTTCCTAATTGCATTTAATGAGAGGTGTCCAAAAACTTCCTTGTATGGGAAAGGGTCAAAGAAAAGGCATAACTTTTGTTTATTCAGAAGGTTATATTAACACTTGTTATGCTGAATAAAATCTTGTTCAGAATTACATAACTTATGCTGAAGGAAAACTCTAATTCATGGTTAATATTTCTTAAAGAAAAATAAATGATGAACAACTCTGGCATATTTGGCAAGCAAAAGATGTAGACTAAGATCGGACTGCACACAATGTGCAGCCTAATCTTTGTCTATACCTCCTGCCAAAACTGGATTACTCTTGGATCAGTATGACAAGACAAGAGTTAACACTCATATTTTTATAAGTTACTGATACATTTAATCCCCTTTTCACAGACTATGGCTTATGATTATGGCATTCTCAGAATGCAAGGCTGTCAAACACTTGTATGAATAACTCAGTTTAATATAATCCTATTTTCATGCTACAGGCATATGTATTCAAAAATGCTTGCACCTGAACTTGCACAGTTTTAATATGCTCTCCACCTTGTAATGGTCAAATGCATATACATGTATAGAGTTAATTCTGTCTGTGTGTGAGTGTGTTCATTTAATTTTTGTCAGAGCAAATATTCTACATGAATTTATGGATTTTAACCCTTTTCATGCTGTATAAATTACCTTGTGTGCAGGCTGATCTTGGTCTACACCTCCTGCCAATACCGGAATATTCCGGGTTCAGCATAACCAGGGTTAAAATGATTTGGTACAGTTGTTCCCCTTGAAGGGTACTAGTGTGATGTGTAAAGGTTTTGTTTGATATTCCCAAGTTCAAGGTCACAACTGAAGGTCATGTGACAAGCACTTATACTGGAGCATCTGTGTCTGTGACACATTACTAGTCATCTAGATGCATCATGGTAATTGCAGCACACTGTAGATAATTGATTGTTTATTCATAATATTTCACAAGATAAAAAAAATAAAATCACAATCAAACACTTTTCAAATTTTCATTCTACGTAGCAACTATTTAATCAATTGAAAAAATTGTTAATTACAAATAGCTGAAATTGTTACCGGTGAGTAACTTGTATGTTTATGTGACTATTGAATTCAAAATGTATTGTATTGCTTTCTAATTATGTCAGTTGGAGCACTAATTTATCATCAAACAAATCAATCATTTTGTACACAGCGCCTTAACCCTTTACCAGACAGCAAAATTTTAGACTGGTCCAAATTGAAAGGAACGTGAAAACATCTGGGTTGTGGGTTTCGAGAGCGTCTTTATAAGCTTAAAGCTTTCGTCGCAATCAAATTAAAATAAATTAGTATAAACCAAATTGAAAGGAGTTGTAGACAACATTTTAAAGTTTATGAAATTTTGGATTTTTGTTCAATTTTCTTGGTAGAAAACATTGTGGAAATGAAGAAATTGCTTGTTACAAGCAATTTCTTCATTTTCCACAATGTTTTCCAAAGCTTTTTTTCCTGTTTTTTCTCTGTGTGGGCATGGGTTAAATATTGTCTGATATTTTATCATCAATTTCATGTGTCTAAAGATCGAAAAGTTTAAATCACAATCCTTTTCCAAATTTAATCTTGACCTTTTTAAATTGACCTATCAAATTTAAGAGTAACTATACATAAGTTTGCTACTTGCAGTCAACTTGTGATGAATGTATTCTGACTTGACTTTGCAAAGAATAGTTGGAGCTAATTTGGTCACTCGGGAAAAGCATAAAATGCTTTTATTGTAATCCATAACTACTACATTTTGCTCTGGTCTGTATTCAAGGAAGGTTCAGGCAATATTTCAATGTGGCTTAAATTGAAAAACAAGTGTCATTTAGGGGGAGAAAAGATATTGCCAAAAGAAATTTCTGATAGCAAATGATAGAAATTTAGACTAGTCCCATGTCATAGCAGTTGCAGACAACAAATGTTATGAAATAATATTTTATAAATATTTATCTTTTGGGGTAAAAAGTATTGTGGATAATGAAGATATTGCTTGTAACAAGCAATTTCTCCATTTTCCCCAATTCTTTTTAAACTTATTTTCTTGAGGGGCATCAAAAAGGGTAATGTGTAGGAATAGGTTAAAAAGACTAATATAAGGGCTATGTGCTAGGCGACATGTTTTGTTCTTTTATCTTCTAGTGAATTTTATGTTTATACGAAATATAATGTAGAAAAAGACTTTTAAAGTACAGGAAAGTCAATTTTAAATATTAAATGATATTCCTTTTATTTTTCTTTTCCCACAATGTTTCCAGGAGGTAGATATTTGTTTTTGTGAGACTGTAGGCTAGTCTATATGTCCTTTAGATTCATATAGTTTTTGTACATATTCTTCAAACCATTGTCTCATAGATTTATATCAATCATTCTATTATGCAAGAAATGTTAAACATAACTCAATTCTGAAATTTATCATTGTTTCTTTTGAATACTCAAGTATGAATTGGCCTGATGAGCAAATATTGAAACAAGAAGACAATATTTTGGGGGGCTACTTAGAGGTCATAACTTAACCATTCCAAAATAAACATCAGTTTTACCCATCAAAGAAAAAAGTTTTGATAACAATGTGAGAAATGAAGAAATTACTTGTAAGATGCAATTTCTTCATTGTTCACAATATTTTCTACCTCAAAAGACAAAAGAATTGAATTTTCAAAAGAATTTTTACATTTCTATGAGGAAAGGTTTGTTGATTATTATTATCTTCATTTAATCAGATTTTCAAAACTATGTTTAGAATTTGCCTAGAGTCAGATAAGAGATATATTGTGTGGTTGACAATCTACTTGCTCTCTTTTGGTTCCAATGGATACATATCAAGGGTTAAATTTAGTTTATGGCCTAATTTTCATGATAGTTTTCTATTTCACTTGAAATAGACAGCAGTGCACAGTCATAGATTGGCTTAACCTATTCCCACACAGTGACACTTTTAGATGCCCCTAAAGAAAAAACAATAGGGAAAACATTGTGTAAAATGAAGAAATTGCTTGTAACAAGCAATTTCTTCATTTTACACAATGTTTTATACCAAAAAAGTGAAAAAATCTAAAATTTCATTAACTTTGAATTGCTGTCTGCAACACCTTTCATTTTGGACTAGTCTAAAATTTTGCCATCTGGTAAAGGGTTAAACTGCTTCACTATGAGACTTTTTTTTTACCAACCTTTCTATACCTTTCAATGAAAGATCGAGGCATTATTGTGTCACAGTCCCCCATCTGTGTTTCTGCAATTTATCTGGCCAGTATTCAACTTAAATAAGTTTCTCTTATTCTAAGTCTAGTTAAGTTATATAGGAACCATATTTCTTAACCCATTTCTACACAAACAGGCCTTTAAATGCCCCTCAATATGAAAGCTTTGGAAAACATTATGGAAAATTAAGAAATTGCTTGTTACAAGCAATTTCTTCATTATCCACAATGTTTTCTACCCCAAAAGACAAAGATTTTGAAAATTTCATCAACTGTAAATTGTCGTCTGCAACAACTTTGAATTTAGACTGGTATAAGATTTTATAATGGGGGAGTGGGTTAAGTAGGTAGCTTTCCTCAAATGTTCATCATTTGGTAAAAGTAAAGGGGTTTTCACTACTAGTAGTCCATTGTTCCAAAACTAAAGCAAAAACAAATTTTCTGAGACCAACAGGCTTTGCTCATATCTTGTATGTAGTTAGCTTTCCTGCAGATCACCTTTCTGGTATCTTCTACATTTATGAAGTAAAGGATTACAAACATTAGATGTATTGAGAGTGTTTTGTATAGAAGTTTGATCTAGCCCCATTGTTAACTGACATTCTAATTATTGTAAATTAATTTTTAAATATTTGCTTATATGTTAGCAAATTTAATTATCATGAGGATTGTAAATATATTGATATTCACAATGCCTGAACATTTTCTCATTGAAAGAACAGAAAGTTATACAATTGCTTTTTGATTTGTACCTTATTACTTTTTGAGTCTTGCAAAGCCTGAAAATCATTGTGCATGGTTTTAACCCTTGCCCCTTTTTTCAAAATTTTAGACTTGTCTAATTTCAGAGAAGATGCAGACGACAATTAAAAGTGGGTGCAATTTGAAAAGTAACCAACCCACAGGTTAGAAAATATTGTTGGAAAAAAAGAAATTGCCTGTGACAAGCAAATTTTGTCTTTTCCCACAATTTTGTCTTAAGTATAAAAATCACAAGGACATAAAATAAACAAGAGATTGTGCAGGAAAGGGTTAAACTAAAGAGAATTTCAATGTTGCAGTCATAGATTTTGGCATGTGAATCTTTCGACTGACTTTTGTTTTTGGACATTTTTCTACACTCAAGAGTGTTAAGCCCTTTGTGGTATTTAAATTTTCAGTGTGTGCTTTTTCACAACTTAACCTCTTCCTACACAATTCCACTTTGTACACCCCTCAAGAAAAAGCTTTGGAAAACATTGTAGTTTATATAGAAATTGATTGTTACAAGTAGTTTCTTCATTATCCACTACCCCAAAATGCAAACATTTTTAAAATTTCATTAACTTAATATTGTCGTCTGCAATGTCTGAGTTTGGACTGGTCTATAATTTTGTTGTCAGGTAATGCTGTGATTAGATCTGTATTGCAATTAGTAATTATCAACTAATAGGATTAAAGGAATTATAACATAAAGGTCTGAAAGTTTACCCTCACTTTTATAAAAACATTATACACAAAGTAGAGTTAAACATTATAAGAAAGTGAGACTAAAAAAATAAAGCCGCAATTTAGTTAAAATGAATTACCTACATCATCAAAAGCATTTGTTCTCTAAGATATTAAAACAGCAATCAGTTTGAAAGGGCCCTAAAGAACTTTTTTGTTGTTTTCTTTATAAGGAGAAGTGAAAATGCTTTGTAAAATCCTGTATATTTTTGTTTAGAAAACTTATGACACATTGTCACTTGTCCCTATATTAAAATTATCATGAAACTTTCTCTATGTCCTAGTCTTGTCATGTGTTTTGATTATTCTTGAATTATATGTGTCATGTAATTTATATATGTGTGATTTGTTTGTGCATATGTAGGGTGTTATTGCTCATGAGCAGGTAATGTTGGTTCTTTGATTCTTATGCATGGTGTGAGAAGCTGATCCCAAATGTATAATATTGATACATCAATATTCAACAATATCAACAGTCCTGGTTCTATAATACCATATTTCTCCAGGTGCAAAATAAAGACAGGATGCTCCATTTTTGCTTCCAGATATTGCTAAATGATGAATTCTGTCAAATTGATACTGCTGTTTTGATTTTTAGCTTACCTGAGCACCTTGTGCTCAGGTGAGCGATTGTGATCAGTCATCGTCAGTCAGTCCATCTGTCTGTCTGTTCACAATTACAAAAAAATCTTCTGTTCCTAAACTAAACTTGGAATTTCAACAAAACTTCACAGAAATTATCTTTAGGTCCTGCTCTTTCAAAATACTCCAAAGAATTGAAATCCATGAAGAACTTTGGTTGCCATGGCAACGGAGTGAAAAAACTTAAAAAATCTTCTCCTCCCAAGCTGTAAGTCCTAGAGCTTCAATTTGGTACAGATCATCATCTACCAAAATACTTCAAAGAATTACAATATTCTGAAAATTAGCCCTTTTCTGTGCGATTCCTGATTTTACATAGAAATAAAGAAGGAAATCTATAGAAATCTTCTTCTTCCAAACTATAAGGCCTAGAGCTTTGATATTTTGTATAAATCATCATCTATTGACCCTCTTCCAAAATACTTAAAAAAATTACTGTATTTTGAAAATTAGCCCTTTTCTGTGTAATCCCTGATTTTACATTGAAATAAACAAAGGAAACTTTAAAAATCTTCTTCTCCCAAACCATAAGGCCTATAGCTTTGATATTTTGTTTAGATCATCATCTAATGACCTTCTACCAAAATACTTCAAAGAATTACTGAATCTTGAAAATTGGCTTTTTTCTGTGTGATCCCTGATTTTACATAGAACTGAAGGGAAATCTTTGAAAATCTTCTTTTCCCAAACCATAAGGCCTAGAGGTTTGATATTTTGTATAAATCATCAACTATTGACCTGCTTCCAAAATACTTCAAAGAATTACTGTATCTTGGAAATTAGCCCTTTTCTGTGTGATCCCTGATTTTACATAGAAATAAGGAAGGAAATCTTTGAAAATCTTCTCCTCCCAAACCATAAGGCCTAGAGCTTTGCTATTTTGTATAAGACATCATCTATTGACCATCTACCTAAATTCTTCAAAGAATTACTGTATCTTGAAAATTAGCCCTTTATCTGTGTGATCCCTTATTTTACATAGAAATAAGGAAGGAAATCTTTGAAAATCTTCAAACCATAAGGCCAAGGGCTTTAATATTTGGTGTGTTATAAAACCTATTGACCCTGTACTAAAATATTTAAAAGAATTACTGTATTCTGAAATGTGCAATCCCAGAGGATATCATAGAAAATATTCTCCTGCTAAACCATTAGGCCTAGAGCTTTGATGTTTGGTATGTATAAATGCCTATTGACCCTCTACCATACCCTTGAAATTAGCTCAGTATGGTTGGATCTTCACTATACCTTGGATTGAAGGAAGAAATCTTTAAAAAATACTCTTCTCCAAATTGATTAGGTGTAGGGCTTTGATTTGTATATTATATCATAAAACTTTGAGCCATCATACTCAGGGAAGCAATATAGGACCATCATGGTTCTCTTGTTTCTAATTTTTGGATGATTTCTTATTTTTCTATTAATGAGGAAATAGACCTGAAATCAATGAAGATCTTTGTAAAATATCACAATTAGGAAGGGAGTATTTAATAGGAGAAATATTGTATGAAGGGCTACCTTTTAACTAAATTCAGGCAAAATACAGCAGGAATACAAAGAAAACATTTTAGCAAAACATATACAAAGTGAAATATTTGAAATGCTTTTGTACTCGATTCCACAGTTGTTGCGCATTTTCAGATATTGAATTGTTTGATTTCAGTTGTATTGTCTTTATCATGTGACAGGGATAATAAGTCAAACATTTCTATGAATTTTTAAGGTTCTAAGGTCATTTTTTTTTGTGAATAATGTAGTACTTTACCATTTAAAAATAGTTACACCCTATGAATAAAACATCTTTCCTGCATGGTACCTTTAGATAGTTGGATTTTTTGAGTGCTTAACCAATTTCTATATGATCCTGATCCCCTTCTAGAAAATGGCTTGCATAAATCTTGTGGAAATGAAGAAATTGCTTATAACAAGCAATTTCTTCATTATCCATGATTTCTTCCACTCCACCATCTTAAAATTGTCTTCAACTGTCTTCAATTTGGAGTAGATCCTAAAGATTGTTGTCTGGTAATAGGTCAATTTTTGTAACATTTAACTCATTCCAACAAAATCCCACCTTTTTTACACCCCTCAAGAAAAAAGCTTTGGAAAACAAGTGAAAAATGAAGAAATTGCCTGTATTAACCCATTCAAACACAGCAAAATTTTAGACTGGTCCAAATTGAAAGAAGCTGCAGACGACAATTTCAAGTTGATGGAATTTTGAATTTTTTCATCTTTTTGGATAGAAAACATTGTGGATAATGAAGAAATTGCTTGATACTTGATACAAGCAATTTCTTCATACACAAGCAATTTCTTCATTTTCCACAATGTTTTCCAAAGCTTTTTTCTTGAGGGGCGTAAAAAGGAGGGATTGAGTTGGAATGGGTTAAGCAATTTCTTCATTTTCCACAATTCTTTCTTTCAAAAAGAAGAAAGAATTTGAAATTCCATCAACTTGAATTTGTTGTCTGCAGCTTCTTTCAATTTAGACCAGTCTAAAATTTTATAGTGTGGGAATGTGTTAACTTTGTCAAGCCTGTCTTGACAGGATACAGTAGACTTAATGGTGGTTCTGTGCATGTGTACTCCTGTTCCAATTTTCTCAGATTACAACTTTTACAATTGACCAATCGCAGCTGTCTTTCAAATAACCAGAAATGAGAAACTCTGATATTGGCGACCATTTTGTTTACCTATTGGTTTGGCGACTTAAATATTGTAAATACAGCTTATTCAAACTGTAGTTATGACGTTATGATCTCCAACCATCTACATGTATTGTACTTTTTTGTAACATGCTACTGGTCATTAATTTTGCAAAATAATGCTGGTTAAAATCAAAGTGTGACTACCAGCCTGTGATTTAAAGTATTGGTTAACGGTTTAAAATTTAATTTTATAATTTAAATGATTTAATACTTAATACCTTGAAGAGCTTTCAGACCTCTTTTTAAACTTGCCAGTCTATTTGATACTTCAATTACTGGAATGTTGTATTAACCCATTCCAAGACAACAAAATTTTAGACTGGTCCAAATTGATAGGAGTTGCAGATGACAAATTAAAGCTTATAAAAGTTTAGATTTTTTTTTAAACTTTATGGGTAGAAAACATTGTGGAAAATGAAGAAAGTACTTGGTTCAAGCAATTTCTTGATTTTCCACAATATTTTCTCAATTGTTTTTCTTGAGGGCTGTCAAAAAGCGCCACTGTATGGGAATGGCTTATTTCAAGAAGTAATTGATTTTATAAGGGAAACTGTAAGGGATAAGAAAAGAAACTTGCCGATGTGACAAACAGAATATGCAATGTTACATGAATTGCATTATTTTAGACCTCAATCATGTGTTCTACTGAATGTGAAATAACAGGTTTATGGGAAAGGGCAGTTAAAGGATAATGATTTCAAATCTAATTTCTTCCAATTATGTACTCAATATATCCAATTAATGACATTTGTATTGATATGTTTGTACCTTAAATAACACAGCTGCTCAGTGGAGATTTAGCCTTCTTTATTACCATCAGCTTCTTGTCTAAAAAGCATAATGTGAAATACTGTATGTTGGGATTTTATTGACTGTGTTCTGAATTTGTTGATGGATTATTCTCTAAATTACTGGTTCAAATAGCAAGATAGATGGATCATATAACCCCCCACTACCTCCACTACAAAGTAGTGGGGGGGGGTATTTCACCATGCCTGTCTGTCCATCTTAGGACTTTGTTTCCGTGGTCTAACTCTGGTACCAATTGACAACCATAAATCATCATACAATTGTTGTCACTGGTTTTATGATTTTGGACACACTGGTCAAAGTCAAGATCACAAGTGAATTTTCATTGAAAACTGTTCCATGCTCTTACTCATGAACCATTCGACCCAGTACATTGAAACTTTATACAAGTGTTTTCCATGACCCTAGAAGGTGCCCTATCGTTTTGTGCTAACATAGGTCGAAGGTCAACTGTTCTACTGTAGTGATAAAATGCTGGTGGGGAGTATAATGTTGCTTTGCAACAATTCTAGTTTTTAAGTAGTAAGAAACTAAAGATTTTGCATGATGTGTTATTATTATAATTATTAATCTTGAATGTAAATAATACTTAAATTCAAATGTATCTAAATTGAAAAAAATTGGATCATAAAAAGGTTAACAACATTTGAGACAAAGGAAAAATTGGTTTTACAAGCATTTATTTTTCTTTCCTAAATGCTATTCCAAAGGTGCAAATGACTGTGGAATGTGTGGTAATGGGTTTACCCATTCCCACACAACAAATTTTTAGACTGGTCCAAATTGAAAGAAATTGCAGACGACAATTTCAAGTTGATGGAATTTTATTTTTTTTTTTTCATCTTTTAAGGTAGAAAACATTGTGAATAATGAGGAAATTGCTTGACACAAGCAATTTCTTCATTTTCCACAATGTTTTCCAAAGCTCTATAATTGAGGCGCGTAAAAAGGAGGGCTTGAGTGGGAATGGGTTAAATGTCATTTTGTCAAGCTATTCAGGAAGATCATTGATTTTGTGCTTTATAGATGTTTGTTGGATTGATTTATCATTTTGTTCAATGTCATTCAGTGTGAATTGTCAGTAAATAATTGATTGATTGACTTAAGGTTTTATGTCAGGATGTTTTAACCCATTACCACGTGAGAAAATATTGGACTGGTCTATATTCAAAGAAATTGTAGACAACAGTTTTTTGTTGATCAAAATTGAAATATCTCTGTCTTTTGGGGTTGAATACATATTGGATAAAACTGTTTCCAAAGATTTTCTCTTGGGGGCATCAAAAAGTGTCATTGTAGGTTATTTTCTTGTAGACTGTGGTGATGTTGTATTTTTTGCTCTGCTGAGAACAACATTTCGATTGTTCTGTGCAAAAAAGTTGTAACTGCCTGTATGTTTTTAGGCAATTACAACAGTTTTGCGCTGAACCATCTATTTGTCTGTCTACTAGTCAGGCTTGAAGTGTATAGTGACCCAACATTTTACATCTCTTTAACCCTTTACCAGTCAACAAAATTTTAGACCGGTCCAAAGACAAAGATGTTACATACAACAATTTTTAGTTCATGAAATTTTAACTTTCTTCATCTTTAGGTAGAAAAGATTGTGGAAATTGAAGAGATTGCTTGAAACAAGCAATTTCTTCATTTTCCACAATGTTTTTCAAATCCCTTCTGCTTAAAAGTGCCATTTTGTGGGAAAGGGTTTAGCTTTGTTATTGTTCAAATTAAAATATAAATACAGTAAGAGTAAAAACCAACTGATATCAAGGTCATATTTGGCTGTAAATGTCAAGGTTAAACGTCTAGGTCAAGATCATATATTTCATTAAAAAGTTTACAGAACTCTTTTTATTTTGTTTGCAGGATTAATGTCAATGATTTAAAATCATTAGTATCTTATGATAGGAGCAAGTACAACTATCAAAGAAATGGTTCTTGAAATTGGTTTTTATGCTGCATGAGATATGGGATTTACAAAATTTTGTTCATGAACTAGATTTTACATGAACCCAGAAAAATATCATTTGAAAACTACCTTTCTCAGCCCTTGCTTTTAATTTGGTATAAACTTAAGACAATTCTTTGAAAAAAATGGCAGAACTAAATATCAAAACCATCATTTACATTACAGAAAATTGAAAGCCAGTTAAAGATATGTGAATCCCACTTGGAAGAATTAAAAAGACGGCAAGCAGAGTTGTCATCCTTGGATCCAGAAATTATCTCCCCTTACGAAATGGACACTCTACAAGCCAACTTCATGGACCTACAAAGAAAGGTATGGTATAACAGACA
The DNA here is from genome assembly GCA_946902895.1 of Fragum fragum. Taxonomy (NCBI): domain Eukaryota; kingdom Metazoa; phylum Mollusca; class Bivalvia; order Cardiida; family Cardiidae; genus Fragum; species Fragum fragum. The sequence continues at coordinate 10,265,482 of OX336366.1, forward strand.
AAATGATGCATGACAAACTATTACTAGACAACAAAATGTATAACTGGTCTAAATGGAAAGAAGTTGCTGACGAAAATTTAAGATTTGTGGAATTTAAACATTTTTATCTGTCAAAAAGGGAAGAAAATATCATGGGAATTGAAGAAATTCCTTGTTACAAGTAATTTTTTCCTTGTCCACTATGTTTTTCAAAAAATTTGCTGTGAGGGTCATAAAATTAGACTATGTTTGAATGGATTAACCCATTCCCAAATAGCAAAATTTTAGACTGGTCCAAATTTAAAGGAGCTGTAGATGACAATTTGAAGTTGATGCAATTTTTTAAAATCTTTGTCTTTTAGGATAGAAAACATTGTGGATAATGTAGAAATTGCTTGTAACAAGCCATTTCTTCATTGTCCACAAAGTTTTCCAAAGCTTTTATATTGAGGGGCAATTAAAAGCGTTATTGTGTGGGGATTGGTTAAGGACTATCTTGTTTAAGCTCCCAAATCTTTATTGGTGACCAAGTGTTAAGTCCTATCTAGAACTGTTTGGAGGAACTATTTCCTCCTTACAAGACAGAAGAATGTTTAGAGAAACTATTTCCCCCCTTAACAAGACAAAGAAAAAATTGTTGTAAGGAACTATTTCGTCCTTGTCAGGACAAAAACCAACTGTCATGAAAAACTGTTTTTAATTTTATTCTATTTTCAGTTCTATAAAGCTCAGTTCAAAACTGCGTTTAGGGCTTATTGTTATATGAGCACTTACAACAGTTTTGCATTACTTCCTTCTTTATGTTGGTTGATACCCTTGTCACTTTGTTTTCTTTCATTGAAAATGGGTTATAATTAATTAAGGAAATGAGGTCACACAATGTAGACCTACAAATGTTGTGAATTCTAAAAATAATGTATGATTCTGGTTCACCTTTACTAGATACCCATGCAAAAGCCAAAATTTTCTCATCATGAAAACAATATTTAGTCCATATTTAAATATTAAATGTCCATTTGGGTTGTATTTAGAGCATTTGGGAAATTTTTATTTCCTAATTTTTAGGAATACCCCTAATTTGTTCTGGAATTCTGAATACATTCAGATACTTTTTCTGGCTAGATTTTAGTTGACAAACAGACAGGACACTGCACCCTGCACCCCTGCCACTTTGAACGTTGTTGGAAAACAAGAGATTCTTGGTTTCAAGCTATTTCTTTTTTCTACAGTATTTTTTAATTCTTTTTCTGGTGAAAATATATACAAATAGGTAAACCATTTATCAACGACTGTTCAGATGAAAGCTGTATATTTCGATGGGTCAACATATAGGCTTTTAAAACTGTTTTGCGCTGACCCATTGATTTGTTGATGCTGATGCCTGTCATTTCTCATCCTTGGTAAATGTATGTGTACTGTGTTTGTTTGAAATCTCACAAACAAACAAAGATTAAAGTATCTCTTCTTTCACTTGGTGTGAATAGCCTGAAAACAATTAATACAAGACTTCAACAAAAGCCTCTTACATTTGGAACTAGTGATTACAGAAATTGTATCAAAGATTTCCTTCTCTAAAAGTAAAGTACTTATTGAAGAGATTGTTGTTGTTTTTAAAGAAGTAAATTATCTTTATTTGTGCTAGTAACGATTATAATGGCTTCTAAATATTTACCATTGCTGTTAAGGGTCAAGAGGGGGTAATTATGCTATAAAAGGATTAAAGTGTCCTTTATAAAGTAAACAGGTACATAATGATGAGATACATTCATAGTGACTCTCTACCCTTGTCTTGAGTGAATGATATTTTTAACACATTCCCACACAAAAATGCTTTTAGACGCTCACAAGCAAAAAGGCTTAGGAAAACATTGTGGAAAATGAAGAAATTGCTTTTATAAAGCAATTTCTTCATTATCCACAATGTTTTCTATCCAAAAAGAGGGGAAAAAATTAAAATTCCAAAGTAGTCAGAGAAATTCCTTATTGTCTATTTTGGTCTCATATACCCTTTGAAACTTGTGGTTTATGTGTCTCTCAACAACGCATTTTCAAAATTGTGTCGTCTGGTACGGTTTAAAGGAAAATGGCATCTTTGCAGATTATACAACTAAAATGAACATATCAATGGGTCAGCGCGTAATTTTTGTAACTGCCTATAAACATTTTATATGCCTATGACCCATGGTTGTATAAATATCCTCACAATTGGGAAAAAAGATGGTTGAGAGTGACACTAACCATCATTCATATCAAGACATCTTGGTATTTCAACATTTTTCTCTGTACTTTTTTAATGGTTAGCAATTGGATATGAAAAGGTAATTTAGCCTGTCAATATTTCTAACATAATCAATATTCGTACTGAGACTTGACGACTCTATGTAAATGATTAGTAAATTTTACAGTATCACACAGCATACCTTGTACAGAGAAAGAAATATTTGAATTTTATAAATGAACAAAATTTGATGGGTCAGTGTGAAACAGTTGTAACTGCCAATAAACATATATGATATTACAGCTGTTTCATGCTGACCCATGGAACTGTGATAAGACATTACACATACCGTAATAATGATTAATTATTAAGTATACAATGCTTTTGTGTTTTCTTTACCAACAGTTGATAATTTGTGATTGTGCAGAGCTGATTTATAAGCATGTAAATTAAATTTTTGACTAAATGAATAAATCGTAACTTGATATAAGGATGTGTCATTCAGCAAAATCACATCAAACTTTGGACTAACTTGGATTAATCAACTGTTACAATGGTATGGTCAGTTTCTTGTTTAATATTGTAGAAGAATTGAAAAAAAAAACATAGCTAAACTAGCAGAGCTATTAGCTTAGCATTTCTGAAATTATGCCACAGACAACTTATTTGCTTGACAATTCAAATAATAACACAGATGTTATATCCAAGCAGTATGATCAGAGTCTTGTCTATTTGTACAATCAATTTTCATCAGATGATCCGCAGTAATCTGACTTAATTTGGCCAATCTGTTAGAAATACCATGCACAAGCTCAAGTTTGACTGTCTCTTAGAACTGTCATATACAGATTCAAGTTTGACTGTCTCTTAGAACTATCATATACAGGTTGAAGTTTGACAGTCTCTGAGAGCTATCAAATACAGGTTCAAGTTTGACAGTCTCTTAGAACTATCATATACAGGTTCAAGTTTGACAGTCTCTTAGAACTATCATATACAGGTTGAAGTTTGACAGTCTCTTAGAACTATCATATACAGGTTCAAGTTTGACAGTCTCTTAGAACTATCATATACAGGTTCAAGTTTGACAGTCTCTTAGAACTATCAAATACAGGTTCAAGTTTGACAGTCTCTTAGAACTATCATATACAGGTTCAAGTTTGACAGTCTCTTAGAACTATCATATACAGGTTCAAGTTTGACAGTCTCTTAGAACTATCATATACAGGATCTAGTTTGACAGTCTCTTAGAACTATCATATACAGGTTCAAGTTTGACAGAATCTTAGAACTATCATATACAGAATCAAGTTTGACAGTCTCATAGAACTATCATATACAGGTTCAAGTTTGACAGTCTCTTAGAACTATCATATACAGGTTCAAGTTTGACAGTCTCCTAGAACTATCATATACAGGCCCTAGTTCTCTTGGAACTATCATATAAAGGTTCAAGTTGGACATTCTCTTAGAACTATCATATACAGGATCAAGTTTGACAGTCTCTTAGAACTATCATATACAGGTTCAAGTTTGACAGTCTCTTAGAACTATCATATACAGGTCCAAGTTTGACAATCTCTTAGAACTATCATATACAGGTTCTAGTTTGACAGTCTCTTAGAACTGTCATATACAGGATCAAGTTAGACAGTCTTTTAGAACTATCATATACAGGTCGAAGCTTAACAGTCTCTTAGAACTGTCATATACAGATTCAAGTTTGACAGTCTCTTAGAACTATCATATACAGGTTCAAGTTTGACAGTCTCCTAGAACTATCATATACAGGCCCTAGTTCTCTTGGAACTATCATATAAAGGTTCAAGTTGGACAGTCTCTTAGAACTATCATATACAGGATCAAGTTTGACAGTCTCTTAGAACTATCATATACAGGTTCAAGTTTGACAGTCTCTTAGAACTATCATATACAGGTCCAAGTTTGACAATCTCTTAGAACTATCATATACAGGTTCTAGTTTGACAGTCTCTTAGAACTGTCATATACAGGATCAAGTTAGACAGTCTTTTAGAACTATCATATACAGGTCGAAGCTTAACAGTCTCTTAGAACTGTCATATACAGATTCAAGTTTGACAGTCTCTTAGAACTATCATGCACAAGCTCAAGTTTGACAGTCTCTTAGAACTATCATATACAGGATCAATTTTGATAGTTTGGTGTCTGGTAATGGGTTAAACTTACTGTCTTCTTGCTTATTTCAGGTTATGGAAAAGAAAGCCAGTCTACAGGAGTCTGTGTCAGTTCAGGAGCAATACGAAAAGCTTCTGCAGGACTATGCTGACTTCCTGGAAACAGCAGAAGACAAACTGAAAACAGAACAGATCTCAGCCAAGGACCTAGACCATCTCAAACAACAGCTGATAGCTCACAAGGTTTGTAACATTGTATTTCTGCCTTTTAAACCATTGCTAATCTATTATTAATTTTGATAGACTTAGAAATTTTAGCTTTGGAAAACACTGTAGTTAAACATAAAATTCTGGTAACTAGTATTGTGTCCTTTTCCTACAATACTTTCTACTCTCTCCCACATGAATTATTACAAATCTTACCAAATTTTACTTTTTGCATGGGACCTCCTTTCCATCTACACTTATGACTGTTGTCTTTTAATAATTCCACGCAATCTAGAGGAAATTACCAGACACCAAAAGTTCAGACTGGTTCAAATTATAAGAAGTTGCAGACAACAATTTCAAGTTCATGAAATTCATTTTGTTTTCTTTCAGGGAAGATAATGTGGTAAATGAAGGAATTACCTTTTACAAACAATTTTATCATTTAGTCTTTTGGGATAAGGTTAAACTTGACTTTTAGAAATCTTACATAGTTATAAAAAATACAGCCTCATGGGATACAATATTGAAATCCATAACCCACTCCCACTCAATAAAATTTTGGGCCAGTCGAAATTCAAAGAAGTTGCAGATGACAATTTTAAGTGTATGAAATTTTTCTCTGTTTTTTAGGGTAGAAAACATTGTGGATAATGAAGAAATTGCTTTTAACAAGCAATTTCTTCATTTTTGGCAATGTTTTCCATAGCTTTCATATTTAGGGGCATTTAAAAGCATCATTGTGTTGGAATAGGTTAAACAGATTGGGATCAAATTTATCAAATTTAACATATTGATTTTTATCAATGAATGTGTTGATCCCCAATTAACCTATAACTCGACAACATCATTTTAGAATGGTCCAAGTTGAAGGAAAGTGCAGGTCCAAATTGAAAGTAGATGCAGAGGACACTTCAAATTTGCTAAAATTGAAAAATTAGTGCCAAATAGGGTAGAAAACATTGTGAGAAAAGTAGGAATTGTTTGTAACAGGCAATTTTCATTTTCCCTTAAAGTTTTCCATGATTGTTGTTTTAGAACATCAGATAGCACCATTGTGTTGTAATGGGTTTAATATGAAAAAATGGAATAAAACAAATTATTAACCCTTGTCACGCTGAACCCGGAATATTCCGGTTTAGGCAGGAGGTGTAGACCAAGATCAGCCTGCACATTAGTGCAGTCTGATCTTGGTCCACACCTCCTGCTTGTACTTTCCTGGCCAGAGTTGTTTATGACATTAATTTCTGAAAGAAGTAACAATTTTTGATCAAGTTCTATCAGTGCTTTCAGCGCTTTGATTTTACAGCAATTTATCAAGGTAATTTATACAGCATGACAAGGGTTAAATTGTATTTACAGGATTTCTTCAGTGACCTTGAGGTCCACAGAGCCATGTTAGACTCACTAGTGGCCCAATGTGATAAAGCTACCAAACAGAAACATCTTCCACAACATACCAGACTAAGTAATCTAACCTATGTCCTGCTCGACAAGGCCAGTCTGCATGGTCAGAGACTAGAACGACTTGTAAAACAGTGGGCAGAAATGGACGAGAAGTTTGGTCAGTTACAGAGAAGCTTGAATGATCTAGAAACACAGATACCCAAACGGATCACAAACGATGACACTCTTGCGACAATACAAGCCAAGATCAACACATATCAGAGGCTTCAAAGAGAGTTAACTGACGAGAAACCCATGGTATTTGAGGTTGTTGACAAAGGGAAGCAACTCTTACACAGCATTAACTGTCCTGTTATGGAAATGATGGTGACTGACTTGGCTGAAAAATGGGTCAGTCTAAATACAGACCTGTCTCAGGAACTAAAAAGGTAAAATATATCCTTGGTTTTTGAAGTTATAGATAAGAGGAAGCAACTTTTGAGCAATATTCAAAAGGTAGAGCTTGTCATTGTTTATAGAGGATTACACTTCAAACTTTGAGATTATGGATTGGAGCTCTATTACAACTGAGCTCTGAATGAGCCTCAAATGCCTTTAAACTTGGTCAAAATGCTTGCCTTTGTGATATGTCAGACAAGTTCAAAATTGAGTATCTAGGGATCAAAAACTAAGTCACTAGGTCAAATGTTAGAAAAATCATGTGTGCGCCCTAGAGGCTACACTTTTGGCTTTTATATCTTGAAACTTGGTCAGAATGTTTTTCTACATATCTCGTAGGAGTTTGGTAAAAAAACTAGGCTTTTCAATTATTCTATTTATTTTGTAATTGTAGATCTCAGTCTTTGGGAGACCAGCTACAAGTGTTTGAAGCAGAAGCATCTATATTGAGATCATGGTTGACGGCAGCAAGATCCAAATTGACCAGCATTAAACAGCTCTCCTCTACAGATATGAAGAGTATAGCCACTGTCAGGAGCAAAATTGATAAAATACTGGTATGCTTTTGATATTAGTAGGTTCATAACCCATTGACAGATAACAAGATTTTAGACTGGTCCAAATTGAAAGAAGTTGCAGACATCATTTCAAATTATGTTAAAATTGGAAAATAAGTTCGAAATAGGGTGTATAACATTGTGAGAAAAGAATGCTTGCAATTTCTTCTCATCTCATAAAGTTTTGCGATGATTATTTTTCACCAAGGCATCAGAAAGCATCATTGTAAGAAAAAATTGCTTGTAACAACACATTTCTTCATTTTCTATCCAGAACTTTAAAAAAAAATCTAAATTTCATCAATGTTATATTGTCATCTGCTTAACCCATTACCAAATAATGAAGTTTTTGAAGCCTCTCAAGAAAAAGGCTTTGGAAAACATTGTGGATAATTAAGAAATTGTTTGTAACAAGCAATTTCTTCGTTATCCACAGTGTTTTTTGCCCAAAACATAAAGATTTTTAAAATTTCATCAACTTGAAAATGTAGATGGCAACTTCTTTCAACTTCTAAAATCTAAAATTTTGCTGTTTGGTAATGGATTAACGTTAAAGTTTAGAACAATAATAAAGGGTAAGGACATTGCTAAAATGAAGGTTGTACTTAACCCATTCAAATTTAACAAATTGAAGGAAGTAGCAGAAAGCAATTTTCAGTTGACGAAATTTCAAAAATCTTTGACTCTAGTGGATAATGAAGAAATTAATTGTAACAGGTAATTTCTTCATTTTCCACATTTTTTCTGTTTAAAAAAGGTGGATGTGTGTGTGGCAAGCTTGGTTTAAGATTCTTGACAAAATTTAGCAGAAGTCATTGTTAATTTCTTGATAATTGTTTTTGCCCAAATTGTTCAAATTTGAGATGTTTTTTAAATGTGAAAGAATATTTTACATAGGAATTCAGAAAAGAAGTTGAGAACCAGCAAGCTCTGAAGGATAAAGTCCAGTCTATAGGGAACCAGTTATTACAGAGCCAGGTATACAAGACTACTGATTTAGAGGATAGGATGAAATATTTAGAGCATGAGTGGGCCCACCTTGAACATGATATCAACAACACAGAGGAGTATCTACACCAAGCACAAATGGACCTGATGCCATCCAGACAGGCACTGGCAGAACTTAATGCATGGTTGCAGGAGATTGAAGAAACATTACAAGGAGAAAAAACTAAACCATTGAAAACCCTGGCAGATATGGAGGTTCTTCTTAAAAAATATAAGGTATTAAATTCATATGACTTGACTCGCATTTCATGTAAGTTTGAATAAGTTCATTTAAGTAATGCCTCATATTTTGAAAGATAAAGATACCCAAGGAAAGTTGTCTCAGTTATTAGACATTGAGGAGAACTGTAATAAAATAATTATTATTATGCTAAAAATTAAATTTGCATTTCGTATATTGCAAGTGGCGAGTTCTATTTGGCTGAAAACTCATTTTTTACCAATATGAATTAATTTTACTTTTGTCTATCAAGATTCATGCATTCATGTTTTCATACTCCCTCGAACAAAAATTTTGAGCATACAACTATTTAGTATGCTTCTGCAAAAACCAGATCTATGAAATTTACTCTAAACTATTGAAATATTTCCTTTCTTTCTTGATGGCATTAAATGATAGGAAATGAAGAGAATATTTTTTTATTTTCATTGAGGTATGAACCGAAAACCTTAAGGAAACTGATGTATTAATCAGCTTTACGTATTCATACAGTGTGGTATGTTTTTGGTTCATACCTAAATAAAAACAAAAATTATTGTCATCTTTTCTTAAATGAAAAAAAGGTATGAATATAAAATCCTAATCAAACTTCTCTATGGAGTTCCAGTATATCCTCATATGATTCTTTTATACTATCCCCTTGATGTCTTTGTTGTGGGACCTAGGTTTATCTATAAGGGCATAATATGTTTTATTATATAAAGAATATTTCCCGTTATTTTCAGTCCTACAAGATAGACCTAAGTAGTAAACAGCTAACAGTAGACTTTGTGAATCAAGATGTCCTTCAGCCCAAAGACGAGATGGATGGTCCACCACCAGCGGAGAGAAATGAGTTCTCCGAACGTCTCGGTACATTAAACAGTCGGTGGCAGGACGTCAGCAGACATGTGTCAGATAGACTGAAGACATTAGAGGCTATCCACAATAAATGGGAGGAGTTTGAGAAATCTGTAACTCGCCTCATTGGCTGGTTTCATGAACAGGAAGATAAACTGAAGAAGTATCGTCTGATTGGTCATGAAGTCAGTGTTAGACAGACACTCAAAGATGTTAAGGTACGTCTTTTGGTGGCTGCCTATTTTGTCTTAGATTAAACTTTAACCATTTTCACATGACAATATTTTAGATTTGTTTTAAATGAAATATGTTGCGGATGACACTTTCAAGTTGGTGAAATTTATAAAATCTTTGCCTTTTAGGGTAGAAACACAGTGGAAATTGAAGAAATTGCTTGTACATTTAATAGGTACACTTTCACACTTTACAATGTCAATACTATAGAAGTAATTGCTAGCTAAATATATGACTGGGTGGTGTAGGTGCTTGACTTGTCATCTGAAGGTTATGGTTTTGAGCCCTACCATCACTAGGATGTTGTCATGGGCAAGACTCTTAGCTCAGCTGTTGAATTGGGTACCAGTGGGATTAAGCCACTTTCTCTCTTTCAGAGACATGTAAACATCTGGATTGTGAGTGTTCAAGAGAGACCATATTATATGAGTTTTCTTTGCACTCAAACTAAAATTTATTAGTATAAACTAAACTTACTATATACATTTATACAATAATGTTCACAGGGTATGAGGATCACAATGAAGGCAAAACAAGTAGAGATCAACTCTGTAAAGGAAGTGGGAGAAGTTCTTGTACAACTAAGTGAAGATTCTCCTAATGTACGGGCCTGTATACAAGAAAGTCTAGCAAATATTGAGAAACAGAGAAATAGTTTGGATACCAACTTGAACCAGGTCAGTTCATAACATAAAGTTTACATACTTATCTAAATTTCGTATCAGAATAGAGATGTCATGTATTTCTGACTTAATTTTTTTCCTTTATCCATTTGTTGTTTCAGAGTTCATCTTTAAAAAAATCTTTATTATGTAACCTGAATGGCCTGGCAATAAAATAAACCTGTTTAATATTTTTATTTTACACTGACATTATTGCACAAGTGTAATAATTAATGGATCACTGGGCTCCAACAGGAAGTGCCACTTCTATATTAAATACCGTTATTTTGCAAAATTCATTGCAAGTAAAATGGTTGAATGACTACTACTTGGACAATTTGTAGTTATAACATTTAATTTGCTAAACCAACACAAATGCTTCACATGTCATAGTTCAAAGTTCACTTTGGGTGTAAAGGAATGATATGATTGGTCAATTTTTTTCCTTGCTTGACAGCAACAATCCATCAATTGGTGTTGCATTATTCATACAAAATGTTCAATTGATTTTTTTCAGGAAGTTTGGCAAAAATTCAAGTAATGTAATAAAAAGAGTATCAAATTGTTTAAACCTTTTCTGTTTTTCAAAATTTTAGACTGGTCAAAATTGGAAGGAGTTGCAGACAACAATTTAAAGTGTGAAAATTTAGATTTTTTCACTTTTCTGGGTATAAAACATTGTGTGAAATACAGTAATTGCTTGTTGCAAGCAATGTCTTCATTTTACACAATCTTTTCCCAATTGTATTTTCTTGAGGGATGTCAAAAATCATCATTGATTGGGGTAGGTTAGTGAAATACTGAACTTATCGAATTTGTGTATTTCAGGTTCATCGTTTGTTGGAGGATATTTTATCCCAATGGGACAGTTACCATAGTGAGCTACAGGTCGTCAATCAAACGCTCAGTGAAACAGAATATTGTCTACAGAGATACAATTTGATTGGTGGTGACATAGCAACACTTAAAATACAGGTGGAGAAATTAGAGGTAAAATTTGTTTGTATTAGCTTAACCCTTTACCAGACTAAGAGTTTAGACAAGTCCAAATTCAAAGAAATTTCAAAATGTTTTCTAACCAAAAGTACAAAGATTTTCAAAATTTTATGACTTGACCCATTACCACACAAAGTTTTCTGGTGCCCTGAAGAAATACCAACATGAAAAACTCACAATGCTTTCTACCTTATTTGGCACTTATTTCGAAATTTTAGCACACTCTGAAATATTGCCTGTAACTTGTAGCAAGAAATTTCTCCTTTTCTCACAATGCTTTCTACCCTATTTGGCACTTATTTCCCGATTTTAGCACACTCTGAAATATTGTCTGCAACTTCTTTCAAATTGGACCAGTGTAAAATTTGGTCATCTGATGTTGGGTTAAAAAAATGCTGCCTGCAATTCTTTGACCAAATAAAATTTTGTCGTCGGGTAATAATATGTCAATTGTTCCAGATTTTAATTTTGGAGTGGAAATTTTTGGCTCTGCATTTCACACCATATTGTGGATTTTCATTGATTGAGTGGACCATTTGCTATTGAATGAAGAGACCTGGAGTTTGATTCATATTGTCCAAACTTGGATAGCAATTCCAAATAGAATAGAAAGTACAAAATAGTTGCAGTTGAAGTGTACATAATGATAATCCTTCTTTGCTTTTTTTGGGTGTGTGTGTGTCAGAATTAACTATTCAACCCGTCCTGTACAAACTCAGGATTTTACTTCACAATTGAAGAATTTTACTTCACAATTGTATACTTCAGAAAAAAATTGTTGAAAAAAAAGAATTTTCCCAGAATATTTTCCTACCACAAGATAGGATGGTTTCATTTCAAACTGCATCCAATTATCATTGTCGTCTGAAAGATCTTTTAGTTTGGACCAATGTGAAATTTCAAAAAAGGGGAAAGTGTTAAGCTGAAAAATTCCAAATATTGTAAATATATTTTTGCAGGGTTTGATGAATGATATGGAGAGACATGCTACTAGACACGAAAAATTTATGAACTTGGCGACTCGACTTGCCAAGATTTGTGAGGCTCCAACTCGACAAGAAATCAAGAGGACACAATCAGACATCCAGGCCAGATGGCAGACCATGTTCTCTGAGTTAAAGACCCGGACAGAGAAGTTCAGGGACTGTTTAGAACAATGGATGACATATGAGGAAGGGTTCAATGCAGCTAGAGTTTGGCTTGAGGCTAAAGAGAAACTCTGTGATGAACTATTGTATGGAAAAGAGCAAAGGATACGGAGAGATGATAACCTCAAACATTGCAAGGTAACTTCTCATACCAATATAATTTAATCTTCAGTTTCGTCTATCAAAAACGAGCGTTCTGATTGGTAAAAAAAAATTATTCATAACTCCATGAACAAAATTTTGAGCACGCAGCAATTTTGTATGCTTCCGCACAAAATACTCCCATAAAAAAGGCATCAAAATTTGTGAAGCTTTTGTTTTTTCGCTTGATGCTTTTAAACTATAAGAAATGAAGAGAATATTTTTTTGTTTTCATGGAGGTATGAACCGAAAAACCTAATCACACAATGTATGAATCCGCTTTGCATATTCATACAGTGTGATTAGATTTTTCGGTTAATACTTCCATGAAAACAAAAAATATTCTATTCATCTCCCAAATAATGTATGGATCATGGCTGTTAACCCATTCCCACACAAGCCCTGCTTTTTATGCCCCTCAAGAAAGAAGTTTATGAAAACATTGTGGAAAATGAAGAAATTGCTAGTATCAAGCAATTTTTTCATTATCCACAATGTTTTCTATCCAAAAAGATGAAACAATTTAAAATTCCACCAACTTAAAATGGTCGTCTGCAGTTTCTTACAATTTGGACCAGTCTAAAATTTTATTGTGTGGGAATGGGTTAATATAAAAATGGATAGACCAATCAACATACATTTAGACCTGAAGTGAACATTAAACTTCAACATTTGTGTGAAGCACTTTTGTTTTTGCCACTTAAGGTTTCTAAATAGAGCTTATTAAAGATGTACTTTTGCGGTTTAGGTTGCAACCGACGGTTTATTTTTTAGCTCATCTGAGAACATAGTGCTTATGGTGAGCTTTTGTGATTTTTGAATGTCTGTCGTATGTTGTGCGGCATCAACAATTGAAAACACAGGAAAAAATTCCTTAATGACAATGTCTTTGTTTACACTCTAGAGACTACAATTTTTGTCTCAATCTACATTAAGCTTGGCTAGAATAATTGTTAGGTCATAAGAATGAGCCTTATCTATTATGGGAGGGTTCTACTGGAAAACACAGGAAAAGGGGCCCTAATGACTGGTTATAATATTTTGGCTCCAGTTGCATTTTTGTAACTGCAGATGATTCAGGTGAGTGATCTAAGACCATCATGGTCCTCTTGTTTGTTATATGTTACTGTCCGTGAATTTTATAATAAAACAATGTCTAATATATCAGTCAAACATCTTGTCAATTTTGTCATGATCTTTGTTGGATGTAAGGAAAATCTTTTCCCTCTGTGTAGGGAAAATCTCTTTCATTCTAAAACTTTATTAGATTTGGACATTGTTACATTTTCATCCATTATACTGAATGTTGAGTCTCATTTATTGTTCTTATCTTTAGAAGTCAGGAATTGAACACATAAATAGATAAAGTGATCACTTAAAGGTTGTTTGTCCATTTCAGGCCTTGCAGCAAGAGTTGGATAATTTCCAAACACAGTTATCTAATTTATATAGAGTAGGTGATGATGTCACAAAAAATATGGACCCAGCATCAATTGTGAATATAACATCAAAACTGTCTGGATTAGAACAAAGAACTCTGTCACTTCGACAGAAAATAGGCAAACATATACAAAGTTTACAAGGTGACCTTTCTCAACAGAGACGATTTCAGGAAGCGTTTGACAATGTGAAAGCATTTGTTTCTCAAGCACAACGAATTCTAGGCATGGAGGACCCTAATAAATCCGCAGACGAAAAATTACTTAGTGATCGATTAGAACATTTAAAGGAATTATCCGCCCAATTTAGTGACAATTCTACTCAATTAGACACTCTTAATGATTTAGGTTATCGAATGGCTCTTAATGAAACTTTATCAACAGAACTTCAAGATTTGAACCATAAATGGCATGATTTATATAACGAGACAAAAGAACGGTGTAAGAGTTTACAAGGAATGTTATTAGTGCAGCAAGACTTTACCTCTAAATGTGATACATGGATGACATTTCTGGCACAGACGGAGTCAGACCTGTCGACAGAGATAGCTGGTAATTTGATAGATCTACAAGTCCAACAACGAAAATGTGAGGTAAGCATAGTTTTCATACTAAAACATTTTTGGAAAAATCCAATACTGGTTTGAATCCAAGCTTTTCCAATCTTTCGGATGAGACTTCAAACCAAGGCCCTGTCTCCATATCACTTCAGTGTTTGGGGGGATCTTGACCCATTCCTACACAATCATGCTTTTTGAAGCTTTGGAAAATATTGTGGAAATTCATTTTTCACAATGTTTTCGAAAACTCTTTTTCTTGCGGGCGTCTGAAGCCGCCACTGAGTGGGAATGGATCAACAAATTGGGCAAGAAGTAATGTACCTAAATGTGATGAGCAAATGATGGCTTAGATTGAATGTTCAGAAAATACATGTGTTAGAACTGACAGGGATTCATGGTTAGGTGCACCAGTCTCAATGATATTACTGCAATACTATTCAAAGACTCAACGAAACCTATGAATCAACACTTTTTTGTGTAATAATGCTACCGGTACCTACAGGAATAAATTGAAATTTAGCAAATGATGGAAATATTGTTTTTTCCACCTTACAGAAATTTGAGGCAGAGATGTACAGTAGACAGCAGATTTTACATTCTATAATTAGTGATGGTCAGACCATGATGGGTAATGGGGACATTGAAAATAAAGAGGAATTTCAGCAAAAGCTTCATCTATTGGCTGATCAATGGCAGAGTGTAGTACGAAGAGCCAATCAGAGAAAGGCTATCATTGACAGTACTGTAAAACAATGGCAAAGCTTCAACGACATGTCTGAGAAGTTGAGAGAATGGCTGGCAGAGAAGGAAGAGGGTCTCCAAGTGTTCACATTCGATACAGCGTCATTACAGAAAATAAAGAATCTAGTTGAAAAATCAAAGGTATGTCTCATAGGCTGAAAATTCATTTGGTATATAAGAATGTACATTTTTGACAACATGGCTTTCCAAAGCTGAAAGGATCAAAGGGCTTCATATAAAGCTAGTAACTTACTCATTTTTGTTTGTTGGCTATACATGTACATGTATTTGGTTTTAGAAGTAAGTGTGCAATGATATTTGCTTGTCAGTACAAACAGTTTATCTATACAATGGAATTTTAATATAACTTTTAGCTCTAGTTTCAGGGAAGAGAGAATAAATTCATTAAATCTGAGTTTTGTAGCCTGCAGTGGAATTTCAATTTAATTTCAGCCTTAGTTTTAGGGTTGAGACAATAAATCAAATGTCATGTGAGTTGCTCAGCCTGCTAAAGTGTAAATCTTGACACCAATCTTACTGGTGTACATCTTGTAGCCAGACCCCACATCCTTTCTCCAAATAAAGAATTAGTTGCTATCATTTTCTGAACATACAATTTAAAATATGTCAATTCAGATTTTGAAAAATCTGATGTGTTGAATAGATTAAAATCAGAAATTAATTTTGTTCAGACTGATTTTCGTTGATACCGCATGCCTCTCCTGGAATATTGAAAGAATATAAGGATCTTCAAAAAAAGGGTAATGACAAAATGTGAAATAAAATTTACAGCAAATGCAGAATGAGTTCAAGCTACAAGAAGACCTGTTTAAGAACATGAACAGTCAGGGCAAACAGCTAGTTCAACGAGCAGACGACAAGGCCCAGGAAGAACTTAAAGTGAGCATGGCTCAAATACAACAACATTGGCACCAGATCTTTGTGAAGCTAGACGGGGAGCGAGAGAGACTCGAAGGTGTGCTACGACAGTGGCAGGAATGTGAGGATGACATTGAGGATATTCTGACCTGGTTAAAGGACACGCGGAAAACTCTGGCCAACACACTGCCGTCTGCTTATGAAGAATTGCAAGCTGATATGCATAGATGTAAAGTAAGTGTGTAAGCTTTAAAACAAGCAGGTTAGAGTGATGTTGTTCAATAGAATTATTTGTACGTACCATACTTATCATATGGTTTGCTATACTTTCATGACATGACCCTATAGCAAAAAACTTTGTAAGATATTGGGGAAATTGAAGAAATTATTTGTAACAAAGCAATTTCTTCATTTCAAACAATATTTTCTACACTGACAATGATTTCCACTATTTTATTAACTTTTGATTATTGTCTGTAACTTTTGAGTTTGGACCAGTCTGAAATTTTGTTGCTGAACCCTTGTCATGCTGAAACTGGAATATTCCTGTTTTGGCAGGAAGTATAGACAAAGATCAGCCTGCACAGATGTGCAGTCTGATCTTACTCTATACCACCTGTTTGTCCAATTCAAGCCTGAGTTGTTTATGAAATCAATTTTTAAAAGAATTTCTGATCCACAACTAGTACTTCCAGTGCTTTCAGCCCTTTGACTTTATTTCAATACAGCAGGACAAGAATTAAGATTGGACGGTGATATTCAGAACCATTTCTGCTCTCTTTCCAAAGTGTTACATTAGTGCAATTATATATTTTGTATTTTAAATGATAAACATGTTTATTTTTGAAATTTCTGGCAGATAATTAAACTTTTAATTTAACCATAGCTGATTATAAATGCCTGTTATTTACTTAACCAATTACCAGGTGACAAAATTTTAGAATGGTCCAAATTCAAAGAAGTTGCAGATGACAATAAATATTTGTTAGAACTTTGAAACATTTCATTATACCCCAAAAGCTATGTTTGGGGGGTATATAGGAGTCAGCTTGCTGGTCTGTCTGTAGCTTTTTAGTGTCTGCTCAATTTCTCGGCAACTATTGGGCAGATTTTATTCAAACTTCACAGACATAATCTGCAAGTATCAAGCAGTGATGTGCATATTGTTTTTTGTTATGGTCCATTGATTTTTGACGGAATTATGGCCCTTTGGTGAAAAATTGTGTCGCTCAATTTCTCAGTAACCATTGGACGGAATTGATTCAAATTTCACAGAAATACTCAGTATAAGTCAGACATGTGCATATCCTATTTTGGTTATGGTCCATTTATTTTTGACTGATTTATGGCCCTTTAATTAAAAAGTCCATTTTAGTTACGGCCCTCTGGTGGATAGCACTTGTATATGGACAAGCGCTGTTGGGGGGTATTAGTCTGCTTTGTGACATTTTCTAGTTGTTTTTTTTTAGCTGAAAAACATGGTGGATTATGAAGAAATCATGGGGGCATAAAAAAGTGGGATTGTCACGGAATGGGTAATCAAATACTTTAAAGCAGGAGATTTTGCTACTTTTGAGAATATTTCATAACCTTTTGTTGTTACAGATATTGAGTCTGCCTTGTTTGTTATTACAGGATATTGAATCTGCTTTTGTGAACGCTGAACCAAAACGTCAAGCCTTACTTGCCAGTGAAAGATCGCTAGCCAAGACTATAGAGCCAGAGGACCTTAATGTGTTACACCAGAGAATTCGACTATTAAACAAACAGTGGGATGAATTACGCAACCAAGCAAATATACGCGGACAGAGGATTGATGATACAATGTTCCGATGGTCAAGTTTTAGTGAGAAGTTTAAGGAGATGTGTGATTGGATAGATAGAATGGAAATGAAGGTAGTTTCTAGTAAAGACTTCCACATAGAGGACCTTCTCCACAGAATGCAGAAGGTAATTTGTATCACTGGCAATCTTAATTTAAAACTATTTTCTTCTGACCCATCATATTCCCTTTCTGAAATATGAAATATTCCCTAATCTTTGTATCTCTTAATTTAGGCTTTATTGTGGCCTTAATATTCTTGAGGCCTGTATTATTCAACATCATTCTCTAGTGATATTATCATAGAATTTCATTGGCTTGCCATAATAATTAACCCATTCCCAAACAATTTCTTTTTATGCCTCTCAAGAAAAGTGACTTTATATATTTTGAAAAATTAAGATATATCTTGTCACAAACACTTTCTTCAACATTTACAATGTTTTTTGCCCCCCAAAAATAAAGATTTTTAAGATTTCAAACCTTGATTATTGTAGTCTGCAACTTCTTTGAATGTGGATCAGTCTAAAATTCTGGTGTCTGGTTATGGGTTAAGCAGAACTAAAATGGTAATTTAAACCATCAAGTTGAAGAGTCCTGGCTACAAAGTCAAAAACTCTAACCTTTATGTGATTTTACTTCAAGTCAATAATTATCCTCCTCCTTGGTTTATAGTCCTTTTAGCCCATTCCCCTCCGCCCCCATCCCCCCCCCCCCCAAAAAAAAACAAAACAAATAAACAAAAGTTTAAGACGAAAATTGAAAGTTCATGAAATTCAAAATGTATCCAATTTTCTGGCTAGAAACCTCGTGTTGATTAAGAAATTTCTTGATACCAGCAATCTATTCATTTTTACACGGTATTTCCCCAATTGTTTTTTCTTGAGGGATGTCAAAAAGCATCATTTTGTGAGAATGGGTTAAAGACATTAATGATTTTCTTCACATTTATCTTTATTTTATGTCAAGGTTGGTGGTTGACAAGCTAACTGGAGCTCTTGCATTATACAGTAAACTCAGTTTACAATTATACTCTTCTGACCTAAGAAATTATATGGTATATCTTAATATTGTTATAACTATTGGCTATTCTGATGAAACGACCCTGTCCATACCAAGACACCAACATCTTTACAACTAATAAATTATGGAGCAATTTTTAAGGTATGTATTCATCTTTTTTCAGGATTTCAAAGAAGAGCTTTCAGATAAGGAGAAGTACAAGAATGACCTAATTAATCAAGGTCGTGCTTTGATGAAAGTTAGCAATGAGGTGAGAGCCAGTGATATAGAACAGAAGATTATTAGGCTGGAAGACAAATGGGAACACCTAAAAGCTGTGATTGGATTCAGGTATGTAAATTTTACCTTTGCAGATACCCCATTGTAAAACCATTACAAAATTGTATACTTTTCAAAATTGAAAAAAAGTTGCAACAAAAATTTTAAGGTGGTCAAATTATTTGTCAGCAATTTCTTCATTCACACTTTGTATCCTACCTTTTATATTGAGGAGGATAATGGGTTTTAGGATCATTCCCTTATTTTTGAACTTGGTTAGCCCATTTACACACCATCACAAATTTTGACATGCTGAAGAAACATAGATAGGAAAACCAATGTGAGAAAAAGGATAAATTGTGTTTGTAACAATTATTTCAATCTATATAATACTTTTTGTCCAAATTATTCATGATGAATTGCCATCTGCAAGTCTTTCAATTGGCACTGTATTATATTTTCTGTAAATGTCTCTAAGTCTTTCCTCACTATTTTCTTAAAAAATTGATGGGAAATTGACTAAAAATTATTTTTATTGTTCTGTTTTCAGACAAAGAAAGTTACAGGAGACCCTATTGGCTGTTCAACAGCTGGACGTTAGTATGAGTAACTTGAGAAAATGGCTCATGGATATGGAGAAAGAACTGTCTGCACCACTCATCTACAAAGATTGTGAAAGGAGGGACATTCAGAATAAACTCTCACATCAAAGTGTAAGTTATTTCAAATTGTTTTGGTTATTTTTCCATCCTTATGTATTTATGTATAGACATTTATTTTTTAGTTCAACTCTTTTAGGAGATAATCATAGAAATTGCCAAAGCCCTGTTATTCTGAGTGTTGTTTCTGTTGTTGTCTTCCAAAAAATTTGATACTTGTAATATCATCAGTATAACTTAAGAACATAGAACATTTTGGACCGGTCCAAATTATAGGAAGTTACAAACAACAATTTCAAATTGGTGAAATTTGGAAAATCTTTATAGAAAACATTGTACAATGAAGAAATCAATGTTCAAGCAAATTTCCCATTCTCCACGATATTTTATGTTTATTTCTTGAGGGTCAGGGAAAAAGTGGGGTTTAGGTGGAATCTATTAACCTATTCCCATACACTAAAATTTTAGACTGGTTCAAACTGCAAACAAAATTTCAAGTTGTTTGAATTTTATATTCTCCCCCTATTTTGGATAGAATACATTGTGCATAATGAAGAAATTGTTTGATTTTCCCGAATGTTTTCCAAAACATTTTTATTAGAGGCATAAAGGGGAATAATTGTTTGGAAATGGGTTAAAATGTCTTCAGTGGATGGTTGTTTATTTTCAGGAATTACAACATGACATAGAGAGACACAGTCCTGGTGTTGGGTCTGTATTGAACCTGTGTGAAGTTTTGTTACATGATTCTGATGCTTGCCCTACAGATGTTGAGTTTAATGGATTACAAACAGCCATGAAGAACCTTGAGCGAAGATGGAGAAATATTTGTCAAATGGCTCCAGAAAGAAGAACAAGGTATGTGTAAAACAAAATGCTTAGTTGATAAAAGGTTGGTTTATATAACTTCTAATCTTAGCTGGCATCAAAGCCAAACTAGTGAACTCCAATGAGTGTACAATGCTTTTATCTCCCTAGACTTCTTTAAGCAAGTAAACAGAATGCCAAACACTTTTTTGTTAGTCAGTCGGATTTCAACCAGTCTTCTAGAATTTTGATACCAAATTCTGTTGGCCTAAGCATTATTTCTCAAGTAATCAAATATCTCTTAAATGATTTTGAAAATGGGGAACTATAACAGTTTATGTGTTTATCCTGTTTTCCAAAATTTAGACTTGTCCAAATTCAAAGTGGGTTTGATTTGAAAAATAAACATTCAGTAGGGTAGAAAATAGTGTGCAAAAAAAAAGAAATTACTTGTTACAAGCAATTTCTTCTTTTTCTAAAATGTTTTCTCAATTATATATCACAGGGTTGTAAAAACCAGGGATTGTCCTGGAAAGAGTTAATATTGTTATAAATGATAAACATAATCTTGTTGAAAGTCTTATGAGTTTAATAAATATTCAACAGGATTGAAGAAACTTGGCAGCTATGGCAGACATTGTTGGATGATTGTCGAATATTTAGCGAGTGGTTACATGTGATTGAGGACGAGGTCTCAGAAGTTACATGTGACAACTTAGATGTCAGCATGAGTAGCGAGGAATACAGTCGATGTGAGGTAAGTTATCTGTAGATGATTGGTGTCATTATGTGGTTATTATGTGACATGGTCTCAGAGTTTACATGTGATATATAACAAGTCAGCATGAATAGCAAATCAACAGTCAATAGGAGGCAAGTTATAAGATGTTTGGTGTTAGGGAGTGGTTACATGTGATGCAGGACTTCAAGTCTCAGAGGTTATGTGTATTGACATGGGTATTGGTACATATAAAGTGGAATACAGTCAATTAGATGCAAGTCAGCCCCAGCTCAAATGGTAGAGCACTTGACTTCAAACCTCAAAATCATGGGTTCTAGCCCTGGGCTGACCATATCAACTAACAAAGAGATGTTGAAATTGGTGTACATTCACTGTGACAATGCCCTAGAGAAACATAAGTATGTATTAATCATTTATTACTTTCTTTTGTAGACTGTTCAAAGAAAGATTCACCAGAATCTTAGTAAACTTGAAAACATCAATCGTCAGTATCGACGTCTGGCAAGGGAGGGTCGCACAGATACAGCAGGCACTCTAAAGACAATGATGCAGGATGCGAATGACAGATGGGACCGCATGCAAGCCAGGATGTCTACCAATCTCAGACAGCTCAAGCATTCCGCCAGTATTAGGGAGGACTTTAAACATACAAAAGATTCCCTGACAAGTTGGCTTACTGAAATAGACATGCAGCTCACAAATATAGAACATTTGTCTTCCATGGATGTACCCATGAAACTCAGGGAAATGAAGGTAAATACTGAAGAAGTTTTTTTTTTCATGCCAAGATAGAAAACACTAAGAATGATATTAACCCTTGTAACACTGAACCTTAAATATTTCTGTTTTGGCAAGAGGAATAGACAAACATCAGCCTGCACGTAAGTGCAGTCTGATCTTGGTCTACACCTCATGTTTGTCCTATACAAGTCAAAGTTGCTTATGAAATTAATTTCAATAGATAAACAATATGTTTTTCCAGTGCTTTCCTCCATTTAGATATGGCCTATTTGAAGACAGCAAGATTTGGACTCGTCAAATTGAAAGGAGTTGCAGACAACAATGTTATTTTAGAAAATTTCAAATTTCTGGGTAGAAAACATTATTTAAAATGAAGAAATTGCTTTTTGCAATTTCTTCATTTTACACAATATTTTTCCAATTGTTTTTCTTGAGGGGTGTCAAAAAGCATCATTGTGCCGAAAAGGATTAATGCAATGCCTATAAAGGATTCAATTAATCCATTCCCACACAATACCTCCATATTACGCGGCTCAAGAAAACGGCTTACACAGCCTGTATCACAGCCTTCACAACCTGTTTCAAGTGATAGCATAACTTTAACCCATTTCCACAAAATGACACTTTTTGATGCCCTTCTCAAAAAAAAAAAAAACTTTACAAAAATATTGTGGAAAGAATAAAAAAAGTACTTGTAACAATCAAAGTTTTTTCATTATCAGCAATATTCTCTACCCAAGAAGACAAAGATTTTTTTAAATTCCATCATCTAAAAATTGTCAGCTGCAAGTTCTTTCAATTTGGACTTGTCTAAAATAGTTTTGATTGATAATGGGTTTATGATCATATTATGTTGTTTTAAAGTTGAACCAGAAAATGTACAATCTACGTGTGTAATCTTACAGAGAATTCAGGATGAGATCCAGTCCAGAAAGAGAAAGTTTGAGTTTCTGGACGAAGCTGGTTTATATTTGATACAGAAGGGAGACAGCACAGATGCCATTACAACGCAGGCAGAACTTGATTCATTTAGACAGTATCATAGACAGGTACTGGACAGAGTGGCCATAACTAATGCTAAACTATCAGCAATGCAGGTGAGTGGTCTGTTCCTTTTCAACAATGTTTAGTTTAACCGATTCCCATACATTGACACCTGTTTACACCCCTAAAGAAAAAAGTTTTGGAAAACAATATGGAAAATTAAGAAATTGCTTGTCACAAGCAATTTCTGCATTTTCCACATTGAGTTCTACTCAGAGAGACAAAAAGTTTACAAATTTTAGCCAAAACAACAAAGATTTATAGATTTACATCAACTAAAAATTGTTGTCTGCAACTTCTCTGAATTTGGACTAGTCCGAAATTTCATCATCTGGTAATGGGTTAATTGGCAGCTATGAACATGGATATTTTGTGTTTCATGCAAAATTTTGAAATGAACAGAGGAACATACTTTAGAAATGCAGCAGCTCAAACTTTTATTTCGGCTATTTATGACACAAATTCTGAGTTCTGTTACATGATAATATTTCTACGTCATTTTAGGAATTCATGATTTCTACTCATCCCCTTAACCCATTCCAAAACGACAAAAATTTAGACTGGTCCAAATTTAAAGGAGTTGGAGACCAAAAGTAAAAGTGGTTGATTTTTTTTATTTTTTCACATTTCTGAATAGAAAAAATTTTGTAAAATGAAGAAATTGCTAAAAGCGTCACTGTGTGGGAATTGGTTAAATCTGACAACTCAAATACAATGGATCAACTAGCTAAAATTTATTTACAATTGTGAAATCAAAGTTATGTTTCTTAATCTTTACAAGTGCAAACAACAAAGCTGTTTTATATTTTAGTCCCAGGTGAGATTCTAGAAGCGTCACTGTGTGGGAATTGGTTAAATCTGACAACTCAAATACAATGGATCAACTAGTTAAAATCTATTTACAATGATGAAATCAGAGTCATGTTTCTTAATCTTTACAAGTGCAAACAACAAAGCTGTGTTCTATATTTTAGTCCGAGGAGAGATTCCGGTTGAATGAAGCAGAACTAGACCAGTTAGAACGTGAACTTTACTCCCTCGCTCCTGGAGAGTCACTCAGTATAGACTGGGACATGAAGGAAATAGAGGCTTATCTAGAGGCATCACCACCAGAGAGTCCTCCAGAAAAGAGAAGAGCTCTTCTTAAGAAACTTCGAGAAAGGTCAAGGTCACGATCTGCATCCCCTGCTAAGAAACTGCCATCAGTTACAGCTGCCACACTCACTGCTAAACTTGAACCACACACACAGTCAGGTAGAAGTGCTAGTCCATCTAGACAGCAAAGGTCAACATCACCTACAAGGTCAAGGTCACCTACAAGGTCATCTCTATTGAGGTCAAAATCAAAGTCACCAAGAAGAGTTGCCAAAGATTTTGTTGATGGAAGAGGTTTGTACAAATTTATTTTCTACTCAATGTATTAATATTTTCATTTATATGTTATGTACATGTATATGTTTTCTTGGAACATTCAGGTGTTATATCTTGATAGGATTTTTTTTTTTTTTTTTTGACAATGCACTTTGATATGAAATCACTTCCATACCAAGCAATGAAACTTCATCTCATGTTCAAATATAACAAGGCCTTTCATTTAAATGTTGATAGTAAATAATTATGTAGAAAATTCTTGATCAACGAAGGGACTAAGTTATTTTGATAGTGTTGATTACTGCAAATTTTTATTTTTTCTTCTATAGCCCACTCACCTTCCCGACAAGCAAGATTCATCAAAATGAAATCAGAATTGAGTCACAGAGCCAAGGAGACAGAAGTAGAAGCCATTCTAGAGAAACTTGCAGATGCCTTAGAAGATGCTGCCGAGAAACTAGACACAGCTGAAAGGGAACTGAAGTTTGAAACTCCTGGTAGAGCATTTGGTGACAGGCATTCACTAGGCTATGTAAGCATATGCCCATTCTCATTTCTCTTGAATGTATATTTGAATCATTAGAGCCCAAGAAGATTTTAGTTATGTTTAATCCCTAAACAAATTAGTTAGATAGAAATAAGACTGAAGTCTAGTGATCAAGTTTGGACTTTACAAATACGGTCTTTTAGCAACACACTGTTGTTGGTTTTTATTTCCAATTAATGTCAATCAAGATACAGATGGCCTTATACGACAAATTTTATCTTACCATATTCTGTCATGAAGTTTTTTAGAAAAACTTGTATACATATATCTTAAAAGTGAACAATTTTGCTGAGAATTTATGTATGCTTTCAAAAAGTGGGCCCGAAAATTTGGTAATTGTAATGAGGTAAACTAGTATTTATGTTTGTTTAGTCATTTATGACATAAATTCTGATTATTTTGTAGTTGAAGAGTATGGAAGATGCAGAGAACTGTGTTGAAGATGTCCGCACAATACAGAGACTGTTGAAGGCAGAGACTGGACTACGCAATATTGATAGTGCCGACTCACAAGTTAGAGGTACATGTAGCAACATATATCAACCAATTCTCACACAATACAGCTTTTTATTGCCCCTCAAGAAAATAGCTTTGGAAACATAGTGGAAAATGAAGAAATTGCTTGTCACAAGTAATTTCATCATTATCCACCATGTTTTTCTCAACAAAAAGGAAAGATTATTAAAAATTCATTTACCGAAAATTGTTATCTGCAACATTTTTAATTTGGCCCAGTCTAAAATGTTTTGGTCTGGTAATTGGTTAATGTTTGTTTGATTCAAATTATAGTTTACTGGTGTTTCCCTTCTGTCTATGTTTATTTAAATGCAATTATTTGAGTTCACTATGTTTATTTAAATGCAATTATTTGAGTTCCTGAGAACAAAAAATTGGAAGGAAATGGATTGAAAATCAATACACCTATTTCAAATCAATCTGAACCTTGTAGAAAAACAGCTTTTTGAAAAACAATGTGGAAAATTAAGAAATTGCTTGTAATAGTTAATGTCTTCATGTCCCATAATGTTTTCTGCAAAGACAAATATCTTTTAAAATTTCATCAACATAACCATTTCCTGCTTTGCTAAATTTCAGACCCGTTAAAATACGAAAGTTTTAAAGATGAAAGTTGATTTTTTTTAAAAATAACCATTTAGTTCGGTAGAAAATATTTCAGAAAGATAAGAAATTGCTTGTCACAAGGACTTTCTTCTTTTTCCACACTGTTTGCTCAATTATAAAATCACAGGAACGTAAAAACCAGGAAAGGGTTAAAGTTGTGTGAAACTTCTTTGAACTTAGATTTGTCTAAAGTTTTGTTGTCTGGTAACAGGTTAAACTATTTCTAGACTACAAAATTTTGGACTGGCCTAAATTCAAAGAAGCGGCAGACAACAATTTTAAGTTCATAAAAAATTTCAAAATATCTCTGTTAGGATAGAAAACATTGTGTATAACAAAGAACTGCTTGTCACAAGTAATTCCATCATTTCTACAATATCTTTTGTCGTAAGGGTCATAAAAAAGCATGATTTTGTGGGAATGGGTTAATTAGTGATGAAGAGAATATAAACTCTGAATAATAAAATTTTGTATGACTACAGCTATTGTACAGAGATGGGAAGTTTTACAAGCCACAGCAATCCAGAAAGATTACCGATTTGACCAACATCGTAAAGAATGGTCGCAGTTCAAGACTGACGTAGATAACATGATGTCCTGGCTCGATGAGGCAGAAGCTTTACAGCATACCCATAAACCACTACCAGGGGAGATAACTAAACTGGACTCAATCATCCGACAACATAAGGTGGGTTATAGATACTACATTTAACCTAAGCATAAAATGCTTTAGCTAGGAAATCTGTTGTAGATATGTAGGAAATTTTGTTTAATTTCCTATTGTATCCAGAATCATTTTAACCCTTTCCTGTACAAAACCTGGGATTTTTTGTCACTGTGATAATATACTTTAGAAAACATTGTGGAAAAAGAAGAAATTGCTTGTAACAATTTGGACCAGTCTAATTATCTATAAGATTGGAATAGGTTAAACTTTTCCGAAAAATGATACCAAAATTGAAAATATGAGCTTTCAGATTACTGTTTTCATTTCAAATAAGTTTCATTTTAAATTTTTGTAATACAAGTTATTTGCTGTCTACAACTACTATATATTTGACTTGTTATATTATTTATTGTAAATTGAAATTCAAACAGTGTATAGTTCTTTAACCCATTCCAACACAGTGGAATTTTAGACCAGTCCAAATTGAGAGGAGCTGCAGACGACAATTTCAAGTTGATGGAATTTTAAATTTGTTCGTCTTTTTGGATAGAAAACATTGTGGATAATGAAGAAATTGCTTGATCCAAGCAATTTCTTCATTTTCCACAATGTTTTCCAAAGCTTTTTCGTTGAGGGGCGTAAAAAGGAGGGATTGAGTGGGAATGGCGTAAAGATGTTTAACGTTAAATGTTTATTCTTACCCTACAGGAGTATTTCAAAAAGGTAGACCCTTTAACCCATTACCATATGACAAAATTTTAGACTGGTCTTAATTCAAAGAAGCTGCAGATGTCAATTTCAACCCAGTTTTCCACACAACAAAATTTTAGACTGGTCCAAATTTAAAGAATTTGCAGACAACAAATTTTTGTTGGTAGAATTTAGAAAATCTTCACTCATTGTGTGGGAATGGGTTAAGTTATTGAAAGTTACACATGTTTTTCTCTTTGGTTAGAAAACAGTGTAGAAAATTAAGAAAGTGCTTATTACCAGCAATTTCTTCATTTGCTACTAAGTTTTCCAAAGCTTTTTTTCTGTGTGGGTCATAAATAAGTTGAATTATGTGGTAATGTGTTAATTGTTTTACATAACCTATGGACATTGTGTTTGTTTGTGTTGCATGACTCATCTCATCTCTTGTACTAAGGGTCTTGCTTTTATCTTTAGAGACACATCTGTGCACCTGATAATACATTTGTACTTTTAGACCTGATTTAACCCATTTCCACACAGTCCTGCTTTTTTATGCCCCTCAAGAAAAAAGTTTGAAGAAGCATTGTGGAAAATGAAGAAATTGTTTGTTACGAGCAATTTCTTAATTATTCAAAAGGTTTCCTACCCTGTAAAACATAGATTGAAAAAATTCCTACTTCTCTTTGAAATTGGACTAGTCTAAAGTGTTGTCGTCTGGTAATGAGATAACCTAATTCTTTTTTTTCCTTCTGGAATGTTGTGAATGCTGAATGTAAAGTTGATATCATTTTCTTCATTACACATTTTCTTGTTTTTTAATCGTTTTTACTCAATGACGCTTTTTGACGCCCCTCAAGAAAAAAACTATGGTAAAAAACATTATAGAAAATGAAGAAATTGCTTGAACAAGCAATTTCTTCATTGTCCACAATCTTTTTCTTAAAAAGACAGATTTTTTTAAATTCTATCGACTAAAAACTATCATTTGCAACGTCTTTGAATTTGGACCAGTCTAAATGTGTTATTGAGCTATGACAGCTTTTTAAAAACTTTTCATAAGTGTCAAATGTCCACAGACTTTGTGAATGCAATGACATTATTTCAATTTGTATGAATTAGGTATTGTTTGTCTTTAAAAAAAATACAATTTTGCCTGTTGCTAGACACAGGAATCTTATGATTACTGTAGAATATGTTGAGGATTGCAGACAACAAGTTGGTCAGCACAAAACAGTTGTAACTGCCAATATGTTTATACGCAGTATAACTGCCTACTGTTGTACTGACCCATCAAATTGGAAACATTTAATTAGAAAAATATGTGCCATACTGGATAGAAAACATTATGAAAAAAATATTCTCCTTGTTACAAGCAATTTCTCCTTATACCACAGTGTTATCCCACAATGTTTCATTACATGAGGGCATTAAATTATTGTCATGTTACAAATGATGGTTTAATTATCTCCTATGTTAATAAGTTGAAATACAGATTATTCATGTAAATTTCCCAATCAGAGTCACATGCATTTGTACAAATTGTCAGCACTGATAGAAGAGATAGGTTAACCCTCATCATGCTGAATAAAATCATTGCTCTGAATTGCATTAACTCTTTCCTGTTTTTTTTTGAAATTTTTAACTGGTCCAAATTGAAAGAGGATGCAGACGACAATGAAAATTGAATGCAATTCCAAACAAAACCATCCAATGTGGTAGAAAACACTGTGGGAAAAGGAGAAATTGCTTAATATAAGCAATTTCTCCTTTTTCCACAATGTTTTCTCAAGTATAAAATCACAGTGACGTAAAACCCGTGTTTATCCAGGAAAGAGTTAGGATCAAAGGACTGAAAGCTATGGAAAGACTTATAGTGGACCAATTTTTTTTTTAAGTTTATTTGACGAACAGCCCTTGCTTAAAAGGGACAAACGGGTGGTGTAGACCAAGACCTCCTACCAAAACAGGAATATTCCGAGTTCAGCATGACAAGGGTTAATATAGTTAACAATTTCAAAAAGCACCGTCAAGAGGGACTGGGAACTTACTGCTTGACTCTATCCATTTAATTCAGTGGCATGAGATGAAATGATTTAAATTGGAACATTAACCCATTCCCACACAGAAAATCAATGGGGAAAACATTTTGTAAAATGAAGATATTGCTTGCAACAAGCATTTTCTTATTTTCCACAATGATTCCCAACCAGAAAATTGAAAAATCTAAAATTATGTAATCTTTAAATTGTTGGCTGCAACTTCATGCAATTAGGACTAGTCTAAAATTTTGCCATATTGGTAATGAGTTAATCATTGAAGCTAGCTTCTAAACTGCATGATGTTATGAAAACCATTAAAACTATCTCACACATACTAACTTTGTGATTGGCTTTAATGGCTCTTTACTCAATGAATATGGGACTGGAATTTGATCTAGAAACATGAAGGTATCTGATTTGTGAAATATTCCTTCAGTAACCAAGACTATAAAATTGTTTGTAGTCAACTGAGAATTTACTTCAATTTCTTGGAATGGAGTTAAATTTGTCTGGTTTTTCTTTAGTCATTGAAAACTAGCAAGTACATAAAAGTAGAGATGTATTTCAAAACTTTAGCTCGTCTGTTTTTGGAGAAAAGCCAAGATATAATCGTACCCGCAGTATTATTGTTGATGTTTTGCAAAAAAATCGTCATATCTCTGTTTTTACTATAGATTGTTATTTAACCCAACAGGTTAACCCATTCCCACTCAATCCATCCTTTTTATACCCCTTAAGAAAATGGCTTTAGAAACATCATGGAAAATGAAGAAATTACTTGTTACAAGCAATTTCTTCATTATCCACAATGTTTTCTACCCCAAAAGACTAGGATTTCTAAAATTTCAACAACTTTAAATTGTCGTCTGCAGCTTATTTCAGCTTGGACCAGTCTAAAAATTTGTTGTGTGGGAATGGGTTAAAGCTTGGAATATAAAGTCACCATTCAAAAGATCAATCCATACTATCATAGGCAGTAACTGTAAAAAACATATTTTTATTAATTAATTTGAAATGCTTTGTTTGTATTGATTTTAAAAGTACTCATTGAATAAAGTCAATTCTTAACCCTTTCCTGGATAAACCCGGGATTTTACGTCACTGTGATTTTATACTTGAGAAAACATTGTGGAAAAAGGAGAAATTGCTTATAATAAGCAATTTCTCCTTTTCCCACAGTGTTTCCTACCACATAGGATGGTTTTATTTGGAATTGCATCCAATTTTCATTGTCGTCTGCATCCACTTTAAATTTGGACCAGTCTAAATTTTCTAAAACCAGGAAAGGGTTAATGGTCATTATTTGATTTATTGAACTCTGGATATTTCCATTATACTGCATTTTAGAATATTGTAACCTTTTCTGTTGGGTTAATTTTTATGTTGTTCATATCAACCCATTCACTCACAATGACCCCTTTTGACGCCCCTTAAGAAAAAGATTGGGGAAACATTGTGTAAAATAAAAAAATTGCTTATCTGCAGCTCCATCAAATTTTGACCTGTCTAAAAAATTTTGTCTCATAATGGGTTAAGTTAAATTTGGGAACAAGTGCACAGATAATCTACAACTTGACTTGTACATAACTTTTACATACTTTTGTAACAATCTAGGATATCCAATTCCCATTCCAACTCAATCCCTCCTTTTTACGCCCCTCAAGAAAAAAACTTTGGAAAACATTGTGGAAAATGAAGAAATTGCTTGTATCAAGGAATTTCTTCATTATCCACAATGTTTTCTATCCAAAAAGAAGAAAAAATTCAAAATTCCATCAACTTGAAATAGTCGTCTGCAGCTTCTCTCAATTTGGACCAGTCTAAAATTTTGCTGTGTTGGAATGGGTAAAACTGTTACCCAACAACTAAGTTTAATACTGGTCCAAATTGAAGTTGCAGACAACAAACTAAAGTTTATGAGTTTTGAAATATTTTTTTCTTTTAGAGTAAGCAAATTTGTGGACAATGAAGTTACAAGCAATTTCTTCATTTTCCACAATGTTTTTCAAAGTTGTTTTCTGGGGGGGAAAGAATGCTACATTAACCCATTCCAACACAATCCCACTTTTGGATGCGCCCAAGAAAAATACTTTGAAAAACATTATGAAAAATAGAGAAATTACAAGTAAATTCTTTATCAAACACCATATTTTCTTCCCCAAGGATACAAAGATTTGTAAAATCTGTTCAACTAAAAATGATCTGAAACTACTTTTAATCTTGACCAGTCTAACTTTTTATCATCTAGGAATGGTATAAGGGGAAATGTCATGTATATCTTGCCTGTTTCAGGATTTCCTGGTTCAACTAGAGGCAAAGAAGACACGTGTTGTATCGATCAATCTAACCAGTCGAGAACTGATTGATTCATCAACAGAGGATGGAAGACAGATGAAAGACAAACTAAAATTAATGAACAAACGCTGGGACACAGTATGT
Organism: Fragum fragum; assembly: GCA_946902895.1. NCBI lineage: Eukaryota > Metazoa > Mollusca > Bivalvia > Cardiida > Cardiidae > Fragum > Fragum fragum. Next base: position 10,297,286 of record OX336366.1, read on the forward strand.
AAACAGGCCACACATTTACAAGAGGAGCTACAGAAAGCCCTGATGCAGTGTCAGGAGTTCCATCACACCATTCATGATCTCTTACTGTGGCTCGAGGGTATCGAGGGGAAGATTCAACAATGTGAACCAGTCAATCTGGGCAGTGACGAGGCAGCTCTCTGGACTAGACTCAGGAAATTACAGGTAAGTCTCTTTATACTTCTGTACTTAACCCTTTCCTGTTTAATCCCTGTTTTTTAAGTCCCTCTAATTTTGTAATTGAGAAATATTGTTGAAAAAGAAGAAATTGCCTGTACCAAGCGATTTCTTCTATTTCCGCAATATTTTTACCCTACTGAATAGTTATTTTCCAAATGTAACCCACTTTAAATTTTTGTCTGCAAAACCTTTGAATTTGGACAGGTCTAATTCTGTAAAACAGGAAAGGGTTTAAAAAAAAAGCCAAATTTAAACTTAGGGGATAGCAGGTCTGAACATTAATAATTTCTTTTATTTTATACATTCATTTTGATAAAATTTCTTTCAGCTCTCCAACAGAAATTTTTTCATAAAACATTTGTTTACTTTTAAGGGATAATCTGCCTTTTACACAAGTTGCATTATGATAAAAAAGGTAAAGATACAGGAGTCTTGAATGACTGAAACATGAAATGTCTGCAGTAGTGTAGAGGAACTGGTTATGAAATGAAACACTGTCAATAAAACATTTGATTGACCAACAAATCATTCATTTAGGCAGGATGTTAACTCTATGATTACTGTTTAGCATTTTTATGCATCCGCATCGATAGATCGGGGGCATATTGTTTTACTGGTGTCTGTCTGTCTGTATGCAAAACTTAACCGGCCAACTAAACATTTTCCTATAACTTCAACCCTGATTAAGTTACAATGCTAGTATTTGGTATGTAGATAGGTCTGAACAAGGCGCAACTGGAGAAGGTCATTTCATCAAGGTCAAGGTCAAAATTTTAACCCTTTACCAGTTTCTAAAGAATTCCTGTTTCGGGGGCATAGTGTTTCACTAACACATCTTGTTTTACTCTTTGAATAGAAAACATTATGGATAATGAAGAAATTACTTGTAACAAACAATTTCTTCATCTGTCATTATGCTTTCCAAAGCTTATTTTCTTGGAGCTGTCAAACAGCATCATTGTGTGGGAATGGGACAAAGAAAACTTACTTCTTTGATAATTTAACAAGACTAAAATTGCAAGATTATGCATTTCATTCGTCTTGTGATTATAAACATAAAGTTCATGTATAGAAATACATATTTAAATTACAGGATATTAGATTTGAGCTTGATCAAAACCAGCCAAAGGTGATGAGTTTACGAGACACAGCCGACCAATTATTGATGAACTGTGATAGCCCAGAAATGTCGCAAGCTAAGGATAAAATGCATATTATTGCCAATAGACTGAAAGCTTTACTTAGACTGTGTTCATCCTACATTACCAGTCTAGAAACTAGACTAGATAGTAAACCGGTAAGTGGATTGTAACTTAACCCTTGTCATGCTGTATAAATTACCTTCCTGAGTTGATGTAAAATCAAAGGGCTGAAAGCACTGATAGAACTTGTTGTTCAAAAATCATTTTTTTTTCTTTTAGAAATTGATTTCATAAACAAATCTGGCAGGAAAGGTACAGCCAGGAGTTGTAGACCAAGATCAGACTGCACTATGTGCAGGCTGATCTTGGTCTACACCTCCTGCCAAAACCGGAATATTCCGGATTCAGCATGACAAAGGTTAAAACAGGTAGCAAGTTTTTGTCTTCTTGTTCATATGAAACTTAACTATTATTAGTGATTTAATTCATTTCAAAGCAAGTTGTGTAAAGGATTGCTCTTAACCCTTTCCTGTTTTATGAAATTTTAGACTGGTCCAAATTGAAAGGTTTTTCAGACAACAATTTTAAGTCCAACTTATTTGAAATATAATCATTCAACAGGGTAGAAAATATTGTGGAAAAAGAAGAAATTGCTTGATACAAGCAATTTCTTCTTTTTCCACAATGTTTTCTCAATCATAAAACCACAGGGACGTAAAAACCAGGGATTAACCAGGAAAGGGTTAATAGAGTATTTTGTTGTTGCGACATACAAATTACATGTGATCCATTTCGTAAGTTTAGTGTTTTCCTTAAACATTAATGTTTTTCAAAATTTTAGACTTGTCTGATTTCAAAGGGCTTGTAGCTGACATTATATAGAAGGTACAATTGGAAAAGTAACCGTCTTATATGATTGAAAATACTGTGGGAAAAGGAGGAATTGCATGTCACAAGCAATTTCTCCTTCTCCCACAATGTTTTCCTAAGATAATTCAAGAATGTTTAATTGTGTAGTAATGTGTTATATATCTACCATCTTTTCTCTTACAGCTTCGAAGTCCAGATCGAAGTTTTGATATGAGTGGCAGTTCAGCACCTTCATCTGGTCAGTCTAGTCCGCGAGATCAATCTGTCCGAACTAGTACGCCAACCCGTCCATACAGACCCGCATCATTCCGTCCCATCTCTAGTTCTTCAGGTAGATCAAGGGCAAGGTCACCATTTGCACTTTCCAGACAGGTATGCTATTGTAACAACTTTACATGAACACATTAAACTTCATTTCTCTTATCACAATGAGTTTCCGATTTGTAGCTTTCTCAATTAATTAACCAGACAACAAAACTAGTTGTTACCGATCTTTTCAATGTTCTTTAAAGTTGAAAAATAAGTTTGTTGTGTCAAAATTTTCTAACTATATAAAAATATGATCATATAGACTACTGATCAATTAGAAATGGGGAAATTAATGAGTATACCAAGCGTAAAATCCGTTTGAAAGACTATATTTATTATATATGAACTTGTGTAATGTAACAGTTTTTCTCTCTGTGCTTGATATATTGTTCAAGCTATATATCTTTCTGTTCTGTTCTAGCCTATGATGTAAATCTTCTCTCTAAAATAATCATGCTTTTCCCATTAAATCGCGCCTTTTAAGCTCCTTTGGAAAATAGTTTCGAAAACATTGTGGAAAATGAAGAAATTGCTTGTTACAACTTTATTTCCCACAATGTTTTCAACCCACTTTACCGACTTTGTTGTCTGCAACTTCCTATGATTAACCCAGTCTAAAATTGTGTCTTCTTGTGATAGGTCAACCCATTCCCACACAGCAAAATTTTAGACCGGTCCAAATTGAAAGAAGCTGCAGAAGACAATTTCAAGTTGATGAAATTTTATTTTTTTTCACCTTATTGGATAGAAAACATTGTAGATAATGAAGAAATTGCTTGATACAAGCAATTTCTTCATTTTCAACAATGTTTTCCAAACCAAAGCTTTTTTCTTTAGGGGCGTAATAAGGAGGGATTAATTTGAAATGGGCTAACTACTATTTCTGGTTGTTTTGTTTTAACTCTACCAAAATTTATGCAGATTGAACAGTTTTGCAGCAAATCATATTCATAATACATGTACAAGAAGTAATATGAGGAAAATAAGACAGAACATTTAAGTCAGTAGTTGAAACTTCATCATGCTGAATCAAAGGACTGACAGCACTGGAAAATCTTCTTAAGGGTCAATATTTCTATTGAAAAATGATTACTTCAAAATTTCTAAATTAAAGAGGACAAACAGGAGGTGAAGACCAAGATCAGACTGCACTTATGTGCTGGCTGATCTTTGTCTATAGCTCCTGCCAAAACAGGAACATACCGGGTTCAGCATGCATGACGGGGGTTAAAATACAGTAGTACTAATTACTTTTTGCATGCAGCGTACAAAGAGTCAATATTGCAAGACGAAACATGGCAAGGTAAAGTTAGATATTTTTGCATGGCAACATTGTCAGTACGGTAATGTGGTATTCCTTGTACAATGTAAATGTATCGTTGATTTGAATCAATTGTGCCCTTGCTAAAAAACTATGTTTGTAGTTGAAAAAAAAATGTTTGTTACAAGTAATTTCTTCATTTACACTAAGTTCTTTTCCTGAAAAGACAAAGCTTTTTGATTTTTTTTTTCAATTATGTTAAATAGTTATCTGCAACTTCTTTGAAAAAGGACCAGTCTATAATTTTTTTGTCTGGTAATTGGTTAAAGGGCAGAAATAAGTTCAATGGGAAAGAAACTGTATGATTAACAATATTTCTTGCCATGCTGCTTAGTATAACCCATTTCAACACACTGAAACTCTAAACCGGTCCAAATTGGATGAAGTTGTATACAAAAATTTGAAGTTGATGAAAGCTTTTAAATCTTTGTCTTTTGGGGTATAAAACTTTGAGAATAATGAAGAAAATGCTTGTAACAAGCAATTTTTTCATTTTCCACATTGTTTTCCAGAACTATTTTTGAGGGGCGTAAAAAGGAGGGATTAACTGGGAATTGGTTAAATAAACTTGAATTTAGACTAGCATATTCCAACTAGTGTTTGGATCTAATTAATACTCGGTATAGTTTGTTTCTTGAATATTTAATTCATGCGTGGAACAGCAGGAGCTGTATATTGACAAATACTTAAAAAATTAATTTGAAGAAAAACATACATGTACTGCACAATTTTACTAAGAGAAATTTATTAAATCTTTTCAATTCTGTATGAGAATTTTGAAAGTAACCTGTATCAGATATTTCAGCTATCTAATCTTTACTTATACAGCAAACTGTTTTAACCTCAAACCACAATTTTTTCAACAGTGAATGAATTCAGACAAGTATTTCTTTGTACTTTCTTAGTACACAGAATGTTAAAATGTTTTTGTTTTCTATAAATTCATTTTGTTCAGTTTCTCCAAGAACACAACTATATTGGTTAAGTTATGTGAGTACCGTTTTGGTGTTATCTGGTCTTGTAGAATTTCTCCAAGATTTTGCTAGTATTAGTAGATGGATTTCAGATCAAATCCTGAACACATTATCTCAATGGGGAGATTTCTATTCTTATCTGTAGTATTTTGACTAACATTCTTCATTCACACATAATGACACCTTTCCACCCTCAAAAAAAAATGATTGGGAAAACATTTTGTTAAATGAAGTTGAAAATCTAAAATTTCACAAGCTGCAACTCCTTTCAATTTGGACCAGTCTAAAATTTTGCCCTCTGGTAATGGGTTTATCCATGAATTTCAATTTCAATGACATGGATTTCTATCGCAGTCAGTTTTTGTAGCCCAGTTTTTTTTTCTTCTTTAGCCCTTGTCATGCTGAATAAAATCCTTGAATTACACTAAAACCAAAGGACCTAAACCACCAGTTGCATGTCAATATTTCATTTGAAAGCTGATTTTATACACAATGATGGTCTTGAAAGGGACAAGCAGGTGATGCAGACTAAGGTCAGACTGCACATATGGAATATTCCTAGTTCAGTTCTTTGATTCAATTGTAAAAAAGGACTTTTGTTTGACATGACAAGGGTTAAAATATGTTACTGATGCAAGGTGTCATCTTTGCCAACCATGATTTACTTTAACAAGTGGATTGAGAAATTGTTAGATGCAGTCAAAATGGTCATAACCCATTACCAAATGAAAAACTTTTAAAAAAGGAGTTACAGAGGAAAATTTTAATTTTATGAACTGTAGATTTTTTCAACTTTCTGGGTAGAAAAGGTTGTGTAAAATAAAGAAATTGCTTGTTACTAGCAATTTCTTCATTTTACAAAATGATTTCTCAGTTGTTTTCTTGAGGGGTGTCTGAAAGTATCATTGTGTGGGAATTCGGTTAAACATAATGTCAATTTTTTACGAATGTTGAATTCTTTACTTAAAAGCTGCTTTTTAAAAGGTCTATTGTTTTAACCAAAAAAGGTTTATAAAAATGAAATAGTTTAGGTGTTTTCAATTTCTTGTATTATTAGTTATGTAATAGGGCAAACTTATTGGTCAAGTAGATTTATTAGCCAAAAATGTATTAAGATTATTCAGATGTCAGTCCTAAAACATTTTATAGAGAACTCTCATAAATATATTTGATCTAGAGGTATAGATATTTATCACTAGAAATCAGTTTCCATCTGTGGCTCCAGTACTGTTCCATTTTATATGAAACAAAAATATACCGGTACTAATCCATTACCAGACAACAATATTTTAGATAGGTCTAAATTGAAAGATGTTGCGGAAAATTATTTCAAGTGGATGGAATTTTAAAATCTGCGTTTTTTAGGCTAGACACCATTGAGGCAAATGAAGAAATTGCTTGTTAGTCATTTCTTCATTTTCCACAATTTTTTCCCAAGCCATTTTCTTGAGGGGCTTCAAAAACTGGGATTGTGTTTGAATGGGTTAAGCTTTTCCCAGTTTTTATTCAATCTTTCTTCTTTGTGTGAAAATATAAACATGAATTGATTTAATTTCTGTATTTCAAGAGTTTAAAACTCTGGCTAAGCTTGTATAATATTCTTGTACAGTATTCAAACCAAAGATGTTGAAACTACCAGTAGATCATTATTTATAGAACATTGATTTTTAGTTAGTATCAACTATAATTTGGTTAATATTTTACAACAGCTTTTAGATAGAATTGGTCAGATAATTGCGGGTGTATTCAGACCTCTTAGAGGTGTTCCGAAAGAAGGGGCAGAGCTAAACACAGAAGAAGATGGAGCGATGTAACTATTTATATCACCCTAAACATGTTATATAAATGTGGCGTATGTCAACAGATCTAAGCATTTGCTGCATACAGTTGGTGATGGAATGCGGGCACTGACTTATATTTTACTATTGCATTCAGTTCTTATTACAAATTATTTGCAAATAGTATTTATGGCTAACCTTTGCATTGATAAACATTCTATTCTATATAGCTAGAAGTATATAAATTGTGATGTCCAGCATGTAGTTTATGAAAAAGATCAGACCAAAATAGCTTTGTCCTTTTTTATTTTGTGATTCCTTAAATTAATTAATAATTATCCCATTCCCCCACAAGTCCTCCTTTTTACGCCCTCTAGAAAAAAGCATTGGAAAACATTGTGGACAATGAAAAAATTGCTTTATCAAGCAATTTCTTCATTATCTAATAATGTTTTCTATACCAAAAGACTAAACAATTTAAAATTCCATCAACTTGAAATTGTCGTCTGCAGCTTCTTTCAATTTGGACCAGTCTAAAATTTTGTGTGGGATTGGGAGGGATAAGGCATGATTAGTACTATATAAAACAGCTGACAGAGTATGGTAAATCAAAGTGTCCACTTTCTGTGTTTATTACTTGATCGCATCAATGAATGTCAATCAACCAATTGAAACTATTCATTGTTTACTGCATCAGTAACTGTTGACCAGGCAGATGACCGGGCAACGGTACAAACTTTTTCATTCATGTGAAGTAAACATCAAACGGTTTTCTGCTTGAAAAGTGTTTTATTCATAGATATTACATATAGTTTAAAAGTGAAAAAATAAATTATAAGTTGAGACATCTGAAAAGTATGTTTCAATTGAATAATAAAAGGTTACCCTTTGTTATAAGAATATGTCGCAAATATAAGTTTATACATAATTTGGATCTGAGTACATGTTGATCAGGTAATAAAACAGTTGTTTCATGATGTTTCATGTTACATTTAAAGCTATTTACCATTGGTGTTTGGGGAAGACATTCTGAAGTATTACCCTTAGCCAGAGCCCTCAGAAAACAGTTCAGAACGTAATAGTCTCCACCTTTGGTCAATAACTTTGTCTGTGCCATGAATTACTATGAAAATAACTTTACTTTTTAAGATAATACTTAGATCTGGATGATTTTTATACACACAGCAATACCAGTTCATGGTAACATTCTTTATTAACCGATTCCTTTATAATCCAAATATCTGATGCTTTGGAAAACATTATGGAAAATGAAGCAATTGCTTGTTAAGAGCAATTTCTTCATTTTCCACAACATTTTTTTCCTCAAAAGACAAATATCTATTAGAATTTCATAAACTGAAAATTGTCATCTGTAACTTCTTTGAATTTGGTTAAGTCTAAAAATTTTGTTGTCTGGGAATGGGATAAGAAACAGACTATTATTGTAAATTAGTTTGTTTTCTGTTAGATTTGGTAGTTTGTATAAACTCTCCAAACTCCTTCATTGTACATCCAATCTTTTGTGTGATTAGGTTATACTAATTGCAATCTTTGAAAATTTTGCATCACCTTATATTGCTGTAGCGATAGAGCGGTTTGTAGCGCGTCAGACTCTCTATCATGAGGTCCAGGGTTCAAACCCCAGTTGTGTAAACCTAATTGTGCTGAGCAGTTGAAGGCTCAGAAAGGATGTAGTGGTAGTGCTCATGTGAGAATCCATGGTTATGTGCTCTGACACACAGGGAAATTCATTTGATGGCAACTAGTATAATTAACATGTATGACTGTTGTCTTGGATAGAAACATAATGTTGTGCATGTCTTATGCCTCTCATCACCTATTCTGTCAGCTTTATTTCCTGTTTAACTTTTGGTTATATCATTTGCACCATTCTTTTAATCATCTCATTATGATATTGTGACCCATCACATGAAGAAGGACCTCTTGTGAGGCTTGTAAAGTATCAGTCCTGGCCAGACTGCTCAGATCAAAAAGCCTCAAAACCTTTGCTCTTTGAAGTTTTAACTTAATCTGTATGTGTCATACTACATAATCATATGTCTTTTTCTGAATACCTGCTCTGATTGACCTCTACTGTTTCCTTTATTCATTGTACAGAGTTGGAATGAGGTCATTTTTTTTGTATGATGGGTCACATATATAAAATAGCCTTTCATCATCTGTCAAACCTGAGACGAACTTCATTATCAGGGTCTGAGATTATGAAACTTTTTTCATACTCAATTGAAAATTTACTCAAAACTCAATTCAAAATTTAAGATGAAAATTACATTAAGTTCTATGGGAAGTGTGTGAAAAAGAAACATTGTATTGGTAAATTATAATTCATAACCCAAAATCTACAGTTATTGAAACACAACACTTATTTAAACTTGAAGTTTGAGTAAATTCTCAATTAAGTACGAAAAAAAGTTTTATAATCTTGGGCCCTGATTGTGGAAAAGAATACAACTTGTTTATTTGACAAAGATGACAAAGAAATAGCAAGATCCATCCATGCCACTTCATGTTACATTGTCCTGCAATTTTATTCCAGCTTCCTGCAAGACTTTCATCAAGATTTGCACCTGCTTAGAATTTTTTCTATGAACAAATACCATGATTGAATACTATAACACTAAAAGATAACTTTTTCCAGCAGATTTCAGAGGTATTCAAGAATATATGTGAAGATTTTCATCTGGTTATGATTTTGTCATACATTATTGGTAGTACAATTCTGTTTTGCTTTTTCTGAAACAATTGAAATACATCCTTTCATGTTCTGAATTTTTTAACAAGATGGTTATTTCTGACTCATGTATTTTTTATACATCAGCTTTCACGAGATCTCAACAGTTTATTATCACAGTAAGATTAAAGCCCTTTTGAAATAAATAATTGGTATCGTAATACTAACAAATGCCATAGAAATGCCATAGAAATATAGAACTATACTAATTTGATATATATTTATATTGTTAAAAACAGTTGCATGAGACAGTACATTTTTTTCTGGTTAGGTTGCATTGCTTGCTTGCTTTATCATCTAAATCATTATCATGTCCATGTATTGTATTAGATAAGATTTTTGTTCATTATTTCTTTGGTTATTATGATTTGTTTTATGTTTGTTCAGTTAGTATATCGTTATAATCAGGATACCTTGACCCAATATCCATTTAAAATATATTAGACTTACAACATTGTATACTAAACCGGATTGGATGAAATTGGTATTTCAAATATTGCATAGAGCATTTCAGCATCATCATTGATTTTGGCTGTCCTAATATAATAATTGACAAAGTTTAAAGTCAAGTGCAAAATGAATGAATATATATTGTCCTTCCCAATGAATGACAGTTTTAAGTCAAGTGCAAAATGAACAAACAAATGTGTACAAATGTCTTGCATTCTGATCTGAAATCATCAAAAGCAAAATTACCAGGTAATACAATTACAGAAGTAGGCAAGAATAAGATATTTTTTCTAAAGCAATAAATGTTGTATAAAGTACAATACGAATATCCAGATATTTCATTGGGATTTCATTATAAATAAATGCACAGTGTATTGTTATTATTAAACCACTACAGATGACATAATTCCAGACCGGTCTAAGTTGAAAGAAATTGCATTAACCCTTTCCCGTCCAAATAAGGGATTTTACGTTGCTGTGATTGCTGGAGAAAACATTGTGGAAAAAGAAGAAATTGCTTGTAACAAGCAATTTCTCCTTTTTCCACAATATTTCCTACCACATAGGATGGTTTCATTTCAAATGGCATCCAGTTTTCATTGTCGTCTGCAAACACTTTCAATTTGGGCTAGTCTAAAATTTCAAAAAACGGGTAAGGGTTAAACAAATTTTTAGTTTAATTGAAATTCAAAACATCATTGTCTTCATGTTCTGCAATGTTTTCAAAAGCCTTATTGTTGAGGGGTTTCAAAAAGTGGGATTGTGTGGGAATGGGTTTATGTTAGATTCAATGTTTTTGGAATGTTATAAGATAGCATAAAAAGTCACTAAGCACTGCTACTAAATTTGACATTTATTAGCATGTAAAGCAGATGTATTATTACCAATTGTGAAAGACACCATTTCATCTGATCAATCTGATTTGTAAATACTCCCCCCTTGTTGTTGTTGAACTATCTTTCTCTAGCTATCCCTGTATGTTCTAATATTCTGATCTAGAGAATCATAAAGAATTGCACCAATTAGCACTGTAACTATTCAAATCCGTATTAACAAAACATGTAATTTAACCCGGAGACTAGAACAAAAAATTGATATGTACAAGAGATGTACATGTTTTATAAAGTAATTTACAAAAAGTCGATATTTAATTTCACAGAAAATACTTTCAGTATTACTTCAAAACAAATTGATTTAAGATGAAGAGGACGTATGAAACGTATTTCGTAGTCAATCAGATTTGCAAGAATTTTGATAAAGGAAACCAAATTTGAGTTGTTCATCTTTGATTCTTTGTGTTATTTATTCCTAACTTTTTCCTGTTTAGCAAATTTTAGACCTGTCCTAAATCAAAGTTTTTGCATATAGCAATTAATTGTGGATTTAATTTGAAAAATAACTATTTAGTAGGGTGAAAAATATTGTGGAAAAAGAAGAAATTGCTTGTTACAATCAATTTCTTCTTTTTCTACAATGTTTTTCTTTTAATTATAAAATCACAGGGAAGTAAAAAGCAGGGATTCAACAGGAAAGAGTTAAATTGGAATGCAATTAAGTAGCATGCAATGGTGCGTTTGCATGAAGGTAATATTGATGAACAAAATGCATGACAGCAAAAATAACCTTTTGAAATTCGGGTACATTTTAAATAAAGATTAACCCTTTCCTGTTTTTGGAAATTTTAGACTAGTCCAAATTGAAAGAGGTTGCAGATTACAATGAAAACTGGATGCCATTTGAAATGAAAGCATCCTATGTTGTAGAAAATATTGTGAAAAAAGAAGAAATTGCTTGTAACAAGCAATTTCTTCTTTTTCCACAATGTTTTCTCAAGTTTAAAACTACAGAAATGTAAAATCCTGTGTTTAAATAGGAAAGGGTTAACTGGTGATGGGAACCAACATAGTCACATTACTCTCTGCATTGCTTAAACCTTTTACATCAACAAGTGAAGAAAAAGAGCTGAATTTCTTCATCTTCTTTCCAACAAGTTTAGATCACACATCAATGTTTTATCTTAGGTATAAATTGATTTTCTTAATCTATTATTTTAGACAAGTTTCATTTCTTTTCACTAAATTCACTACATCATCGTTTTCATCATCATCCTAACCCATAACCAGACGACAAAATTTTAGACTGGTTCAAATTGAAAGAAGTTGCAGACAACAATTTTTGATTCATGAATCTTTTTGAAAAATCTTTGTCTCTTTTGGGAATAAAGCATCATGGATAATGATGAAATTGCTTGTAACAAGCAATTTTATTATTTTCCACAATGTTTTCATAAGCTTTCATTTAAAGGACGTAAAATAAGCTGAACCGTGTGGGAATGGGTTAATTATGATCATCACTTCAAATTATAAAAGAATAAAGGTTTTAAAGTTGTGAGTTATTTCACCAAATGATTTGTTAAAAAAATATTTGAACTTCATTTTCAGCACTGATCAATCTAAATTTTAGTCTTCAGAAGAATTAGATAAACATCTGCATGCATATGCTTGCAGTATGGTACTTGTCAATAATTTTTCTGTGGCCTAAATCAGGTTTTTACAAAATTGCCTTTTACAATGCAGTCAGACTTGATTATAATTAATTTGACTGAGAAGAGAAATAAAAAGCATTTGATTTAACAGGATCACATCTAATGAACAGAGATTTAACTTTTTTCATTTTCATTCCAGCTCAACCGTACCAGCTGATGACGAGGCAGACGAAATTGACGAGACAGAGAGCAGATGTTGTCCACTTTTTATTGCACGACTTTTACGAATGGCGTTACCACTTCAACTTCTTCTACTTTTGCTGCTAGCTTTTGCAAGTTTGGTTCCAATGTCAGAGGACGACTACAGCTGTACTCTGGCTAATAACTTCAGACGATCTCTCGAACCAATGCTACAATACACAGATGGGCCACCCCCTGTTTGAGCTTTTACCATTGGTCAATATTAATTCAATATGATCTCTTTTGAGTGTGTGCCATTTATGTGTAATGGTGAATGTCTACAACATATCAAAGAGTAAATCCATTTGTTTCACTTTCAGTGGTTGCCCATCTGTGTGTTTCTGTACTTAGACAGTGATTTCTGTTTATTAAAAATGAGAATAAGAAAGAATGGGAAAGGATGGTGAAAGCATAAATTTTTCAAACAGTTGTTTCTTCATTTTTATAGTCTAAAGCCATTCAATCTGAAAATGAAAGCATTTTTAATTGTATTTAAACTGAGACACATTTTGTGGCTTTAAATATTTTTTTAATTGACTCTGACAACTACAGTTTACATTAGTGAATATTTTTCTCTTCTTTTCTGTTCTTTTAACCATTCACTGTGCTTTCAAAATTCTGGACTTGTCCAAATTCAAAAAGGGTAGTAGAGTTAGTAAAATTCAAAAAGCAACTATCCTTCTTGATAGAAAACATTGTGGGGAAAGAAAAAAATGCTTGTTACCAGCAATGTCTTCTCTATTCACAATGTTTTCTCAAGTAAAATATTACAGATAAGAAAAAATCAGGATTGTATGGGAAAGGGTTAAAAAACACAGCGATCTTTAAACTCTATAGTGCTCCAATGTAGGCTTTGCTTGATTCATAACATGGCATATACAGTGCATCTGTCAAATAAATGATTGGGTATTTGCAATTTTCCTAATCATTTATTTTCTGTTTTGTCTGCTTTAAATGTTAAGGCGTACAATTTTTAGTTTTCCATAATACAGGGCTTTGCCCATTTTGACTGTGATATCTAGAGACCATTGTCTCAAGTATTTTACTGTGATTTGTATGTTGTTGATATTGTATGTTGTAAATATCCTGTTTATTGAAGCAGGGTGTCTTCTTGCTGTTGTTGTTGTTCTCATGTGTTAAATAGAAAATGTTATTGTATTTAAAAATTGTTCTTTCAATATATTTAAATCTCAGACTTCAAAGGTTGTAATAGATATTCATTTCAAAATGAATTGTGTTTGAAAGAATAGGGCCAGACTTTCAAATTCAATTTTCATTCAGTGTGTTGTAAATGGCATCTCTCATTAATGATATTTTGAGTTAAACATAGATTTTGATTGTTGGTAATTAATCATATCTGTTTGAACCATTACCAGATATTAAAATTTTGGACTGGTCTAAATTGAAAAAGTTGCAGATGACAATTTTACGCTGGCAAATTTTAAACCAACTTTGCCTTCAGGGTAGATAATATTGTGGAAAATAGAGAAATCGCATGTTACAAGCACAAGCAAACTCTTCATTTCAACAATGTCTTCCAAGTTTTTTCTTGAGCGCAAGACAAAACAGGATTGTGTTGAAATGTGTTTATAATTAAGAGAAGGATAGACATGTTCTGTTCCAATAGTTCTTAGACAAGATCATCTGCCAAACATACCAGATGACATAAAAATAGTTTTCACTGAAGACAAACAAGTTAAGTAAGCTGTAGTTATGATATGGTGCCAACCAACAAAATGGTATTACATAAGTGTTTATGGTAAACATGGCAGCCTCAGGTGGAAAGAGCGATTTGATTGGCCTGATTATATTTTGATTGACAGCCATGATTTGTCAAATGGACCAATACAGTTTCAGTTTCTGTATTACTGGGAATTGTTAAATAAATTTATTTTCATGTCAATAAACAGTACTCTTTCAAAATTTTGTAGATTCTGTGAGTTTGCAAAACTAAAAATTGCTTGACTCATAGGATTCTTTTGGCTTTTATTGTGAAAAAAGTAGAGGTCGTTATTTAAGTTAAAGATTATTTTTTGTTGAAATTTTTAAATGTTTTTAATGCTCCTTTTCTAGACACATAATAGAATGCTTGTTTTGTTTTATTAGTCATGTAGGATTTTAGTGCTGACTTATGTAGACCAAAACATATATTTGATTTTAATATTTCTTAAATTACAGACATTTATTGTCTCTGAATGTTAAGATCGTCTTTTTTTCATAGAAGCATGGCTATTTCTTGAATGAAGTAAAATAATTTATACTTTTGGTCTGACATAGACACTCTAGCATCAAAATATTCATTTGTTTGTAGAAATGTTGAGGTCGGCAATTTAGCTTTGTTGACATTATATTTATAGTGTTGTATGTACATTAGAACTCATTTTGACTTTTTATAAACAATGATGTCAAGATTGTATCATTTTTAAAATAAAGTAAAATCTTACTATTTTATCAGTTTGCTTGCTCAAATTTTCCTGAGAGTCTGTCTTCACATTTCTAAAAGTGATGGTGTTG
This sequence comes from Fragum fragum, assembly GCA_946902895.1. Lineage (NCBI taxonomy): Eukaryota > Metazoa > Mollusca > Bivalvia > Cardiida > Cardiidae > Fragum > Fragum fragum. Next base: position 10,312,319 of record OX336366.1, read on the forward strand.
GCAAACAGATGGTTGGAAAATGACGATAAACTTGCTGGTAATACTAATCTAAATCCAGACTTAGTTTAAAAATCTTCGTGTAAAAAACAATACAAGGATTCCACTTTTAGCTCATCTGAGTAAAACATGCTTAAGGTGAGCTATTTTGATCAACCCATGTCTGGTATGAGTTCATCAACCTCTTTAGAAATTGTTTATATCATGACACTGGCATCAACAGGGGCATAGCCACAAGTTTAGGGAAATAGAATGGAATTTTCCTTAAAGTATTACCTGCGTTTATTTGAATTACTTATTTGTATTTGGTTACTGGAATTGTTGATATTTTTATGATACATTGATTTGTAGATGAAAATTTTAGACATAGTTTTGATGAAATATATTAATTGATTGTCTACTATAACCTTATCACAAAAAAAAAGAAACAATATAGAGTACTTTCGGTATACAACAATGAAAAGTCTATTACTTATGCAGTAAATGGGATATGAAACCCCACAGACACACACACTTAAGAAGTTGACCTGCATAGGTCTAAGGAGATACAGAACTTGCATCATTCAAAGAGGGAATTGGCCTTCTTAATGCCATGATGATTTTAATGCTTTACTAGAAGTGTTATTGGAGACAAAGAATGTATTTTATGCCTGGTATCAAACTGCCTTAATAAAACACATTCAGCATCTCAAGTCATAAGGTAACTAGATTTCATTGTCAGGTGGGCGCAACAGGACCAAATAGATCTCTTGTTAGTTCCACCTTATATCAGACTTTAGTTAGTTTGACCATAAACCTTTTTTGTCAAGCCCGTTTGTGGTGAGCAAGACCTAGTTGTCACGATTCCGCTTCTGTTTTAGTGTGTTGTCAAGATCACAGTTGAAGGTCAAATGTACGAACTGACCTTGTACGGAGCTCAACTTCTAAGTTTATAGATAGATTTGAATATAACTTGGCACAGTTGTTCTTCTTGATGAGTTGTAGTGTCAGGCGAAAGGTTTGTTGTGATACCACCAATGTCAATGTTGAAGGTCAAACAACAAAACTGACATTGTCTGGAGCATAACTTCTAAGTTTATAGATAGATTTGAATATAACTTGGCACATTTGTTCTACTGGATGAATGATAATGTCAAGGGAAACATTTGTTGTGATACCACCAAGGTCACAGTTGAAGGTCAAACAATAAAATCTACCTTGTCTGGAGCATTTCTTCTACATTATTGATGGATTTAAAGATTCTTTGGCACAGTTGTTCTTCATGATGAGAGGTAGTGACATATAAATCGTTTGTTGTGATGTGTTTAAGGTCAAAGCTGAAGGTGAAAGGACAAAATTGACCTTGTCAGCAGCATAACTTCTACATTTATGGATGGATTTGAATATCATGTTGCTAGGTTGTTCTTGTTGAGTGCAAGTGTCATATGATATGTGCAAAGTCAAGGTCACTTTTGAAGGTTAAACGTCCTTATCCATAGCATGCCTTCTTCATTTATAGATGGATTTGAAAATAACTTGGCACAGTTGTTCTACAAGGTGAGTGCTAATGTTATTCAAAATATTTGCTGTAATACGTCTTAGGTCAAGGTCAAAGTTTAAAGAAAACATTCTGCAAATCAGCGGGCTCGACATGTTGGATTACTAATTTCTCGTCTTTACAAGATATTCTCAAACTTTCAGATGTGTTTCAAATGTAACAGAAATGATCCTTGGCTGAACAAATTACCCGAAGGAATGATGCTACAATGAGAAAAAAGGCTTTTACACGCTGATTACGGTGAAAACCATAAACATCTCAGAAAGTACTGAATGAATTCCTAGATAAAATCGTGCCTTTTATGGGTAGATCTGTATGAGTTGTAGGTTGAAAATACTTTCAGTCACTGTTGTTTCACTGTTTGGAACAATTTTTATCATAAGATAATTGATATCGAAATATTTTGCCGGTGGACGGTTAAAACATCGTAACCTGTAGCTTCAGCTAGCTGCAGTTTCGACGCTCAGGCGGCCAATCGACTGTTTTCCCCCTTTTTGGTGGACGTCTCAATGTCCACCAGTGTTACCACGGTTCGAAAATCTATAGTATCGGAAAAGTAGTACTCACTAAAACTAAATTTATTTGTTCCCGCAAACCCACTGTATATCTTGTTAGAGCATGTTGTGAGAATTATTAAAAACGCATTTAAAACCATCTCCTTAAATAGCTTAGTCCTTCGCTTCGCTTACTAATTCTAAAGTTCCAAAATTACTGTTTAGAGCTCAGTATACCAACGGTATACAGCGAGCGTGATTTGCCATACTACACTACATGTATAGATAAGCGGGCATCATTATGTTGTCCATGTGTTCGACGAGGTACCGTGGGTGGTTTATGATTGTTGGTATTCTGAATTAGGTTTTTAGCCACTGCTATGTCGCAGATGGTTTAAAGGTATACAGAATCTCCCATTTGTCTCTTGTCAGTAATCATTCTGAATGAATCGCTGATCCAATTTTGTCCAAGTTTAATGGGTGATATTTAAATTAGGCTGTCATGGACAAGGGATTATCCCGGAAAAGTTAAAAAGTATTGATCTTGAAAGCTAGTTAGACTTGAATTAAGATAATTTGGTTTAACGCCACTTTCAGTCATATATCAGTAATATCACACTTGGTAAGTGCAGGACATATACAGCTACAACCTTGAATTTTTCGGGCAACTTAATGAGCAAATCTATTATGTTTTTCCGTCGGTGAGAGACAAATGACACGTGTGGCATCTGTTTTTTTTTTGTCTACCTCGGAATCGTGCTCGAAAAAAAATTCTGGGTCCCGCTGAAACGTGACAAGGTTTGCTTGGGCGTGTTTCACCGACCTTGTATTTGGTCAACATTTGGAACCTATCTGACAAACTTTTGTCATTTGGATGTTGCATTGACTCGTTCTCCTACCTATGTAGCAATGTATTGTGTAACTGTACATTACACGAATTGCCAAAATGATATCTCTAGATTTGATTGCTGATATTCTTTGAGGTTACAGTTGGTGGCCTGCTAGGACGGGCCCTCTACCGCGTTTTAACTCAGCGTCCCATCTCTTCACCATGCTGTATCATGGGGCATGCTCCATAAATGTTGCTTCTATACCCACGCGAATTTCCTGAGGCGATAAGCACTTATGTTAATGGAGTAGGTATTCAATGGATACGGTAGTTAAGTTAAGCAGTTTGTACTCTTTGAACTATGAGAAAACCTCAAATTGTGTCTGTTAAAGTAAGCTATGAAAGCTAGCGCTTAGCTAGCTAAAAATCTGCTGCCAATGGAAGTTATTATAATACTTTACAAAGACCTCAAATGGTATGTTTATAAAAGGTCTCTTTCTGACCTAGGCTACGGACTTTTCTGTCGCCCCACGCATAAGCAATTGTTGAATACTAATATCGTTGACGCAAGGGCCGCAGTTGATTTATGATCGATGAATGGATTGGTCATTATAGGTCCAGGCATATTTGAATTCATTTTGGTCTTTTTTGCATTCTCAACTATTCGCCTTATCAATTGAAGTATGTTGGGAAAGAAGCCTTTCAAAATCACTATCAGAAGTATGGTGAACCATTTAGGTAAAAAAAACACCTTTAAGTCGTCTCGGCACAAAGAACGCGTGCACGCGTAAATAATGCAGGTAAACCCGTTTAATTTAAGCACGCGTAAAAAGTAAACGCGCTCATAATTTGCGTGCACTTGTAATTTAGGTGTACGCGCACATCTTATATCATTAAACGGTCAGTAATTAATCGCGCACTCCTAAACGTTAAAAAGTGAACCTGTATTATTCATGCTCGAACACGTTTATTTTCGTGTGTACTACCTTAAGTGGACTTTTGACCCATTTCGTGTACCATACAGAAGAAAGTCGGCTTGCGCTTTCACCTACAGGACATTCCATTTTAATACTGAGCAGCGGTACTGAGCGACGTTTGTCCCCCTCTCTTTCATTATCTATTGCCAGTAACATGTAACGAAAAAGTAAAACAGTTGGTTGACCACCTAAACGTCGTGACTATGGCTTTAATAATCGTGAAACCAACATAAATGCTTCATGTTTGAATATCGGCTAATGTTAAAAGTTCAAAGTTCATTTCCGTGTATGATTTGTCAATTGATTATTTGATTGACAGTCGCGGGCAGTTTAGGATTCCATATTCCCTTATATTATTACTGACCTGCACTAATTATTAGCTCAACTGGTTGAAAGCAAGAGAGCTATTGTCGTGGCGTTGTGTCCGGCGTGCGTGCGTCCGTCCGTCTGTCCGTAAACTTTTACTTTGAAAATCTTCACCTCAGAAAGTACTGAACAGATGTCAACTAAATTTCACAGAAATGATCCTAGGGTGACTCTCTATCAGATTCCTATCAAAATTCATGAAAAACATGGCTTTAATTGGTGGGAATATTTCCATATATGGTAAAAGCTTTGAAAATCTTCTCAGAAACCAGTGAATGGATTTCAACCAAATTTCACAGAAATGATCCTTGGGTGAACCTCTTTCAGATTCCCTCAAAGAATTTTGATCGGATGAAAACATGGCTTTAATGGTTGGGGCTATTTTCATATATGGTTGTAGCTTTGAAAATCTTCTTCTCAGAAACCAGTTGGTGGATTTCAATCAAATTTCACAGAAATGATTCTTGAGTGATTCTTGAGTCTATTAGATTCCCTCAATGAATTTTGATCGGATGAAAAACATGGCTTTAATGGCCAGGCTAATTTCCATATATGGTAAAAGCTTTGAAAATCTTCTCGGAAACCAGTCGATGGATTTCAACAAAATTTAACAGAAATGATCTTTAGGTGACCCTTTATCAGATTCCTTCAAAGAATTTTGATCGGATGAAAAACGTGGCTTTAATGGGGAGGGGGACTATTTCCATATATGGTAAAATCTTTGAAAAACTTCTCAGAAACCGCTAGATGGATTTCAACCAAATTTGACCAGATCGATCCTAGGGTGACCCTTTAGTAGATGATAAAAAAGATTTGTGATTCAATGAAAACAAGGCTTTAATGGGTAGGGATAATTTACATAATGGTATATTGTGAAAACTTTGTAAATTTCTCAGAAACCTGTCGATGGATTTCATGGGAATGATAACCTGATGACTGTTTGTCAGATTCCTTCATATAATTTTGAATGTTTGAAAAACGTGGCTATTATGGTGGTGGGTTATGTCCATATATGGTATACTGTGAAAATTTTAGATAATGAATTTTACATAACTTGACTTTTGTAGTATAATGAAAAGTTTGAAATGATTTCTCTAGAACTATTTCAAAGATTTCAATGATTTAGATTTATTTTCATTATATTCAGTTTATTTTTTAAAAAAAGTACATTCATGCCTGTGGAGCGAAACAGGCGCTCAAGTGCCTCTGGTTACATTCTGTTAGTAGAGAAGTTAGAGAATTGAATACACTCTATGAGAAGTTTGTCCAGTTTAAATTGTTTAAGGAGACGAGCTAATTTTGGGACGAAGCCTTGAAGCGCAGACATAATACGACAATCTTGTATAAACACATTATAAGATAGCAGACTGGTCCAAATTGAAAGCAGTTGAAGACGACAATTGAAAGTTTAAGAAATTGTACGGGATTTTTTTCCTCTCTCAACTTTTTTTTAATTAAAACCATTGTGTGAAATGAAGAAATTGCTTGTTACAAGTAATTTCTTCCTTTCACACAATGTTTCCCGATTGTCATTCTTAGGGGGCATAAAAAATTGTGGCTGTGGGAATTGGTTAAAGATTTTCTGGCTTATCGTTTATTTGGCATGTTACACAGACATCTAAGGAATAATAATTTTCTTTAATCGATTTCGCTTGTGAACGATTTCCAATTAAGCATGCTTAAGCAAATACTCGTTCTAGTTAATGAATTCTTTTAGCGGTCAGTACGATTAGCTCAGTTGGTAGATCTCTTGACTTTAAACCTCAGGGTCACGGGTTCGAGTCTTAGGCTGACCAAATCAATTAGCGAACCATTTGTCTTTCGTTATACCAAGGCCCCGTGTGACGGTGCTATCCATCGAGCACGTTAAAGAACCATGTGGAGCTCTCAGCAGTTTCGTCTTTTAACCTTGCACGATAAACTAACAGTCTTCTAGAGGTGTTGCTCATATGGGCATGTGCTACGGTAGCTACCACAAATAAACGGAAACACACGCACACCCTTATAGCAGTAAATTTACTAACATTACTTAAGCTTTTACAATCTTGAGTCAGAGCTCTGATTGGTAGTTATTTCGGGATGCACACTTTTGATACAAAGGACCCCGTGGTTAAAGGTTTTCAGCAGGTAGGTTTATGCACGTGGAAAAGTGTGCTCCAATCTTTTTTTGGGTGGGACTGTACGGAGTATTGTAGGACCGAGGGTCGATTGTAACTGCCTATATGTATGTATGTTTATAGGCAGTAACAGCTGTTTCGCGCTGACCGATCGGTATGTTCCCGTTATGATGAAATCATCCTGTTCTGTTAAAACCATGTTAAATTATTTGTCAACTTGGAACAAGTGTAGATAACCGCCGTTTTCGTAAAAAAAACAAAAAAAAAAAAAAACCAGGAAAACACAAATCTAGCTTCTAAGCTCACAGACGCGAAACCAACACTCTGACTATCAACGAGGATTTGGTGCAAAACTATTGTTAGTGTCTACAGATATATAGGAACTACAACAGTTTTGCATTAATCCTTCGGAATTGAAAGTGGTCGTTAATCAAGGAGAAAAATCAGATATTGACTGTGATATGGCCAGTCCTTTTATTACAAAATTTTCAGGGTTTGAAATACTGCAGCATGTGACAAACCCACCGTATCCAAGGACATCGTCAAATACACGATTCACAAATACAGTCGATCTTGCTCGAACGACCACCTCTCTTAAGTGACCACTTCCAGTGAGCTACCACAATCGAATTCCCCGTTTCAAATGAAAAGCTCAAATATGAGGGGCGCTTATTTGCAGGAAACACGCAATACCTAAACCCAATTTTGTTGAAAACTCATTTGAATCGTCTCCTTGAGACGATTCAAATAAATTCCAACAACATAGGGTTTAGCAAGAATCCTATAATAATTTATGTAGGCAATAGAACCAGTTCCATATATATTTCGCAAAAATATGTTTTAAGCGACCACCCTCTTCAGCGACCACTTTTTGGTCGTCCCCTGAGTAGTCGCTTGATACAAGATTTACTGTATTCAGTTTGACGATTTGGTCGCTGGTCACTCCCACTGACCTCCATCATGTCAGTTCAACTGAGGAAATAAGAGACATTAACTTTTAACCCTTGTCATGCTGTATGAATTACTTTATTGAATTGCTGTATAATCAAAGGGCAGCAAGGACTGATAGAACTTGTTCAAAAATCAATATTTCTTTTAGAAATCAATTTTATAAAATACTCTGGCAGGAAAAGTACAAGCAGGGGGTGTAGACCAAGATCAGACTGCACTTATGTGCAGTCTGCTCTTGGTCTCCATCTCCTGCCAAATCCGGGTTATTCCGGATTCAGTATGACAAGGGTTAAAATATGTGCTCAGGGACAAACAGCCAAATTGTTGGTCGGTGACATAAATGTCGTTACTCCCCATATCTATTTCACTTCTGGTCTAAATGAATAATTTGATTGGTCAATCAATTACTTGGTTGTAATGGGCGACCCATCGCTGTGTTGTTGTTCTACCCTCAAAATTCAAAATTTTACTACATTCGGAAATTAAATCAGTCATTTGATGGACCGATAATAGGGGTCCAACTTGTAAGCCCAGTGGTGACGAAAATACTTGTTTGATACTTAGTTATTTGTTTAAGGTCTATTTTAGCTCCTTTGCTGGAAGCAAAGGGGCTATTGTCATGGCGTGCATGTGTTCGTCCTTCTGTATGTAAACTTTTACTGTAGAAATCTTCTCAGAATTCACCAAACAGAATTCAACTTAATTTCACAGAAATGATCCTTGGGTGACCCATTTTTAGATCCCTTCAAAGAATTTTGATTGGATGAAAAATATGGCATTACTGGGCGGGCTTATTTCCAAATGTGGTATAAGCTTTAACAATCTTCTTAGAAATTGGTCGGTGGATTTCAACGAAATCTTACAGGAATGATCTTTGGGTGACCCTTTATTAGATTTCTTCAAGGTGAAAAACATGGCTTTAATGGGCGGGGCTAATTCTATATAAATATGGTGAAATCTTCGAATATCTTCTCAGAAAGCAGTTTATGGATTTCTACCAAAATTCCTCTGATCCTTTGATGGCTCTTTATCGGATTCCCTAAAACAATGTTAATCGGATGAGAACCGTGGCTTTAATGGGCGGGGTATATTTCCAAATATAGTAAAAGCTTTAAAGATCTTCTCAGAAACCCTTTGATGGATTTCAACCAAATTTTACTGGAATAGTCCTTAGGTGAATTCGGATCGGATGAAAAACATGGCTTTAATGGGCTGGGCTAACTTCCATATAGGTTAAAGCTTTGATTTTTTTTCTTTGGAATTGTTGGATAGATATTAACCGAATTTCACAACAATCATCCGTAGGTGACCCTTTATCAGATTCCTTCAGATGAAAGAGCTAATTTCCTTATATGGTATTGTAAAAACTGTATAAAAAAAATCAGAAACGAGTATATTAATTTCAACCAAATTTCAAAGGAATTATCCGTCGGAGACCGTTTTTTAGATTTCTTTAATGAATTGGATTGGATGAAAAATGGCCTATGTTTTTTTTTGGGGGGGGGGGGGGGTATTATGGTTTATACTGTAAACTTTGTAAAACTTCTAAGAAAACTGTTGATGGATTTAAACGAAATTTTATAGGTATGGTCCTCAGTTTACTATTTTTCAGATTCCTTCTTATTTGGGTCGGTTGAAGAACGTGGCTTTTATGACAGTGGCCTATATCCATATATGGTCTACAGTGAAAAATGTGTTGATGTCTTTACACGCTTTTTGGTGAAAGGGTGGGGGCTTATTTCCATATATGGAATAACTTCTGAAACTTTTAATATTTTAACCATATTTCACAGGAATGGTCTTCAAGTGATTCTTTGTCATATTCCTTCTCATCGTCTGAAAAAACATGGCTATTATTGTCGTGCCTTACGTCCATATATGGTGTATAGTGAAAATTTTTGTGAACACCTTTTCACGTGCCTTAGAGAATGCATTTTACACAAAGAGATCTGACTGTTGTTAATCACTGAAAAGTTTTAAGTGCATATCTAGAACTATTTAAAAATTTCAGTGACCAGATTTATTTTCAAGATCAGGCAAAGATGATTAAATTCAAATTGAATTCAAGAAAACAACATTTGCTTAACTAGTACATTCAGGCCTCTATTTCTTTTCTTGTGATGTAAGCCTTTTTGGTCATTATTGAGAATTTAAAAGAATCAACGGGTCGTCGCCGCTTCAATCAAAAAGGCGGTTGACCAATCTAATAATTTATCTAGACTGGGAGTTAACTTTGAACCCCAACATTTGTTTCAGCATTTCGTAGGATTGGCGACTTAAACGGCGTAACTACAGCTTATTCAATATGTAGCTACGGCGTTTAGGTCAACAAGCAGAGATTTGAGTTTTATTTCGTGTTGCCGACCACATATTTCACAAAATAATGAAGTATATTACCTCAGTCGTCCACCATATCGGAGGTCAGTGGGATAAGCTAGCGATCCGTCTAACATCTCATTTATTTTATGGCGGCATCACGGTAATGTATGAAGCTGCAACTTAACCCCTTCCCGTTTTTTTGAAATTTTAGACTGGTCCAAATTGATACAGGTCGCTGTCGTTAATGAGAATTAGATAAAATTTAAATATTATCAACTAATAATTGTAGTCTGCAACTTCTTTGAATTTGGACAAGTCTAAAGTTTTGTCGTGTGGTAATGGGTTAATATGGAAAGCAAGGTTATAATAATGAAGAAAAAAACTATGATAATAACAATAAAAGTAGTGGTGATTACAGTGATAGTAAAATCTTTATTTAAAGAAAAAGATCAACCTTACAAAATATTTTCACCACACTGACTTTTTTATTTATTATGAAATATTCTGAAACAAAATATTAAGCACGAGGTGATGGTGTCACATCACAATCTTACTGTTTATAGTGATGTGAGACGAGTTTTCGCTATCACTATTTAAACAGGAAGTGCTATATTAACCCTTTCCTATACTAATTCGGGAGTTTACGTCAATGTGATTTTATACTTAAAAAAATACTGTGGAAAATGAAGATATTGCTTGTGACAAGCAAGTTTCTCCTTTACCCGCAATATTTTCTTCCATGTAGGATGGTTTCATTTCAAATTAAATCCAATTATGAGTGTCGTCTGCATCCTCTTTTAATTTGGAGTATTCTAAAACTCCCAGAACCGGAAAAGGGTTTAACCTCTGACATTCAGTCATGTCAAGTCATTGTTTCTGTGAGCTTAGAACTCATTGTTCAAGATGTAGTTATTAAGGCCAACTTTTATTTCACTCTCCTGTCCAGTTATTATGTACCTATTAAAGATATGGATTAAAATCTGGCTATTTGATACAACGCGACAGAAAAAAAATCCGTATACCGCGTGTACCAAAAAACCGTATTCGTCAAGTTCCGTTAAACACGGACTACTTTTTTGTGTAGGCCTATTTATGTTCGGGGTCTTTTTTTGTTTTTGTTTTTTTTTTCGAAAAGTTGGTCATTTCTTTATCATTTAACAGCATTTTCTTACTGTCATGTCCTTGAAAGTATATAATAAAAGGAATATTACAACCGAGTGTTTTGCTATTTGTTGTCATCGTGTTCTCGAAACAAGTGTGGGTATTTCGGTCTCATCCAACAAAAAATACCTACACACGATTCTCGAACACGATAACAACAAATAGAAAAGGACACTGTTGTAATATTCCCATATATATTTTACAAACTGACGATGTTTTTGTTACCTCCGCTACCTTTTCGGGGGTCATTAAATGTGGCTTTCGATCCAATCATTGTAATTTTGGTGAAAATTGCGATGAAACTAACGGAAGCAAATAAATACCAGCAATACGGGAAATAGGCTATAAAGTCAGACATGGGCATGAATCGGCAATTATGGATCTCTAGTAGAAATTGACAGGCGAGCCTGTCCTAATCTAACGATACAAGTATATCGGAGAGCAGCGTAGATGGGACAGTCTATAGTAGAAGTGGTGTTTTTATTCGGGTAAAATAAATTAGCATTACATGGTAACAGAATATGATGAATTATAACACGAATACTAAAACTATGTAATGGACACCAGCACCAGGTATAACACAAAAAGAGATCATCTTGTATTTTCATTGTTGTCCCTGGTCGTGTTCACTGCCTTCTACAGGAAGTTTGACTTGGTTATCAAACGTTGTTGTCCTGTAAAACGACAAACCGTAAGTTGGCGAACTTTCGTAACTACAGTTCGAACATCCTGTAGTTTCGACGATAAAGTCGCTAAACCAACTTAAAAGCTCTACGTAAATGTAGACAAAATTTGAGTCGAAAGTTTACATTAGGTCTTAATTTATGATTTGTTTGAATGGGGTTTTACGCCGCTTTCAACAGTCTTTCAGTTATATCGCGGCGGCTGGAGCACCTAACAATGGATTCCTGGTATTTCTCACACCAGTACCGCCATCACATCCTTTCCTAGCCTCCAGCTGCTATCCCACATAGGTCTACGATTATCGACCCATTGGTGAGAGACAAATAGTCGGAAAGGATGAGTGCCGCCGTCGGGGATCAAACCCGGGACCTCTAGATTGACAGTCCGGCGCGCTACCAACTGCGCTATGACGGCGGCTTCTTAATTTATGATATGATTGGTGTATCGATTTAGCACGTACGTGGCTTTCCAAACCGGTTTGCACGTGCATGAAGTGCCCGAACGGCAGGCTGGACAGTAACACACTGGTTGTAGAATAATTGACCAATCGCGACTGTTAATCGAGGAATAAACCGACCAATTAAATAATTTATTCAGCCCGGATCTGAGCTTTTCAATTGAGACATTAGACTGGTTCCACTGTCGACTATAGGTTAATAAAGCTTTATTAAAATCGACGGCGGTACCGGTCTATTCAGGCATTAGTCGCCATTTTTGTTAACCTATTTTGTTGGTTTCGCGACCTAATTCCGTAACTACAGCTTATTCAAGCCATAGTTACGACGTAAAGGTCGCCAACCAACCATTCTACTTATTTGTACCATGCTGTCGTCCATAATTTTTGCAAAATAACGCCTGTAATAATCGAAGCGGGACTTCCTGTTGGAGTCAATGGGCGTCGCTAACGGACTAAGTGGATGGAGCCAGCGATTGATCCATTGACAGGTTGTCTAAAGAAGATTTGAGTCAGTAACTTCCTACAAAGTGCAAAGTGAAGACTCTGATCAGACTGTGCGGATATACAGGCTGATCCAAGCCTTATATTTGCGCACACAGTGAACTTTGTTTGAAATATCGCGGCACAAGCTTAAAAAGTGATTTTATAAAAGGTGGCGATGAAGATGGCGATTTACCCATTTCCCAAACGACAAAATGTTAGACTGGTCCTAATTGAAAGAAGCTGCAGACGCCAATTTCCACTTTGGTTTTTTTTTTTATCTATTTATTTATTTACTCGTCTTTTTTTAAAGAAAAACATTGTGGATAATAAGAAATTGCTTGATTTGAGCATATTTTTTTTTCATTTTCCACAATGAAAGTGTGTTGGAATGTGTAGGGTGGCAATGATGACAAACAATGCTATTGGCTTCAATTTCGTGTCACTTTAATTAATATAAAGTTCAATTGATGACATGCACAGTTGTCAACCCGATTAGGCCAGTTGGTAGAACTCTTGACTTCAAACCTCAAGATCACGGGTTAGAGCCCTGGGTTGACCATATCGACTAACAAACTAATTGTCTTTCGGAGACAAACTGAGGCCACGTGTGACGATGCTATCCACTTAGCACATTAAAGGACCAAGCGGAGCTCTCAGCAGTTACGTCCTATATCCTTGCACTGTTCCCCCGTAACAACTAACCGTCTTCTGGGGGCGTCGCTCATGTGGGCATGTGCCACGGTATTGACGATAAATAATCGGACATACACACACATACAGTCATAAGCGAACGGGCCGTGGCAACTTTAACAGCTATGTAACTCCACAACAAGGCAGTTAATTTTTTATCATTTAAATAACCCCATGAAAACAAAAACTGTCTTCTTTTATCTGACTATGGCGGAAGACTGATGCAATAGTCGAGACATATATGATACGGAGACGTACGTTGAAAGGGTAAAATATTGTTTATGATATTCATCCATTTTTTAATATTCATTCTTTAACTTAAATACTGGTCGCTTTTAAGAATGTTAGTTTTGTCGAATTTTCGGGGGTCCTTTCCCGCTTGAAGGGGCGTAAATTCAAGTGTCACTATCGGATTGCGGAATTTCGCTGTCCGACTTGTCCGGCTTTTCAACCTTCAGAAAAGAACATTTTATCAACCGTGATTACTTGCCCGGGTACAAGTAATTACCAGGGCATTTCTTTGAATGATGCAGAATAAATCTGAAAATCCAACATGCACGTGTACTTATGGTTATATTGAAGGGTAGAAAACATTGTTGGTCAAGATGGGTTCATTACTAAACACTGTCTGTTTAAATTTATTTCGTTTTTCAAATTTCATTTTAAATCTGGACAGGTACAAATCATATCTGATTTTTCCGGGGGACAAGTGGAGAAAATTCGTATTTACTTGCTTATCATCTTCACAACAAGTTTCATAGGAACCCCAGTCTAATATAATTTCATGCGGAACAAACTTCAGAGATAGATTTTACCTGTACACCGGCTGTCAAATCAGCGCCATGTTGAAATTAAAGTAACATAAACTAGCAGGTAAGTATTTATTATTGATCTTTTGCTGTGAGCACACAAATAAATGCTTGTTATTTCAACACGTTATTATACGATAGTATCTAGCATTTCTAAACAAACCCTTATTGTGTCCATCTTTCACTCGATTTGTTGTGTTATCATAGAGATAGACGGATGGTCCAAATTAGCTCAGGTGTGACGTTATTTGGATTGATGTTCAATTAGTCACACATCAAGTACCAGTCCTACTTTATATTGCCAATCCCATTTTGTCTCCTTGATATGTCCATCAAAGAAACTTCAGAAGTTGTGTTCTCTATTTCCTTTATCCTTTTCTAAACCTGAAGATTAATTTCAGCATAAAACATACAAAACATACTTGATCCTTTTCAAAGAATTCTGAAATAGTTTGTCTAAAGTGTGTGTAATTATAACACCCACTCTAAGGATTGTATCCTGTACTGAAATAACACAAGTAAAACAGTAAGGTTAGTCAAGTTAACATGCTAAAGGTTTGAAATTTTATTTAAGAAATGCAATGAATAAACATTGACTTATTTGTTGAAATTTAACTTATTTAAGAGTTATATATATTTTTCAGGTGTTATGACAAAGGAAGTTAAAATTTTCGTAACTGTATTTATAAAATCTTTGTAAAGGAACACATGAAAAATGGATTCAGGAAGTGTTAGCTCACTACAGACGAGCATGGCTAACTCAAGCGCTAGAAGTACACCTGTACCAAACTATAAACCATTGACACCAAGCTCATCCATGCTAGCACTCTGTAACATGCCAGGTGATGACATGCGCAGGAGGGGTCCAGACGATCTTGTGCAAATTATACGTAGAATGGAGAGTGAGTACAGAGGTGTGATTTCAGAACACGGTGCTATAATGAAAGATGTAAACAAGAAAATCCAAATTTTGTTGCTTGAAATTCGAGGTTTGAAGGACATTAACCAGAACCTCCAAGATGACAACCAAGAGTTGCGTGATCTCTGCTGCTTTCTTGATGATGATCGCCAGTGTGGAAGGAAACTCGCTAGGGAGTGGCAGAGGTTTGGTAGATATACTGCCAGTGTAATGAGAAGTGAGGTCTCTGCATACCAAGAAAAGCTGAAACAACTTGAACAGAAACAGGAGGAACTGATAGCTGATAATTTAGAGCTGAAAGAACTGTGTTTATTTTTGGATCAAGAAAGACCACGTATAGGCCAGACACGCGATGAAGGGGACGGTAGTAGCAGTAGCACTGTTGCTGGTGGAGACGAACCACCTTCTGATGTTATAGAACTTCTACCTGTTGGTCAACTCAATCAGAATGGTTCTAACAACGGAAGTACACCAGGTAAGAGTAGTCCATTAAAAGATAAGAAAGTTTTGTCTCAATTCAAAGATATTGCATACAACATTTTATAATTTGTTAATAATTAGATGTAAGAGCCATATTGGACAGAAAACATCGTGAGAAGTTGAAAATGTGCTTCTGAAAAGCAATATCTAAAAACATTTTCCTCACAAGGGATAATTTGACTAAGATAACAAAGACATTAGGTTGCATAATGTATGATCTGGAATGTAAAGCAAATTGTTAGTTGGCAATTAAAGGTGGAGGGCAATATTCGCAAATGGTCTGAATAAGTTATTTAATACATCAATCAGTTTTTAATCAGAAGACTATCATATCTGTTGTGCTAAGGTCTGGCCCAAATTTGTCGGACAAAGATATTGAGGACATCCTGTAACCCATTACCCCACTGTAAAATTTAGACTGGTCCAAATTCAAAGCAAAATTGCAAACAACATTTTCATGGTGAAAGAATTTTTAATATGTCTGTGTATTTGTGTAGAAAACAATGTGGAAAATGCAGAAATTTCTTATAACAAGCAATCTCTCCATTTTTAACATTGTTTTCCTAAACTATTTTCTTGAGGCGCATAGAAAAGCGAGATTGTGTGGAAGAACCCTAAATCAATTCCTGATTGTCTTAATGTGTTTGTCAGGATAGATTGGCTTTCCTAGTTGTTCCATCAAATGATAATGTTGTGATTCGGTTCCAATAGAAATCTACATGTAGATATAGAATGATATTTTAACCCTTTCCTGTTCAATCCCTAGTTTTTACTCCCTATGTTTTCATACTTTTGAAAACATTGTGGAAAAAGAAAAATCTTGTAACAAGTAATTTCTTCTTTTTCCAAAATATGTTCCTCCCTACTTTTTGATTATTTATCAAATAAAATCAATTTTATATTGTCATCTGCAAAAACTTTGAATTTGGATAGGTCTAAGATTTTGCAAAACAGTTAAGGGTTAAGTTAACTTTGTTTCAGTCAACAATGACTATGTTCATCACCTGGAGGAACAGATAAGGTACTTAGAAGAAGAAAAACAGGCAATTTCGCAGGTAAGTAATTTATGGTTACCTGTTCAGTAGATTGTTTAACAGTGGCAATTTGACGAGATCTTATCATTAAGTTTAGCAATTTCCTGGTTTGAATATTAGGGGTATATCAGGCAAAAATCTAAAGATTACTGTAGATGTTGATACATTCCCAAATTGAACTCTTTGCAAAAAAACCTTTATGCTAACCCTTTCCTGTTTCTTTAAATTTAAGACTGGCCCAAGTTGAAAGAGGTAGCAGACGACAATGAAAATTGGATGCAATTTAAATTGAAACCATACTATGTGATAGAAAATATTGTGGGAAAAGAAGGAATTGCTTGTTACATTTTCTACAATGTTTACTCAAGTATAATATCTCAGTGACATGAAATCCTGGGTTTGTACATTACAGGGTTAAAGATTATAATAGAAGATCTTCATGACACATGCAGAGAGAAATGTTAACTGATTATTCAAATTTATCTAGACCAAAAATTTCTATTTCCAAAACATGTTGTCTTGCGCAGTATTCCATTTTACTGTTAACCAATTCTCACCAAATGACACATTTTTGACGCCCCTTCAGTGATGTGCCCAGACCAAAATATTCAGGGGACACAGGTGCCCCCCTACTGTGATTTCAGGGGGACACTTAAAAATTCTAGGGGACACAATAATAACAACATTTTTGTTTTCATTTCCCAAACGTAAGGCAACTAGGGCTCTATTGAGGTTTGCCGAATTTCCGTGTCGAGTAAGAGTACTCGTACACATGTTACGACAGCCAGACTCTTGCAACAAATGGGTTGAATAATTTTAATCAAGAGTCAATACACGTTTTACATTTCATATTTCCATCAGACTCGAGTAACCATGGGAATTTAACAAGTTTTTTTTCGAAAGTTCGATTTTTACTTGTTCCGGGGACCGAAGAAGAGGCTGCCTCAGTATCATTGCCTTCGGAAGACATGGAGGGCTTGGGATCTGATGACGGGATCAAATCAGCATTTTCTCGTGTTCCTGACGATTTGTCCTCATCTACTAGTTTTCTATTTTTAGGGTTTCCCAATATAAAGTCAGTCAAGCGAATCTGACGTTTCGCCATGTTTACAATTTCACAAAGACTGGTTTAATATCGGAATTTAAAGGCAAACTAAAAATGGATAATTCTGCGGGTCACAATGTATAATTTGCAGGTGCGGCTTTAGAATAAAACACTATGTAATCTATCTACCGAAATCGACGTCAGTTTAGAAAAATTGCGATTTTTTGTGAGCGCGCCGAGATCCCGCACTGACTTGATTTTTAGGGGACATTGGTGAAAAATATGCGGGATTTCCGCGATCCCGCGGTCTAGGCACATCACTGCCCCCTTAAGGAGAACGTTTGGGAAAACATTGTGTTTCTTCATTTTACACAATGTTCCATTTACAGGAATTTGAATAAATCTTAAATTTCATAAACATAAAATTGTTGTCTGCAATTCCTTTCAATTTGGACCAGTTTAAATTTTAGTGTCTGGTAGTGGGTTGAAGTATGTGTTTTGCTTGCAAATTGCATGGAAACAAAACTCCAGAATAACTAAAATTGTACCCAACCAACTTGCACCAAGTTCTAAACTACTGTATTATCAAGAGTCTGTCTCTCTTCTTTAATCCCTGATTTTTACATCCCTGTAACTTTGTAACTGAGGTGACATGGTAGAAAAAGAAGAAATTGCTTGTAACAATCAATTTCTTATTTTTCCACAATATTTTCTACACAACTGACTGTTTATTTTTTTTAAATTAAACCCATTTTAAAATTTGTCAGCAAAACCTTTGAATTTGGACAGGTCTAAAAATATTCCAAACAGGAAGGGGTTAAATCAGATATTTCTGGTTCAGTGTGCCACTTTTTTTTCTAGTTGAATTTCTTTATCAATAGTTCCTATCTTGTTAAAATCAGACAAGTGTAAGCTGTATTATGTGCTCTATCAAAAAAGCAAACTATACATTGGAGGGAGTTAACCCATTACCACACATTTCTGCACATTTTTGCACACCAGTGAAATATAGATATGGGCAATATTTTGAGAAAAGAAGAAATTATATCTTGTTTTCTCACAATTTTTTTATACCTCATATAGCCATAGCACACTCAATAGCACATCAGACTCCCAATCTTCAATCATGGGGTGACACTGGTTCGATCCCTGGCAGTGGCACGTATCCTTTCCGATATTTGTCTCTCATCATGGATGAATAATCATAAATCTAAATAGAATAGCAGCTGGAGGCTTAGAAAGGATGTGATGGCTGTACTGGTGTGAGATATACCAGGAATCCATTGTGCTGCAATATGAATGCAAAATTGATAAAAGCGGCGTTAAACCCCTTTCAAATAAACAAACAAACATACCTCATATATCTTTTCCATTCAAACCAGCTTTCTTTTGTCGTCTGCAACCTCTTTCTTTAATTTGGACTAGTCTAAAATTTTATTGTTTGGGAATGAGTTAAAAGGAAGAATTTTGAACCTTTTCAGACTTTTTTTTTCAATATCGAATAGGATGTTAAGTGTGGTACCAATATGAGGTGCTCTCCTTCCTAAATACATTCCCAAACGACAAAATTTAGACTTGTCAAAATTGCAAAAGGTTGCAAATGATATAACAGAGTTGGTTTGAGTTGAAAAATATGCACCCATTGTGCTAGAAATATTATGAGAAAAGAAGAATTGGTCTATTGAACTACCTATATTTCTTCAGCACATAAAACAGGATTTTGTGGTAATGGTAATGGCAGAGGTCTAGATAAGAGGGGGTAAAAATACGATAAACTCTTTTTTTCACAACAGAAACCTATAGTGTGGGTACTCATTTTAATTGTCTCGTCGAGCCAATTCAAATGAGTACTTACAACATAGGGTTTATGACAGTATTGGTGAAATATTTAAATCTAAATTACGAATTACGCCCTCTATCTGTAGCTCTGTAATGGGTTAAATCATTCAAAAACAATTACTCCATTTTATGACCCTCAAAACAAGGGATTGGGGAAATCAATGTTGAGAATGAAGAAATTGTATGATATAAGCTACCCAGAAACACATACACATTTCAAAATTTTATCAACGAAACTTTAAATTTTTGTAATCAGGTTACTACCCCCCTTTTCAGCTCCAAAGTGATTTATTTCAGGAACTTGACAACAGTAAGAAAGGTTATAAAGTATTACCAGAAAATAAACATGGAACAAAGTCTCAGGTAATAAGTGTTACTATAGACTATTGAGTGAGAATTTAATTTTCAGGATTTTTCCATTTTCTTCTGTGTCCTAGAAAAAGTTCTGTAATGAATTTTTTTTTACACAATACCTCTTCAGGGTTTTCATTAGTTCCCAAAAGTCAAGAGTCATTGACCCTTGGGCCAATATTTCCAAGAGTCAAAATTGAAATCCCAAGAGTCAAAATGTGATATGTCCCCCCCCCCCCCCAGCAATTTAGGAAAACAGTTTATAACTTTTTTTAGCAATGGTGCATTAAAAGTGTTTTTGGGGGGTGGGGGGTGGGGGCAATGGTGCCTTAGAATATTCTCTGTCTCAGATTGAAACATTTCTCCAATGTTGGAAAATCTCAAGAGTACTAAGAGGATCAAATTATTTTTATTTTTCATAAAAAGAAATGCCGATTTCATGCACGAAAACCGATGACATTTCTTGGGCAACAATTTCTTTGGTTTCATTTTACTTCTTGATTTTATTTTGTGAGCTTTTTATAAAAGAAATAGCAAATTAGTAAATTTCAGTAGGATTAGAACTCTGAAAATGGGTTTCGTCATTAATTTCACAGGTGTCAAGTACCTGTCAATTACGATTGCTGATGCATGACCATTACTCGAGAGTGTTAATTACCAATCAAGCTTGATGTTATCCTTGATAGGGGTGTATAAATTCATAATCAATAACCATTTTCAATAATTTTGGCACACTTATGATGACATTTGACACATGGCTGCTAATTTTCGAGAGTCAAAATGACGCACAGGGACAAATTTTCGAGCGTCAAAATTGCATTTTTTTGGATTTCTGTGCGTCAAAACTCGAGGTCTCGGGTCAAACGAAAACCCTGTCTCTTACATTTTCAGACAGATAACCATAAAATTGATCACAGAATGTTTACACCATTTTACCTTTCTGATACAGTTTTGGTATGGCTACTAAATAGTTTTATAACATGAAATTCATGGACAGTATCATGAAACAAAATAGTAGAACAATTGGTTGGCCTCAGCATCATAATTACAGCTTGAATAAGCTGTAGTTAAGATGTTTCAGTTGCAAAACCAACTTAAATGCTTCACATAAGTGGAGGTCAATACCTGAGCTCAAAGTTGACCTGCAGTCTGAATGGATGATTTCATTGGTTGACTGATTTCTTGACTGACCTACCGTCACATACACTTTTGGTCAAAAAGATGATAATATACTTTAAAAATCATAAATGTTATGTCTATTCACTTCAAATTTCTGTCTAAACCCAGTTACCACACAATGACACTTTGACACAATGATGCTGTAAGGTAATACAATCATTGAGAATTTTTTGGGAAAGGAGAAATAACTTGTAACAATTTGTCCTTTACTCACAATCTTTCCTACCCATTTTGGCTCTTCTTTTTTCAAATTAAGTGCAATTTTGTCTGCAACTTCTTTCAATTCGGACAGGTCTAAAATGTTGTTGTCTGGTTGTAGATCAACCCTTTTTTTGACCACAAAATTTGAGACTGGTAAAAATTCCAAGAAGTTGGAGATGACAATTTTTAGCTGATGATTGTTTTGTTTGAATGGGGTTACCCCGCTTTCAACAATCTTTCATTTATATTGCAGCGACTGGAGCAACTAAAAAAGGTCTCCTGGTATTTCTCACACCAGTACTACCATTACATCCTTTCCTAGCCTCCAGCTGCTATCCCACATAACTCTACAATTATCAACCTATTGGTGAGCGACAAATAGTCGGAAAGTATGAGTGCCGCTGTCGGGGAGTGAATTTTAGCTGATGAAATTTTAAAAGATCTTTGTTGTTTGGGGTATAAAACATTGTTGATAATGAAGAAATTGCTTTTAACAAGCAATTTCTTCATTTTCAAGTATGTTTTCTAAAGCTTGTTTTCTTTATGGGGTGTCCAAAAGCGGATTTTATTTGAAAGGGTTAAAGTAAGAGAAGGACAGATGCAAAATTTTTCAATCACGCTTGCATCCTCTTGGGACTTAAAGAAAGTCTCATATCTGCTATTTTTAAGGGGTTCAGCCAATGTTAAAGTTGTATGTATGTTTTGTATATGCAGGTTAGTTCTCAGAGACTAGGACCAGACGGTAATCAGCCTCGAGATGGCGGAAAATCTCCAAGCCCAACAAAACCAGAGGCTGTTGTTCATGCTATGAAGGTACAAACAAGATTTATCTTGGTGTAATGGATTTGATAAATTAGCTTTGAATGTTAAAGAATGTAGTGCATGAGACAACAAATTACTTTGATCCATCGGGTCTTTTCAGAATAATCTGCCATTGACTTAGAGACTTAGATTAATATTGCATTGTTTTTTGTGTTGGCAACTCCTCCTTCAGTTTCAAAAGGAATTAATTTAAACCCTCCACAATGAATAAATGGTTGTGCATGAGACAAAGGTTATTTTGATCCATATAGCCTTTTCAGATTTATCTATTTTAGCAAATTAAGCTAAAATTGCATCAGTTATGGGTGGGTTTTTTTGCAACTCCTACATTTGAAGACTTTAGAGACTTTCCATAAAGAATCTATGATGTCTAGTTATTCACGAGACAAAAATTATTTTGATCCCTTAAGATGTTTAGGGGTTGTCTGCCCTTCACTTTGCAAAATGTGCTAAATTGCAGTGTTTTTTCACTGCAAAGCCCCTCCAGGTATATATATATATATGCTGCTCTGCAAAGGTCTTGATGGTTTTCTGCATGATACTTTCTGTTTTGAATTTAGAAATAGTTCAAAGTGTCACTATTGTGCGATTCTTCATTTAGTAAGGACATGGAGTAATTGTGACCGAAAAATATGCAATATATACTATTGATATTTACCTTTTGATTCTATTGTCTTATCTGTTGAGCTTTCAAAAAAGTATTATACAAGTAAAGTGTTAATACAAGGTAATGAACATTTAAGAGTAGAAAAAAAGAGGCTCAGAGCATAGCATCAAATATAAATAGTTATTAACCCATTATGTATCAATTTTTTATACCGGTCTAAAGTGCAATTAGAATAAAATATGAATATATAGGAGTATAAATCATTGAGATAAATGCTTGCTATGTTTTCGAAAGCTTTATTTCTTCAGTGCATAAAATATGTTGTTAAGTTTAAGTTTTCTAACTATTCTACAGGTGCTTGAAGTCCATGAGAATTTAGAGCGGCCACATACAACAGTTGGTGAAGAAAATCTAGATGACAAAGAAAAGGCCATTGTTAGAGAGATGTGTAATGTAAGTTCAAAGTTTAAGCACGCAACTAATTTGTATGCTGGCGCACAAAGTAGATCCATAGAATTTGAAAAAAAAAAAGTAAAATATTTGCTTTGTTTTGTTCAATGGCATTGAATTACAATAATAAAATTACAAGAATATTTTTGTTTTTCAATAGGTATGAAACTAAAAAACTAAATCACACCAACATAAGAATCCACTTCACATATTCATACAGCATAAACAAATTTTTAAATTAGATATGGCACAAATCAACTGTCCTTGACCTCTGTAAAACAGTGTTTGTCAGAGTTAGTACATGAAAAATATTCGAAATGTTTCACCGACCCAGATTCTTTCTCATAATTGCTCGCCACATGACCTTCAGTTGTGACCTTATGCCAAGTTATCTTGAAATACATCAATTAACCCTTTCTTGTTCAATCCCTGGTTTTTACGTCCCCATGATTTTATACTTGAGAAAACATTGAAGAGAAAGAAGAAATTGCTGGTAAAAAGCAATTTCTTCTTTTTCCACAATATTTTCTACCCAATTGAATGGTTGTTTTTCAAATTAAATCCACTTAAGATTTGCGTCTTCAAAACCTTTGAGTTTGGACAGGTCTAAAATTTTGGAAAACAGGAAAGGGTTAATATAGAAGATATACTCTGGACAAGAATTGGACACACACCACACACACAAACATACATACAAACCAACCAATGCCCACACTTGCCCGCAGAATAATGTAACTTTATATGCCCGTCACCTTACATGGTGTGGGCATAACAAGTAAGACAGGATTACTCTTCTGCCGTGTGGAAAATCAGCAAATTTATTTTTGGGCAAGAATTCCTATACAATGACAAGGAATAATACTATACACCTTTAAGGTGGCCCCATCTAGTCTGGCCGTTCACAAAAAAATGTAACCCATTCCCATACAATGATGATTTGGACATCCCTCAAGAAAAGACAATTGAGAAAACATTAAAGAAATTGCTTGAAATAAGCAATTTTATTATTTTAAACAAGGTTTTCAACCTAGAAATTTGAAAAATCTCAAATTTCATAGATTTTAAATTATTGTCTGCAACTCCTTTCAATTTGGACCAGTCTAACACTAGCTTGTAACTTTAAATTATTGTCTGTAACTCCTTTCAATTTGGACCAGTCTAACACTAGATTGTAAGGTAGCAGATTTTAAAAAAAATCCCACTTTGTCCTACCCCTTCAAGAGAAAGTCTAAGAAAAACTTTATGGATATTTGGTATAAATCACCATCTATTGACCCTTTACCAAAATACCTCAAAGTATTGCCATACTCTGAAAATTGACCTTTTATGTGTGATCCCTGATTTTACTTAGAAATAAAGAAGGAAATCTTTGAAAATTTTCTTCTCTTAAACCATAAGGCCTAGAGCTTCGATATTTGGTATAAGCATCATTATCATATTCTAAAAATTAGCCCTTTCCTGTGTGATCCCTGATTTTACAAAGGAATAAAGAAGGAAACTTTTATAAATCTTCTTCTCCCAAACCATAAGTCCAAAGCTTAAATATTTGGTATATATCAAAATCTATTTACAATATGCATAATACTTCAAAAAGTTATACTCTAAGTCTGTTCCTCCTTAACCATTTGGCCTATAGCATTGATATTTGGTATGATTGAATGCCTATTGACCCTTTACCAAAATGCCTAAAAGAATTACTATTCTCTGGAATTTAGCACTATATTCTGGGAACAAATACATACCTTGGATTAAATGTTAATTGATTGAATTGGGTTAAACGCCACTTTTAACTGTATTTCAGTCATATTGCGGTGGCTGGAGCACCTAACAATGGATTCCTGGTATTTCTCGCACCAGTACTACCACTACATCCTTTCCTAGCCTCCACCTTCTCCAAAATAATTAGGCATAGAGGTTTGATATTTTGTATATATCATAAAGCCTTGAGCCATAATACTCAGGGGAGTGATATAGGACTATTATGGTCCTCTTGTTTTTTTCTTAAGCTAGGCTGTTTTCGGAGAAAACCTGAGGTGTTACGATAGCCCTGTTGTTGTTGTTGTCATTGTTGTTGTCATTGTTGTTGTCATCGTCGTGCAAAAACTTTGATATTTGTGATATCTTTGGTTCTACTAAAGGCATTCACTTGAAACTTGGCACACTTGCTCACTATCAAAAGGGGGATAAGTGCATTTTGCCAACTATCCAGCACCCAACAGCCGAGTGTAGGCACATGTAAGTGGTTCACTTGTTTGAATGAGTCTTTACTTTTGTTGTTTGATAAAGAATGAAAAGATTTTGTTATATTTCTGTAGGTTGTATGGAGGAAGCTAGGCAATGTGAGTGCTGAACAGCAAGGATCTGGCACTAGCACTCCCCAACACCCTGTCTATGAAAATGTTCAGAGTGGAGGAGACAGGCTTATCCCAAGTGACCCTAGGAACAACCAAAGGAATGAATTTGGGAATACAGGCAACCCTCAGATGCATCAGTCATATTCTCATTCACACAATCCTAATCAGCAAATGTCAAGACCAAATCATGACTCAAGGTCATATGCTGATTCAAGGTCATATGATGATTCAAGGTCAAATGCTGATTCCAGGCCCCATCCAGATTCAAGATCTGAACCGGATTCTGGACAGATGTTCCAGTACAGTATGGATCCTGGAGGGATGGGAGGAATTTATACAGCCCAACCAGTTACAGCAACTCAGAGTTCACAGCCTGGTCAAGGTCAACTGTCTCAAGGTCAGCAATATAATCGTCAGGGTCAAAGTGGGCATAATTACCCTCCTAACTCGCAATTTCAGGCAAAGCAACAAGCTCCTAGTTCCTACCAGGCAAGTGGTCAGGGTCTGCCACCTAACCCCCATTATTCATCCCAGCCTCCATCATACGGCTATGTAAGGACATCTCATTCAACACCTGTTACCCCCACACCCATGCAGAGAAGTCATTCACCTACCTCCAAACCTCATAGTATGTCCAACCCTAATATGCGTCAAGAACCAAGAAGTCACTCTCCTGGCCCAAACAAAATACCCCAAACCCGGCCTTACCCTCAAACACAAACTCAAGGTCAGAGACAACCTCATGTCTATCAAAACCAACCCATGTCAAGGGGAGATCACTCTTATGAAAACATTCAATATGGTTCTAACTCTTACTCGTATAAGAGTTATGATGAGCATGCCATGCCAAGTAACTCAGCAAGTAGAAATGATCATCCACCTCCACCTCACATTGGTTCACATTATACACACACTGATATCCCTGCACCGAGTGCTGGCTACGCATCTCAGTCAAGACCTCATTCTGTTTCACATGATCATCGTCAAGGTAACCAGACCACTCAGTACCAGAATGTACAAATGAGACAGCCAGTTCCCATGAAACAGTCTCGGCGAGATCCGTCTCCACAGGGCTACAATCTTAGACAGGGATCAAACCAACAACCTTCTACACAACCACAGGGTTCCCACAGGAACATGCCCAGTTCAGCCAGCTACAGCCAGCAATACCCACCTGTTGGTACTCCCCAGGTTACCAGACGACCTGCCCAACCTCAGTATAACAGAGACATGTACCCTGACCCCAGGGATAGAACCAGGCAGTACCAAGACAGAGTGGACGGAAGACAAAATACTTATCACTGATTTTGTTGATCCCACTCTCATATCTGCATTATTGAAGACTTAACCAATTTCAACTCTGTGTCACATTAAGACGCCCCAAAGGTATATACCCCCAAGAAAAAAAAGCTTTGGAAAACATTGTAGAAAATGAAGAAATTGCTTCATTTTCCACAATGTTTTCTACTCGGAAAGTTTGAATAAACAATTTCTTTAATTCACATAATGTTTCTTTACCATTAGACAAAGATTTTTAAAATTTCTGCTACTTGAAATTCAATCTTCAGCTTATTTCAATTTGGACTAGTCTAATATTTTGTAGTCTGGAAATGAGATAAAGGCTGTTACAAAAATTTAACTGTCAAAGCGAGGTAATTCAGCCAAAAAAATATTTACTGTCTGAACATTTCTTTTTCATGTCATTCTTCTAAAGAACATTAAGTATTCGTTTTTCGAGATATTTTTTCTCTACTTGACAAAATTTGTTAGTTGAATTATATTGCATTTAATTAATTTCCCTACAATCCTGCCCTTTTAGGACACTTAAAAGAAAACTGAAAACATAGTATAAAATGCATTTGAAGTAATTTCTTCATTTCCACAATGTTTTCTTCCTAAGGCAAAGGCTTTTCGAACTTCCACTGAATTGGAATTGTCATCTGCAACTATTTTGAATTTGGACCAGTCTAAAATTTTGTCATTTGTTAAAGGGTTAACTGATTCCCACATAAAAGTTTTATACTGGTCCAAATTGAATGAAGCTGCAGACAACATTTTCAAGTTGTTGAATTTTTAAAAATCTTCATCTTTTGGGGTAGAAAATTTGGATAATGAAGAAATTGCTTGTAACAAGCAATTTCTTCATTTTTCACAGTTTTTTCTAAAGCTGTGTTATTATTGGGGGCTGTAAAAAGGAGGGATTGAGTGGGAATGGGTTAAAGAAGAAATATATTTTTAACCAATTGTTGTCGAGAGAAAAACGTGGTTACTAGATTGGAAAATGTTGTCAGTGGATAGTCAGCTTGGTGGGCGTTAATATAACCTTTTGTCCACAACTCCTACTATTTTGGACAGATTTTTAATAAGTTGTCACCATTTGATAGTCTTCATGAGACCTAGCGCATATAATGAGCATTGAATGATTTTATGCAGCATCATGCAAAAAGGAGGCTTATTGTCAAAATTCTTATGTGTGCAACTACACCCAAAAGACTAGATGTATTATGATGAAATTTTCACTAAGTGTTTATATTCATATGACCCAAGCACATTTAAGACAATTTTGTCTATTGTACTTGGATAATCTGAGATAGACAAGTTTGAGAAAATGAAGAAAAAATAGAAACACCAATGTTCATAAAGGAAAGCAAATCAACAATTTGAGCATGATCCCTTAACCCATTCCCAAACAACACAATTTAAGACTGATTCAAATGGAATGAAGCTGTAGACAACAATTTCAAGTTGATGGAATTTTGATATTTTGCGTCCTTTTTTATAAAAAAAAAACCCATAGTGAATAGTGAAGAAATTGCTTGATCTAATCAATTTTTCTCATTTTCCACAAAGTTTTCCAAATGCTTTTTCTTCACAAGCTTAAAAAGAGGGAATGCGTGAGAATGGGTTTAGGACATTACATTTTTTATTTGAAAATAGATTGCATTAATTGTCTACACATTTCAATTAAGTGCTTATTGTCTTTGTCCATAATTTGTTCACAATGTACATGGTTTTTATTCTAACAATGTGTTCAATACATTCATCTGTCTGCATTTAAACATAATTCTAGGAGGGCATATGAACTTCAGAATAATTTTGATTTAATTGCATAATTTGCATTTACACATTCTTTTGATGTAAGCTGATCATATAAAGACTCGTGCATTTAATTTACGGCAGCTGAAAATAAGATATATATATTGATTTGAATTAATTAGTGAAACAATAATGATCATAAAGGCTTGAAAATAGAAACTCAGACCAACTGTCGGTTTATTCTACTCCCACACAATCTCTCTCTTTTAACCCATTACCAGACAGCAAAATTTTAGACTGGTCCAAATTCAAAAGAGTTGCAAACGACAATTTGGATCAGTCTAAAATTTTGCTGTAATGTAATTGGTTAAAATATTGAGATTTTTTTTACAGCCACTACTAAAAGCTTGGGAAAATAAATGGGTTATAATGACAGCAATGTATCCTTCGTGGGTGTCGACTTTTTACATCCCTTTATTGCACGTAGAATCGAGTATATCAAGAATAAACTGCAACCCGTCTCATTAGATTTGGCTATTTTGGAAGAGTTGAAATGACTGACCATAAGATAACCCTTTCCTGTTCAATCCCTGGTTTCTACATCCCTGTGATTTTATTATTGAGAAAACATGCTTGTAACAAGCAATTTCTTCTTTTTTTCCCACTATATTTTCTACCCTACTGAATGGTTATTTTTCAAATTAAATTTGCATTAAAAATTTTGCCTGCAAAACCTTTGAATTTGGACTGTTCCATTATTTTCCAAAAGAGGATTGGAATAATTGACAATGGTAGTTGATGTTATTGATGAGTACGAAACATTAGTCTGTGTCGGCTTGCATAGTTTAGAACTGTTATATTTTGTTTGTGACTTATACCGACCGTGGATCACCGGAACATTTAACCCTTTCCTGTTTTAAATATTTTTAGACCTGTCCAAATTCAAAGGTTTTGCAGACGAAAATTAAGAGTGGACTTAATTTGAAAAATGACCATTCAGTAGGATAGAAAATATTGTGGAAAAAGAAGAAATTGCTTGTTGCAAGCAATTTCTTCTTTTCCAACAATGTTTTCTCAAGTATAAAATCACAGGGACGTAAAAACCAGTGATTGTACAGGAAAGGGTTAAATTGTTACCAGACAGTTATTTGGACTGGTCCAAATACAAAAAAAGTTTGCAGATGACAATTTCTAGTTGATGGAGTTTTAAAGGTATTTGTTCTTTAAGGTAGAAAATATTTTGACATTGAATAAATTGCTTGTAACAAGCCTTGTCTTCATTGTCCAAATTGTTTTCCAAGGCTTTTTTCTCGGAGGGGCGTTAAATTCCCTTACTGGTCTCAGTTTGTATGGCTTGTCTCGGTTTCCATTCAAGACTATCTTATAACTGTTGATACTGTTGCCATATTTGTATTCATATTCGTATTAAAGATATTCATATTTTGGGAAAAATCAGTTTTTCTTCGTATAGCCTTCACAGGGAGCCTTTGCATGTCAGAGGCTATACACCATAATACGATCACAGGATTGACGTCAACTTTCCATCTTCAGTCTTGATATGAACCCTAATCCCACACATTCCGCATTTCACTCCATGAAAAAAATAACGCTGGAAGACATAGTTAAAAATGATTTTACCAGTATTTTCGTCTTTTCTACCTATATTTTCTACTCGATCTGGTACAATTATGAAAGCCTACATCAGCCGAGTCTGTAACGCACTGTGTTTTCAAACCGTAGACGGTACTTTCAAACCACGACTAGGCCAACTTTGACATGTGAAGTCATCGCGACATGCGTCATTTGTGTCTCATTTTGACCAATCGCGGCTGTTGATCAGATAACCAGCCGCCCAATGAAAACTTTCATTTAGACCAGAAATGAGTTTTGAACGCCGACATTGGCCGCAATTTTTGTTTAATATTTCTTATTGGTTTGGAGATTTAAATATCGTAACTACACCTTATTCAAGCTGTAATAACGACGTTGAGGTCGCCAATCTACCATTCAACTCTTTTGTTTAATTTCATTGATTCTATCTGATGAACCTGTCAGTCGAAAGTTGAATATTACCCATATCCCTGCTCGAAATTAAAAGAAAATGCAGCTATCTTTGAGTTGGTGAAATTGTGAAAATCTGTTTTTGTGAAAAAAAATATCGTGGATAATGAAGAGATAGGTTAAAACAGCTGTAGTTACGAAGTTTATGTCGCTGAACCAATAAGAATGCCGAAGTCCAAATGAATTATTTGATTGGTGTATCGATCTTTTGATTACCAGTTGTGATCCGTCAATTTACAGATCACGATGTCAATAAGAAAATCGAAAGACCAATCAATTACTACATTTAGACTAGAAATGTATTCCGTCTTTTGTTGATTTTTATTTGAAGCAATTCTTTGTTTTCTAAGCCATATAAACGGCGTAACCACAGAAGTTACGACGTTTATGTTCCCGAACCAACTCCAAATGTATAACGATAATCTCGGAGATCAAAGTCCACTTCGGGATTAAATGAACGATTTGATTGGACTATCATTCTTTTGATTGACAGCTTATTGACTGTGGCACATTTTCTACTTAACTAAAGGGGAATTTTGCAAATGAAATCCACTCTAAATTTTTGTCTATAAAACCTTTAAATTTGGAATGGACAAAAATTTTGCGAAAACAGGACATGGATAATATCTAATTCGGACTTCCTCTCAGATCCATCCATTCCTAACCAAGTGCTCCCGTGAAATACGCTGCACTTACGTGTTTAACCCATTCCCACTTGACAAAATTTTAGACTTGTCCAAAATCAAAGAAGATGCAGACGACAATTTCAAGTTAATGGAATTTTAAATTTTTTCACCTTTTTTGGATAGAAAACATTGTGGATAATGATGAAATTGCTTGATACAAGCAATTTCTTCATTTTCCACAATGTGTTCCAAGGCTTTTTTCTTGAAGGGCGTAAAAAGGAGGGATGGAGTTGGAATGGGTTAAAGTTCAAACGACGAATAGTAGAGAGTGAAATGTACACATTTTCCGGATATTGCGTCTGGTTATCATCTACTTTAAGGCCTGATTAAGTTCGTCATTGAACACTGATAACATTGTAACACCAGACGAAATAACGCATACATCCATTTAGCCGTCGACATGGGACAAATGGACTTGCCATATTGGGAAATCAATTTATCAACTGACCTAACTCGTTAAGTCTTGTCGACAACACAGAGAAATCGGAAAGTGGCGTAGAATACTCTTATTTGCTTCGCTGTGTCGAGTAGAGCGGCGGAAGTAACTGCCGGATGATTCTTTTCCCTCGTGCGTTTTACGAAATCTAGAAAAAGAAAGAAAGAAAAAGTATGACAAAAATTCAATACAAACATCTTTTTCTTAATCCATTCCCAAACAAGCACTCCTTTACATACCCAAAAAGAAAAAAAAAAGCTTTGGAAAACATTGTGGGAAATGAAGAATTTGTTTGCATCAAGCAATTTCTTCATTATCCACAATGTTTTCTATCCAAAAT
This sequence comes from Fragum fragum, assembly GCA_946902895.1. Taxonomy (NCBI): domain Eukaryota; kingdom Metazoa; phylum Mollusca; class Bivalvia; order Cardiida; family Cardiidae; genus Fragum; species Fragum fragum. The sequence goes on from OX336366.1 coordinate 10,344,030, forward strand.
GATGAAAAAATTATAAGTCCACCAACTTGAAATTGTTGTCTGCAGCTTCTTTCTATTTGGACCTGTCAAATTTTTGTCATGTAGGAATAGGTAAAAGGATAGTTATTCATCCAATCCATTTTGGATGAAATAAACATTCGATTTCTAGGGCCTTTATTATGATTCGAGCCCTTCTTCACTATATTTTGTTCCTAGACTATTCGTCTTCATGGGGATTAACATCGCTTTGAACAGTCATTCCACCATTCTACCATTTCACGACGAGGTTATGTGAAGGAAACAGGGATCCTTTAGGCGGTACCCTACGATGGTTTATTGAAAAGAAAAGAAAACAAAAAAAAAATTAAACTATTACCACGCAACCTCGTATCTTGATCCGCAGGAGATAAAAAGGCTAGGGAAGACCATGAGAGAAAGGGAGAAAAGCAATTTTTCTCAAATTGTTTTCTATCCTAACTTGCGGTAGAACTGGCATTTCAAAACGTCTAGAATTGTGGTCTGCATCTCCTGTCTATTTGAACCTAACTTGAATTTGACGTCTGATATAGGTTGGAGAAGTTAGAGCTTGAACTAAATGGTCAGGATAAGCTAATAAGTTATTAACTCATTACCAGACGATAAATTTTAAGCCTAGACAAAGTTTAAAGAGTTGCAGATTATATTTCAAAGTGCGTTTACATTGGAAAATAAATAACAATATAGGGTAGAAATATGGTAAGACAAGAAGATATCGTTTGTTAGAAACTATTTCTCCTTTTCCAACAATATTTTCAATGACATTTTTTCTATGTATGGAATCGCGTGATTGATCATGGTAGTGGATCAATATCAAACACTCCTCGCGTCTTTATAGACAGACAGACAGACAGACAGACAGACAAATCTTTTTATGTTCAAATTCACAAATTGTAAATACATGGACATAGTTTTCATATAAAATAACATACAATTTATACAATGGCACAAGAATATGACATACGAGAAAAATGCATGTGGCCAGCAGTTTCTTTTTCTCGGAAAATTCTAGCTGAAAGCGCCGTTATTTTATATAATTCATGAAGTTTAAATAAGACTAGTCTAAGATTTTGCCGTCCTGAGCATTGCTCAGTCCCTGTTATGCCGAGCCCGGAATGTTCCTGTTTTGGTAGGACTAAAGACAAATATCAGCTAGCTCATATGTGCAGTCTGATCTTAGTCACGACCTGTTTGTTTAAGGTTAGAGATGTTCATTTGATAAATCCTAAAATAATTTGAAACCCAGTCTCACACAATCCCGCTTTTCGACGATCCTTGCACTAAAAAGCGTTGGAAAACATTGTGACAATTGCATAAATTACTAGTTACAAGTAAATTTCTTTATTTTCCACAATGTTTTATACCTAAAAGTTTTAAACTCCACAAACAAAGGATTGTAATGTGCAACTTCTTTCAATTTGGACCGGTCTAAAAGTTTGTCGTCTGGTAATGGGTTAACCCACCAATTAGTGCCTCAATTGGAGTCAACCCTTTGATCTTAACCCTTGTCATGCTGAACTCGGAATATTCCGGCTTTTGCAGGAGGTATAGACAAAGATCAGCCTGCACATAGGTGCAGTCTGATCTTGGTCGATACCTCCTGCTTGTACTCTTCCTGTCAGAGTTGAAATTGATTTCTAAACGAAATATTGATTATTGAACAAGTTCTATCAGTGCTTTCAGCCCTTGATCTACAGCAATTCAGTAATATATCTTATAAAGCATGACAAGGGTTAAAGTTATCCTGTAGAGGACATTATTCGCCACAACCAGGGTTAAAGTCTTCTCATTCCCCGAGAAAGAAAAAATGGGATCATGTCTCCCTATGAAGTCAGCGTAGTTTCATTAGGATGAATTAGGAGACCAAATTAACCCCAGAATACAAAATAAACTGTCAATTCTCTCCACAATCTGCTCGTCTAACAAGAAACTGAATTTGGTTTGAAGAAATTTTCTTTCGTGGAGAGCGCTAAGCTTTTGACAGAGAATCACTTTACGAATATTTTATTTCAGGGTCGGGTTTGATTTATTTTTCTCTTACAGCATCCTAGGCCTACCACTTTCAGCTTTACCGACAAATGTTGCTGCCGTCACCAACAATAGTACACATTCACTTGCTTTTAACTAATTCCAAGACATCAAATTTTACTCAAGCTTTCATTCAACACATTTTTTGAGACACATAAAAGTGATATACATTCACTTGCTTTTAACCATTTCAAGACTCAAGCCTACATTGAACAAAATTTTAGAATTGTGCTCTAGGAGGCATGAGTAAAATTTGATTTCATAGAATTGTGTTCAATGTAAGCTTAAGTGAAATTTGAAGTATTAGAAATGGTTAAAAGCAAGTGAATGTGTATTATCTTTGTGGTTCTCAAACTCGATAATATCAACATTTTCAGACGAGATAATCTTTTCGTCTTGGCCTGATTTTGGGAAAGTATTGTGGAAAAAAGAAGTAGGTACTTATCACTAGTAACATATAGACGAGATAGTCTTTTCGTCTTGGCCTGATTTTGGGAAAGAAATGTGGAAAAAGAAGTAAGTACTTGTCACTATATATTTTCCATTCCAACGATTCTTTCTATTCAAATAGATGCTGATTTATTGTTTTCTGGTCCTTTTAACCCTTTACTTGTTTTTACGTCTGTGTGAATTTATAATTGAGAAAACATTGCAGAAAGAGAAGAAATTGATTGTAACAAGCAATTTCTTCTTTTTCCATTTTTTCTACCCTACCGAATGGTTAATTTTCTTATTAAACCCGAATTAAATTACCGTCTGTAACCTTTGAATTTGAACAGGTCTAAATGATTTTGTAAGACAGGAAAAAATTAGAATGTCAGATTAAACAGTAGGCCAGTCTGGTCATTTTCGTCTGGTATCAGGTCAAAATCTGATCCGCGAAAATTCGGTTTTGAGCATTTCATTTCATTTCATTTAATAAGCAAATCAGCACAAGATAGTGCTTTTGGCCCTAACATACAATATGAAGATGACACAAACATACAAGACATCAAATGGCAATAACAATGCAAACATATACATGTACAAACAGAAAATGGCGAAAACATGTAGAAAAAACAAACATAGAAACGGAAAAGATCTGATCGAAACAACACAACATGAATTTTTAATATTTTTCGTCGCTTTAATACCAAAACATCACAACCACAGCATTATTAAAGCTATAGTTACGACGATTAAGCGATTTTCTTCATACTTGAGGCATTAATTGCTGGATTTTATAATCACGTAATTTGAAAGCATCTCTTAGGTATTTTGAAGTATTTAGTATTGTTTTTTTAGACTTAGACGACAAAATGTTTTCTAAAATATTGATATTTGGCCAGGGTAGGTTTCCAAAATACTTTTTACGGATATCAATGTATATCGGACAGCATAGCAAGAAGTGGTATTCAGATTCGGTTTGGTTACACGGACATAATTTGCAAAATCTGTTTTCGCGGTCAATCCCATGATACCTGCCTGTTTCAATTTCTAGTTTATGGGAAGATAATGAGCAGAAGTAAATGCCTTGCAACGCCATCTTCTATCACAGATTTCACATCCAATACAACTTCAACGTTGTTTTTTTTTTTTCAGAATCGCGTGTTTAACCCATTACCAGACGACAATTCTAGACTGGTCCTAATTTAAAGAAGTTGCAGACGACAATTCTTTGTTGATCAAATTTCACAAATCCTTCCGTTTTTGGGTAGAAACACTGTGGATAGTGAAGAAATTTCGTGTAACAATTTTAGATTTTTTCGACTTTCTAGGTAGAAAACATTGTGGAAAATGAAGAAATTGCTTGTTACAAGCAACTTCTTCATTTTTCACAATGTTTTTCCCAATTGTTTCTTCTTAAGAAGCACCTTCTGCATTTAACATGATGTTTTCCAAAGCATTCTTTCCTCGAAAGCCGTCAAAAAGAGGAAATGTGAGGGAAAAGTTTTAAGACAAAAATACTTCCACTGTTCTTCTTCGCCGCAGGTAATTATTAATTTTCCCTCGTACCGGAGCTGACAATACAACAAGCTACAAGTGTTATACAAGGTTGATTTACCTGGTGATGGTTAATGGATGGTATGTCGAAATGAATTCAAGCGAACACAACAGAAAATACTCCAAGTGGAAACTGATTTGTGAGATGTAGAGATAAAAAACAGGATGTTATAGGTATAATATGTGATAAATAGGTCGGAGTCGGGTTACCTTCTAAATGTATGTTGTTTTATACTGTTTGCAAATGATTTTTGGTATTTTATGTATACAAACTTTTACTTTGTGTTTGGGAATTGATATTTAGAAAGAAGTTGAAACTGCAAAAACAATTAAGCGAGGCTTGATTCGTTTAACGTTTGAGTATGGTTTACATGGCCGCGGAACGATGCCGATTCCGTATTTGTGTTCACAGTATCTAAAGTTTTCTTCATTTTTGTTCACAGAATCTAAAGCTTTCTGTATTTGTGTTCACAGTATCTGAAGTTTTGCACATTTGGGTTCACAGTATCTGAAGTTTTGCGTATTTGTGTTCGCAGTAACCGAAGTTTTTCGTATTTGTGTTCACAGTGTCTGAAGTTTTTCGTATATGTGTTCAAAGTATCGGAAGTTTTCAGTATTTTATTCAAAGTACCTGAAGTTTTTCTGTATTTGTGTTCACAGTATCTGAATTTTTCCGTATTTGTATTCACGGTATTTGATGTTTTTTTCCGTACTTGTGTTCAACGTATCTGAAGTATTCTGTAATTGTGTTCACAGTAATTGAATGTTTTTCCCCATATTTATGTTCACAGTGTCTGAAGTTTTGCGTAATTGTGTTCATGATATCGGAAGTTTTCCGTATTTGTGTTCAAGATATGGGAAGTTTTCTGTATTCGTGTTCAAATTATCTGATGTTTTCCTTATTTGTCTTGACAGTATCTGAAGTTTTTCCGAATTTGTGTTCACAGCATCTGCCGTTACTGTAGAAGAATTTTGATATTTATTTTAAATTATCACAAGGATAATTGCCGTGACGAGTAAACGGTCTTGAGGAATTTATTAAGTTACCATAGGAACACTATGAATACAATTATATTTTACTAGACCAAGGTTTCTATCCTAGGTATCAATTGACCAATCTCGACTGTCAGTCAGATATTTAACCCATTCCCACACGGCAAACTTTTAGACTGGTCGAAATTGAAAGCAGCTGCAGACGGCAATTTCAAGTTTATGGAATTTTAATTTTTGTCGGCTTTTGGGATAGAAAATATTGTGGATACTTAAGAAATTGCTTGATACAAGCAATTTCTTAATTTTCCTCAATATTTTCCTAAGCTTATTTCTTGAGGGGCGTAAAAAGGAGGGCTTGTGTGGGAATGGGTTAATCGACCAACCAGATCATTCATTTAGGCTGAATGTGAACTTTAAACCCCGACGATGGCCCACATTTGTCATAGACATTTTTGTTGGTTTGGCGACTAAGACGTGGCAACTACAGCTTATTCTAACTGAATCACGACGTTTATGTCGCATACCAACCATTTTATTTTTTGTTACAAGTTAGTGACCATAAAATTTTGCAAGATAAACCTGTTTATTATTAAAGCGGAAATTCCTGTCGGAGATTAGTAGGCGTGGCCAGCGGTCAGATAATTGGATGGTCAGAGATCAGTTTTGGACTGAGGAATAATATCACGTAACGATTTCTGAGCACTCAACGTGCCTTTCACTATAGAATAATTTAATCTTTAGTTTCATCTATCAAAAGCGAGCGTTCTGATTGGTCGAAAAAAATTATTCATAACTCAATGAACAAAATTTTGAGCACGCAGCGATTTTGTATGCTTCCGAACAAAATAGTCCCATACAAAAAGGAATCAAAATTGTAAAGTTTTTGTTTTGGTTTTTTTCGCTCGATGCTATTAAATTATAAGAAATGAAGATAAAACTTTTTGTTTTGATGGAGGTATGAACCGGAAAAACCTAATCACACAATAAATGAATCCGCTTCGTGTATTCATAAAGTGTGATTAGGTTTTTCGGTTCATACCTCCATGAAAACAACAAAAAAAAAAACCAATTCTCTTCATCTCTTAATTATTTACGTAAAATATTTAGTTCGATTTTGCTCGACATCCGGGCTTATAAAATATCTTTTGACATATACATGTTACAGATTTTCATCCAACCCCTAATTTTTAAACTACTTGGTGCATTTTTTCATAAGACCGGCAGCCCTCGAAGCCCTTAGTGTATTTTCTAGCTCATTTACAGAGTAGACAGGCAGAAGGGTAAAATAAGACAGACTACATTTGAGTTGACGGATCGTCATTGTCGATCAAAAATCGTTTGACCAATCAAGTCATTCATTTGGACGGAAATGACCTTTGAACTCAAACATTTACTTCGCCAACCGATCATTTTACTTTTCGTTACATTTTACTGACCATGAATTTTTGCAATATAACACCGTTTAATATCTGAGACGAACCATTCCCACACAATGACGCTTTATCACCCCCAAGAAAAACATATAAGAAAATATTGTGTAAAATGAAGAAAATGCTTGAAAAAAGCAATTTCTTCACTTTCAACAATGTTTTCTACCCTAAAGTTGAAAAAATCTATAATTTCATAATACTAGATAATCGTCTACGACTCCGCACAAATTGGACTTGTCTAAATAATGCCGTCTGGGAACGGGTTAAAAAAAGTCCGTCGATGGAGCTCGTTGAAACATCACGTACGAATTAAATCCAAAGAATGGTTTATCATAAGGTGCATAAACAACTTAACGGCGGAATGACTAAACATTTACAATTGCCTAAATTTTATAGTCGGCTCTGTGAAAACAAGTTGTATGAACCATACGGCACAGTAATATTTCATTATCACTATTAATAATGATGATAAAATTATTGTAATTGTTATAATTATTATCATCATTATTCTTACTCTTATTAGAACCACAGTCTTACTAGCAATATATGATAGAGAGCTTGACTTAAACATCAAGAATACACGTATATCATGTTCCAAGCAGTGCCTTTGTGAAAAAAATGAAAAATGTGCTAACAACTTCTTTTTCTGTTTTTCCTCAACTCGTCAGGGAAGTTATTGTTGTTTAACGGCGTGTTTGAAAGTTTTATTCCATGGTGATTCTGTTAATCAATACGCTTCGAGAGAACTAACAGAACTAAAGGTGTTTGGGGTGTGTGTGTGGGGGGGGGGTGTTACATATTATCAAACAAAAAATAATAAAAAGATCTACCTGCAATGGGATGTGTTAACCCGTTTTCAAAAAATACTACATTTTAAGCCCCTCAAGAAAAAAAGCTCAAGAAAACATGGAAAGAAATCAAGAATTTGCTTGTTACATGCAATTTCTTCATTTCCCACAATGTATTCGACCATTTAAGGCAAACATATAAGCAAAATGTGTAAATAAATTTCGTGAACGTGATTCTTTACTATAAACCCTGTCAATTTGGACCAGCCTTAAATTTCGTCGAAAAGTAACATTTAGTTCATGAACCACTTTACCCACGGAGCGCTATTTGTTTACGACTATAAACAAAGCAGTCTCTGTATGATAAACAAAGCCAAGTATTGAATTGTTCTTTATAGTATATGAATATAAACAAAAGACGTCATAGCTGTATTGTATCAAGTGATTTTTTATAGACCTGGGATGTTTGAACTTTGCTTACCCATTACCAGACGACAAAATGTTAGAAATGGTCCAAATTAAATAAGTTGCAGACGAAATTTCAAATTGCGCTATAAATTGGATCGTAAGTGTATGAAAAAAGGGTTATAAAGCATTGTGAGAAAAGGAGGAATTGCCTATAACAAAAACGAGAATTGATTAGTTTGCGACCTAAACGTCTTAACTACAGTTTGAATAAGCTGTAGTTACGACGTTTAAGTCGCAAATCAACAAAAAAGCTTCACACAAATGTCACCCAATGTTAGAGTTCAAAATTCACTTCCGTTCTAAATGTATGATTTTCTTTTTTTATTGACAGACGCGTTCCATTAATTGACCAATTGCGGCTGTCAATCAAATAATCAGTCTACCAATGTTATCATTCATTCAGAACTGGAAGTTCTAAATCAAGTTGTAGTTACGATGTTTAGGTCGCCAACCAACAATTCTAACTTTTTCTTACATGCTACTGGCCATTAACTTTAGCAAAATTACAGCGTCTAAAATCGAAGTGGAACTTCCCGTTAGAGTCAATGGGAGGGGCAAACGGAGTTAGTTGGTGGGGCTAACGATTAGTCAATTTGTAGAACTATTTATCACTATTCTACAATGAAGGTCTTGAAAAATAAATAACATACACTTTGAAATGTCGTCTGCAACTTCCTTCAATTTGGACTGGTCCATAATTATGTTGTCTGGTAATGGGTTAATTCTACAGCTTGTTAGTCCATCACCAAATTACTTTCGACCATTTTGGTTCATTACAGAATGTCAGACGATTCCGACGATTCCGGAAATGACGAAAAACCGTCACGTGACTTAGCCTCGCATAACAGTCCGTCTGGGATCGACGATGGACTAGACAGGTTAACAACGAGATCTTTGCGAGACTTTAAATCTAGCAGTAGCAGTAGTAGCACGAGCAGCAATCCGCTGTCCAGATCTTATGGAGAATCACGTATGGGTTATCTGTCGCTGGAAGACGGCCACGACGGAAACAAGAATCCACTCTCCCAGTCTATGTCTGACCACCGGCCGATAGGGCCGTATTGTAAAGTAAAGAAATCTTACTCGATGGATTCGGGAGAATCGGATTTAGATGTTGGTCGGAAAAATATGCCGTTAGCTGGATCTATTAAACGGAAACTGCGGGTAAGATTTTTATCAATTAATTGACTTTTACGATCCGCGATTCTGTGATTAGATCTGAACTATTTTATGATGCGAGAAATGTCCACGAGCGAAATTCAATTGTGATTTGCGGAGTTCGATTTAAGTTTTCGTGTAATGAATTGGCTATAGCCTCTAACTTCTATTAGACCATTCCCACACAATGACGATTTTTGAAGCCTCAAAGAAAAAAAAAACTTTGGGAAACATTGTGGAAAATGAAGAAATTGCTTGTCACAAGCAATTTCTTCATTTTCACAATGTTTTATACTAAATGAGGCAAAAGGGTCCAAAATTTCATTAACTAAAAATTGTCATCTGCAACATTTTTGAATATGGACTAGTCCAATTTTTTGTTATGTGGTAATTGGTTAAGATGCAACCTCACTTAACACAACACGAATTAAATTTGCCTATACGATACCATTTGAAATAAAATGGCGTTTTTAATGTGTTTTTCCCCTTACTAAAATGTTAATGCGGATTCTTAACTGAATAAATATAGACACTTTAAGATTAAATAAAACGTAGTCGCTGATCCATGGGTTTGGTTGTTGTTGTTGTTTTTCAAGTCATAATAAGAGCCTGTTGTCTAAAAAAATTCTAGTAGTCATTATATCGCCACTTGAAACAAATCTGACTCGATATATGTTAGACCGGTACCGCCGTCGACTTTAACAAAGCCGGCTTTTTGTTAAAGTCGACAGCGGTACCAGTCTAGATATATGTGAGATGTGGCATCGTCTCGATTATTTCAGGCTGTCAGAGACTAAAAGTACTGATCAAAAGGTAAACAGCCTGTCACGTCGCCATTAAGAAAATACGATCTTCTCCCACACAATAGAGTTTTAGACCATTCCAAATTCATGAAAAGTTGTAGACGACAAATTTAAGTTGGAGAAATTTTTAGAATGATCTTTGTCTTTTGGGGTTGAAAACATTGTAGACAATGTGGAAATTGCTTGTAACAAGCAATCTCTACATTGTCCACAATGTTTTTCATAGTTTTTTTTCATGAGGGGCTTAAAAGTAGGTATCGTTTGGGAATGGGTTAAAATGCAACAGAAGACTGAAAGTAGATGTAGATGTCTCGGGATTTTGTTGAATATATATACTTTTTTTCATTACCAAAGAGGATGGAATTTTTTTTTTGAAAAAGTGAAAGTCTGCTTGTCAAACTACCGTTTTACGTTTCACAAGCATGAAAGAACGTATCGCAAATCTATCAAGTACGGATTAACTGGATTCTTTAGAGCTTTCATACACATAAATTCTGGAATCCACGTTCATCACAATGCATCGACTATTTTTTAAGCTGAATTCTCAATCAACCAAGCCCCGATCTAAATCAGCTAAGGCTAATACAAACGCCGACTCTTTTGGCCCCACCCATTGATCCAACAGGAAGTTCTGCTTCGATTTTTAACGGCGTTATTTTGCACAATTTATGGACAGTAGCATGTAACAAAAAGTGGATTGGTTGGTTGGTAACCTAAGCGCTGTAGCTACAGCTTGAATAAGCTGTAGTTACGACGATTAAGTCGCCAAACCAACAAAAATCTTATCAAAAATGGTGGCCAAAGTTATAGATGAAAGCTTAGGTCCGGGCTGAATAAATATTTTGATTGGTCGGTTGATTTCTTGATTGATATCCGCGACTAGTTAATTTCCTGCGGTATATGATTCTACTCATTCCCAATTTTATAATAATTTGTCTTGTTTTGTCTATATGAATGTAATTTTCATCTCTTCAAACTCGTTTTCTGTTGTTGTTGTTTATATACTGTGAAAATAATCAGAAAAGAAAACGTATTTCAAACCACTTCCCTTGAACGGGAAGTACTGACACTTAGCAGTCTGGGCAGTCACTCCTGCCATTTAGAATTGACGCTTATCGTCTAATCTACCTATAGAGCGCACTGTAAGGACTTGGATCAGAATGTGTGAATGTACAGGCTGATCTGTGCTTTTACTTTACATGTGATATGGTTTGAAATATCATGCACGGGCTAATTTAGACTCAGAAGACAAAACTTGAAATAATATACATGTACCAAGCTATGGAATTTGACGGTTTATGTTTTATGTAACAAACAATGCTCAGCGAAGTATTTCACCAACAGCCAGCATGTAATGCAGAATAGTATGACGTCAAACGTAGGAAAATTATCTTGTAAGTGTCATTAATGTAGCACCTAAATCGACTACAAAATCGCATAAAACACGTCTGAGGAAATGTGACCCTGCAAGCGAGAAAGGAACTCTGCGAAAGTGGGAAAAGTATCGACCATTGTCAGATTTGGAAGGCTGATCTAGGTCGAGATTATTCGATTTCGGTAGATTTTTTTATGTGTCTAAATTAAGCATTCTACCAATCTTTATGTCCATTTTATAAATACCATCACTAATTGACCGGTGCTTGATCCGATCTCTTTTTTAATTAGCTGTTTTACTGCTTACCCGCTAGGTTCCCGTTTTCACAACGGATTATTCTTGTCTTTTAGGGAACCGGTACTTACGTGTGCAATGAAACAGTTTATAACGGGTCATAACACCTCGCAACATATACTGATACATATGGTGTACTGTTTGGGTCAAAACTCTATTTGAGTGGAGTGGGCATAAAGAACGCGTTTACGCGTAAATAATACTGGTAAACCTATTAAATTTCAGCGTGCGCGCTCTTATTTTGAAGTTGCACGCGTTGAACAACGCGTGCAACTTCAAAATATTAGCGTGCACGCGTAAAAAGTAATGCTGCTCTCACACCTTTGCGTATCTGCGGCGTATGAGCCAAAATGTTTTACGTGGATCAAACGCCGATGACCAAGGCGTATTTTGTCCGCACGTACGCCACGCATACGCGGGCTTACGCCGTGGTTACGCGGCATGATTAGCTTTTCGTTCGTGCTACGTACAAGGCGTAAGAGCTACGTTCCCACTACGTAACTGCTACGTTGGTTTCGTTTCTACGGCGTATGCATTACGTAAGCGCGGCGTATCAGAGCTGTCACGTACGTGCTACGTATTTTTAAGTGCACACTTAAAAATACGTCGACCCTCGGCGTACGAGGAGATCACGCTACGTATCGAGGCGTATGCGCTACGTAAACCCGCGTTCCTGCTACGTTGTCACAGCGTTCCTTTCTTATCGTGATACACCACGCTTACGCGGGTCGATACGCAAAGGTGTGAGGAACGTACCTAGACCTTCACTTTGTGTGTGCATTTGTCATTTAGGCGTTCAGTAATTATGCGCGCATGCCTTATTTTTGTGAGTGCACCTGTATTTTTTACGCGTGCACGCGTTTATTTTAGCGTGTGCTACCTAAATTAGATTTTCATTTAGTGCGCCATAGATACAGGCATTCTAGACAATATATTTCCCAAGACTATCGATAGAACTAATTTAAGATAAGGGAGGGGATAGAAGGGATGGGGGTCAGACACGATGTGAACTAACAATAACAGAAACATGTCGGTAGCGTGTCAGACCCCTAATCTATAATCATGGGATGTCATGGGTTCGATCCCCGCCGGTGACATATATCCTTTCCGACATTCGTTTCTCACCAATGGATGGATAATCATAAACCTAAGTGGGATAGCAGCTGGAGGCTAGGAAAGGGTGTAGTGGTAGAACTGGTGCGAGAAATACCAGGAATCCATTGTTAGGTGCTCCAGCCGCCGCGATATGACTGAAAAACTGTTAAAAGCGGCGTTAAAACCCCGTTCAATCAATCAATCAAATACTTAATCGTCGTGAAGTTTAATGGGTTTAGAGCGAAAGCTTTGAGAATATATTTCCGAATTTTAACAGAAGACCGCCGTCATAGCGCAGTTGGTAGCGCGTCGGACTGTCAATCTAGAGGTCCCGGGTTCGATCCCCGACGGCGGCACTCATCCTTTCTGACTATTTGTCTCCCGCCAATGGGTCGATAATCGTAGATCTATGTGTGATAGCAGCTGGAGGCTAGGAAGGGATGTGATGGCGGTACTGGTGTGAGAAATACCAGGAATCCATTGTTAGGTGCTCCAGCCGCCGCGATATAACTGAAAGATTGTTGAAAGCGGCGTAAAACCCCATTCAAACAAATCAAACTTGTCTTGATTAGCGATGTATTTCCGACTAAAAAACTCTCTTAAGATGGAGGATAGATAAGACACAAGCAATTGAAAACATTTGCTTATATTCGGAGGATTGAGTCGATTTTTTCGTGAAGTAAGTCGTTCAAGCAAAATTGAGTTAAAGTCGATTCCTTGTATATCTGACTATACTCTACAATCAACAGATTAAACATTCACCCATTTCCACACAAACACCCTTTTCACGTCCCATAGATTATCTTTAACCAATTACCACATACTGAAATTTTAGAACTGTCCAAATTCAAAGAAGTTTCAGACGACAAATTTAAGTTGGCGAAATCTTAAAAATTTGTATCGATTGGGATGGAAAAAAATGTGGATAATGAAGAAATTGCTTTTAACAAGCAATTTCTTCATTTTCCAAAGCTTTATATTAGGTAGGTGTTTAAAGCGTCTCTGTTGGGACAATGGGTCAATGCCTATTCATTTTAATTGTGTGTGCGTGTAAAAATTGTGGAAAACTAAGAATTTGCTTGTAACAAGTAATTTCTTCATTTACCACATTCTTTAGTACACAGAATATACACACACAGATATATCTGAAATTATATAAACTTGATAATGCGACGTCTGTGAATTTAGGCAAGTTCGAAATTTTGTCGCGTTGTAATTGGTTAAAACACCGAGTACGATAGACTGTTTCGTCCGTGGGCGACCAAACTGTCGTAAATACAGCTTTATTCAAGCAGTATTTACGACAGTTTGGTCACCCACCGATGGTATATTTGTGTATAGGGTTTTCACCTGTCTAATCAGTTAATGAATATAATATAGGGCTACACCTGCTTCCAGAAATACCCACTTATCGCTGTAGAAAATAAACACAGCCGACTTCTTTACATATTGTATGCAATACAAAGCTTGGAGAAGGAATTCCTTTATAGATCTACAGCTTATAGTGAGTGATCAAACGTCAATTTTGTCTATACCTGTAAAGACAAAATTGTCCTTTGATCACTCTCAATAACTTGTATATCTATATGCATATATAATTACCGTTAGTTGGTGTGAAGCAGTCATAATGCAGGAATCGGCATGAAAGTTTGTTTTTTGTAGGCCGACAAAATGACGCTTTGGAAACATCTAGAAATGCCTTGAACCTTTACCGGACGATATTTTTCTAGACTGGTCCAAAATCAAAGATATTGTAGATGAGAAATTTTAGTTGGTGATTCCTTTTTTTAATTTTGACTCCTGAAGTAGAAATATTGCCACAAGCAATATTTTCATTTCCCACAATGCTTTTTTACACCTTTTTTTCTTATGGACGTCAAATAGAGTGGTTGTGTGATAATGGGTTAAGAGGAAAATTAACACCATTTGAACTGTAAGTTTACGTTTCTAACTTTAAAACTAGCAGGCACCGATTAACTATAGACATGCATTGACAAAAAAAAAAAAAAAAAAGAAATCTTATATTCACAGAATAGAGGGAGAAAACAGATCCAATAACCCCCTTTTTCGTATAATGAATTTAAACCGTGTCCAAAGGTTATCGGTTATCTTACATAATCAATCGACGCGCATTGAGTAGGCCTATATCCCAAAGTCAAACTTTGATAAATTCTCTATTGCGAGATAAGAATCTACAGGGAACCATTAAGTTAGATTATGATATTCAGATATATTGGCATCAATCTGTGTGTACCCTTAATCCATTCAAACACAGTGGAATTTTAGACCCGTCCAAATTGAAAGGAGCTGCAGACGACAATTTCAAGTTGATGGAATTTTTATTTTTTTCGACTTTGTGGATAGAAAACATTGTGGATAATGAAGAAATTGCTTGATCCAAGCAATTTCTTCATTTTCCACAATGTTTTCCAAAGTTTTTTTGTTGAGGGGCGTAAAAAGGAGGGATTGAGTGGCAATGGGTTAATCCACACGCGTCAAAATTGTAATCTGGTTCGATTTGCAAGAGATGATAGATAGCAATACATATCGATTTTTATTGATTTTTTTTAATGAAAAATAAAATAGCGTGTCTCCGTATCACATTTCCAAAGTTTCCACGCGTGCGGGAAGCAGACGTATTTGAAAGCTTTGACCAACACACGGTGCATTTCGAACACCGGCTAGTGGTTACAGCGTCTTCAAGTAAAATCATTACTAAACAGCAAAATTTTAGACTGGTGCAAATTGAAAGGAGTTGAAGACGACAAGTTTATGAAATTTTATGGGTTTTCAACTCTCGCTGCGTAGAAAACATTGTGGAAAAGGAAGAAATTGCTTGTTACGAGCAAATTCTACTTTTTCTCAATCTTTTCTAAATTTTTCGACAGAAAGTGTTGGAATGGGTTATTCCGGACAGAGTTACTATCCACGACCCCTGCTTACAGCGCATCATTTATCTGCGCCGATTTTAGCGTATTTTTCGAAATGAATACAGAGATATCCGAAATCTGGGATTAGGGCCAATTATATTGTCAGTCGATGAATGTCAGAAATGTCGGTATAGTGAGGAAATCCAATCTTGGGTTACGACCCCAGACTGAGGAGACGTTAGGATGGGTATAGAATAAGATAATTGGCCGATCGCGGCTGTCAATCAAATAATCAATCGACGAATGAAATTATTCTTTATAGTGCAAGTTAACTTTAAACTCCGACATTGGCTGCCATTTGCGTGACGCATTTTTGTTGGTTTGGCGACTAAAACGTCGTAATTACATCTTATTCAAGCTGTAGTTACGACGTTTAGGTCACCAACAAACCATTACACTCTTTTATTACGTGATACTTGCCACAATTTTCAGAATAACGCCGTTAAAAATCGAAGTGGTTTTTCCCGTTGAAATCAATGGAAGGGGCTAACGGAGTAAGTGAGCGTGGCCAGTGATTGGTCAATTAGATAAATTAGAACACCAAATCATAGAAATTGTGAAAGTATGTAACCATTTATCCTACACAATGCCGCTTTCGACGCCTCTAAACATTTTTTTGGAAATATTGTGGAGAATGAAGGAATTGCTAGTGATAAGCGATTTCTCCATTTCCTATGTACAATGTTTTCTAAGAAGAAAGAAAAGAAGAATGTAATTATAAACAATTTCATCAACTTTAACTTGTTTTCTTTAACTTTTTTCGATTTGGACCAGTCTAACATGTTGTCGTCAGGTAACGGGTTAACCCTGAGTCATTAGGCCCTGAAGGACAGTTTTTGTGAAACATTGTGTGGAAGGAACTAATGATAACTATCATCTTATCGAAAGGTTTTCATTCGATTTCTACTCCTAATTCATGGTTAAGTCATATCTTGAAATTCAAGATTTATTTGGGCAAGTATATTTCTTGTCTTCTGGTAAATAATAGTCATATCAAATTTGAAAAAAAAAAAAAAAATAAAAAATAAAAAAAAATGATACATTGCTTAGAAATTAGCTGGGAGCTCTCAATAGATGTAATTAATTTTGGTGGGAGAATATTTCAAATTCAATCAATTCGGTATTAAGTTTTCCATCTTTAAGTAGGGGTTTTTCAGTCGTAGAGGGATTTGACACTTACCCCGTCTTCTTACTCCACTTGACAAGCCGACCGACTCAGACAGGGAATGCCACTTCGATGTAAAATGACATTATTTTGCAAAATTTATGACCAGTAGCATGTAACAAAGTATTGAAATTGTTTCTTTTTTGCGACCTAAACCATGTCTATACAGCTTATTTAGGCTTTACTTACGATGTTTAATAAGGCACCAAACGAGCAAAAAAGTTTTTCATAAATGTTGGAGTTCAAAGTTCACTTCCGGTCTAAATGAATGGTTTAATTGGTCGGTAGATTCTTTGATTGGCAGTCGCGATTGGTCAGTTTCGTGTGCTGTATAGACAACATCTAAAGTTGTAGTCGGATTTAAATGTAAAATTGGCATCTTAGATTAGATATTGAAAAAACAGAAGAAACTTTCATAAATATATAATGTACGCCAAAAGCAAAACGAACTCAATTACAATTTCAATTATGAAACAACGGGGATAATAATTGGAATTTTAAGACGTCGCTTCAAAACTGTCGTCTTCTTCCTTGATTTTGTGGCTTCTAAATGCCTTACTCGCAACCCTTTACACGTCTTAACGGATTTAACATTTACCCATTTCCACACAATACCCTGTAAAAGTCATTTTGAAAACATTGAGAAAAAAGAAGAAATTGCTTGTTACAAGCAATTTCTTCAATAAAAACTATCGTCTCTCCCCAAAAGACAAAGATGATTTCATCAGTTAAATGTTGTCGTCTGCAATTTCTTGCAATGAGGACCAGTCTAAAATTGTACCGTCCTGTAATGGGTTACACAATATGCTACTCCCCATAGTGACCCCGACCCTACGACATGAAAGCTCTACGTACACGAGTGAATATCCAAAGACAAACATCCAAGTTTTTTGGCGTGGTTTTGATATTTTTATCTTGAAAAATGGCTGTGAACTAAGTATGGTCAGCACGGAACTTCTAGAAGGGGAAAACCACGTGAAATATGCGAGCTCTACCATCTACCAGTCGTAGTGGATTTTTTCTAATACAAAAGTATACGACCTTCATATTTAGTATTGACCTTGTCAAATGATATTGAACTCAGCACTATAATTATTTATAGACAAGAGCATCGCCTACGGGTGCCTATGCTCGGCTGTTTGGTGCTGGATAGTGGACAAAATGCATCTAGAGTTACGCCCCCTTGATAGTATAGGTTGCTCTTTTGATAGTGAACAAGTGTGCCAAGTTTCAAGTGAATGCCTTTTGTAGAACAAGAAATATCACAAAATGTCAAAGTTTTCGCACGTCGCGGACGACGACGATACTAATCTATCGCAATTCCTCGGGGTTTCTCCGAAAACAGCGGAGCTAGTAATGAAAGCTTATTTTTCTTTTCGGTTGTCACTTCTTTGGAAATGGACCAGTCTACTAGGTCTGTAATAAAGCTATATTTTCGACAATTTTTGTTCGCCCCGACGATTTATTTCATCTTTATTTTAATGCAATACTAATTAGCACACAATTGAGGTCAATCTCAGCACAACGATTCAAAAAAGTACGAATATTAAATGACTTGGAATCCTATGACACTATTGTTCATTTATTTTCAGCGGAAGCCAACGAAACGATTCGACAAGGTCGAAGAAACGTACGGAAATAAGACGGAAGAATACGAAGAGATTCGGAAGCGCGTGTTGCAAGAACGTGCAGTTGTGAATGCTATTGAAGCTTTGCAAGAACGTTGGCGAATGATCATGTTTAAATATAACGACTGTATCGATCTCGACGAGGGGAGAAAAGAACGAGAACATAAACGATTGACTGTCAAACGTCAACTGGAACTTATTTTTATTATTTCGGTGTTTATTATTTCGTGTATTCCTATATCAGTTCTTCTGGTGATAGTAAGTAGATAGCATATGTAATAAAACATATTGTGATTTATTAATATTCACTGAAATGCAAAAATTAATACAGATATACATGAGAGAGAGAGAGAGAGAGAGAGAGAGAGAGAGAGAGAGAGAGAGAGAGAGAGAGAGAGAGAGAGAGAGAGAGAGAGAGAGAGAGAGAGAGAGAGAGAGAGAGAGAGAGAGAGAGAGAGAGTGAGAGAGAGCGCAAATATTATTGCTTTATTGGGACTGCCAAAAGTACAGTAAAACCTCGGTAGTTCGTAGCACAAGGAAATTTATACGAACTAAGCGTAGTACGAACAAAACGGATATAAAAAGAGTAATGGGTTAAAGAGGCAATTTTTTGCACTTTTCGTGAAAATACATTAAATGGGCTTTTTAGAAATAATTTAAATTTAGTTTCGTCAATCTAGATTCAAGCGTTTTGATTGGCTGGAATTCTAAGCACGCAACTATTATGTATGCGTGGGCACAAAGTAGATCTATAAAATACTAAAAACTAGAAGAAAAAGTGGGAAAAATACACCCCCTAGAATTGCCGCAAAGCGACACCAGCGATCCCAGCATTTTGTCTCTCAAGTAACACAGTTGAACTGTTACCTCAAAAGAATAAGACACCTTTTTGGGTCATCTATACCATTTGTGTGAAGTTTCAAGGTCCTAGGTCAAATGGCTTACAGTAGGGAAAGTTTTTTAATAAAAATTCAATTGTTACCCTGACCTTTGATCTACGTGACCAAAAACAATAGGGCACTTTCTTCGGCCATAGTAGGGCCAATGTAGGGAAGTCTCATGGTTGTAGATCAATAAGTTCTAGATTTAAGGCACAGGAACGAAAATGTCTACGGACAGATAAACGAATGGATGGCCAGATAAACATGGTGAACCTTATACATCCGCTCTATTTCGTGGGTGGGAGATGAAAGATAAAGATGAAACAAATAGTAAGAATGCCATGATAAATCGGTAGAAAAAGATAACAGTTGTAGTTGCTGAAACAGACCGTAGGGATTTACAACACAGCTAAACAGGTCCACTAAAATTATTGTAACGTCCCTGGGTGGGCTCGAACCACCAACCTTTCGGTTAACAGCCGAACGCGCTAACCGATTGCGCCACAGAGACAGTTGTTCCTATTGTATATAGCTCAAATAAGGACCTTGTTGTGTAGGTTTGTAATGAAATTAGACCTTTTTCAGCTTGATCAAAACCTCTCAAATACAGTTTACTTCAGATGTAGTTACTGGGTTTTGATCGTACAGAGATGCTATGATTTTTTTTTCACAATTCAAGCCCTTTGTTATTTGACTTTTCGCTCCCAAATTTTGGATAGACGTCAGTCAAGAGAGGTCGGAGAGCAATGAAAATTCTCCCTTATATAGCAATTATCATTTTGGTGCAATTTCATGGTTCTATATGAAAATACAAAAAGTACCGTATATTTAACCCTTTCCTGTTCAATCACTAGTTTTTACTTCCCTGTGATCTTATAATTGTGAAAATATTGCGAAAAAGAAGAAATTGCTATTAACAAGCAATTTCTTCGTTTTCCACAAATCCACTGTACATTTTCGCCTGCAAAACTTTTGAATTGGTACAGGTCTAAAATTGTGCATATCGGGAAAGGGTTAAGGTAAAAAATTATTTTATTTATATTATTTACTTATCTTTATTTTGAGCGCTAAAAATGAACAAACGTAAAATGCGTTGTCTGCGCATGTCATATTCTCCGAAGATTTTTTTCAGTATTTGAAAAATGCCACCTATCGGAAGATATCGAGGTAAAATGAGCATCGACAGGGAGTTCCACTTATAAACCGGCGTTATTTTGCAAAATTTATAGCTTGAAGAAGCCGTAGTAACGACGTTTAAGTCGACAAACCAACATAAATGCTCCACAGAAATGTTGAGGTTCAAAGTTCACTTCTGGTCTAAATGAATAATTTGATTGGCCGAATGATTCTTTGATTGACAGACGAGATCCGTCAGAATTTAACTCATTCCCACTCAGTGACGCTTTTAGACGCCCACAAGAAAACAGCTTTGGAAAATATTGTGGAAAATGAATAAATTGCTTGTTACAAACAATTTCTTCATTGTTAGCTCCACTTGCTGAAAGCCAGAGAGCTATTGTCATGGCGTTGTGTCCGTCGTGCGTGCGCCCGTCCGGTCGTCCGTAAACTTTTACTTTGAAAATTTTCTCCTCAAAAAGTAACGAACAGATTTCAACCAAATTTCACAGAAATGATCCTTGGATGACGCTCTATCAGATTCCTTCAAGGAATTATTATCGGATGAAAAACATGGCTATAATGGGCGGGGCTAATTTCCATCCAATGGTAAAACTTTGAAAATCTTCTTAGAAATTATTGGATGGATTTCAACTACATTTCACTGAAATGATCCTTGGGGGAACCTTATCAGATTCCTTCAAAGAATTTTGATTGGATGGAAAACATGGCTTTAATGGGCAGGGCTAATTTCCATATATGATGAAAGCTTTGAAAATCTTCTACTCAGAAATCGGTGGATGGATTTCAACAAAATTTCATAGAAATGGTCCTCTGTTGAACCTTTATCAGATTCCTTCAAAGAATTTTGATTGAATGGAAACATGTCTTTAATGGACAGCGCTAATTTCAATGTATGGTGAAAGCTTTGAAAATCTTCTACTCAGAAATCGGTGGATGAATTTCAACAAAATTTCAGAGAAATGATACTTCGGTGGCCTATTTAAGATTATGTAAAAGAATTTTGATTGGATGAAAAACGTCAGCAACTCCTTTCAATTTGGACCAGTCTATAATTTTGCCTGGTGGGAATGGGTAAAACATGTGCTCAACGTGGGCTGATTTCAGGCTGAGCAGTCTCTTGTACGCTATTATAGATAGGTTTTGACCAAACTTCTTGAGACGCTCAATGGATATTCTGATAACGTTGTGGGGGATGTTCCATCAACTCATTTTTCGCTATAACCAATTCCCACAGAGTGATACTTTTAAACACCCCTCAACATGAAAGCTTTAGAAAAACATTGTGGAAAATGAAGAAATTGCTTGTAAAAGGCAATTTCTTCATTTTCCACAATGTTTTCTGCCCCAAAAGACAAAGAATTTAAAGAATCATTGAACTTTAAGTTTTTGTCTGCAACTTCTTTGAATTTGTACCTGTCTAAAATTCCATCGTGTGGTAATTGGTTAAAGTCTATGCCAGTTCTGCTCGGCTAGCTTAGTTCGTAACGTGATGTGCACTCAATCCTTGGAATGTTAGCTCGAACCTTGGCTCGGCCAAAATTCTTTCCGACAATTGACCAATCGTTGGTCCCGCCCACTTACTCCTTTGACCACGCCCACTAGAAAGTCTTACTTCGATTTTAAACAGCGTTAGTTTCCAAAATTCATTGCCAGTAGCACGTAACAAAAAAGTAGAATGGTTGGTTGGCGACCTAAACGTAACTTCAGCTTGAATAAGCTTTAATTACGACATTTAAGTTGCCAAACCAACAAAAATGTTTGAAACAAATGGCAGCCAATGTTGGAGTTCAAATCTCAATTCCAGGCTTAATGACTTGATTGGTCGATATATTCCATGATTGACAGCCGCGATTGGTCAATTGACAAGTGTCATCGCGACAAACGTCATCTATCTCTCACAAATTGGCAAATGATACAAGCACCTAAGTGAGAGGAGTAGATGGAGGTTTGGATTGAATGCTGTGTTTGTGCGGGTCTGAGAAATGACAAGAAACTATGATTAGGTGTACCATATGACTGAAATTATTTCATCAATATCTTTAATTTAAATATGGCCCGGAGTAAATGCATGTTCAACAGGCATGTTTCACTAAATAAGTGATAAATGAACGTTTTGTTAAAAGTGTACCAAGACATTCATTTAACCCCAAGACGACAAAATTTTGGATTGTTCCAAACTGAAAGATTTTGCCACAGGGAAAAAAGATCCTTAACAAGAGTACGTGAAAGCTAAAAAGGGACTTATTTACTGCAAAAAGATCAATCCCCTCGAACTGTCCAATCCTTTCCAAAACAATCAGTAGGTTTCATGTCTGCAGATATATCAAGAAAAACAATATGAGAAATAAGAGAATTGTCTGTCACTAGCTACATGCTTTTTTATGATTTTCACACATATTCGATCTTCAATGGTGTTTCTTTTTAAAACTACTTGGAGTCTGAATTGTCGTCTGAAACTTTCTTTCAATATGGACACGTCTAAAATTTTGTCATCTTGGTATGGTCTACAGATCATTTTCATCAGTGATGGAGGTTCCCTTGATTGTAACTAGATAACAAAGCAAAGACAACTTTATGATCTTTGGTTCGTTTTCACTGACTATAGGTGAAAGTCATGCTCTATCTAGGTCTATCTGATTCTTGTACACTGCACTTCTCCTCATTGAGATCTATTCACCTATGAAGTTTCAAGTTGATAGTATTTATACTTTAAGAGATATGCCACAGTCAAAATCTAAGTAAAAAATTATGCAAGCAAGAGTTGTGGTTCTTGTGCACTGCACGTCTCCTCCATGAGATCTATCCACCTATGAAGTTTCAAGTTGATAGCATTTATACTTTAGGAGATATGCCCGGAAAAAATCTAAGTCTTTAAAACAACGAAGGGCAATAATTCAAAATTATGCAAGCAAGAGTTGTGGTTCTTGTGCAGTGCACTTTTCCTCTGCGAGATCTATCCACCTATGAAGTTTCAAGTTGATAGCATTTATACTTTAGGAGATATGCTCTGGACAAGTTTAGTGACTGAAGGACGGAAGGACGAAATGACGGACAGAGACCATTACTATATCCCCTTCGCTGAAACGGCAGGGGATATTAAAACATTCTCCTTATGTAGTATTTGCATTAATTTTGTCTCTTAACTGAAGACAGTGTCAGATTTTACATTTAGGTAAATAATGTAGATAGTCCCCAATTTATCATATTAGATTCCAAGACTGGTCCAAATTGAAAAGAGGTTGCAAATTGAACAAAAAGTGCAATATATGATAGAAAACTTTGTAAAAAGAGGATAGATTGCTTGCAACAAGCCCTTGTCCTACCATGCTCTCTTGCAATATAAAATTTGGGTGCTATGGGTGAAATGTTTGAAAATTTCTCTGTTTTAAAGCGTTTGTTTGAACTTTTTCAATCACCAAGTCTAGCAGATAGGTTTTCATCTCAACAAATAGATTATCTCATTCCTAACAATTCGACTTTTTTGATGGATAAAGAGAAGCTGCTTGCAACAAGCAAATCCTTCGTTTCAAAAAACTTTTTTTCCCACATGCTGTTACCTTATAAATAAAATACATGTAAAATTGTCTCTGGCAACCTCTTTGAATTTTAATTAGTCTTAACCCTTTCCCGTTTCTTGGATTTTAGGCTGGTCCAATTTGAAAGAAGTTACTGACGACAATTAAAATTGGGTGCAATTTGAAAAGTAACCAACCTACAGGCTAGAAAATATTGTGGGAAAAGAAGAAATTGCTTGTTACAAGCAATTTCTTCTTTTACCACAATGTTTTCTCAAATATAAAATCACAGGGACATAAAAACCAGGGACTGAACAGGAAAGGGTTAAACTTTGTTGTTTGTATTAGACTAATCACGCACTACAGATTTCTTAACCAATTTCCGAACGGAGACACTTTTTCAAGCCCTTCAAGAAAAACAACATGGAAAACATTGTGGAAAAATGAAGAAATTGCTTGTTACAAGCAATTTCTTCATTTTCCACATTTTTTTCAACCAAGAAAGTTGAAAAACACATGAAATTTCATAGACTTTAAAGTGTTGTCTGCAACTCCTTTGCATTTTGACAAGTCTTAAATTTTGTCATCTGGTAATTGGTTAAAGGGCCAACTTCATTTGAACATTCGAGACAGCAAAAAGCCCAAACTAATTTCAAGATAGTTTAATATCAGTGATGATTTTCAACATAAAATTCTATCTGTGAAATCCTTTTTTCTGATTTGTCTGGTTCATTTGGCCACCATTTTGACTGTTATAGCCTGAAAAAAAGGAAGAAATAACTAGAGCTATCACTAAATATGATTGTATCCCCACCAAGGCTATATCTATATAAAGATAACATGAAGATTCATTTTTCTATGTTGAAAATCTACTGGAGCAAGTAATTTAACCCTTTCCTGTTTTGCAAAATGTTAGACCTGTCCAAATTGAAAGGTTTTGCAGACGAAAACTTGGTAAAAGAAGAGATTCCTTGTTACAAGCAATTTCTTCTTTTTCTACAATGTTTTCTCAATTACAATATCACAGGGGCGTAAAAAACAGGGATTGAACATAAAAAGGTTAAGAGATAAAGAAATTATCTTTTGTTTTCATTGACATATGAACCTATACATTCAATCACACCGTACACCGAACACATTAAGCAGATTCACACATCATCTAGTGTTGTTAAGATTTTTGGTTCATACCTTGATGATTGATTGAATGGAGTTTAACACAAATTTTAAATATATTTCAGTCATATTGCTGCGGCTAGAGCACCTAACAATGGATTCCTGGTATTTCTCACACAAGTACTACCACTACATCCTTTCCTAGCCTACAGCTGCTATCCCACTTAGGGTTACGATTATCCACCCATTAGTGAGAGACAAATGTCAGAAAGCGAGAACAAAACAAATTATCACAAAACTAGGTTTTCAATGGGTTCATCAAAATGGTAGTTGTGCGAACAAGAATTTTGACAATAATTTTCCATTTTGCTTGACACAGCATTGAATCGAACAAACACTGATTATATTCTATAGGTAACATGAAGACAAACATTTGGTGAAAATTTAATCCATTACCAAATGGCAAAATTTTAGTCCGTTCTGATTTCAAAGGAGTTGCAGACAACAATTTAAGAATGATAATATTTTAGATTTTTTCAACTTTCTGGCTTGAAAACATTGTGTAAAATGAAGAAATTGCTTGTGACAAGCAATTTCTTCATTTTACACAATGTTTTCCAAATATTTTTTTTTGAGTGGCGTCAGAAAGTGTCAGTATGTGGGAATGGGTTAATCAAAATCTGTCTGAAATAGTAGGAGCAGAAGCGCGCATGAGAACTTTGACACCAAGTCTCCTTTTTGTATAACTTGGCATTGAATCACTAACACTGATATCATCAAATGACGCTTTTTGATGACCCTCAAGAAAAACAATTGGGAAAACATTGTGATTCCAGTCTAGTGTACATGAAATATTTATCTTAAAATGTCGATCTCAAAATAATGAAAGCACTTTTTCAAATCAAAGAGGTATGTACCATAGGAAAATAGTAATGAATGGACAGGTCACAAGCAATTTACCGATTTGCTACCCTAATCTATACTGTCTTTCTTGTAAAGCAAACTTCAAAAATAAGCTACAGCCTATTTTTCACAAATTACCAGACAACACAATTTTACAATGATCTAAATATTCAATTCATAGTTGATGAGATTTTAACATTGTTTGTCTTTTTATGTAGAAAACATTGTGGATTATGAAGGAACAAGCAATTTCTTCACATTCCACAATGTTTTCTAAAGCTTAACACTTAATGGCATAAAAAGCTGGGTTGTATGGGAATCGTTAAATATCAACCCTTTTTTGAAGCAAAATGGGTATATTGGTTTATTTCTGTCGACCCATTCTTTCTTCTGCCTGTGACAAACACTTCTTTTTGCATCAAAACCCTAAGAAACTAGACATTGTTGCAAAGCGGACTAATACCCCTCAACAGCACTTGTCCATATACAAGTGCTATCCACACAGGGCCATAACAAAAACGGACTTTTTAATTAACCCATTCCCACACAACAAAATTTTTGACTGGTCCAAATTGAAAGAAGCTGCAGAAAACAATTTCAAGTTGGTGGAATTTTAATTTTTTTCATCTTTTGGGGTAGAAAACATTGTGGATAATGAAGAAATTGCTTGTAACAAGCAATTTCTTCATTTTCCACAATGTTTTCTAAAACTGTTTTATTGATGGGCGTAAAAAGGAGGGATTGAGTTGGAATGGCAAAGGGCAAAAACTCAGTCAAAAATCAATGGACAATAACCATAATAGGATATGCACATGTCTAACTTATATCGAATCTTTCTGTGAAATTTAAATCAAATCCGTCCAATGGCTGCTGAGAAATTGAGCGGACACGATTTTTCACTAAAGGGCCATAACTCCCTCAAAAATCAATGGACTGGAACTAAAATGGAATATGCACATCTCTGCTTGATACTGATTATATCAGTGAAGTTTGAATCAAATCCATCCAATGGTTGCCGAGAAATTGAGCAGACACGAAAAAGCTACAGACAGACCGACAAGCTGACTCCTATATAACAATGAATTACATGTGTACAGTGAATTCAAACATTGCATGACGTGAGAGCAGCTGAACTAGACAGAATATATAGATACATAGAAATATGTCCACCAGATATATACCTCTAGCTTTTCATCATATATGTAGTTTTATTTTCACATCAAAATTAGTGGGGTATAAAAATATCATTTCTTGAATGGGTGTAAATATCTTTTAGGAACTTGATGTTATTACTAAAATTATACAACAGTTAGTTCTTAATAATTCTTATCTGTAAGGTTGCCTTTTTTATGAAAAAATATACATGCTAGAAACAATGAATTACCTTCTCACAATAAGGACAATTTCCAAATATGGTGTTAAAACTTTGTCTGCTAGAGGGTAGTGCTCTCAACCACTGAAACAAAATATAAGACTGCCCATAACCAAACAACAAAATTTTTATCAGAGTACTTAGCCCTTGCCTATACAAACCCAGAATTTTACAATTTTACATTTCTGGTAACAAGCAATTTCTCCTTTTCCCCACAATATTTTCTACCACATAGGAGGGCTTCATTTCAAATTGTATCCAATTTTCATAGTCGTCTGCAACCTCTTTGAATTTGGACTAGTCTAAAATTTAATAATCAGGAAAGGGTTAACCCATTCAAACATATCAAAATTTTAGACTGATCCAAATTGAAAGAATCTGCAGACCACAATTTCAAGTTTATGGAATTTTGAATTTTTTTGTCTTTTAGGATAGAAAACATTGTGGATAATGAAGAAATTGCTTGGTACAAGCAATTTCTTCATTTTCCACAATGTTTTCTGAAGCTTTTTTCTCGAGGGGCGTAAAAAGGAGGGATTGAGTTGGAATGGGTTAATAAGAGTGCCATAGTCAAGACGTACGCTGCCACATTAAGGCTCCTTTTTCTGTGATACAGCCTAGAATGGTAAAAACATGATGACAAGCACAAAGTCAGCTGACTAGAAATATTCTGTAAACAAGATGTGTTTGTGAAACACTATGCCCCCGAAACAGGAATTCTTTAGAAACGGGTGATTTTTATTTTTTTTTCTTTGTTTTAAGGAAAAGGGTTAAAATGTTGACATTGACCTTGATGAAATGACCTTCCCCAGTTGCGCCTTGTTGAGACCTATCTACATACCAAATATTAGCATTGTAATTTAATCAGGGTTGAAGTTATAGGAAATGTTTAGTTGGCAGGTTAAGTTTTGCAGACAGACAAACGCACAGAAAGACGGACACCAATAAAACAATATGCCCCCGATCTAATTGATGCGGGGGCAAAAAAATTCAAATGGAGGAGAGGTTCTGTTAGCAAGAAATTTTGTATTAAGACCACTTTTTCTGTGACACAGCCTAAAATGGCAAACCCCCAACAATATGTCCAAGGACAAGAGCCTCGAACATTCAGTGAAAATGTCCTCAAATTTGTCAATTAATGTAGGAGGAGATAGGTTATTGAGATGGGTTTGTATGGCCGGCTGGACAGCCGGATGAATGCCGGGATAGACAAGATGACACCGATGTATGTCCACTATGGTGGTGTATAAATAGAAAGGAGGTTTCAGATGAGATTTCAAAGTGAGTGTGATTTGCAAAATGGGCACTGAAAAGGGAAGAAAGTATTGTTACAAGCAATAGATAGATGACGGCTGTCAATAAAGAATCAACTGACCAAACACATTGTTCATTTAGACCAGAAGTAAACTTTGAACTCCGACAAAGGCAGACATTTATGCGAAGCATTTTTGTTGCTTTGGCAACTTAAATGTTGTAAGTACTGGTTATTCAAGCATATCCAACCATTTTACTTTTTTGTTACATGCTATTGGCCAAAAATTATGCAGAATAGCACCTTTTAATTTCGAAATGAAATTTCTATCGGAGCTCAGTGGGTGTGGCTAACTATCTGTTAATTGCACTTTTTCACTATCTTTTCCATGGACATTATTCATGAGCATGTCAAAACACCTAGTTGTATGATGGACCGGAAGAATTAATCAATCATGCATTACATCTTTGCCCATTACCACTCAACAAAATTGTAGACTACTTCAAATTTTATGGAAGTTGCAGATGACTATTGATTTGAAATTACAAACGTACGGCCAAATTAGGTGACAAAAAATTTCAATAACAGGAAAGATTGCTTGTTTCAAACAACTTCCCTTTAACACAATGTTTTCTTCAATAGAATTCTTAACCCATTCCAACACAATCAAACATTTTATGCCCCTAAAGAAAAGATGTAGACAAACAAGGTTGAAAATGAAGAAATTGCTGTTACAAGCAATTTCTTCATTTATAACCTTGTTTCTACCCCCCCCCCCCCCCAAGATGATCAAAATCAGTTCTACGTCAAATGTTGTCTGCAAACTCCTTTGAATTGGTGAGTGATGATAGACCTGATCACATCTACTATCATTACATATATAACCTGGTATCTCTGAATGTAAAATAAACAACAATAACATATGTGTCAAGATATTTTTACTCAAGAGTTATGATAGGCCTTACCACATCTACTATCATTCAATACACTTACATTTAACCTGTTGTATCTGCGAGTGAAACTTGGACCACAATAACATATGTGTCAAGATATTTTAACTCAACAAGACAAGAGTTATGATAGGCCTGACCACATCTACTATCATTAAATACACTTACATTTAACCTGTTGTATGTGCGAGTGTAATATGTACCACAATAACTTATATGTAAAGATATTTTTACTCAACAAGACAAGTGTTACGATAGACCAGACCATTTCTAGTTTCATTACACACTACATCTTGCATTTTTGTGTAACATATACCACAATAACATATGTGTCAAGATATTTTACCTCAACAAGTCAAGAGTGATGATAGGCCTGATCATATGTACTATAATTACATATATCACCTAGTATCTCTGAGTGTAACATATACAACAATAACAAGTGTGAAATGATATCTTACCTCAACAAGACAAGAGTTATGATAGGCCTGACCACATCTACTGTCATTACACACTTCATCTGGTATCTCTGCTTCAAGTCTGTATGAATAGCAAATCCCACATTCCAAGTTAAATTCCTGAAATCAAATTTATTGCTTTTAACCTGTTCCCACTCAGTGAGGCTTTTAGACGCCCCCAAGGAAAAAAGTTTTGGAAAACATTGTTGAAAATGTTGAAAGCAATTTCTTCATTTTCAACAATGTTTTCAACGAAGAAAGCTGAAAAAATCATAAATTTCATAAGCTTTTAATTGTAGTCTGCAACTTCTTTCAATTTTGGCCAGTCCAAAATTGTGCTGTCTGGTAATGGGTTGAGTTGGAACAGTGTGTGATTGTAGTTACACACAAAGTTTAAACTAGGGTTGTCGCAAAGTGGACTTATACCCCCATTCAGTATTTTGTCACTAAAGCAGCACAGTTGACCTTTGACCTATGTTACACCAAAGCAATAGGGTACCTCCTTTGGTCTTGGATAATATTTGTATAAAGTTCTTAAGTCCTAGGTCAAATTGCTTAAATATGAGCTAGAGCATAAAAACAGTTTTTGATAAAGTTCAACAAAATTTTAGATTGATCCAAATTAAAAAGAAGTTGCAAATGATAAAATTCAATTGATGAAATTCTAAAAGTCTATTAGGTAGAAAATATTATGGATTATGAAGAAATTGCTTGTGTAAAGTTTTCCCGATATACCATAAATGAAAATGATCTCTTCCATAAAAAGCCATGTCCTTTATCCAATCAAAATTCTTTCCTGTTTTTTTAGTCTGAATTGAAAGAGGTCCTTGACGACAATGATGATTGGATGCAGTTTGAAATGAAACAATCTGATGTGGTAGAAAATTCTGTGGGAAAAGAAGAAAATTGCTTGTCACAAGCAATATCTTCTTTTTCCACAGTGTTTTCTCAAATGTAAAATCACAGCTAGGTAAAATCCCCAATTTGTACAGGAAAGTGTAAACAAATCTGATAAAGAGTCACTTAATGTTCAATTTCTGTGAAATTTGGTTGCAATCCATCGTCTGGTTTCTGAGAAGAATTTAAAGTAAAGTTTTATTGATGGATGGATGCACAGGAGCACAGAAGGATGCAGGGCGGACATAAGACCATGACAACAGTCTACTTTCTCTCAGTTAGTGGAACTAACCAATCATTCGAAGTTCTCAGTTTTGTATCAAATTAATCTTTAACCAATGGGTCTTTATCATATCTAAAGAGGTACTGCAACATGAACATACTTACCTCTTTCGAAGTATTTACTGGAGAAGGAAACTCCACCCCTAGTAGACTGGATAAATTCTTCAACAGACCTCTCCTCTCATTCCTGTAACAACAAGAGTTGGTACAATTTCACAAATATACATTCTCAAATCACATAAACCTAATTCAAAACGGCAGAATTTCAGACTTATCTTAACTGAGAGGAATTGCAGATGACAAGTTAAATTTGATAAAATTTCAGATTTTGACAACTTTCTTGGTAGAAAACATTTCTTCATTTTACACAATGTTTTCTCATTTTTTTTCTTGAGGGAGTGGATACATGGCTAAAGTGTATTCTATTATCCCTATAAGATTATTTGTAGGAGAAGGTACTTATTCCTAGTAATTAATAATCATATTAAAGGCGTGATAATTTTTCAAAGATAAAGAAAACAAAAAGTATTAATTTTTCATATAATAAACCCCAAAATTGCAAATACAGTAAGATTAGTGAAGATTATATATGTTTCATAAAATTGATTTACTAAAAACAGACCATTTCATACCATAATAAAAGACCTAAATATATTTCTATTGTTAACCCATCACCACATAATTTTTTTCAATTTCAATTATCTCTGTCTATTTTAGTGAAAAGAAATGTGTAAAATGTAGAAATTACTTGTAACAAGCAATTTCTACATTTATCTTTATGTTTTCAAAAGCTTTTTTTCTTGTGAGGCATCAAAAAGTGGGATTGTTTGGGAATAGGTTCCTCAAACAACAACAACGACTGGCAATTTGTATGCACAAATAGATAAATAGACAGACATAAAGACAAGCAGAATTATAACAGTATACCACTCCAAAAATTATGTTTTGTTGGAACAATTATCAAAGCACTGAAAGTACTGATGGTGGACATCCATGTTGGCATAGTAGAGTGATATGCCCATTTGGTATAGAAATAGGCTTCTCCCCTTACCCGGCTATCACAATAGGTAAAGCAAGATGTTTTCTATTCTAGTGCCCAGTGCACAATACCCAGTTTGGCCAAAAAAAGGGGGAAAAATGCCATTGCCAAATGATCATTTCTTTCTCACCGATGCAAACAGTAAACATGATGAGAACAAATACTGCAGATAATTCCCCAGAATGGAAAAATCAACTCCTCTTTTTTGCCAAAAATTAATAAAGTTTTTTCTTCAAATTGTAGCTTTACAAACAAATATCATAACTACAACAAGAAATAAGCTGTAATTACCATGTTTAACGCGACCAACAACTATTTTTGTTACTTGAGATCAGTATAGTTATTTTCTTTCATTCTTTTGTTTCTATTATAATCTAATATTATATATGATAATTATTAAGATAGGAACCCACGGGAAGAAATTAGAAAGTTACTTCTTGTAGGCATTGCCAATCTTGCTACGATTACGCAGTGTACACTCTCTGGTAGGCATTATAAAAATTCATCTCATAGAAAATGTACGTGTTCACTTGTTGAAATATGATGAATAAGTGAAAATTCTTCATGAAAACATCTGACTTGAACGTGCATTAGGGGATCATTATTTTAATCAAAGAAAGACAAACCTAAAAATAAATATTCATAATGAAAAACTAGCCTCATATTGTTTCCACTTTTCATCAGTCCACTGACAATTTTCTGACGAGCCCAAATTTAAACTAGCTGTAGATAAATATTTCAAATAGTACTAATAGGTTAAAAAAATCCATCTGGCCCACTTCAGGCTTCCTTGTCTTTATTGTGCAAAGTTTTAAAGCAATTACATTTGTAGAAAGAGAGTTATCACAGATATATGACCGCTGCACTCAAAGTTTAACCAAGAATTTTTAAGTCCAAAAAGGCTTAAAACTCCAATATCATAAATATTATTGTAGTAGAAGATGATAAGATGGTCACAAAAGATGTGCAAAGTTTCAAAGCAAAAGCAAAGTTGAAAGAGACTAATTAAAGATATATAACAGTCGCACATAAAGTTCCAAGAATATCTAAGTCTGAAAAGGGTTAAAATTCTACTAAAATGAATGTCAGAGTATTGAATTTGTGTCAAGAGGCCGATACAATTGCCACAAAAAGTGTGCAAAGTTTCAGAGCAATAGCATTAGTAAAAACCGAGATATGACACTTGCAAGTAAGGTTTAGCCAAACCATTACGTCGATACCAACGACCATAATAGCCCCCCTTCTTCGAATAGTCAAGCTTAAAAAGGATTAGTGCTTCGCACTTTGAGGGCATGGCACCCTTACGAAAGGGCCTAGCTGGAGCACTGCAAGGTATAATACCGCATTATTGAAAGACAGCGTGTTATTGAAACAGTGACAGCATCTACACTGAGTGGGATATTGGTGGGTGTTTTCTTATGCAAAAGGAGTCCTTAATCTTCTAAAAATTATATAAAATCCTGGTATAATGCATTTTTCAAAATGTACAGCTGTTTGGATGAGACCAGTTTTGAAATATTATAAATTGAACCTAATTGTTCACTACTTCTCTTCTCTCCTTCTAACATCCAACTGGATTTTCCAAACTGGGTAACACTAGTGGACGTCATCTACATCCACCAAAAATTATTCAAGAATCTGCTTACCATACATTTATATTGGAGTTCATACTTTGTCTAATAGGTGCAATTGCTGAAAATACAGAGAAAATTAGATGAGTTTTATGTAATAAGTAGTTAACTACATGTATTTCACTACAAAGCCTAAATTACTGCAAAAGAACAATTAAGTGGAAAAACAACAACTTTTATTGTCTTTTTGTCAAATATCCAAAACATGAAAGCAATATTAACCAATTACCAGATGACAGAATTTCAGAATGCCCAAAATAAAAAGAATTTACAGATAACAAAGTTCACTTGATGAAATTCTTAATCCTTGTCATTTTGGATAGAAAACATTGTGGATAATGAAGAAAGTATTTGTAATAAGCAATTTCTTCATTTTCCACAAAGTTTTCCAAAGCTTTATTCTTGGGGGGCATAAAAAAGCGGGATTGCATAGGAATGGATAAAACAAAATGTGTAGGAAAAAACCAAATGCCTCAACAACAGCAAATTTTCAGCTTTCAATTTTCAACAGTGACTTAACCCCTGTCATGCTGTAGAAATTACTTACTGAAATGCTGTCAAATCAAAGGGCTGAAAGCACTGATAGAACTTTTGGATAAAAAATCAATATTTCTTTTAGAACTCAACTTCATAAACAAGTCTGGCAGGAAAAGTACAAGCAGGAGGTGTAGACTAAGATCAGCCTGCACATAAGTGCAGTCTGATCTTAGTCTACACCTCCTGCCAAAACCGGAATATTCCGGGTTCAGCATGACAAGGGTTAACACTACTGTTTTTCCAAATTTTAGACTTGCCCACATTAAAAGGGGTAGCCAAGGAAATTATAAAGTGAGTACAATCAAATCCTCTTAATTGCAACTCTGATAATAGCAATTCATTGCTTAATTGCAACTCACAAATTGTACAAAAATTAGATTAATAGAACAAATTGCTCCTTTTAATTACAACTTCTGGTTAATTGCAACAAAAGCTTTGAAAAAGTGTCGTTGCAATTTACAGGATGTCATTGTTTAATTAAACCAGAGCGACGCCCATGGGTGTCAACTCTTGGCTGAAGGTGTTGGATAATTTAAAAAATTTAAGTCCAAAAAGGGGCAAAATTCTTACAAGAACACTTTTAGAGTTATCCCCCTTGATAGTCCAGATAGCTCTTGTGATGGTCAATACACATGCCAAGTTTCATGAGGATATCTTCAATAACATGAGAGATATGACCAAGGTTAAAGTTTGTCACGCCAAAGCCGACACAAACGACGCCAAGGTGATCACAATACCTCTGGTTTTCTCCGAAAACAGCCGAGCTAAAAAGTAGCCAGTCTATATTACAGAAAAATAGTGGAAAAAGAAGATTTGCTTGTCACAAGCAATTTCTTCTTTTTTAATTTTTTTTTCAAGTATATTATCACAGGGAAGTAAAAATCAGAGATTGTACAGGCAAGGGTTAAATTTTTCATCAGCAGACATTTATTCAGGATATATACCAACACTCAAAAGATGGACAATGTAACTCATTGAAAGCTAGATGCAAAAGTGTATTTTATGACAAACTTTTCCCTATCAGGTAGGTTTAAAGTATGACTTTCAACCTTTGACATAATGATGCTCACAAATGAGCATCTTTGATAAGTAAATACATATGAAATATGAATATGTAAACCTTTGTCATGCTGAACCTGGAATATTCCTGTTTGGGCAGGAGGTATAGACAAAGATCAGCCTGCACATATGTGCAGTCTGATCTTAATCTACACCACCTGATTGTCCCTTTTTAAGCAAGAATTGCTAATATAATCAGTTTTCAAATGAAATATAGACCTGCAACAAGCGCTTTTAGTGATTTCAGACCTTTGATTTTGGGACAATTCTATACAGGACTTTTATTCAGCATGACAAGGATTATATTTAGAGAAAAAGTCATGAGGTGTAGGCTTTAAATATGAACTTCTCCAGAGACCTTTGACTCAATGTGCCTTGTTGATAAGTGTCGACACACTAAAAAGAATTGAAGCAAATAAGAGACATCATATTTTCAGCAGACAAAAAGTTAGACAGACAGACAATATGCCCCTGATCTTTTGATGCGGGTATAAAAATTGAATGAGTAATCTCAGGTTTTTCACTCACCTATTAGTCATTTGCCAAAAAAACATCAAAGAATGTGTAAAATAGAGAAACAAGATGATTGACTACAGGTAAATGACTCTTGGCTTTTTGTTGCTTGATAGTGGATATGGATAAAAAAATCTATGTCCAAAAAGGTGTATAGTTCTTTCAACAAGAGGGCCATTGGCCCTAAAGGGCTCACCTGAGTCGATGACTGCAGAGATAATCAAAGCACTGATGACCTAGTCACCTGTGAGCAATATCTTGTGTAAGAAATCAGAAACTAAAACAGATTCTTGCAAAGATTGACATTTTTGTGCTCCCTGGCTGAGATATGGAGACAAACATATTGACCCAATATGAAGGAAATCAAGCCAAATAAGTGGCCTCTAGAGAGCACACAATAATTCCATGATGTTTAACCTAGTGACCTAATTTTTGACCAAATATGATCAAATATAAATTTTGATAAAGAATTCTTGGACCCAAACATTCTGAACAAATATCAAGACATTTGAGACACAAATATGGCCTCTAGAGTACAAATAAGTTTTTTCTTAGATTTGACCTAGTGACCTAGTTTTGACCCTATGTGACCTTATATCAAACTTTAAAACAAAGTTTTATGAAGATAAGTATTTGGACATTAGAGCCCTCAATTAGCCCTCTTGAGTGCAGTGACCTAGTTTTTGATCCTATGAGACCAATATCAAATTCAATCAAGATATGATAAAGACAAACATTCTGACCAAATAGTAAGACATTTAACCCTTTCCGGTTTTACAAAATTTCAGGCCTGTCCAAATTTATTTTTTTGTTTGACAAAAATGTTAAGTAAATTTAATTTGAAAAATAAGCATTCAGTAGGATAGAGCATATTGTAGAAAAAAGAAGAAATTTCTTGTTACAAGAAATTTCTTCTTTTTCCGCAATGTTTTCTCAAGTATAAAATTACAGCAACATAAAAGCCAGGGGTTGTAAAGGAACTTATAATAAGGCTATGACAATAACTTGACTTTTCTCCTGAAACAATAGCACTAAAAGCATCTTGAAAAGATTTAGCAAGAGTCATTCATACTACAAACCACATTCCTATCCCATTAGACAATTGAATGATCAAAGAACCAATCAACAATCAAATCATTCATTTTGATTGGAAGTGAACTTTGAATCCTGACATATTCAGACATTCAGATGAAGCATGCTCAAGCTTACTTAAGCTGTACTAATGACATTTAGGGTGCATTTTACTTTTTTGTTACATGTTACTGGCCATAGACTTTGCAAAAAAATGCCATTTAACCCATTACCAGACAGCATAATTTTAGACTGGACCAAATTGAAAGGAGTTGCAAACGACAATTTAAAGTTTATTAAATTTTAGATTTTTAACTTTTTGGGTAGAAAACATTTAGTAAAAAGAAGAAATTGCTTGTTACAATCAATTTCTTCATTCTAAACAATGTTTTCTAATTTGTTTATCTGGAGGGGCATCAAAAAGCGTAACTGAGTGGGAATGGGTAATATCAAAGTGGAACTTCCTGTTGTTGTATTTCCGTTTATTTATCGTCGCTACTGTAGCACATGCCCATATGAGCGACGCCCCCAGAAGACGGTTAGTTGTTACGGGGGATAGTGCAAGGATACAGGACGAAACTGCTGAGAGCAACGCCTGGTTCTTTAACGTGCTCGATGGATAGCATCGTCACACGGGGCCTCGGTTTAACGTCTCATCCGAAAGACAATTAGTTAGTTAGTTGATATGGTCAGCTCAGGGCTCGAACCAGTGATCTTGAGGTTTGAAGTCAAGTGCTCTACCAACTGAGCTTCCTGTTCGAGTCAGTGGATGGGTCCTATGGAGTCAGTGGGCGTGGTCTGTGGAGTCAGTGGATGGGTCCTGTGGAGTCAGTGGGCGGGGCCTGTGCAGTCAGTGGGAGGGTCCTGTGGAGTCAGTGGGCGGGGCCTGTGGAGTCAGTGGGCGGGGCCTGTGGAGTCAGTGGGCGGGGCCTGTGGAGTAAGTGGATGGGTCCTGTGGAGTCAGTGGGCGGGGCCTGTGGAGTCAGTGGATGGGGACTGTGCAGTCAGTGGGCAGGGCCAGCTATTCTTCCTTTGTGTAATTTTAGATAGACCTTACCACCTGAACAAGACTGACCTAATACTTACCTTGGTCAGACCCTAGAAATTTACATTCTGGTAACAACCTGGGTTGTGTTGGGTCTATACTTATTTGTACTGAAGCACTGGGACCTGTGGAAGAGAGACAGGAGTTTAACCAATCCCATCTTAAAATATTTTAGACTGGTTCAAATTCAAAGAAGTTGCAGACAACATTTTTTAGTTGATTGTTTTTTAAAAAGTATTTGTCTGTTTGAATAGAAAACAAGGTTGGAAATGAAGACATTACTTGATCCAAGCACTTTCTTTATTTACCACAATGTTTTTATCTTGAGGGGCATAGAAAAGCAGGATTGCATGGGCATGGGTTAAGATGAAACTAGAATTGACGAAAGCGGACTTTCATCCCAACCAGCATTTTGTCACTCAAGCAGCCCAGTTGACCTTTGACCTACATGGCCCAAAATATTAGGGCACTTCCCTAATACCATTTGCAACGAATGTATGAAGTCTTACGTGGAAAGATCAATTGTTTCTAGAGTTAGAGAAAGGAAATTAATAGGCTATAGACAGATGGATGGATGGACAGACAGACAAATATGGTGATACAAAAATAGTAGATACTCCATTTGAGAATCGATCTTCAAAGTAGTACAAATATAAGAAAGTTGAAAGTGAAAAGAAATATCCTTTGATAACCTGTTTTGCTCCACTGCCCTGAATCTACTTAACCCTTTCCTGGTTAATCCCTGGTTTTTAAAGTCCCTGTGATTTTATGATTGAGAAAACATTGTGGAACAAGAAGAAATTGCTTGTAACAAGCAATTTCTTCTTTTTTTACAATATTTTCTACCCTACTGATTGATTATATTTCAATTAAGTTGGACTTTAAATTGTCGTCTGAATAACCTTTCAGTTTGGACCAGGCTAAAATTTAAAAAAACAGGAAAGGGTAAACATAATAGGAGCACACTTAATTAATTCTTTTGAAGCAAGGAAAGCAACTCATTTGCAAAATATCCTTCTGTCAAGAACAGTGAAAACCCTTGTACTCACTGAAATGCAACAAATTAACTCAGTCCAGCAGAATTACCTCCCTTATCTTACATAATTGAAACCACGTAAGTCCAGAATATCACCCTACCAAAATTTTCCCCTAAAATCTTATTGAAAGTTGAATAAGGAACATTCATGTAAAATTTGGTTGAAATCAACTTCAAACTTTCTGAGAAGAAGACTTGGAAAGTTTTTACTATATACCATAAAAGAAATCAAGCCCTGCTCATAGATCCAAGCTTTTAAAAGATCAAAACTTCTTAAATGAATTACATAAAGGGAAACTAAAGGATTATTTTGATACAATTTGGTTCAAATCCATCCAGAGATTTTCAGCAAAGAAGATTTTGGAATTTTAACTATATAATGTATCTGGTATCAAGCCTAGCCCATAAAACCCATGTTTCCTATTTCTATCAAAATTCTTTGAACAATCTAATAAAAGGTCACATGAGGATCATTCCTTGGTTCAAATCTGAGCAGTAGTTATGGAGTAGAAGATTTTCAAAGTTTTCACTAAATACCATAAATGTAAACAAGGTGCCAAATTGTCACAAGATACGCCCGTCACACTGCTTAATATTAACTGGGGGTTTGAATAGAACTGAGATTATTTTGAATGAATATCTTTTGTCAAACAGAGTATGAAAAACAACAAAGGGCAATAACTCAAAATATACACTAGGTAGAGTTATGGTTCTTGTACACTGCACTCCCACTTGGTAAGCTCTATCCATCCATGAAATTTCATGATCCTAGCTATTATACTTTTAGAGATATACTCCGGACAAGATTCAAGTATGATAAACAACAAAGGGCAATAACTCAAAAAATAGGCCAGGTAGAGTTATGGTTCTTGTGCACTTCCCCTTGGTGAGATCTATACACCCATGAAGTTTCATGATCCTAGCTATTATACTTTTAGAGATATACTCCGGACAAGATTCAAGTATGAAAAACAACAAAGGGCAATAACTAAAAAAATGGGCTAGGTAGAGTTATGCTTCTTGTACACTTCACTCCCACCAGGTGAGCTCTATCCATCCATGAAATTTCATGATTCCAGCTATTCTACTTTTAGAGATATACTCCAGACAAGATTCAAGTATGAAAAACAACAAAGGGCAATAACTCAAAATTTACGCTAGGTAGAGTTATGATTATTGTACACTGCACTCCTACTTGGTGAGCTCTATCCATCCAATAAATTTCATGATTCTAGCTATTATACTTTTAGAGATATACTCCATACAAGATTCAAGTATGAAAAACAACAAAGGGCAATAACTCAAAAATAGGCCAGGTAGAGTTATGGTTTCTTGTGCACTGCACTTCCCCTTGGTGAGATCTATACACCCATGAAGTTTCATGACCCTAGCTATTATACTTTAAGAGATATACTCAGGACAAGATTCAAGTATGAAAAACAACAAAGGGCAATAACTCAAAAAATAGGCCAGGTAGAGTTATGGTTCTTGTACACTGCACTCCTACTTGGTGAGCTCTAACCATCAAATAAATTTCATGATTCTAGCTGTTATACTTTTAGAGATATACTACGGACAAGATGCAAGTATGAAAAAACAAAGGGCAATAACTCAAAAAATAGGCCAGGTAGAGTTATGGTTCTTGTGCACTGCACTTCCCCCTGGTGAGATCTATACACCCATGAAGTTTCATGATCCTAGCTATTATACTTTTAGAGATATACTCCGGACAAGATTCAAGTATGAAAAACAACAAAGGGCAATAACTCAAAAAATAGGCTAGGTAGAGTTATGCTTCTTGTACACTTCACTCCCACCAGGTGAGCTCTATCCATCCATGAAATTTCACGATTCCAGCTATTCTACTTTTAGAGATATACTCCAGACAAGATTAAAGTATGAAAAACAACAAAGGGCAATAACTCAAAATTTACGCTAGGTAGAGTTATGATTATTGTACACTGCACTCCTACTTGGTGAGCTCTATCCATCCAATAAATTTCATGATTCTAGCTATTATACTTTTAGAGATATACTCCATACAAGATTCAAGTATGAAAAACAACAAAGGGCAATAACTCAAAAAATAGGCCAGGTAGAGTTATGGTTTCTTGTGCACTGCACTTCCCCTTGGTGAGATCTATACACCCATGAAGTTTCATGACCCTAGCTATTATACTTTAAGAGATATACTCAGGACAAGATTCAAGTATGAAAAACAACAAAGGGCAATAACTCAAAAAATAGGCCAGGTAGAGTTATGGTTCTTGTACACTGCACTCCTACTTGGTGAGCTCTAAACATCAAATAAATTTCATGATTCTAGCTGTTATACTTTTAGAGATATACCATGGACAAGATGCAAGTATGAAAAAACAAAGGGCAATAACTCAAAAAATAGGCCAGGTAGAGTTATGGTTCTTGTGCACTGCACTTCCCCCTGGTGAGATCTATACACCCATGAAGTTTCATGATCCTAGCTATTATACTTTTAGAGATATACTCCGGACAAGATTCAAGTATGATAAACAACAAAGGGCAATAATTCAAAAAATAGGCCAGGTAGAGTTATGGCTCTTGTGCACTGCACTTCCCCTTGGTGAGCTCTATCCATCCATGAAATTTCATGATTCTAGCTATTATACTTTTAGAGATATACTCCGGACAAGATTCAAGTATGAAAAACAACAAAGGGCAATAACTCCAAAAATAGGCCAGGTTCAGTTATGGTTCTTGTACACTGCACTCCCCCTTGGTGAGATCTATACACCCACGAAGTTTCTTGATCCTAGCTATTATACTTTTAGAGATATACTCCGGACAAGATTCAAGTATAAAAAACATCAAAGGGCAATAACTCAAAAAATAGGCCAGGTAGAGTTATGGTTCTTGTGCACTGCACTCCGTATTGATGAGAAGAATATAACTGCCAAGTTTAAAGTCAATCGGACTTACGGTGACAGAGTTATGCTCCGGACAAAGAAGTGGACACCGCCGGACGCCCGGACGCCCGGACGACCGGACAACCGGACACCCGGACGCCCGGACGC
This sequence comes from Fragum fragum, assembly GCA_946902895.1. Lineage (NCBI taxonomy): Eukaryota > Metazoa > Mollusca > Bivalvia > Cardiida > Cardiidae > Fragum > Fragum fragum. The sequence goes on from OX336366.1 coordinate 10,385,927, forward strand.
CCGGACGCCCGGACGCCCGGACACCACGGGTGATCCCATAATACGTCCCGTCTTCGACGGGCGTATAATTAGCCCTGCCCACAAGTGCCATATTTTTATCCTATCAAAATTCTTTTCAAGGTTTGATAAAGTGTCTTCCAAGGACCATTTTTGTGAAATGAAGTTAAAATTCATCCAGTACTTTTGGAGAAAAAGGTACAGATAATGCACACACCATGACAACAGCTCCTTTCACCTTCGGCCAGTAGACTTAACTAGGTTTTTTTCCCTCATATTTTCCTTAACCCTATTATCTATTATTTCATCTTTTATTTATTAGAATCTTAATGAGTGAATGCTGTTTGTTGAATGATTGAAAAAACAAACACAAAAACAATGGCAATACCATAACTGACAAGAAATTGATTGTTTTTCAGTCTAGTCAAAACAAATGTTGAACCCATTACCAGATGATTAAATTTAGACTGGTCGAAATTGAAAGCATTTGAAGACAAAAACTTAACCTTTTCAAAATATTTTTGTCTTTTAGGGAACAAAACAGTCAAACAAGCAATTCTTTATTTTCAACAAAACTTCCCAAAGGATTGGGTGAATGGGTTGATTATATTAACCCATTCCAACTCAATCCCTCCTTTTTACGCCCCTCGAGAAAAAAGCTTTGGAAAACATTGTGGAAAATGAAGAAATTGCTTGTGTCAAGCAATTTCTTCATTATCCACAATGTTTTCTATCTAAAAAGACGAAAAAATTCAAAATTCTGTCAACTTGAAATTGTCGTCTGCAGCTTCTTTCAATTTGGACCAGTCTAAAATTTTGCTGTGTTGGAATGGGTTAAGTCTAACATCTTACTGATAGCAATTCTCCTATATGTGGCCCCATAAGTTGGTTTCTCTGGCTCCAGTACCCAAGTACTTTGATCTATCTCTCCAACCATATCCCAAAAATCTTGGAACTGTTGAACCATATCTTTAAACTGGTTATAGACATGGATGAGGTTATTCTAAAATGCAACAAACAAATCTGTGAACCATCAAACACAATATTGATTAAACTTGGTAAAATCACTCTGAACAGAAACAAATAAGTGTACAAAGCAATGTTTCTTTCCAATTGCTCTATCTTTTTTGTTTTTCTTTAACCCATTACAAGTAAAAAAAAAGAAAAGAAAAAAGGCCGGAAGAAATTGCAGACCCATATTCTAAGTTTGTGTTATTTAAAAAATCTTTTCAGGTAGAAAACATTGTGAAAAATGAAGAAATTGCTTGTAACAAGAAATTTCTTCAGTTTCCATATTGTTTTCCTGAACTATTTTCTTGAGGGACTTAAGAAGGCCAATTGTGTTGGGATGGGATGATTGAAAAATTATTTCTTAGAAATTAATGGTTCAGTTATTTTTTTGAAGTCAAATTCATATCTCTTCCACTGCACTGCTCTTCCTGAGCAAGCTTAAAAAAGAGGGCCAATATGGCCCTAGATTACTCACCTGAGAATGAAAGGAACTAAGCCCTAATTTGTTGTCTGCAAATTCTTTCAATTTAGACAAGTCTATAAATAGTGACCTTCCAAAATGTTGTCATCTTGGAATGGGTAAACATACCTGTTGTGTCCAATGGACGTCAAATTTAACAGGCAACTCAACATTACATCTGGGTGGATCTCTAGGATACTGAAAAGATATCAAGATAACAAACTTTAACCCATTCCCACTCAGTGACGCATTCTGGTGCCGCCAAGAAAAAAAGCTAATAGAAAACATTGTATAAAATGAAGAAATTGCTTGGAACAAGCAATTTCTTCATTTAACACAATGTTGTCATCCCCATTAGTAAAAAAATATAATCCAAAAGTTCTAACTTTTGGAATGTTGTCTGCAACTCCTTTAAATTTGGACTGGTCTAAAATTTTGCCATCTGGTAATGGGTTTAGACCTATCCAAATGGTAAAAGATACAGAAAAGTTTCAAGACAACATAATCACATGATTGTATCATAATAAGGATCAAATATTTGGCAAATAGATCAATTCAACCAAGAAATTATATGGGCTTGAGTACTTGTATCCCTTCTACTGATTACAGGGGAATATGAAGTTGGGTCTTTTCCAAAAGAAGGGCAGTAACTCATATGCAACAGTTCTTCAGTCCAAAAAGTTACTTCCCTTGAACCAACATAAACAGCATCTGATAAAAAACATCCAGCAGCTTTAATTACCCCCCTGTAAATTCCAGATTTAATTTTATAGAACCAGGACCACTCATTAAAGTAACAGATCAAAACTTTACATAGAAATCTTAGATAAACCCATTACCAGACGGCAAAATTTTACACTGGTCAAAATTGAAAGAAGTTGCAGACAACTATTCAATGCTTTTAGAATTTTGGACTTTTTTTTTACTTTGGGGCAAAAAACATTGTGGCTAATGAAGAAATTTCTTGTAACAAGCAATTTCTTCATTTTCAAAAGATCATTGAGTGGGAATGATTAAATTTGCAGTCTAACCTATTGATGTCTGGTAAATGGTGAAAGGATAAGTTTGCAAGTGGACAGATGCATGATGGACACAATACCATGACAACAGCCAACTGGCCCTTTGCTAATGGGAAAAACAAAATGCCCTTGACCTTATCAGCATGGGAGATGAAAATATCTTAGAGACAACTTACTGAAGAAGAAATGTGGAGTTTGATAATGTGACATCTGTCAATCAAATCTGTGTATTTCAAATGCAACTCTGTAAAGCTGGAGTCAATATAATGTAATCTGAAAATAAACAGTTATTTCTCCCATCAACCAATTGTGGCTGTCAATCAAATAAACAGTCGACCAAAGAAATAATTTATTTAGACCAGAAATGAGTTTTGAACTCCAGCGTTGGCCACCTTTTTTGTAAACCTTTTTTGTTGGTTTAGCGATTTAAACATCCTAACTACAGCTTTTTCAACTTTGACCTATGTTATCCAAAATACAATAGGGTTGTTTGTATTTTTTTTTGTAAAAAATGTGTTCAGTGCATTCGGTATTGTGGAAGTATTGCTCTGGAGAACAGTAGTTCAGTACGAATTACAAGTTCAAGGGGAGATAATTAGAAAATTGATAGTAAGATCATTAACATTGCACATGTACAATCTAGTATATGAAATATAATGAGATTATGAGAAAAAATTGGAGCAGTACTTGGTATTGTGGTAGTAATACAATGAACAACAACCATTTAGTACAAATATAAGTTCAAGGGGAGACACATTTTTACTTCAGTACAGTTAAACTATAAGAGTATTGCTATAAACAACACTTTCCTTAGTACAAGCAAACCTTGGGAGTATTGCTTCTGGCAACAATTATTCAGGGAAATTTACAGAGAATTCAAAGTGAGATATTTCACCAATACACTAACAATAATGTAATGAAAATTTTACATGCACAACCTTCTTAAAACCCATTCCAACCCAATCCCTCCTTTTTACGCCCTTCAAGAAAAAAGCTTTGGAAAACATTGTGGAAAATGAAGAAATTGCTTGTATCAAGCAATTTCTTCATTATCCACAATGTTTTCTATCCAAACAAGAGGGCCGTTGGCCCTGGGGCGCTTACCTGAGATAAGGCTCTTTTTCTTTCAACAGTCTAATTTCATGTTAAGGTTAGGATTATGAAACAAGTGGGCCACAATTATATATAAAGACTATGAACCTGGGGATCCAAAAATCTTAATTACAAATTCCAAGGCTTTAGTGCCGATTTGAAAGAAGGAAAATTTTTTTTCCATGGGTTATAATTCCAGAAATAAGAAAGAAGACTGTGAACTGATGCTTCATGCCTATACCCCCCCCCCCTCCCCCTGGGTCCACCCCTGGGGACCCGAGGATCATGATTTTAGCTATTTTGTAAGAGACAATATACTGATGCTTCATGCAGAATACCAAGGCTCTACGCCTTCTGGGTCAGGAGGAGAAGATTCTTAAAGATTATTTTGAAATTTCACTTTTGTTGCCATGGCAACCAGAGTTTTTAAAGTTATGAAATTTGTAGATTGTCTGGCAAAGTGTTTATGTAATAGCTATTTCAAACAAGGTATCAAACCTGTTTTATGAAAATGAAAAAAAAAGTTGATGACTTTCCTTCATTAAAATATTACAATAGACAAACAAAAGAGTAATTAAAGAGGCATTTAAGTTCTTGCAATTTCACCATTTTACATTAATTAAAACATCAGACTCCCTTTCATCCTCTTTTAATTTATTATTTTTGATACAATACCTAATTTATTACATCATTAATTTGTATTATCTCCAGGTGATACAGAGATATGTAATAACCTGCAACTACAAGTTTTCATTTAATCCTTTCCTGTTCAATCCCTGGATTTTACTTCCCTGTGGATTTATACTTGAGAAAACATTGTGGAAAAAGAAGAAATTGCTTGTGACAAGCATTGTCCTCTTTTCCCACAATATTTTCTACCTTGTAAATTGATTACATTTCAAATTGCTTTCTATCAGTTGTCGTCTGTAACTTCTTTTAAATTGGACAAGTCTAAAATTTTGAAAAGCAAGGAAAGAGTTAAAGTACTTGTATTGCACATAGATAAAACCATATTATGCAAGGGTGTAGAAACCCATGCCAATTTGTTCGACATAGGTACATTTTAAAAGGCCACTTGTTAGAGGATAAATAAATACCAGAACAAAACTTTTCTTGGTACAAAAAAGATCTCAATGATGCCTCTTTATATAATAATTTAGTTTTTAGTTTTGTCTATCAAAAACGAGCATTCTGATAGGCCGCAAAAAAATATTCATACTATTCATACTTCCATGAACAATATTTTGAGTATGCAGCCATTTTGTATGCCTCTGGACAAAATAGGCTGCCATCATAGCCCAGTCGGTAGGGCATCAGACTCCCGATCCATCAATCATGGGATGTCATGCCTTCGATCCCCAATGGCAGCACATATCCTGTCCGACATTTGTCGCTCACCAATGGGTAGATAATCGTAAACCTAAGTGGGATAGCAGCTGGGTGCTAGGAAAGGATATAGTGGTAGTACTGGTTTGGAAAATACCAAGAATCCATTGTTAGGTGCTCCAGCTGCCATGATATGATACTGTTAAAAGTGGTGTTAAACTCAATGCAATCAACCAATCAACCATACAAAATAGTTCAATACAAAAAAGTATCAAAATTGTAAAGTTAGTGCTTTTTTCGCTTGATGTTATTAGATTATAAGAAATGAAGAGAATATTTTTTCTTTTCATTGAGGTAAGAATGAAAAACCTAATAACACTTATGTATGAATCTGCTTCAAGTATTCATACAGTGTGATAAGTTTTTCTCTTACTTGGAAAAATATCATGTTTCTATCGAAGGAAGGAAGGAAAGAAAATATTGGGGGAAATGAATAAAATTCTGCCTTTAAGGATTTTTTTCATTAACAATAGCGACAACATATGTGTCAGTGTTTGATATTTGTTAAAATAGAGTTTAACACCAACTTTAACAGTATTTCAGTCATATTGCGACAGCTGGAGCACCTAACCATAGATTTCCTGAATTGCTAAAACCATTAATACCACTTCATCCTTATAAAGCCCCAGAGTGCTAATCTCACATAGGTTTACGATTATTCACCCAAAGGTTGGATACAAAGTTCTATGTTGGAAAGGATATTTGCCACGACTGGGGACCCTAGACATCATAGTTTGATGCTGCTAACTATGTTATAGCGATGACCCTGTGTTTGCTCCTTGTAGTGTTACATGACATCATCACCCCTCAAGAAAAATAATTTTGAAAACATTGCGGATAATGTAGAAATTGCTTTTGTTCCCTCATTATCCACTGTGTTTTCTACCCCAAAAGACAAAGATTTGGAAAATTTCCTCAATTTGAAATTATTGTCTGAAACTTCTTTCAATTTGGACCAGTCTAATATTTTTTGTTTGGTAATGGTTTGATTATTTTAATGCAACTTTAAAATAGTATTTCAGTTATATTGTGGTTGCTAACTATGGCTTCCTGTCATTTCTCCAACTAGTACTGCCACAGTATTCGATCAAAGCCACTGGCTGCTCAGCCAACTTCGGCACAATATTTCATCCTTTGCTTATTGGTGAGATACAGATGATGCATGTCAAGATGACTTTTGTCTATTTTTGTACAAGATAAAGAACAGAAACTATTGAGTAAGAACTAGAACTTGTCATAGTATGTGACATAATACCAAGTATTTCCAGTGTAATGAGAACCTTAACAATACAAGGACATAGCTACTGACTTTGCTTTTCTAGAAAGGAGGAGTTCAAGAAACAAATTGGTAGTATAATCAGCTTTATATGTCTACAAAGCATAAAATATGTCTAAGTTCAAGGGGAGATAAGTCTTGAAACAGGGGGAAATAAGACTTCAAAATTGCATCTTGCAAAACTTCAACATGTGGTTAATCTTTGTATAAAGTTTCAATGGTATTGAAGAACAAGAGGCCCATGAGGGCCTGAGACGCTCTACTGGTTATCAAGTTTTCCGTTAAAGAAATCTGATATTTAAGGAAACTAATTGCTCAAAGAAGAATGCATAAAGAAAAAAAAAGGGGCTTTATCCCCTTTATCATTTTAAGCAACAATCCTCAAGGCCCCTTTTCCCATGTTTCATGACGGATCCATTCCATTTCCAAAAGAAAGTTACCTTATGACCCTACAATCATTCTGTGAATATTTCATCAGAATCTGACAATAATTGTGGACTTAATCACATAAACAGGATTGTTTTGAATGAAAATCAATAAGGCCCCTTTTCCTGTGTTTTCTGATGGATCAATTTCATTCCAAAAGGAACTTTCCTTACAACCCGACAATTGTCCTGTGAAATTTAAAAGACAACTTGATAATGATTGTGATCTTCATCACATACACAAGAATGTTTAGAATGATAATCTGTAAGGCCCCTTTTCCGGTGTTTCGAATGCCACAATTATTCCATGCATCTTTGAAGAGAATCCATTAAACTGTTGACTTTATTGTGTTAACAAAGATATTAAATTCAAGTTCTCATAAGGCCCCTTTTCCCGTGATATTTTACTGTTGGTTTTATCATTCTATGAAAGTTAAAAGTGAATCCGATGAAATATTGGGAATTCATTATGTTTACTAGAATATTTAAAAAAAAATCATATGTCCCCTTTTTACATGATACTTGATGGATTGTACCCAGTTCTGAAAAGAACCATTTAAGTATTTGTACAATCATTCTGTGAAATTTTGAAGTGAATCCGGTGAAATCAAGGGACATCATTGTGTTAGCCAGAATATTTAAGAGAGTTTTTCATAAGGCCCCTTTTTATGTGACTCTTGCTATAGTCAGATCCACTGTCAAAATCAACAATTGGAATGATGGAACAATCAATCTGTTTAATCTGTGGAATTTATTGTGTTAATGAGTTTATAGTGAAATATTCATAGGGCCCCTTTTCTCATGATACTTTACAGAACAAACCAAATTTCAAAAGGAACAATTCTAATGAAGGTAGAATCATTCTTTAAAAGTTAAAGAGAATCAATGAAAACAGTGGACTGACTTGTGTCAAGAATTTTTGTAACAAAATTTGCATAAGGCCCCTTTTTCCGTGAAACTTAACAATTCAGACCCAATGTACAAAGGAACAATCCTAATGATAGTTTGAAGAAAATGATAAAGACTGAGGTCTTTATTGTAATAATGATGTTTTGTAATAAAATTTTTATAAGGTCCCTTTTCTTGTGTCACTTAAGCAATCAGACTTAATTTACAAAGGAACAATCCAAATGATGGTACAATCATTCTTTTAAAGTTTGAAGAGATTCTGATAAAACTGAGGGCATTGTTGTGTTTATGAGGATTTGGTAATAATTTTTCATACAGCCCCTTTTCCTATGATACTATACAGATCAGGCCCAATTTGGAAAGAAACAATCCTTATGATGGTACAAACATTCTGTGAAAGTTTGAACAGAATCTGATGAAAACTGCAGACTTTATCTTGGTGTCAAATTTTTAAAATAAAATTTTCATAAGGCTCCTTTTCCTGTGATACTTGAAGGATCAGGTCTCATGTCAGTTTCAACAATCGTGATTATATACAATGATTCTGTGAAGGTTTGAATAAAATCCAATGAAAGCTCTGGACTTGGTTACAAGGATTATAGATAAAATTCTCTAAAGGCCCCTTTTCCCATGATACTAGACAGATCACGCCTAATTTGAAAAGAAAGAATCCTCATGATGGAATAATCATTCTGTGAAAGTTTCAACAGAATCTGATGAGAACTGTTGACTTTATTGTGGTACAATGATTTTAAAATTAAATTTCATAATGCTCCTTTTCCTGTGATACTTGACGGATCAGGTCTAATGCAAACATCAACAATCATTATTATTGTACAATTATTCTGTGAATGTTTGAAGAAAATCCGATGAAAGCTCTGGACTTGGTAACAAGGATTTATAAATGAAATTTTCATAAGGCACCTTTTCCTGTGCTTCTTGACAGTTCAAACCCTGTTATGAAAAGAATGATAGTTATGACCTTCCAATCATTCTGTGAAGTTTCAACAAAATCTGATCAAAGCTGTGGGCTTTATTGTGTTAACAGGGTTTTATTAATTGAATTTTCATATAGCCCCTTTTCCCATGTTACTTGATGGATCTGAACCATTTCAGAAGGGAACTCTTCTTACAAAAATATAATTATTCTGTTTGAGTATAAAGACAACCCCATCTCATCTGTGGACTTACAAGCATTAATTAAGATTTTTTTCATTGAATTTTCCTAAGGCCCCTTTTCCTATGTTTCTCAATGGATCAGACCCAATTTGAAAGGAACAATCCTTATGATGGTACAATCATTATGTGAAAGTTTGAAGTCAATCAGGTGAAATCTAGGGCCATTATGTGTTAACTAAGATTTTTTTTATTAAATTTTCATAGGGCCCCTTTTCCCATGAAACTTGATGGATCAAACCTACTTCCGAAAGGATCAATCCACATAATGTAATAATCAATCTGGGAATGTTTGAAGAGAATTTGTTGACACTATGGACTCTATTGTGTTTACCAGGACTTTTTCAATCCAGTTTTAATCTGGCCCCTTTTTCCCGTGGTCCTTGACTGATCATACCGAATTTTGAAAGGAACAATTCCTATGATGGTACAATCATTCTGTGAAAGTTTGAAGTCAATCAGATGAAAACTGTGGACTCTAGAGTGTTAACAAAGAACTTTGAATTAAATTTCAATAAGGCCCCTTTTCCTATGTTTCTTGAGGAATCATATCTGATTTCAAAAGGTACAATCCTTATGACAGTACAATCATTCTGTGAAAGTTTGAAGAGAATCCGTTGTAAATTGTTGGCTCTAGATTATTAATGAGAATTTTTTATTAAACATTTCATAAGGCCCCTTTTTCCTGTGTTTCTTGAAGGATCATACCAAATTTCGAAAGGAATAATCCTTATGATAGTACAATCATTCTGTGAAAGTCTGAAGGGAATCCAATGAAAACTATTGACTCCAGAGTGTTAAAGAGTATTTCTTAAAAGATTTTTCGATTAAATTTTCATAAGGCCCCTTTTCCCATGTTTCCAGATGGATCAGACCATTCTCAAAGGAACAATCCTTATGATGGTACAATCATTCTGAGAAAGTTTAAATACAATCTGATGAAAACTGTGGACTCTAGAGTGTTAACAAGAATTTTTTAATAAAATTTTCATAAGGCCCCTTTTCCCCTGTTTCATGACAGATCAGACCCATTTTCGAAAGGAACGATCCTTATGATTGTACAATCATTCTGAGAAAGTTTGAAGAGAATCCGATGAAAACTGTGGACTCTATCTTGTTAACTTGGATTTTTAATGGAGTTTTTAATTGAATTTTCATAAGGCCCCCTTTCCCATGTTTCTTGACGGATCATACCTAATTTCCAAAAGAACGATCCTTATGTTGGTACTATCATTCTGTGAAAGTTTGAAGAGAATCCAATGAAAACTGTGGCCTCTATCGCGTAAACGAGGATTTTTAATGGAATTTTAATTAAATTTTCATAAGGCCCCTTTTCCTGTGTTTCTTGAAGGATCAGACCCTTTTTCGAAAGGAACTATCCTAATGATGGTACAATCATTCTGAAAAAGTTTGAAGAGAACCCAATGAAAACTGTGGACTCTATCGCATAAACGAGGATTTTTAATGGAGTTTTTAATTGAATTTTCTTAAGGCCCCTTTTCCCATGTTTCTTGAGGGATCATACCCATTTTCGAAAGGAACGATTCCTATGTTGGTACAACCATTCTGAGAAAGTTTGAAGAGAATCCAATGAAAACTGTGGACTCTATCTCGTAAACGAGGATTTTTAATTGAATTTTTATTGAATTTTCATAAGGCCCCTTTTCCCGTGTTTCTTGACGGATCATACCCATTTTTGAAAGGAACGATTGCTTGTAACTAGCAATTTCTTCTTTTCTCAAAATGTTATCTACCAGATTTGGCACTTGTTTTCCAATTTTTGTGAAAATTGAAATGTTATCTGCAATTTGTACCAGTCTAATATTTTGCTGTCCTGTAATGTGTTACATCCTTATTCTAAAGACCTAGATTCAAAAACTGGTGTTTTTTACTCAATAAAACTAGAACTGGCTCAAGGCACACTTATAGCCCCCACCAGCATTTGCCACTAAAGTAGTACAATGATTACCCTTTAACCTACATTACAACAATAGGACACCTCCTTGGGTCATGGATAACAATAGTATAAACTTTTAAGGTCCTAGGTCAAATGAGCATAGAAACGGTATTCAGTCAAAGCGCAATTGTGACCTTGACCTTAGACCTACAGGATCTCAAAATGATACAGTACTTTCTTGGATCATCGGCAGCCATTGTATGAAGTTTCATGGTTGTGGGTCAATTGGTTCTAGAATTCAAGCACGGAAATAAAAGTCTATGGACAGACAGAGAGACAGACAGACATGGTAAAACCCCTCTATTTCATTGGTGTGAATGTGGGGTATAACTATTATTGAGATAGTACTAAGTTTATACATTATAAATATCAAGTCAAAAACATTTAATTTTCAATGCCTTGCCCAAACCACCACTACATAAAATTTCCGCAAAATTTGATATAAAGTGTGTTTTATTTGTACATGTTTCACATTTCACAGTCATAAAACTTTTTCTGCATCACAATATCTTTTTTTTATAATCCTTTATACAGTGCAGACGTTGCCACTGTTGCTACATTTCTTCTTATGAATATCTAAATCTATAATATAGTTTATTTTGTAAATTCCCCTTTGTCATTTTAGACTTTTGATAAGTAAAATAGCGACTTGGGAATTGTAGTTACGACATTTAGGTTGCCAACCAACTGTTCCACTTATTTGTTGCATGATACAGGCCATAAATTTTGCAAAATGACACCGTTTAAAATCGAAACTGAACTTCCTGTCAGAGTCAGTTGGCATGGCCAAAGGAGTAAGTAGGCAGGACCAGAAATTGGTCAATGGATTAAAAGAGACTGAGCCACAGGTAATCAATACATCTTCCTTACCTATCCCATCCCAGTTTTTCAATATCAGATATCAACTGGCTACAAAACCTTGAGGATCCAACACTTTTGGTTGCTGTCTGTGTAATCTGTCTCTCCTGAAATTAGCAAATTAAGATAATACAAAGATAAGGCAAACAAATGATTTAAATGTGACAAGCAATTTCTTCATTATCCACAATGTTTTCTACCCCAAATGACAAAGATTTGAAAGATTTCATCAATCTAATATTGTTGTCTGTGACTTCTTTCATTCGGACTGGCCTAAAATTCTATTAAGTGGAAATAGGTTAAAACAAGAGGGCCGTTGGCCCTGTGGCCCTCACCTGAGATAAAGTCTCTTTTTCTTTCAACAGTCTAAATTCATGTTAAGGTTAGGATAATGAAACAAGTGGGCCACACTTACATATAAAGACTATGAACCTGGGGATCCAAAAGTCTAAATTACAAATTCCAAGGCTTTAGTGCTGATATGAAAGAAGGAAAAACCTTTTTCCTCCCTCTGGATCCATGGGTTATAATTTTAGAAATAAGAAAGAAGTCTGTGAACTGATGCTTCATGCCTATATCCCCCCCCTCCCCCCAAGGGGGTTCCGCCCCTGGAGACCCGAGGATCATGATTTAGGCTATTTTGTAAGAGATCAATATACTGATATTTCATGCAAAATATTAAGGCTCTACACCTTCTGGATCAGGAGGAAAAGATTCTAAAAGATAATTTTTAAATTTCTCTTTTGTTGCCATGGCAACCAGAGTTTTTAAGGGGGACCACCTAAGCAACAATTCTGCCAAATTTGGTTCAAATCGGCACAGGGGTTTGGGAGGAAATGTTGTTTAAAAAATCATTATTTATTTCTATATAAACCCCACCCCCCTGGGGCTCTACCCCTGGGGACCCGAGGATCATGATTTTAGCTATTCTGAAAGAGGTCAATATACTGATGCTTCATGCAAAATATCAAGGCTCTACGCCTTCTGGGTCAGGAGAAGATTTTTAAAGATTATTTTGAAATTGCACTTTTGTTGCCATGGCAACCAGAGTTTTTAACGGCTTTCAATTCTTTTAGCTATTTTTGAAGGGGATCACCTAAGGAACATTTCTGCCAAATTTGGTTTAAATCCGCCAAGTGGTTTTGAAGGAGATGTCATTTAAACAAGAGACCCATAAGGGCCTGAGACGCTCTTCTGGTTATCAAGTTTTCTGTTAAAGAAATCTGATATTTTAGGAAGTTAATTGCTCAAAGAAGAATGCATAAAGAAAAAAAAAGGGCTTTATCCCCTTCATCATTTTAAGCAACAATCCTCAAGGCCGCTTTTCCCATGTTTCATGACGGATCCACTCCATTTCCAAAAGAAAGTTACCTTATGACCCTACAATCATTCTGTGAATATTTCATCAGAATCTGACAATAATTGTGGACTTATCACATAAACAGGATTGTTTTGAATGAAAATCAATAAGGCCCCTTTTCCTGTATTTTCTGATGGATCAATTTCATTCAAAAAGGAACTTTCCTTACAACCCGACAATTGTCCTGTGAAATTTAAAAGACAATTTGATAATGATTGTGATCTTCATCACATACACAAGAATGTTTTTGAATGATAATCTGTAAGTCCCCTTTTCCGGTGTTTCGAATGCCACAATTATTCCATGCATCTCTGAAGAGAATCCAATAAAACTGTTGACTTTATTGTGTTAACAAAGATATTAAATTCAAGTTCTCATAAGGCCCCTTTTCCCGTGATATTTTACTGTTGGTTTTATCATTCTGTGAAAGATAAAAGTGAATCCGATGAAATATTGGGAATTCATTATGTTTACTAGAATATTTTAAAAAAAATCATATGGCCCCTTTTTACATGATACTTGATGGATTGTACCCAGTTCTTAAAAGAACCATTTAAGTATTTGTACAATCATTCTGTGAAATTTTGAAGTGAATCCAGTGAAATAAAGGGACATCATTGTGTTAACCAGAATATTTAAGAGAGCTTTTCATAAGGCCCCTTTTTATGTGACACTTGCCATAGTCAGATCCACTTTCAAATGATGGTACAATCAATCGGTTTAATCTGTGGAATTTATTGTGTTAATGAGTTTATAGTGAAATCTTCAGAGGGCCCCTTTTCTCATGATACTTTACAGAACAAACCAAATTTCAAAAGGAATAATTCTAATGAAGGTAGAATCATTCTTTAAAAGTAAAAGAGAATCAATTAAAACAGTGGACTGAATTGTGTCAAGAATTTTTGTAACAAAATTTTCATAAGGCCCCTTTTTCCGTGAAACTTAACAAATCAGACCCAATGTACAAAGGAACAATCCTAATGATAGTTTGAAGAAAATGATAAAGACTGAGGACTTTATTGTAATAATGATGTTTTGTAATAAAATTTTTATAAGGTCCCTTTTCTTGTGTCACTTAAGCAATCAGACCTAATTTACAAAGGAACAATCCAAATGATGGTACAATCATTCTATTAAAGTTTGAAGAGATTCTGATAAAGACTGAGGGCATTGTTGTGTTTATGTGGATTTGGTAATAATTTATCATACAGCCCCTTTTCCTTTGATACTAGACAGATCAGGCCCAATTTGGAAAGAAACAATTCTTATGATGGTACAAACATTCTGTGAAAGTTTGAACAGAATCTGATGAAAACTGCAGACTTTATCTTGGTGTAAAATTTTTAAAATAAAATTTTCATAAGGCTCCTTTTCCTTTGATACTTGAAGGATCAGGTCTCATGTCAGTATCAACAATCGTGATTATTGTACAATGATTCTGTGAAGGTTTGAATAAAATCCAATGAAAGCTCTGGACTTGGTTACAAGTATTATAGATAAAATTCTCTAAAGGCCCCCTTTCCCATGATACTAGACAGATCACGCCTAATTTGAAAAGAAAGAATCCTCATGATGGAATAATCATTCTGTGAGAGTTTCAACAGAATCTAATGAAAACTGTTGACTTTATTGTGGTTCAATGATTTTAAAATTAAATTTCATAATGCTCCTTTTCCTGTGATACTTGAAGGATCAGGTCTAATGCAAACATCAACAATCATTATTATTGTACAATTAATCTGTGAATGTTTGAAGAAAATCCGATGAAAGCTCTGGACTTGGTAACAAGGATTTATAAATGAAATTTTCATAAGGCACCTTTTCCTGTGCTTCTTGACAGTTCAAACCCTGTTATGAAAAGAATGATAGTTATGACCTTCCAATCATTCTGTGAAAGTTTCACAAAATCTGATCAAAGCTGTGGGCTTTATTGTGTTAACAGGGTTTTATTAATTGAATTTTCATATAGCCCCTTTTCCCATGTTACTTGATGGATCTGTACCAATTCCAAAGGGAACTCATCTTACAAAAGTATAATTATTCTGTTTGAGTATAAAGACAACCCCATCTCATCTGTGGACTTACAGGCATTAATTAAGATTCTTTTAATTGAATTTTCCTAAGGCCCCTTTTCCTATGTTTCTCAATGGTACAGACCCAATTTGAAAGGAACAATCCTTATGATGGTATAATCATTATGTGAAAGTTTGAAGTCAATCAGGTGAAATCTAGGGCCATTACGTGTTAACTAAGATTTTTTTTATTAAATTTTAATAGGGCCCCTTTTCCCATGAATCTTGATGGATCAAACCTACTTCCAAAAGGAAAAATCCATTTAATGTAATAATCATTCTGGGAATGTTTCAAGAGAATTTGTTGAAAACTATGGACTCTATTGTGTTTATGAGGACTTTTTCAATCCAGTTTTTATCGGGCCCCTTTTTCCCATGGTCCTTGACTGATCATACCAAATTTTGAAAGGAACAATTTTTATGATGGTACAATCATTCTGTGAAAGTTTGAAGTCAATCAGATGAAAACTGTGGACTCTAGAGTGTTAACAAAGATCTTTGAATTAAATTTTAATAAGGCCCCTTTTCCTATGTTTCTTGAGGAATCATATCCGATTCCAAAAGGTACAATCCTTATAATGGTACAATCATTCTGTGAAAGTTTGAAGAGAATCCGTTGAAAACTGTTGGCTCTAGATTATTAATGAGAATATCTATTAAACATTTTATAAGGCCTCTTTTTCCTGTGTTTCTTGAAGGATCATACCAAATTTCAAAAGGAATAATCCTTATGATAGTACAATCATTCTGTGAAAGTTTGAAGGGAATCCAATGAAAACTATTGACTCCAGAGTGTTAAAGAGTAATTCTTAAAAGATTTTTCGATTAGATTTTCATAAGGCCCCTTTTCCCATGTTTCCTGATGGATCTGACCGAATTCCCAAAGGAACAATCCTTATGATGGTACAAACATTCTGTGAAAGTTTAAATACAATCTGATGAAAACTTTGGACTCTAGAGTGTTAATGAGAATTTTATAATTAAATTTTCATAAGGCCCCTTTTCCCCTGTATCATGACAGATCAGACCCATTTTCGAAAGGAACGATCTTTATGATAGCACAATCATTCTGAGACAGTTTGAATAGAATCCGATGAAAACTGTGGACTCAATCGTGTAAACGAGGATTTTTAATTGAGTTTTTAATTGAGTTTTCATAAGACCCTTTTTCCCATGTTTCTTGACGGATCATACCCAATTTCGAAAGGAACGATCCTTATGATGGTACAATCATTCTGTGAAAGTTTGAAGAGAATCCAATGAAAGCTTTGGACTCTAGAGTGTTAATAAGAATTTTATAATTAAATTTTCATAAGGCCCCTTTTCCCCTGTTTCATGACAGATCAGACCCATTTTCGAAAGGAACGATCTTTATGATAGCACAATCATTCTGAGACAGTTTGAAGAGAATCCGATGAAAACTGTGGACTCAATCGTGTAAACGAGGATATTTAATTGAGTTTTTAATTGAGTTTTCATAAGACCCCTTTTCCCATGTTTCTTGACGGATCATACCCAATTTCGAAAGGAACGATCCTTATGATGGTACAATCATTCTGTGAAAGTTTGAAGAGAATCCAATGAAAACTGTGGACTCTATTGCGTAAACGAGGATTTTTAATGGAATTATAATAAAATTTTCAAAAGGCCCCTTTTCCCATGTTTCTTGACAGATCATACCCAATTTCGAAAGGAACGATCCTTATGTTGGTACAATCATTCTGTGAAAGTTTGAAGAGAATCTGATGAAAACTGTGGACTCTATCGCGTTAACGAGGATTTTTAATTGAATTTTTGATGTATTTTCATAAGGCCCCTTTTCCAGTGTTTCTTGATGGATCATACCCATTTTCAAAAGGAAGGATCCTTATGTTAGTAAAATCATGCTGTGAAAGTTTGAAGAGAATCTGATGAAAACTGTGGACTCTATTTCATAAACGTGGATTTTTTAATTAAATTTTCATAAGGCCCTTTTTCCCGTGTTTCTTGACGGATCATACCCATTTTCGAAAGGAACGATCCTTATGTTGGTACAATCATTTTGAGAAAGCTTGAAGAGAATCCAATGAAAACGGTGGTCTCTATTGCGTAAAGGAGGATTTTTAATTGAATTTTTAATGAATTTTCATAAGGCCCCTTATCCCATGTTTCTTGACAGATCATACCCATTTTTGAGGACGATCCTTATGTTGGTACAATCATTCTTTGAAAGTTTGAAGAGAATCTGATGAGAACTGTGGACTCTATCGCGTAAACAAGGATTTTTTTAATTAGATTTTCATAAAGCCCCTTTTCCCGTGTTTCTTGACGGATCATACTCATTTTCGAAAGCAACAATCCTTATGATGGTACAATCATTCTGAGAAAGTTTGAAGAGAATCCAATGAAAACTGTGGACTCTATCGCGTAAACGAGGATTTTTAATTGAATTTTTAATTAAATTTTCATAAGACCCCTTTTCCCATGTTTCTTGACAGATCATACCCATTTTCGAAAGGAATGATCCTTATGATGGTACAATCATTCTGTGAAAGTTTGAAGAGAATCCGATGAAAACTGTGGACTTTATCGCCTAAACGAAGATTTTTTTATTAAGTTTTAACTAGGCCCCTTTTCCCGTGTTTCTTGACGGATCTGACCCTATTTCGAAAGGAACGATCCTTATGATGGTACAATCATTCTGTGAAAGCTTGAAGAGAATCCAATGAAAACTGTGGACTTTATCGCGTAAACAAGGAAAAGTTTAACAGACGGACGACGGACAGACGGAAGCACAGACGCCGGAAGGGAAAACGCCATCGCTATAGCTCTAGTGGCCTTCGGCCAGTAGAGCTCAAAATCGTTCTTTATTTCAATATAAACCCTACTCACCTGGGGCTCTGCCCCTGGGGACCCAAGGATCATGATTTAAGCTATTCTGAAAGAGGTCAATGTACTGATGCTTCATGAAAAATTTCAAGGCTCTACACATTCTGGTTCAGGAGGAGAAGATTTTTAAAGATTATTTCAAAATTTCACTTTTGTTGTCATGACAACCAGAGTTTTTAGCGAATTTCAATTCTTTTAGCTACTTTTGGAGGGGACCACCTAAGCAACAATTCTGCCAAATTTGGTTCAAATGGGCCCTGTGGTTTTGGAGGAGATGTCATTTGAAAAATCGTTCTTCATTTTCTATATTAATCCCACCAGTCTGGGGCTCTGCCCCTGGGGACCCCAGGGTAATGATTTTAGTTATTTTGAAAGAGGTCAATATACTAATGCTTCATGCAAAATTTCAAGGCTCTACGCCTTCTTGGTCAGGAGGAGAAGATTTTTAAAGATTATTTTAAAATTTCACTTTTGTTGACATGGTAACCAGAGTTTTTAACAGATTTCAATTCTTTTAGCTATTTTTAAAGGGGACCACCTAAGGAACATTTCTGCCAAATTTGGTTCAAACTGGCCCAGTGGTTTGGGAGGAGATGTAGTTTAAAGAAATTGTTGACGGACGAGGGACGACAGACAAAAGGTGATCACAATAGCTCACTTGAGCACTTCGTACTCAGGTGAGCTAAAAACGGAGCCTAAATGGAACCCCAGGGATATAATTCTAACACCTTCTCTAAAGGCCCACAAGGTGATTCCAAATGCAAAGTAATCATACCCATATGCCTTAATGTTTATCAGGAGATCTTTTTTTTAAATTTCCCTCTTTGTATCTTTATAATATAGTTTAAATCTTTCTGTTGCCATGGAAATAGGGTGTTCTGAAAAGAGCCCTAATGGTGTCCAAGGACCATCATTTTTACCCATTACCAATCAATGATGCCTTTTGATGTCTTCTTGCAATATGATTATGGAAAACTTTGTGGGAAAGGGTGAAATTGCTTGTAAATGCATTTTCTTGTTTTGTCACAATGTGCTCATAATGTGCTCGCCATCAGATTATCAGAAAGAGAGCAAAGATATAATGTGATGCAAAACAAAAACCCTTCATGCCTCATCATTTTGAAGGAGAAGATTTGAAAGTATTTTCATTTTTGTTTCTATATAATATAGTTTCAACCTTTGCCATGGCAACCAGAGTTTTGACGATCTTCCATTTTTTAGTACAGCTTCACAAAAGGAGCTTCCCCACATAGTTTCAGCCTAATTGGCTTGGTTATTTAGGAAAAGGTTTTAAAGAATTTGTGAACAGACAACATATGGTGAGTGATCACAATAGCCCACTTTGAGCATGTTGTGCTTAGTTGAGCTAAACAACAAATAAAGTTTAATCATTTCTTTCACTTAGGTAGAAATTCCAGGTCACTGAGTAAAGCTTACCACCTGAGTCTTGTCGGTAACATTATAATATACAAGAGGCCCATAGGGCCTTATCGGTCACCTGAGTCCAAAGAGCACAAAAACAAATAAAAGTCCACCAGATTATGCTACATACTAAATATCAAAGCTTTAAGCCTTTTAGTTTGGGAGAAGAAGATTTTCACTAAACAAGCCTATGTTAAACTTGGAACATCTTGGAACCGGCTAATTCTGACCCTGGGGCCATAATTTATACATTCTTGATGGGGGTCTACCAGGTGATGCTACATACAAAATATTAAAGCTCTAGGACCTCCTGTTTGGGAGAAGAAGAGTTTTAAATTTTCACTTTATAAGCCCTATGTAAAATTTGGGACGTCCGATGGGCTAATTATGACCCTAGGGCCATAATTCATACAATATTGATAGAGATCCACCAGATGATGCTACATACCAAATATTACAAGAAAATTTTTAAAGTTTCACTATAAAAGCCTATGTTAAATTTGTGACATCTGGGAATGGGCTATTTTAATCCAGAGGCAATGCTTTGTAAATCTTGATAGAGGTCCACAAGAGGATGCTGTATACCAAATATCAAAGTTCTTGGTATTCCTGTTTGGGAGAAGAAGATTTTTACAAATTTCACTATATAAGCCTATGTTAAATTTGTGACATCCAGGAATGGGCTAATTTTAATCCTGAGGCAATCATTTGTACAATCTTGATAAAGGTCCACCAGATGATGCTGTATACCAAATATCAAAGTTCTAGGCCCTCCTGTTTGGGAGAAGAGGATTTTTAAAAAATTCACTGTATAAGCCCTTTGTGAAACTTGTGAAGTCTGGCAATGGGCTAATTCTGTCTCTGGGGCCATGATTTATACAATAATGAAAGAAGTTCACCAGATGATGCTACATACCAAATATAAAAGCTCTGGGCCTTCTAGTTTGGGAGAAGGAGATTTTTGAATATATCACTATATAAGCCTATGTTAAACTTGTGACATCCAGGAACGGGCTAATTTTGACCCTGGGGTTATAATTTATACAATATTGATAGAGGTCCACAAGATGATACCATATATCAAATATCAGAGCTGTAGGTTTTTTGGTTTAGTAGAAAAGATTTTCAAGGTTGTCACTATGCAAGCTTACGTACCCCCCCCCCCCTTTGTTCCCCCCTCCCCAAACAGCACAGCCATTTCTAGACAAGTTTTTTTTTTTACAAACTTGAGAGTCCTTGCCCTAAAGACTCTAAATACCAAATGTGAATCTAATCTGACCACCGGTTCATGATAAGAAGATTTTTAAAGATGGACCCTTTTTGGCCCCTTATGGAGCCCCAAGGGGAGATAACTCCATAACGTCTACAAATATGAAGCGCCTTCCCATAAGGATGCTTCCTGTCAAGTTTGGTTCAAGGGTTCTTAAGAAGAAGTTGAAATTGTAACAAGTTAATGCACGACGCACAACAACAAAACACGAGCTCAATAGGTCACCATGACCTTCGGTCAGGTGACCTGAACAAGGCGATCACTCCCAAAAGAAGAGGCCCCCAATCCACACTGGTGAAGCATGGTAAATGGAACACTAAAACAAGAGGACCATGATGGTCCTAAATCGCTCCCCTGAGTATGATGGTTCATGGCTTTATGATATAAACAAAATGGCAAAGCCCTCTGTCTAATTATTTTGGAGATTGTTTACAGATGTTTACAGATTTCTCTTTTAATCCTAGGAATATTGATGATCCCACCATATAGCACTAATTCCCTGAATATGGTAATGCTTTGAAGTATAGACATCAATACCTACCAAGTATAAAAGCTGTAAGCCTAATGGTTTAGGAGAAGAAGATTTTTAAAGATTTCCTTCTTTATTCCTAACTAAAATTAGGGATTGCACAGAAAAGGGCCAACTTTTTAAGTAATTTGGTAGAGGGTCAATGGCTGATGATATGTACCAAATATCAAAGCTCTAGGCCTTATGGTTTGGGAGAAGAAGATTTTTAAAGATTTCCTTCTTTATTTCTATGTAAAATCTGGGATCTTTAAGAAAGGGGCTAATTTTCAGAATAGGGTAATTCTTTGAAGTATTTTGGTAGAGGGTCAATATATTATGATATTTGCAAAATATCAAAGCTCTAGGCCTTATGGTTTGGGAGAAGAAGATTTTTAAAGATTACCTTCTTTTTTTCTATGTAAAATCAGGGATCGTTAAGAAAAGGGCTAATTTTCAGAATACAGTAATTCTTTGAAGTATTTTGGTAGAGGATCAATAGATGATGATGTATACCAAATATCAAAGCTCTAGGCCTTATGGTTTGGGAGAAGAAGATTTTTAAAGATTTCCTTCTTTATTTCTATGTAAAATCAGGGATCATTAAGAAAAGGGCTAATTTTCAGAATACAGTAATTCTTTGAAGTAATTTGGTAGAGGGTCAATAGATGATGATGTATACCAAATATCAAAGCTCAAGGCCTTATGGTTTGGGAGAAGAAGATTTTTAAAGATTTCCTTCTTTATTTCTATGTAAAATCAGGGATCGCCCAGAAAAGGGCTAATTTTCAGAATATAGTAATTCTTTGAAGTATTTTGGTAGAGGGTCAATAGATGATGAAGTATACCAAATATTAAAGCTCTAGGCATTATGGTTTGGAACAAGAAGATTTTTCACGTTTCCCTTCTTTATTTCTTTGTATACCGTAATTTGTCCATATATTCGGACACTCCAAGAATTCGGACACCATTAATTATTTCATGAAATAATTAATTTTGTGCCTCTAATTTCGGACAAATGGTGTCTGGAATTTATCTATAAATTCGGACACCGAATTTACGAACATAAAATATCAGGTTAACAAATACCCCATCCATTATCGGTAATTTGGAATCTTGGCGATCGGTATCTCCAAACTGTCTGGGTTAAGTGTCAACAGGTGTATATTGTTTATAACAGTGACCGAGAATAGGCATGCACCTCGATATGCTTAAGCTACGAACCGTGAAGGTGATGCAATTAAAATATCACGCTTGGTTTCTCTCTCTGATTTCCTAATTTTCTATCCCCGACAGGACCTGCTCTGAAAGGATGGCTACGATTAACATGTGCGACCCTATGAAATTAGTCGAATTGACCTGAACCTACTTTAGATTTTACTACACTTTCCTCGTATCCGGAGCTCATCGAGGGTATTGTCATCGGCCGTATCAAATCAAGAAAAAAATGCAATGATATGCTTCGAGAAGAATCAGTCGTAGCAACGACGTTTTCCCTAAATACGGAAAATGCGAGAAATTTATTTGTTAATTTGTCACAAAATTATTAACTTCTCATCCGATATACAATACTGGTAGATTAAAATAAATTACCTTTTTTATCCCCGCTTCTTTCAATAATCCGAAAATTTAATCTCATACTGTTCAATAAAACACACGTAACAAGTCTCGTTCGACAAATATAGAATAAAGGTTTTCGGGTAAAGTTTATTTTACTACGAGGGAGGAAAGGTGATCAAAGGCGCCGCCGCCAGATGTTCAGCTATATTTGGGAGAGTTTCCGGAGTTGGCACGTGCCAGACGCGTACCCCGTGAGAATTCTTGTTGACCGAATTTTTACCCTTGTCATTATGCCGAAAGTTTACATGGTTTAATCGACTGTCTGAATACTCTTAAAACGGATATAATTTTAAAAAAGGGATTTTTTCTCACAGGTAGGCCATCGCATTTACTTTAAATTTGCGGGGAATATTACGCGATGATTTATGTGAAGCAGATCAGAGAAAAACTGTCGTAATTGACCGATGCTGTGATTTTATTCTGACAAATTACTTCTTATCTCTTGGTGACTTTAATACATGAACATATTGCGAATACTTTGTTAAGCTCTCTATATCAATATCCCTTTTTTCAATTCAACCGCCGATGATTGTATATAAATGACAGAAAAAGAATTTACCATACTCTCAAAATCGGACTTTGACTACCGAAACGTCGTAACAATTTTGCCTGAACATGCTGCAGTTACGATCTTGTCGTATTCTTACGGTGATATGTGGGATTCTATCAATCGTTAAAACGAAGAAAAACAACAGTTTAGAAAAGTAAATCGTTTATTAAGGTTTTTAATCAGTGAATGATCATAAAATTTACGCCGTCTTCGTCGGTATCTGGAAACAATCTGAAAAAATAAAATAACAATGAATAAATTTACGAACGTAATGGGTAACACATATCAAGTTTATTTACTGTTGAAATGAATTCAGTGTCTGAGCAAAACAGTTAGTGACTCATGAAAATCGGCAATGGTTGTTCCCGGCCGCACGACAATTTATCTATAAATTCGGACACTGGCTTGAGTAATTATCTATGTATTCGGACATGAAAAAAAATAATTATTTAATTGTGTCCGAATATATGGACAAATTACGGTAATCAAGTTTCGCCCAGAAAAGGGCTAATTTTCAGAATACAGTAATTCTTTGAAGTATTTTGGTAGAGGGTCAATAGATGATGATTTGTACTAAATATCAAAGCTCTAGGCCTTATGGTTTGGGAGAAGAAGATTTTTAAAGATTACCTTCTTTTTTTCTATGTAAAATCAGGGATCGTTAAGAAAAGGGCTAATTTTCAGAATACAGTAATTCTTTGAAGTATTTTGGTAGAGGATCAATAGATGATGATGTATACCAAATATCAAAGCTCTAGGCCTTATGGTTTGGGAGAAGAAGATTTTTAAAGATTTCCTTCTTTATTTCTATGTAAAATCAGGGATCTTTAAGAAAGGGGCTTATTTTCAGAATACGGTAATTCTTTGAAGTATTTTGGTAGAGGGTCAATAGATGATGATGTATACCAAATATCAAAGCTCTAGGCATTATGGTTTGGGAGAAGAAGATTTTTAAAGATTTCCTTCTTTATTTCTATGTAAAATCAGGGATCATTAAGAAAAGGGCTAATTTTCAGAATACGGTTTTTCTTTGAAGTATTTTGGTAGAGGGTCAATAGATGATGATGTATACCAAATAACAAAGCTATAGGCCTTATGGTTTGGGAGAAGAAGATTTTTAAAAATTTCCTTCTTTTTTTCTATGTAAAATCAGGGATCATTAAGAAAAGGGCTAATTTTCAGAATACAGTGATTCTTTGAAGTAATTTGGTAGAGGGTCAATAGATGATGATGTATACCAAATATCAAAGCTCAAGGCCTTATGGTTTGGGAGAAGAAGATTTTTAAAGATTTCCTTCTTTATTTCTATGTAAAATCAGGGATCGCCCAGAAAAGGGCTAATTTTCAGAATACAGTAATTCTTTGAAGTAATTTGGTAGAGGGTCAATAGATGATGATGTATACCAAATATCAAAGCTCTAGGCATTATGGTTTGGGAGAAGAAGATTTTTAAAGATTTCCTTCTTTATTTCTATGTAAAATCAGGGATCATTAAGAAAAGGGCTAATTTTCAGAATACGGTAATTCTTTGAAGTATTTTGGTAGAGGATCAATAGATGATGATATATACCAAATATCAAAGCTCTAGGCTTTACCGTTTTGGAGGAGAAGATTTTTTAAGTTTTTTCACTCCGTTGCCATGGCAACCAGAGTTCTTCATGGATTTCAATTCTTTGAAGTATTTTGAAAGAGCATGACCTAAGGGTAATTTCTGTGAAGTTTTGTTGAAATTCCATGGTTAGTTTAGGAGGAGAAGATTTTTTTGTAATTGTGAACGGACGGACGGATGGACGGACGGACGGACGATGACCGATCACAATAGCTCCTCCAGAGCACTTCGTGCTCAGGGGAGCTTAAAATGTATCAAGTCAATGATATTTAGTTTCCATGTTGAACAAGTAGTATAATAATTGTAGTTCTTGAGAAGAAGATAAGAAATGTTTAAAAGTTACCAAAAATGACCCCCTTTTGGTCCCCATTTTAGGCCCCCCTGACCTCCAGCCTTTTAATTTTCACAAATCCGAATAACCATTACCAAATGATGCTTTTCACCAAGTTAGTTTGAAATTGGCTTAGTACGTCATCAGAAGAAGATTAAAATGTGAATTTTTTAACATGATGAACTTTGACCTCTGGGTGTGGCCCCATACATGACCCCAGGGACATGAATTTCACAATTTGTAATATACCTGTCCAAGTTGTCATGCACACAAAATATTTAAGCTCTGGCATTAACAATTTATTAGAAGAAGATTTTTAAAGAAGAACCAAAAATTACCCCCCAATTGGGGCCCTTATGACCCCCAGAACCCCTATTTTCACAAACTTGAATTGGCGTCCCCCAATGATGCTTTCTACCAAGTTTGGTTGAAATCCCCCCAGTAGTTCTTGAGAAGAAGATGAAATATTTAAAAGTTACCAAAAATTACCCCCTTTTGGTCCCCATTTTAGGGCCCCCTGACCCCCCAGCCTTTTAATTTTCACAAATCCGAATGACCATTACCAAATGATGCTCTTCACCAAGTTTGTTTGAAATTGGCTTTGTACTTCATCAGAAGAAGATGAAAATGTGAATTTTTTAACATGATGAACTTTGACCTCTGGGTGTGGCCCCATACATGACCCCAGGGGCATGAATTTCACAATTTATAATATACCTGTCCTAGTTGTCATGCACACAAAATATTTAAGCTCTGGCATTTACGGTTTATTAGAATTAGATGATTGCAATAGGTCACCATGACCATTCGGTCAGGTGACCTAACAAGAGGCCCAGTGGGCCTTAACGGTCACCTGAGTAAAAAAGCATCAAGACAAGTAATTTAGGGTTTATTAGACAAAGATTTTTTAAGAAGTACAAAAATTTACCCCTTTCTGCCCTGACTGGGGCCCCTTTTACTCCAAGCCCCCCCCAACCTCTTTTCACAAACTGGAATTGGCATCCCCCAATGATGCTTCCGACCAAGTTTGGTTGAAATCCCCTCAGTAGTTCTTGAGAAGAAGATGAAAATGTTTAAAAGTTACCAAAAATGACCCCCTTTTGGTCCCCATTTTAGCCCCCCCTGACCTCCAGCCTTTTAATTTCACAAATCTGTATAACCAGTACCCAATGATGCTTTTCACCAAGTTGGTTTGAAACTGGCTTAGTACTTCATCAGAAGAAGATGAAAATGTGAATTTTTTAACATGATGAACTTTGACCTCTGGGTGTGGCCCCATACATGACCCCAGGGACATGAATTTCACAATTTATCATATACCTGTCCTAGTTGTCAAACACACAGAATATTTAAGCTCTGGCATTAACGGTTTTTTAGAAGAAGATTTTTAAAGAAGTACCAAAAATTACCCCTTTTTGCCCCCTATTTGGGCCCCTTTGACCCCCAGAACCCCTATTTTCACAAACTTGAATTGGCATCCCAAAATGATGCTTTCTTCCAAGTTTGGTTGAAATCCCCCCAGTAGTTCTTGAGAAGAAGATGAAATATTTAAATGTTACCAAAAATTACCCCCTTTTGGTCCCCATTTTAGACCCCCTATATATTATATAGACACTTAGAACAGTATCTTCCAATTAATTTCTATAAGTATGTCAAAAGTCAAGACAAGGTCACTATCCTCAAACTAAAGCCTATTTGATACTTTGCAGAAAATAGGCTTACAAGGAAAGCTCTATGATATACTTGCATCAATGTACACAAATATGACATGTCGAGTTCGAACTGGTAATAACATAGCTTCAAAATCGCTGAAATGCAACATAGGTACAAAACAAGGGGACATAATTAGTTCCATAATTTTTAATCTCTATATAAATGAGTTATCGCGCTTTTTCAATAGTAAGGGCCATAGAGGAATTTTTATAACTCAGGAAATACCTGATATTGTATGTATTTTGTATGCTGATGATGTCGCAAATTGCTCTGACAGTGTAATTGAACTGCAACGACAATTAAATAGTCTGTCCGAATTTTGTAATATATATGGGATGAAAGTTAACGTAAATAAAACTGAAATCGTTGTATTTCGAAATGGTGGACCCCTGAGAACAAATGAACATTGGACATTTAATGGAAAGGCTGTTAAAGTAGCACCATTTTATAAGTATATGGGACTTCTATTCACACCAAAACTTTCATGGTCAAAATCATTATCTAAATTAACTAACCAGGCACAAAAATCAATAAACGTTATCAATTCATATCAAAGAAATGTAGGAAAATTCAATTTAGAAGAATATTTTAAACTTTTTGATTCAATGGTAAAACCCATCCTTTTATATGGAAGCCAGATATGGGGAGTTGAATATACAGATACCGTTGAACAAGTTCAAGCACAGTATTGTAAGCGTTTTTTGGGTGTAAATCGATCTGTAAATGACGCGGTTGCTTTAGGAGAATGTGGTAGATTACCACTTTGTTGTGATTATAATTTCAATGCAATCAAATATTTATGTAAACTTTTTTCTATGCCTGCGAACAGATATCCAAGAAATTGTTTTATAATGTTGAAAAGATTAGATGAAATAAATAGAATTAACTGGGTGACCAGTGTCAAAAATTTACTCTACAGATATGGATATGGTATAGTATGGATAAGTCAAGAGATAGGTGATAGTAATTTGTTCTTGAATAATTTTAAACAGCAATTAAGAGATTGTTACACGCAGGATTGGAGAAGGAGAGTGGACGAGTCACCCCGATGCGACATCTACAAACATTTCAAAACTTTGTTAAACCCAGAAAGATATTTGTCTATTAATCTACCATTTAGTTATATAAAAGCCGTCGCAAAATTTAGATGCAGCAGTCATAACTTGCCATAGAAAAGGGACGTCACGAAAATTTACCCAGAAATGACCGAATCTGTAAATATTGCTTTGACCAGTTTAATGTCAGAATTATAGACGATGAGTACCATGTATTCTTTATTTGTTTAAACTTTGAAGATGAACGCAATTCTCTTCTTTATTCATGGTATTCAGGAAGTAATGAACGTGAAGGCTTTTATAATCTAATGAAAACGGAAAATATGTTAAAAATTCGAAAACTTGCAAATTATATTTATGTCTTAATGGATGCTTATAACACAAAAACATAAAGTAGTTATTGAATGAGCTGGTGCGGAGTTGTTGTAAATACATATGAATTCATGTGTGTTTACATCAGTTTTGTATCATCTCTTTAATATAATAATTATGGTCTCTAATATGATTCTGACTATGATAAGAATCGAGTACCGAGTGAAAAAAGTCAAGTTTAAAAGTGCAAGACTATTGTAAATGCATACGAAACTCTTATACACGTATTGCACCAACATATTCTTTTTCTTATACATTGATACAGAATTTATATAGAAGGGACAACACAACTCTGTGATTTAAATATTTGTCAATTTGTTATATTGTATTATGGGCCGGTGGCCTTTCTTTACATAATAAAATATTCGTTCGTTCGTTCGTTCGCTTTATTGGACTTGGACATGGTAAACCTGAATATCCCTTTTTTGGAAGGAGGTTTAGGCAAATATCAGCCTATACATATGTGCAGTCTGAGCTCAGTCTGCACCATGCGTTTGTTCTTTTCAAGCTTGAGATGATTATAGAATCAATTTTCAAAATAAATATTGAGTCACAACTAATGATTCAAGTACTTTCAGCACTTTGATTTTTATGCCATTCCGAAAAAGAATTGTATTCATCATGATGAGGGTTAAGGTATAAAGTATGATTGCAGTATGAATACACATTAAGAAACAAGAAATGAATGTTCAGCCTGCCAATTTGTACAGAGAATGTGGTGCACAGAGTGTTTCTTTTTAATCCATTCCAACACAGTGGAATTTTAGACTGGTCCAAATTGAAAGAAGCTGCAGACGACAATTTCAAGTTGATGGATTTTTTTAGGTAGAAAAGATTGTGGATAATGAAGAAATTGCTTGATACAAGCAATTTCTTCATTTTCCACAATGTTTTCAAAAACTTCTTTCTTGAGGGGCGTAAAAAGGAGGGATTGAGTTGTAATGGGTTAATTAAAGATCAAATCTAGATACCTACTTTCTGGAGACACATGACCCATATTGGAATATGGCCGAGGTATCTGTAAAAAAACAATTCTGCCCGAGTATGAATAACATTGGACAAAAATGTGGCTTAACCCATTCCCACTTAGAGATGCTTTTAGACGCCTCTAAGGAAAAAAGCTCTGGAAAACATTGTGGAAAATGAAGAAATTGCGCGTCACAAGCAATTTCTTCATTATCCACAATGTTTTCTATTAAAAAAGATGATACAATTCAAAATTCCATGAACTTTAAATTGTCGTCTGCAACTTCTTTCAATTTGGACTAGTCTAAATTCTTTCCGTGTGGTAATGGGTTAAAGGGAGGTTTCTGAGACCTAGATAAGAAAAAATTGTCAATCGCCAAAAATACGCTAAAACAGACACTTAATACTTAAATTAGAGTCAGATTTTGTCTACGCTGTAATCTGATAGGCTTAAAGGGGCCTTTTTTGGTTATACAGGAAAGGTTCAGCGGAATTCCAGGTTATTTTTAGATATCACGGAATTTGGTTGTCGACTCCTCAAGACTTAATTTGCATATGACCCAAAGTCAACGGAAGGTAACAAATTGACAAGCGATACAATCAATGTCCTAAATTATGTCACATCAAATAGTAAGGGCAAAACAATTGTAAGTGTCTATATTCGTATTAACGCTAATGGCAGAATTGAAGACCGGCTAGCAAACATAACTCCTGATGAAGTATTGATGACGTTGTTTGATGAAATCATAATGAATATTGGATTCCAACGGTTATACGCACCGCGTGAATGACCCAATATTCTTCGCAACAGTCTCGGTTAAATCTAAAAATAGATTAACAGCCTACATAGCATATTACGGAAATACCCTTGTTTAATCAGATAAACTACCTCTGATATGCATTAAAGCAGTATACGAGAGAATAAGAATAATCAAAATCTTATACATGAAAAAAACATTGATACCCACCTTTAAAGAGTGCACACAATTTTTTACTAAGATTTGACCTCATGACCTACATTCAAGATGGAAATGACCCATTAAAACTTTACCTAGATATCATTAACATCAACATTTTGACCAATTGCATGAAAAAACAAACAGAAAATGTGGCAAAAAGAGTGCACAAAGGGTTTTTCTAAAGATTTGACCTAGTGACTTACTTTCTGGACAGATGGGACCAAGTATCACACTTGGCCCAGATATCATTAAGACTAATATTCTGACCAAGTTTCATGCGCATGGGATAGAAAATGAGAGTGCTTAATTCATTACCACTCAAGCAAATTTGGACTTTTCAATATGAAAGAATTTGCAGACGTCAAATTCATAGCTGTAAAAAAATTGCTTCTGCTTGTCACAAATGAACCAAGTTATTTTAGAATTTATCCATAAATGTAGAAGTTATGGTCCGGACAAGGTCAATTTGTTGTTTGACCTTCAGCTGTGACCTTGTCCTTGGAGATATCATAACAGATGTTTCGCATGCTACTAGCACCCATTAAGAAGAACAACTGCGCCAAGTTATTTTCAAATCTATCCATAAATGTTGAAGTTATACTCCAGACAAAATCTGGACGGAAGCACTTGCACCTAAGTGCAATTGTTACAACTATGTCTAGCTGACCACATTCAGACTTGTAAAAACTTAAGTTAAAAGTTTTGGATAAAAGTTTTAAGAGTAGGTCAAAGGCCGAGATGAAATGGTCAAATTCTTAGAGTTAATTGAAATATTTTCAACTCATTGGTGTTTATGTGAAGTGTGACCCAAGGTATTTCATTAAACAAATATAGGCAAAAATATAGGTCAGGCAAGTTTAAGTCTTTTAACCCTTTCCCGTTCAAATACAGGATTGTTCGTTCCTGTGATTTTTAATCAAGAAAACATTGTTGAAAAAGAAGAAATTGCTTGTAACAACAAATTGTTCATTTTTCCACAATATTTTCTACCACATTGGATGGTTTCATTTTAAATGGCATCAAGTTCTCATAGTCATCTGCAAACTCTTTCAATTTGGACTAGTCTAAAATTTCCAAAAACGGGAAAGGGTTAAAAAAGGTCAAACTCAAGGTCAATATAACAGTCAAAGACATGGTGTAAAGTAAAAGCCTATCACTTGAAGTCTGATTTCATTTACAACTATGGTTTGAAAGGGACAAACAGGTGTATGTGAAGGATGATCTTAGTCTATACCTCCCAAATTTACATGGAATATTCCTGAGTAAGCATCACACATCTTAATCCATTACCAAACAACAAAATTTCAAACTGTTCTAATTCAAGGAAGTTACAGAAGACAATTTTTAGTTGATGCAATTTCAAAGATCTTTGTATTTTTGGATAGAAACATTCTGGATAATGTAGAAATCGCTTTGTTTTCCAAAGATTTTTTTGAGGCGTGTTCAAAAGAGTGATTGAGAGGGAATGGGTTAAAATTTCACACCTGTATTAGTAGACACATACCAGCATACAAAGAATACTAACAATAATCAGTATAAAAGCAGGTATTATTATATTTTCTGTGAACCAGAAAAAAAATATTTTCTTTTTTTGTCTTTTCCATGAAGAAGAGTAATTATATTTTCTGTTTCAATTCTAGTTTGGTAGTCAGATCTTTTACATTGCATCAGCCTGTGTCATATATTTCTGAATAAACCCATTGTCAGACGACAAAATTTTAGACTGGTCCAAATTCAAAGATGTTGCAGAGTACAATAATTGTTTGATGATGAAATTTTAAAACCTTTATTTTATGGGGTAAAAATCATTTTGGATAATGAAGGAATGTGGCAAGCAATTTCTTCATTTTTCACAATGTTTTCTCAAAGTTTTTTCCATGCAGGCCCCAAAAAGCCTAATTGTACCACTACCAGAATGGGTTAACAAGGAGAGGTGTATATTTACAGGTGTTAAAACAAGAGTTACAAGACTGTGACAAGTTTCAACACTTTGTAGTCCGAGACATTACAGATTTAGATTTTTGGTATATTTTGCACTTTTTGAACCCATTTCCAAAAGAGAAAATTTTAGACTGGTCCAAATTGAAAGAAGTTTCACAATGAAATTTTAAAAAGAGGACCAAAATGGCCTAAATTGCTCTTCTGAGAATTATCTTATGATTCCTCTACAACCCTTCAACATCCCCACTTTTTGGGAATCAAAAATTCACAAACAAGGTTTGAAAAAGGGTCATCCAAGGAATGCAAGTTTAGTCAGAATGGCTCCAGTGGTTATGGAGAGGAAGATTTTTGAAGATTTATTTCATGTTTCCCTAAGTCTGATAAGCCCTGCCATGCTGTGACTACATTTTTTTTTGTCAATCAAAACTTCCCAAAGAAGCTTTGATAAGTGTCACCAAAGGACCACTCTTGCAAGGTTTGGTTGAAATTGGCCCTGTGGTTTAGAAGGAGAGGTTTTTTTTTAAGAATATTTTCGTTATTTCTCTTAAGTCGGATCAGCCCTATCTCCCTGCCTCCATCTTTCACCATTCAAAGTTTCTTAAACAAGTTTTGAATAGGACCATTCAAGAAACATTCTTGACAAATTTGGTCCAAATTGTTTCAGGGGTTTAGGGGAAGAAGATTTTTAAAGAAATATTTCATGATTTCTCTAGGTCTGATAAACCCCGCCCTACCTAGCCCCTATATTTTGGTAATTCAAATTTTCACAAAAAGGGTCACTAAAGGAACATTCCTACCTAGTTTAATTGAAATTGGCCCAATGGTTACAGAGGAGAAGATTTTAAAAGAATTGTTGACGACTTCCGATGCACGACACAAAACTGATACAGGGTGATCACAAAAGCCCACCTTGAGCACGGTGTGGGCAGGTTAGCAAAAAAGGAATTTGCTTGTCAAATTTTTAACTCAAGCTAAGTAAAACCTGGCTATACAGGTATTTTTGTATTAACAAGCTGGCTAA
The DNA here is from genome assembly GCA_946902895.1 of Fragum fragum. NCBI lineage: Eukaryota > Metazoa > Mollusca > Bivalvia > Cardiida > Cardiidae > Fragum > Fragum fragum. Next base: position 10,419,127 of record OX336366.1, read on the forward strand.
TTTCTGGAATGCAACAAGTTTCTTTTTCTGTGTCATTTGACTAAACATGAAACAGAAAGTATGATAAATTGTAGGAATTTCAAATTTGTAAGCCCAGACATTCAATGACAAATCTATATAAGTGTATGAATTGCACAAATTTTATACCCCTCAAAATCAAAGCACTAAAAATACTGATGCCAGACATCACTGTTGGCATAGTAGAGTGATATGCCCATTTTGGTGTAGAAATGGCACACTTTATATAGCAGATAATCTGATTAACCCATTCCAACACAGTGGAATTTTAGACCGGTCCAAATTGAAAGGAGCTGCAGACGACAATTTCAAGTTGATGGAATTTTAGATTTTTTCGTCTTTTCGGATAGAAAACACTGTGGATAATGAAGAAATTGCTTGATCCAAGCAATTTCTTCATTTTCCACAATGTTTTCCAAAGCTTTTGCGTTGAGGGGCGTAAAAAGGAGGGATTGAGTGGGAATGGGTTAACCTATTCCAACACAGTTACGCTTTTGGATGCCCTTCAAAAATAAAAAAAGGAAAAAAATGTTGGGAAAACATCGTGTAAAATGAAGAAATTGCTTGTAGCAAGCATTTTCTTCATTTTACACAATGCTTTCTAACCAAAAGTTAAAAATAAAAATATATATATATAAATTTCATCAACTTCATATTGTTCTCTGCAACTCCTTGCAATTTGGACCAGTCTAAAATTTTGCCGTCTGGAAATGGGTTAAAGGAAAATGACTCGTCTAGCCCGGCTGGAGTAATAGTTAATAAAGGATTTTTTCTTTTCCATTTTCCTGTGCATGATCCCCAGTTGGGAAAAAAAAGAAAAGAAAATGTGTCATTTGTTTCTTACACAAATATTTTGTCTATAACCCCATTCTCACGCAACAAAATTTTGGACTTGTCCTAATTGAAAGGAGTTGCAGACGACAATTTAAAGTTTATGAGATTTTAATTTTTCAATTTTTTGAGTAGAAAACATGGTGTAAAATAAAGAAATTGCTTGTCACAAGGAATTTCTTCATTTTACATCATGTTTTCCCAACTGTTTTTCTTGAGAGGCGTCCAAAAGCATCACTGTATGGAAATGGGTTAATTTGGGTGAGAAGCTAATAGCTCAAATCTAATGTTTCAGTTGTACATGTACATGTCCTGGTGTGTAAAATGACTGGAAGCCATGGTTTGGTGCACCTATCAACAATGTTATTACTGAAATACTTCTGAAAGTGATGTTAAAAGAAATTCACTTAATCCCAGTTTCACTTGCTCTAAAGATCAATACTTTTAACATTTTCAATATGATACTTTTTCCATGACAGTCCAAAAAGATATTGTTTAAGAATTTCATTGAGAATCATTACTTACAAGAAACAAATAAGATTATATATATCTGTAAACCTTCTACGATCCAGTAGTAGCTTGAAAAGGCTAATTAAATAGAAATTAAAAAGACACATTTTTGATGCAGGGCATCAAAGAAGCCGACAAATTCTTTAATTTCATCAGTGATAGATCTTTTTTCAATTATATAACAAGGTGCCAAATTGTCACAAGATACGCCCGTCACACTGCTTAATATTAACTGGAGGTTTGAATAGAACTAAGGTTATTTTGAATGAATATTTTTTCTCAAACAAAGTATGGAAAACAACAAAGGACAATAACTCAAATTATACGCTAGGTAGAGTTATGGTTCTTGTACGCTGCACTCCCCCTTGGTGAGATCTATCCATCCATGAAGTTTCATGTTTCTAGCTATTTTACTTTTAGAAATATTCTCCCTACAAGATTCAAGTAAGAAAAAACAACAAAGGGCAATAACTCAAAAAATAGGCTAGGTAGAGTTATGGTTCTTGTACGCTGCACTCCCCCTTGGTGAGATCTATCCATCCATGAAGTCTCATGTTTCTAGCTATTTTACTTTTAGAAATATTCTCCCTACAAGATTCAAGTAAGAAAAAACAACAAAGGGCAATTACTCAAAAAATAGGCTAGGTAGAGTTATGGTTCTTAGACACTGCACTCCCACTTGGTGAGCTCTATCCATCCATGAAGTTTCATTATACTAGCTATTTTACTTTTAGAGATATACTCCGGACAAGATTCAAGTATGAAAAACAACAAAGGGCAATAACTCAAAAAATAGGCCAGGTAGAGTTATGGTTCTTGTACACTGCACTCCCCCTTAGTGAGCTCTATCCATCCATGAAATTTAATGATTCTAGCTATTATAATTTTAGAGATATACTCCCTACAAGATTCAATTATAAAAACAACAAAGGGCAATTACTCAAAAAATAGGCTAGGTAGAGTTATGGTTCTTGTACACTGCACTCCCACTTGGTGAGATCTATCCATCCATGAAATTTCATGATTCTAGCTATTATACTTTTAGAGATATACTCCGGACAAGATTCAAGTATGAAAAACAACAAAGGGCAATAACTCAAAAAATAGGCTAGGTAGAGTTATGGTTCTTAGACACTGCACTCCTACTTGGTGAGCTCTATCCATCCATGAAATTTCATGATTCTAGCTTTTATACTTTTAGAGATATACTCCGGACAAGATTCAAGGATGAAAAACAACAAAGGGCAATTACTAAAAAAAAGGCTAGGTAGAGTTATGGTTCTTGTACACTGCACTCCCACTTAGTGAGCTCTATCCATCCATGAAATTTCATGATTCTAGCTATTATACTTTTAGAGATATACTCCGGACAAGATTCAAGTATGAAAAACAAAAAAGGGCAATTACTTAAAAAATAGGCTAGGTAGAGTTATGATTCTTGTACACTGCACTCCTACTTGGTGAGCTCTATCCATCCATGAAATTTCATGATTCTAGCTATTATACTTTTAGAGATATACTCGGGACAAGATTCAAGTATGAAAAACAAAAAAGGGCAATAACTCAAAAAATAGGCTAGGTAGAGTTATGGTTCTTGTGCACTTCACTTCCCCTTGGTGAGATCATACACCCATGAAGTTTCATGATCCTAGCTATAATACTTTTAGAGATATACTCCGTACAAGATTCAAGTATGAAAAACAACAAAGGGCAATAACTAAAAAAATAGGCCATGTAGAGTTATGGTTATTGAGCACTGCACTCCGTATTGATGAGAAGAATATAACTGCCAAGTTTAAAGTCAATTGGACTTACGGTGACAGAGTTATGCTCCGGACAAAGAAGTGGACACCGCCCGGACGCCCGGACAACCGGACGCTCGAACACCACGGGTGATCCCATAATATGTCCCCTCTTCGACCGGCGTATAAAAAAGAAATTGCTTGTTACAAGCAATTTTTTCATTATCAACAATGTTTTCTACCCTAAATGAAAAAAATATTAAATATTTCATCAACTTAAAATTTTGTTTTCAACTTCTTTGAATTTGGACTGGTCTAAAGTTTTATAGTGTGGGAAGGGGTTAAGTGCATAAGAGACGTCCTAATAGAAGTTTATTTTTACTTTAGGGTAATTACAAAAATGGTTTAATTGCAGGAATAATGACTATTTGTTCACTATTTATTCAACAAATGGTACAAATATTTACTTAATCATCAATTCATTGTCTCTAACAGCCGCCCACTCTAATTTCTTTAGCCCATTCCTAAATGACAAAATTCTAGAGTAGTCCAAATTGGAAGAGGGTGGAGACGACAAAACAAAGTGGGAAAAAATAGGGGGCCATATGAGGTAGAAAACATAGTGAGAAAATGAGAAATTGCTTGTGAAAAGCAATTTCTTCTTCTCTGACAATCTTTTCAATAGATATGTTTCCTCGATGTGTAAAAATGGGGGAATTGTGTGGTAATGGGTTAACCCTAGGGAAAACATTGCGGAAAATTAAGAAATTGCTTGTAACAAGCAAATTCTTCATTTTTACACAATGTTTTCTTCCCAGAAAGTTGAAAAATCTAAAATTTCATGACTTTTCAATTATTGTCCCCAACTCCTTCTAGTTTGGACCAGTCTAAAATTTTGCCGTCTGGTATTGGGTTAACAAGAATTCCTGCCATTTAGCCATCTTGTCTGCTTATGATCTTTTTTGAATAAGATAGTGAATAAAAAATCTACATGAAAAAAGGACCATAATTTGTACAAAAACTAATTCAGAGTATTCCTTCTTGAAAGTAGGGAATGTTCTTTAAACAAATAACAGACATTTCAAATTTAAATCTATTACCAGGCGACAAAACTTTAGACTGGTCTAAAGATGAAGTAGAATGCAATCTTTAGGCAATGAAATTTTAAATTCTTCATCTTTTGGGATATGAAACATTTAGATAATAAAAAAATAGCTTGTTACAAGCTTTTTCATCATTTTCCTCAATGTTTTCCAAAGCTTTATTCTTGAGCAGTCTAGAATCTGATAGCTAGCTGTCACCAACTCACCATCCTTTGTGATGGATGTTCCTCATACGTTTCATTTTCTTTGTGATGCTTACCCTCACTGGCTAATAATAAAGAAAAAATAGCCTTAGAGAGAATGATGGCAAACCGTCACTGTTAAGAAAAAGATATGATGGTTATTCATCACAAGTATTAAAATTTTGATAGCTTAACCTCTCTTGTTTTTTTTTAAATTTTAGACTGGTCGAAATTCAAAGAGGTAGCAGACAACAAAGAAAATTGGATGCAATTCGTAGTGAAGCCATTCTATATGGTAGAAAATATTGTGGAAAAAGGAGAAATTGCTTGTGGGTTTTTACAAGAAATAGCATTTGACTACCACTAATTGGTGGATAATCGTAAACCTAAGTGGGATGAGCAGCTGGAGGCTTGAAAAGGATGAGGTGGTAGTACATGTACTGGTGTGAGAAATACCAGGAATCCATGGTTAGGTATTCCAGCTGCCCCGGTATGACTGAAATACTGTTAAAAGTGGCTTTAAATCCCATTCAATCAATCAGTCAACCTAAACAAGAGCAACACCTACAGGTGCCAACGCTCGGCTGTTGGGTGATGGATAGTGGATAAAAAATCTAAGTCGAAAAAGGGGCATAATTCGCACAAAATGCAGAGTTAAATGCAGAGTTAATGCAGAGGCTAAAATATAAGAAAGTGATCAAAAAGATAACCCTTTACAAAGGGCAAAAAGTCATATGTGTGGTTTCAAGAAACCAACGTCAATTCGCAAACAAGCCAAATCAATGAATATTGATGAGGGATTTTCTGGGCCTAGTTTTCCTTATATGGTAAAAACAAATCACAACAAATAGCCTAAGAGTTCTGGCATTTCATCGAAGCAGGGATTACAACTGTATCATGTTATCATAATATTTGCATCTGATTTCCCTCTGTTCCTGTCTCCCATACTATGTGTCAATATTGCTTTTTAGACAACCCAATTTTACATAAGTCCAAAATGAAAGAGGCTTCTAACCGGACAACAAAACTTTAGAGTTGTGTAGGAATGGGCTAACCCATTACAAGACAAAATTTTAGACTGATCTAAATTCAGGGAAGTTGCAGACATCAATTTCAATAAAAAAGCTGGATTGTGTGGGAATAGGTTAGATAAATACAATTAGAAATATCTTTTAGAACCATAAAATTGTCGGAACGGAATAATTGCTCATAACAATTTCTTCTTTTCCTACAATGTTTTCCTTAAAATTTGTGGGGGGTGTCAAAACCTGTGATTATACAGAACTCCATCAGGTTGGCAAAGATAAGTTTAGAAAAGAACAAGGGAGTGTTTCAATAACATATTCCTTTCAACAGTTATTTGTTGCACAATGTGATATCATATTCTGATCAATATTTTAATCCATTGACACTCGAAAATTCTTTAGAATGGCTCAAATTCAAAAGAGTTGCAGACGGCAGATTTTAAGAGATGAAATTTTAGAAATCTTTTTGAATTTTGGGTTAGAAAATATTATGGATAATGAAGAAATTGCTTGTTTCAAGCAATTTTTTCATTTTCCACAATGTTTTCCTAAACTATAATTTTCTTGAGGGGTGTAAAAAGGTGTCATTATATGGGGATGGGTTAACTAAATGATATTATTGCTTTTGAAATAAAAAAATGCAGTAAAACCCGCATTAAGCAGCCACTCAAATGTAAAGTGAAAAGGAAAAATTGCTTGTAACAAGGATTTTTTTCTCACAATGTTTTCTTAAGCTTTATTTCTGCTGTTTGTGAAAATGTGGGATTGTGGATAAATTTGATAAGTTGTAGAAGATATTTCAAAATGCATGTACATTGACATCTAAGTTTAATATAGAGTAAGAAAAAATGTAAGAAAAGGAGAAATAACTTCTTACAAGCAGTAACTCCTTTTTCTTCAATTTTTTCAATAGCTATTATTCTGAAGTGTATCAAAATGCCTAATTTGACAATTCAGTGCGAAATAGTTGTAACTGCCCTTATGTTAAACCCAGTTACAACTGTTTCGCAGTGAAGCATCAAATTGTTTAGTAATGGTTGAAATTAGATGAAGTTGCACATTACACAATTATCATTGCTAGTAACAAGATAGTATCCTGTAAGGAATTTAACCATTTAGGTTTGAATATTAAGGAATGACATCATAATTCTAGGAATTGAAACTACCAGTAACTCATTACTATGATTACCCTTTCCTGTTCAATCCCTGATGTTTTTACGTCCCAGTTATTTTATTCATAAGAAAACATTGTGGAAAAAGAAGAAATTGCTTATGACAAGCAATTTCTTCTTTTCCCAAAATGTTTTCTACCCTGTAGGTTGGTTACTTTTCAAATTGCACTCACTTTTAGTTGTGAGTGGAAATGGGTTAAGACATTACAAGACATAAAAGTGTATGAACCGGGTTCAAAGTGGAAAAGTTTCCTTGCAACATGCACAGTGTGTGTAAGTTGTAAAAAGGATCACAATTTTTTTAAAAACATTGAGAGAAAAAGAGAAATGGATGGTAGCAAACAATATATCATTCCCCCCCCCCCCAGCCCTGTCTATGTTTCGTCATGATATATGGAGCGTTTATTACAAGGAATATGGTATTTATGACAATCCATTCGTCACAAGAAAACCCAGTAATGATTACGTAATTATTTTCCAACAGATATAGATAAGAGGGCATCATCATTAAAGTCAAGTGCCTTTCGAATGATGTCCTTCCTTATTTTCTAAAAGTACATGTACTTAACCTAATCCCATACAGTGCCCCTAAAGAAAAACAATTGGGATAACACTGTGTAAAATAAAGAAATTGCTAGCTATTAGCAATTTCTTCATTTTACACCATGTTTTCTACCTAGATAGTAGAAAAATCTATAATTTCATGAAATTAAAATTGATGTCTGCAAATCCTTTCAACTTGGACCATTCCAAAATGTTTTAGGAATGAATTAAAATCTATGAACAGAACAGAGTTAAAATCTATGAATTGGCATATTTACCAGTAAAAATTGTTTCTACTAGTAATTGATTTTTTAGGATTTTAACCCTTGTCATGTCCGATTTGGGCAGAATGCGTAGACAATGACAAGCCTGCACATGAGGGCATTCTGATCTTAGTCTACACTTCTTGTTTGCACTATTTCTGTGAGAGGTGTTTTTGAAATAAATTTTCAAAAAAAAATATTGATGATTGAACAACAAATGCTACCAGTACTTTCAGCCCTTTAATGCAATTCCCAAAGGGGTTTTACACAGCATGACAGAGTTAACACCCTGATGCAAATCTCCATTGCTTCTTGCCATTTCCCATACAAGTACAAGCAAGAGTTCAGTAGACAGTGGTTCACGTTTTCATTTGCCCATTCCCAAACTTTTGGACACCCAAAAACAACTGGAAAAAACATTGCGTAAAAAAAAGAAATTGCTTGTCACAAGCAATTTCTTCATTTTACACAATCTTTTCTACCAAGAACCTAAAAAATCTAAAATTTCATAAACAGTAAATTGTCCTCTGAACTCCTTTCAGTTTCGACCAGTCTAAAATTGCATCATGTGGTAATGGGTTAAATGGGAAATTTTGGAGGTTTTATTTTCTTTTGAGGTAGAAAACATTGTGAATAGTAAAGAATTTGCTTGTAACATAAATTAAATCTTTTTTCTTTGGGAAAAGTCAGTCTTTACAAGATTTTAACAAAATTTATTAACCCATTACAAAACAGCTAAATTTAAGACTGGTCCAAATTGAAAAAAATTGCGGACTATGATTTAAAGTTGATGAAATTTTAGGTTCTTTCAACTTTATGGATAGGAAATATTATGGAAAATGAAGAAATTACTTGTTTTAGGCAATTTCTACATTTTTACACAATGTGTGGGAATAGTATTATTCCAATGGATGGTCCAAGACATTTTCTTGACCCATTCTCATAATCACACTTTTTTTGCACCTTTGGTAAAGAGTTTGAGAAAAATTCAGAAAAGAATTTGAAAATGAAGAAATTGCTTGTTAAAAGAAGATTCTCCATTTTCCACATTATTTTCTACTAACTTAGACAGAGACAACAAAAGTTTTATGAAACTGAAATGGTCATCTGTGAATTCTTTAAAAGGAAAACTTGAATTTTGTCGTCTGGTAATGGGTTATATATTTTCTAAGTTCTTGTTATATATTTTCTAAGTTCTTAATTTCATTTTACCTTTTTCTTCTCAATCTATATTTCTATATCTGAGAAATTTTGTTACAGGAGACTTTGTGAGAAAAGAAAAGAAAAGACTGCTGACAAGCAGCTTTTTTTCTTCTTCCTCTGTTTCTATCCTATATGCCACTTTATTTTCAGTTTGAAAGATCTTTTGTTTGCAACTTCTTTCAACTTGGGCCAGTCTAAAATTTTGTCGTCTTGTAATTGAATAATTCATAACCTTTTGCATATTTTTTTCAAAGACATCACATCCAAGCTTAACCCATTACCAGACAAAAATGTTTTATTTTTGGTGAATGTATTCTAAAAATCTCTTTTTTTTAAAAGTCGAAAGCATTGAGGAAAATGAAGAAAACGTTTTCCAAAACTGTGTTATAGAATGTCAAAAAGCTTGATTGTGGGGGAATGAGTTAAACTCGTTACCAGGCGACATAATTTTGACATCTCTGTCCTTATTAGTAGAAAATAAGGTGGAAAATAAATAAATGCTTGTAACAAATAATTTCTTCGATTCATACTATGTTTTCTGAGGACCTTTCCCACACAATGACGCTTTTTAATTCCTCTCAAGCAATTTCTTCAGTTTTCTACCCATAATGTCAAATAAATCTAAAATTTAGATAGTGGTTTGCAACTCCTTTTAATTTGGACCAGTCTAAAATTTTTGTGATCTGGTAATGGGTTTACTGATATGTAAAATTGTCCGTGTCAAACATAATAATCATCATTTTAGTGCTTATCTAACATATCTACAGCTCAAATAAACTAAATTACCATATTTGGTTCCAAAATGATCATATATGTATACCTAATTGAGGAAATATGGAAAAGACCACAGACAAATGGAAGAATGCATGGGACCATTACCTTGTAGCATAAAGTGCACTTTGCCAAAAGGTAACTCATGTTAAAGCTATTAGTCTGGACTACAGATATTGATCCACCTACATAATGTCAACTCACTGATCACAATTGTTAACCCTTGTCATGCTATATAAAACCCCTTACAGAATTGCATTAAAATCAAAGGGCTAAGAGCACTAAAAGTACTTGTTGTTCAAATATCAATATTTCTTTTGAAAATCAATTTTGGGCTTCCTGGTAGGAAAAGTACAAGCAGGAGGTGTAGACCAAGATCAGACTGCACTTATGTGCAGGCTGATCTTTGTTTTTACCTCCTTCCAAAACCTGAATATTCTGGGTTCAGCATGGCAAGGGTTAATATAAAATTGACTGACCAATATTACAGATAAAGTTCATGAGTTCACAATTGTATTGAAAAGGGTTCAAAATTCTGATGTTTGTTTCAATGTTTGTATCTAAATGTCTTTCTTTTCATTGTGTTGTCTTTATTGTGCTCTTTTCCTGTATATCTATGTATTTTGTAGTTTTGCTCGCCTACATGGCGGAAATAAAAGATAATAATAATAATAATAGCTTATCTTAACTTTTATTCGTTAGCACTTAAATGTCGTATCTTATCCAAGCTGCAGTTACAATGTTTAGGTGCAAACCAACAGTTTGCCTTTTGTTTTATGTTCCTGATCGCATATTACACCAAATTGTATCTTACATTAGCTCAGCCTTACTGTCAGTACACCCATTAATTGACTGAGTGCAAACAACGCCCACTTTCGAGGAAGAATATAGTTCGACACACAGTTATGTCCGAGATATTTGCTTGCACTTTATTGTTTGGGATATTGGAAACTCCCACTTTTTAGAGGCAGTGCAATCTGAAACATAGTTGTCATAGATAAATGGTTTGGGACATAGAGATGCGCCCGAAATTTTAAAGAATACAAACTGAAATGCAGTTTTGTCTGAGATATCAGTTTGCACTTGTGGTTGGGGACATTGGGGCACTTTTTATGGAGACATTAGCTTTCAATTTGTGGTGGAGACAATTTCCTAGAAATAAAAAAAACAAACATCTATGATAGTTGAACAACCTAAATGTCCTAACAACAGCTTGAATTCTTCATTTGCGGCTGTCAATTGTCAGAACCTATGAACACGGGCCACAATACGTCATTTTATTCTCGAATTGAAAGATGGAGGACTGGGCTCAAATATATCCAGTTTTGAAAGATTTTTCCCCTTTTAGATTCACTTTGTTGATTAACTCATTACAAGACAGCAAAATTTTGAACTAGTCCAAATTCAAAGGTGTTGCAGACAACAAATTGTAATTGTTGGATTTTTTTCCCCTTTGTGGTAGAAAACTTCGTAGATAATGAAGAAATGGTTTGTTAAAAGCCATTTCTTCATTTCCACAATGTTTTCCAAAGTTTTTTTTCTTCAAGGCATCAAAAAGAGTCATTTTGTGGGAATGGGTTAAAGAAACCCCAAATTTTCAACAAAGGAAAAATACTAAAATTGTATGGTTAAATGTCATAGACTTGTCCAAATTGAAATGAGGCAAAATTATAGTTTATGAAATCTTAGATTTGGCAACTTTTCTGGATTGGAAAATAAATGAAGAAATTGCTTTGATTTAATCAATTTTTTCATTTTTCATGATGTTTTCTTAATTGTTTTCCTTGAGGGGCTTCAAAAAGTGTTGTTGTGTGGGCACTCATGTGTAAGTTGATAAATAAAGTTCCATATATAATAGCAAACATTGTGATAAAAGAAACATTCATATTGACAATCAATTCTCCTTTACCTTAGATGTTTTGTTAACCCATTACCAGATAAATGAAACGTTAGACTGGTTAAAATTCAAAGCCATGGCAGACAACAATTTTTCATTTGATGAAGTTTTTAAATGTTTTGTACTTTGGGGTAGTAAACATTGTGGATAATGAAAAAATTGCTTTTAACGTTTCCAGATCTTATTTCTTGCTGGGTGTAAAAAAGCAGAATTGTTTGCAATAGGTTCATAAAATTGGCATCAAATCAATATATTATGCTGTAAAGGGTTGAGAGTTCTGTAGGAAGTGATTCATGTTTTCATTAAAAGGTACTCAATAATAAATTCCACATTACAAGACCTTAATGAACATTCACAGAATGCTTTTATAACATGATAAAGTTCCAATATTGTGTGGGGAACTGCTCTAATAGCAATCAACATCTTCTTTTGTGGGCATTATTTCCAAGAATTAAATGTTGATAGAGTTTTATTCTATAGAGCCTAGAGAGAATAATGACACTGTGAACCGTATTTTGCAAACTCATTTGTTTTTGAGAAAATTGTCTAGAGAAAATGAGAAGATAATTTTTCTTATCAAAGGGCTAAAACTCTGTTAAAAGTAAATGGATCATAACCAAAATTAGTTATGATACTGAGTCTACCTTTGAAGCTCGAATCAAATCCATTCAAAAGTTTGAGATAAAATGAGCATATATTTTCATCAAAGGACCATAACTCTCTTAAAATTCAGTGGACTGTAACCAAAATTGGATATGCACATCTCTGCTTGATACTGAAACTATCTGTTAAGTTTGAATCAAATATTTCAATATTTTTAGAGACAAGATTTTTTATCAAAGGGCCATAACTTAGTAAAAAGTACAGGGACCATAACCAAAATAGGACAAGCACATCTCTGCTTGATACTTAGTCTTCCTGTGAATATTGACCGACTTATTGACAGACTAACGGATTGACAGACAAGCTGACTCCTATAACAGAGATTTGGGTGGGTATAAATATTCAGAAATATAGGCAAGGTCAAAATTGACCTTTGACTTTGGCTGTGACCTTATGAGTATGAGCCTGAATCAAGCATAATGCACATGCTGTGTTCAAGAAGTAAAAGTAGTAAAATGATAGAATAGAGCCAATGGATCTATTAAGGGAGTCAAAATTTAACCTCTGATATTGTGCTTCAACACTAGAAGCCTGCATCAGAGATGGTCTCATCAAGTTGGACAATTATGCAAACATTGTATAAACTTGGCCAATGGTTCGAGAGAGATATCAATGTTTTTGCCTGACACCAACAACACAGATGAAAGAGAGGCTATGGCAATAACTTGGGTTTTCTCAAAAACTTTTGAGCTATAAATGTAAAATCTGCTAAAAAATAAGTTATACTTACAGCTATACTTTCAATTTCTTTCAGGAGGGACACCAGATCCTCACATTGAGAACAACGCTGTCAAAAAAAGATGTATTTTATCACTGATTTGCCAAGGTATGGGAAGCAAGGGGCAATTGTCCCAATAGTTTGAAAAAGCTGGGGACATTTTGCAACTAGATGGTTGTCACAGGACAACTGCTGTCATGCCCGCAAAGTTTTGACCATCAACTTGACCTTGACCATCAATTTTAGTGTTTTACCTTGAGCTTTGACCTTGAACTTGAAGCTATCCAAAAATACTTTCAAATGGCACATCTACTCATGATGGAGAATAATTGTGCCAATTTTTTTGAAATCCATCCATAATTGTAGGAAAAATAATCTTGACAATCACAATTTTAGTGTTTGACCTTGATCTGTGACCTTGACAGTAGAATTATCCCAAAAATTCTTTCAAATGGCACATCTACTCATGATGGAGAATAACTGCCCCAAGTTATTTTGAAATCCATAAATGTAGGAGTAATTATCCGGACATATTCAGACGGACAGACGGACTAACGGACTAACACATATACACCCACTTGTCATAGTGACAACTATGTCTCACTCACCGCAAGCAGGCTCGACAAAAATGATGGATCACACTTACAACCTACCAGGGCTTTTGAACCAAAAGGACAGGTTCCTCATGGTCTTAACTGTTGTCTTGCTGATTAAAATCTTCTACAGAATTACATACAAGGATGGAAAGGCTGAAAATACTGGAATCACTAATTGTTGGTTAATATTCATTTTGAATATGTGCAGCCTGATCTTGGTCTATACCTCCTGCCAAAACAGGAATATTCCATGTTCAGCATGACAAGGGTTCAAATACCATGGACATTTAGAGACGATTGTGCAAAAATGCAGCACTGGCATATCTGATTTTATTCAACATATTATCAGGCAGCTTAGTATTAGATTGATCCTAGTGGAACAAAGTTGCAGACAACATTTTTAATTTATTGACAAAAAAATCATTGTCTTTGCATAGTAAACATTGTCAAAAATGAAAATATGTTTGATAAAAGATTGCTTAATAAAAAGAAATTTCTTCATTTTTATCAATGTTTTCGGAAGTTTTTTTCTTGCTGGATGTAAAAAAAGGGCTCACATAGATCACTTTATAAACTGCCATTTTCCACGATCTTAACATCTGACCCGGACAAATCATGTTGACCTGGTTATCAAATGACAGGTTGCTGGCCCCACCCACTGACTCCGCTAGCCACGCCCACTGACCCCAACAGAAGGTTCTATTTTGATTTTAACCCATTACCACTCAATGACGCCTTTTGGCGCCTCTGTTGAATAATTCTACAGAAAAATTGTGAGAAAAGGAGAAATTGCTTGAAACAAGCCATTTCTCCTTTTCATACAATTTTTTTCTACCATGTTCAATCATAATTTTTTAAGTTAGACACACTTGAAAATGTTGTCTGCAACTTCGTTCAATTTGGACCTTCCAAAATTTTGTTGTTTGGGAATGGGTTAAACTGTATTATTTTGCAAAATACAGGGTATATGGCCAGTAAAATGGAACAGAAAAAAGTAAAATTCTTGGTGGGGGACATTTATGTCATAACTGTCAATTTTATGATCACGACTGTCAATCCAAGAATCAATCAACCTATCTATTCATTTAGAGAAGAACTGAACTTTGAACTCTGACATTGGCTGACACTTTATGTGAAGCAATTTTGTTGGTTGGGCAACTTAAATGTTGTAACTACAGCTTGACAAAGCATGAGTTATGACATTTAGTTAGCCAACAACAAATTAACTTTTTTGTTATGTTTTGTGTTTGCGTATAAGAAGTTGCAAATGACGAATTAAAGGTGGGGTTTTTTTTTATGTTTTTCTGTAGTTTAAGGTAAAAAGTAATGGTGGAAAATGAAGAAATTACTTTTCACAAACAATTTCTTCATTTTCCACAATCTTTTCTAAATTTTTTCTTGAGAGGAGTCAAAGAGCGGGCTTGTATGGGAATGGGTTAAGCCTGGTCACTGTTGTTTGCATACATTTAAACATCTATTAGACAAACTGATATTTCAAAGAATGAACTTTTCGTCAGCCCAGCTTTGCACATTGGTTGGGCAACATAAAAATGAGTATATATGAACAATCAATATGGAGCTATACAATACATGTACATTCAAGAAACCAAAGCTGAATACTTATGAATGACACAAAAAAGATTAATTTTCAAAGCCTCATAACTGTATAAGAGATAAACCTACAACATGCACCTTTATAAATGATAATACAGTATTACATGTATTAATGATTTTCATGTCTAGTATTTGTTTCTTTAATAAATTCCTACACAATCTGCGTCTTTACACCCCTCAAAATAAAGGCTTTGGAAAACATTGTGAAAAATGAAGAAATTGCTTGTGACAAGCAATTTCTTCATTTCCACCAATGTTTTCTACCCTAACTGGCAGAGAAACATAAAATTCCATCAACTATGAATATCTAATAAAAAATGAAATCGGATAAATATACATGTATAAAGCCATAGATTGTTGTATTTAAGATTTAATAAGCTCAAAATAAAAGTGCAATGTACTAATCAACTCCCAACTTTTTTCTTGTCCTTTTGCTGCCAATTTATTTGGACATGGATTTGATATTGACAATCTACACATGAACCTATCTCTTTCCCAACTCTCAAGAAAGCATTACCCTATCTCTAAGAGGAAACTGTTTCCCAACTCTCAAGAAAGCATTACCCTATCTCTAAGAAGCAACTGTTTCCCAACTCTCAAGAAAGCATTACCCTATCTCTAAGAAGAAACTGCTTCCCAACTCTCAAGAAAGCATTTCCCTATCTCTAAGAAGAAACTGTTTCCCAACTCTTAACCCATTCCAACTCAAGCCCTCCTTTTTACGCCCCTCAAGAAAAATACTTTGGAAAACATTGTGGAAAATGAAGAAATTGCTTTTTTCAAGCAATTTCTTCATTAATCACAATGTTTTCTATTCAAAAAGACAAAGAAATTCGAAATTCCATCAATATTAAATTGTCGTCTGCAGCTTCTTTCAATTTGGACCAGTCTAAAATTTTGCTGTGTTGGAATGGGTTAAGAAAGCATTACCTATCTCTAATAAGAAACTGTTTCCCAACTCTCAAGAACTTTGAGGTATAGAGACATGACTTTATCTAGAACGTGCTCCATATTAACCCTTTTCATGCTGTATTAATTACAATACTGAATTGCTGTAAGATCAAAGGGCTGAAAGCACTGATAGAACTTGCTTTTAGAATTCAATTTCATTAACAACTCTGGCTGGAAAAGTGCAAGCAGGATGTGTAGACCAAGATCAGACTGCATTTATGTGCTGGCTGATCTTGGCCCATACCTCCTGCCAAAACCAGAATATTCTGGGTTCAGCATGACAAGGAAATGACACAATGTACAAAGATAGCTGTATAAAACATTATAGTAAAGGCAGATATTACTGGAAAAAAACAATTTCTTCTTTTTGTGTTTTACTTGGCTCCTACATATAGATTTTAATGTACTTTGAATTACTGGTTACAATTTCTTTAAATTTGAGTACTTTAAGATGCTGTCTGGATTACAGTGAAAAAGACTAACAATTTCAACTTGGGGGCCCAGACTGCAAAAATACAATATTCAACATTAGAGGTGTGGGCATTTTCTCCAAAAATTCAGGGTTCCAGCCAAAAATTTAGGGGCCATGGGCAACTGGGCCCCCGTTAGTCTTTTTCCCTGAATTACTCATCACCACACAAACCCGTGCTTTTTATGCAGAAAACAAGCATTTTTTTCTTGACTCACAATGCTTTCTACCATATTTGGTTTTCACATACAAGACTTGTATTACATAGGCTATTCTACTTGCAGACTGGTACATTTCAAGGTCACTTATCAAGGGACAAGTTCATACCAAGGCATATCTTAAATAGATCTTGAACATTTATTAACCTGATGTTTATATTAAAGGGTAGAAAAATTGTTGTTAATGAAAAATAAGCTAACTTCCAGAATTTCTTCATTATCAATGATGTTTTCTAAAAGTCTATCTCTTCAAAGTGGACAAGCTCATTTTGATCCTGGACAAGTAGAAAATCCTCTCTCATATGTCCAGGAATAAGAGGAGAATATATGTATTTCCAAACCTCTAGAATGCTTTTTGATGTCTGTAACTTTGTTCAATCAGTCTGACATTTTGTCACCTAGTAATGGTTTAACCCATTCCCACACAGTGACCCCTCAAGCAAAATGCTTTACAAAACATTATGGGTGTTGAAGATAATGATACAAGCAATTTTTTTTCAATATTCACAATGTTTTCTAACCCAAAATGCATAGATTTCTATAATTTCATTGACTTGAAAAATTCATCTGCAACTTCTTTCAATTTGGATAAATCTAAAATTTTGTTGTGTGGTAATGCGTTAAATAACAAAACTCACCTGTTTGATAATGGACAGATATGGACAAAGTATTTGCTGAAACTTCCAATCACATTGGATGGTTACACCATGAAGATTGCCTGTTGTCGGTACTCTAACATCTATGTAGTAAGTCTCATCCTGTAAATTAACCCTTGTTATGCTGATCCCAGAATATTCCTGTATTGGCAGGAGGTATAGACAAAGATCAGCCTGCACATAAGTCTACACAACCTGCTTGTACCTTTAACCCATTTCCACACGATATAATATTAGACCAGTCCAAATTCAAAGAAGTTGCAGACGACATTTAAAGCTTATGAAATTTTAGACTTTTTTTACCTGTAGGGTAGAAAACATTGTGGATAATGAAGAAATTGCTTGTAACAAGCATTTTCTACAATGTTTTCAAAAGCTTTCATGTTAAGGGGCATTTAAAGGTCATTGTGTGGGAATGAGTTAACCCATTACAACTCAATCCCTCCTTTTTACGCCCATCAAGTAAAAAGCTTATAAAAACATTGTGGAAAATGAAGAAATTGCTTGTATCAAGCAATTTCTTCATTATCCACAATGTTTTCTACCCAAAATGACGAAAAAATTCAAAATTTTATTAACTTGAAATTGTTGTCTGCAGCTTCTTTCAATTTGGACCAGTCTAAAATTCAACTGTGTTGGAATGGGTTAAACAGCGCTTCATTTTGAAATTAATTTCTAAAAGAAATAAAAGCTCTCTATAGGGGCTTCCAGTACATTCAGTCCTTTGAAATAGATTTTATTCAGCATGACAAGAGTTAATATACAAAGGAGCCTGTATGTGACATTTCCAACCATTTGTTAGATTCCTGTTCAATCCCTGGTTTTTATGTCCCTGTGTTTTTATACTTGAGGAAAAAATTGTGGAAAAAGAATAAATTGCAATTTCTTCTTTTTTCCACAATATTTTCTACCCTACAGAAGGATTATTTTTATTTGAATTTGGACAGGTCTAAAGCTTGGAAAACCAGGAAAGGGATACCAGGATTTGACCATAAATGGTCTGGAAATGTCCTTCATGAGAGTCATTTTCATCCCTTGAGAGAAAATTCTAAGGGTCAAACTGTTTTTCCCTCAATTTTTCAATGAGATACATGTATCTTATCCCATTACCAGACGACAAAATTTCAGACAGGTCCAAATTCAAAGATGATGCAGATGACAATTTTTGGTTGATGAAATATTTAAAAAATATCTGCCTTTTTAGTAGAAAACATTGTGGAAAATAGAGAAATTGCTTGTGAAAAGCAATTTCATCATTTTCCACAATGTTTTCCAAAGCTTTTTTTCGCGGGGATGTCTAAAAGCATCACTGTGTGGGAATGGGTTAAATCAATGAAAATTGTACAAAATAATTAATTACACAAAAAGTTCAGTTGGCGCTTAACCCATTCCAACTCAGCTTTTAGACGCCCCAAAGAAAAAAAGCTGTGAAAAACAGTGTGAAAAAATGAAGAAATTGCTTGTTACAAGCAATTTCTTCATTTTACACAATGTTTTCTACAAAGAATATTGAAAAAATCCAAAATTTCATAAGCATTAAATCGTCGTCTGCAACTTCTTTCAATTTCGGCCATTCTAAAGTTATGCCGTCTGGTAATGGGTTAAGCCGTAAAATTTCTACTCCTGTTTCACTTTTAATTTGTTTTTGATCCCTTCAAAATTAGCTTTACTCCCAGAGTAGAATGTCATGGTCAAGAAGTCAATGACGCCTCAATTTCAAAATTCAGCACTAGCCCTGTTTCACACGTGCCCCAAAAATAGAATTTGAGCAGCCATTGACAAATGACTTATTTTTAATAATGGTGACTCCTAAATACTAGCAGGACAGCTAAGGCAGCATAACCTTTCTTTAACAACCTTAGCTCTACAAGAGGTTGCACCAGAGGGACAGCTTTCAAGATTGAACATGTCACAAATTTTATTTTCATAAAAGTTAAAGTTTGGGTTTTGATCTTTTTCTACGCCTTGCGTATTCAAACAACTTTACACAATCATTAAAAGCAAGTCGGCTGTTAACATATGGTGCAAATGGCAGCCACAGCTTATTGGCTTACAACCCTTAACCCATTACAACTCAATCCCTCCTTTTTACGCCCCTCAAGAAAAAAGTTTTTGAAAACATTGTGGAAAATGAAGAAATTGCTTGTATCAAGCAATTTCTTCATTACCCACAATGTTTTCTACCCAAAATGACGAAAAAATTCAAAATTCTATCAACTTGAAATTGTCGTCTGCAGCTTCTTTCAATTTGGACCAGTCTAAAATTCCACTGTGTTGGAATGGGTTAAATGCACCTGGGTGGAGAGCTATAAAAAAAAATTTGATAGCTAAAGGCATTACAGCATAACGTTGTTATATAAATAGTGTTGATATATTTCAGGTCGCTTTTATTCACTGAATAAGGTATTAATGGAAATTGATGCATTTTCAAACAATCCTAGAATAGCATGTGGGTCCTCGTTTCAGCCAGTAAATCGTGTCTAGCCATAAAACGATGCATGACTTTAATTTAAGTTTGCGGAATTTTACATTCTTTTCATAGATGAAAGTGATCAACAATATTGACAGGAGGTTTGTTTCAATGGGGTTGAAGGCCTCTTTTAATAGTATTTCAGTCATATCGCGGAAGTTGGAGCACCTAACCATGAATTCCTGGTTTTCTCACACCAGTACTACCACTACATCCTTTCTGAGCATCCAGCTGGTCATTCCACTTAGGCGTATGATTATCCGCCCATTGGAGGGAGAAAAATGTAGGAGAGGAAATTTGCTGCAACTGGGAATCGAACACTGGACCTAATGACTTAGTTCTGATGTGCTACCAACTGGATTTTGGCCGTAGCATTGACTGGAGACAAAATTAGTTACTCAGAATAATTACATAGTGACGATATGTCCCCATGATAAGAGTGGACGTTCAACACACTGATTTTCAAGAAGACAGTATTGTGGAAAAAGAAAAGATTGCTTATGGCAAGAAATTTCCTCTTTTCTCAGATTGTTTGCTTTACAAAAATTGGAGTCTGGAGTGTAAAAAGTCAGGATCAAGTGGATATGAATAAACAGCAAATCTAGGATTAAGCGACCACTTATAGGGCAATCAGAAAGTAGTTCTTGCTTAAAACTTTTTGTGTCACTGAGACAATTCAAATGAGTACCAATAACATTGAATTTTAGTACAATTATCTCATATAACTCATTTTTGTGAAATACATAAAGGATTGATTTGATTGCATACATGAATAATTACAGAATTATCACTAAATCTTATGTTGTTGGGAGTAACTAGAATCGTCTAAATGAGACAATTCTAATGAATTCCAATAACATTTGATTTAAGTACAATATGTTTTTAGCAAATTTGACCACCTCTTTATTAAAGCCTTTGATTTTGATTGTGGTTACTTGATTTAAAAGTGGTGGTCTCACAAGGGAAAAATACTGTATCTTTGAAAAGTACAAGCTGATAAGGCTAGATTATAAATGTGGGAAGAGGAAAAATTTATTACAGTATCGGGTCCATTCGCCCAAAATATACTTTCACCCCGGGTCTATTTGCCCTGGGTCCATTTGCCCTAAAAGTGGGTCCTTTCGCCCTATTTTTTTATGTTCGTCCCCGTTTCAAAGTGAGAATGATTTTGGTATATTTGTTTTAAATCGCTTTAATGCTTATATTTGTATGGGCCTAAACCACTTATTGTAACTGAGTTAGAGCCAATAAAAATTTATATTTGGGGATTTTTCTAGGTATTTGTAAAAGTTTTTTAACACATTTGTTTCAAAATGCTCAAATTTAAAAACAATTGACTCGAATGTTGTTTAAAATTGCATATTTCTGTTGTTATTCAAAATTGCAAACGTCTGAATTTTGTGGTTGTCTACTTAAATCGAACATACTTCAATATCATTCAGCAATCAATTAAAGTTTAACGTTCTTAATTAAGTGTTGTTAGAATCAAATACATTCTTTAAGGTGGAAACAATCTTATTTCTGTTTTGTACTTGATTTGTTTACCTTTAATATTTATGTTTTACCGTTTGTCAATACTTGAAGTGGATTAAAATTTATGAACATATGTAAAGGGATGCTGTGAGTATATACCATTATAATTTGGGTTTTTGTGACAAACACCATAACCTAAACATCTTTTAAAGGAAAAATAAAAGTTTACAAGAATTTTTTATTGGGACAGCACATGATGATAATGAAATTTAAAAAAAGGGCGAACGGACCCGGGGCAAACGGGAATTAGGACGAACATATTTTAGGGCGAACATGTTTTAGGGCGAACAGACCCGGATTCATTTATTACAAGTTATTGATCTACAATGTTTATTACTGAATGCAATATCACAAGATATTACCTGAATTTTCAAGTATCCTGCATAAGTAAGTCCATTCGGCTCCAGCTGTACTAGGTATGGAAACTCTTCTAAAATATTCATCTCATCTATTACCCTTCATCATGGTGGTGACTAAGTCATTATTAAGGCTTAAATTCACATACAAGCTGGATAATTATAATGAAGTAAGCAGACTTTAACACATGTTAAAGCCTTTTAATATTCATGATATATTCATCTAAATATTAAACCCCTTTCATTGCCAAAGATCCTAAGAAAACATAGAAGGAAATAATAACTTGCTATGAACAAATTCATTATTATCTATGAAAACAGCACATTTTCTATTATGAGTGAATGCCTTTGGATTGTTGGTTTGGTTTTTGTGAGTGTATGTGTGTTTTTTATCAAAAGCTTGACTATCAGTGACTTTTTCTGTCACTCTCTTTTTATTAGACTTATTTCCATGGGACATTTGTTGATTTTTACATTCAAATCGCATACATTCCTTGCCTAAACGTTTGACAACAAAAGAATTACAGAGCATTGCATGTTACCTTGTTTACTTTTACCGCCCAAACTTTCCTACTTTCGATTTCGCTATGAATAGCGCCCACTTGACATTGATTATTGGTCACGTGATTATCAACGTAATTGGCTACTATAAATAGACCAGATTACACTGTTTTGTGGTATACGATAATAAACATTGCACGTGTAAGGTGTCTACTAAAGCTCATTCGATAAAGTGGAATCTTTATTCCTTAACATCTTAAACATGACAGATATGGTAAAATTTCAATCCGAGAATGGGGATGTCGAGGCGAAATTAAAACAACAGCTGTCAAAATCGGACTCAGGAATGATTTCCCCTATTATGAAACAGCCTGCACAAAATTTTAACTGGACGCAGAAAGGCAAAAGTGTAGACGATCTCCAGACTGACATAGCAGGACATTATAAAGGAGTTCTTGATGCGATTGGTGAAGATACGGAAAGACAGGGACTGAAGAGGACGCCAGAGAGAGCTGCGAAAGCTATGTTGTATTTTACTAAAGGTTACAGAGAAGAAATATCAGGTATTATTGGTTATTTATTAGCTGATTTATCAGCAGACGATATACATTTTTTTGCAGACGACAAAGAGAAACGACCCATGATGATCATTAATTTTTTGTCAACTTAATTCTATGTATTGAATTCTTTTCGTCACATATATTGTGACATATTTAATCTTTTATACCCCAGCTTTATTAGACCACAAGAGAAAGTATAGAATAAAAAAAGAAAGAAAGAAAAAAAAAAAACCGAAGAAATTATATTGACACATAACAGAAAAAACTGTTGAACATGGTATTTAGCCCCATATAATCAACCAAGCCAAAGTATTAAATTCATTAATCTAACTTTTCCAAGGTATATATCTGACAGGAATATAAAACCCTCTTTCCGATGATAAATTTTGCAAAAATTGGCTGAACACAAACAATTATAATATGAAAGGGATACTTTTTCTGTTTACAGGTTAAAGTAATAAAAAGGAAAACGGGAAATGAATCTTAACTCATTCCAACTAAGTGACCCTTTTTGACATCCCTCAAGAAAAACAATTGGAAAACCAGCAACTACTTCATTTTCCACAATGTTTTCTACCCACAAATTCGAAAAAATCTCAAGTTTCATGAAGTGTAAATTGTTGTCTTTAACTCCTTTCAATTTGGATCAATCTAAAAAGAATTGTCATCCGGTAATGGGTTAAACAACATGGTTGAAAATATATGGACTAGAGATTTTCTTCACAAGCTGTTAACCCATTCCCACACAATGATTTTTTTTATAGCCCCCATGAGAAACTAATAGTCTATTGGTAAAATGTTGTGTAAAATGAAGAAATTGCTTGAAAAAAACAATTTCTTCATTTTTAACAATGTTTACTAACCAGAAAGTTGAAAAAATACAATTTCATAAAGTTTAATTTGTCATCTGCAACTACTTTCAATTTGGAGCGTTCTAAAATTTGTTGTCTCATAATGTGTTAACGCCCCCCCCCCCCCCATAAAGCCCCTTGATTGTGAAAGTATCTCCGAAAACACAAGAAAGGCTAAAGTGAGGGGCTGTTATGTCTAGTCATTAAGTATTCAACAAGTGAACACCCTTTTTTAGATTTTCAAGCAATTTCTTCATATTACCCAATGTTTTCCCAATTGTTTTTCTAAAGGGGCGTCAAAAAGTGTCATTGTGTGGGAATGGGTTAAGTCTTAGAAATTAGGTCAGCATGAAATACACATAATCTTTGGAAAATTGCCATATTCCTAAGTATAAAGGATATATTACTGATACAAATCAATTGCT